>CP125844.1:35187151-35852984 GCA_030408175.1 Trifolium repens
ATGTTTGCTGCAAACACATATTTTTGGAGACGATATCGGATCAACTATCTATTCCTATTCGGCATTAAACCTGGAACTGAGTTGGATCATAGAGACATATTCCTTCTTACAACTGGCCATGCAGTGGTTGCAGTACTATGTTTCTTGATAAATTTGCAGCTTGAGATGAACCAAAAGGAAAGAAGTTATAAAACAGCCACTGAACTTGTTCCTCTGAGTTTAATTGTGGTAAGATTCGTAATTTCATAAATACACTTCATCATTAGTTCTCACTCCGCACCGCAATTTGTCGGAAATAGATTCCGTGACTTAGTTACACAGTCCAATTCAAATCAATAGTTGAGTGGTTTGAAATCAATTTACTGTTATGTAATCATTCAGGACCGTTTGATTTCAAATCAATGGTCGAGATTAATTATAGAGTATAACTATTTGTAGCTTTTAGTTTTACTATAGGGTATCCAAGAGCCAGTATGTGATGGACTATACTTCCCTAACCTATTAAATTTGTTTCATGTGCAGCTAGTTATTTTGATCGCCTTTTGCCCTTTCAACATCATATACCGATCAAGTCGTTTCTTCTTTCTCCGGTCTCTATTCCGTTGCATATGTGCTCCTTTTTTCCCGGTAACATTTGAACGACAATATTAAATATAAATAGACTTAATCTTGATGCAACTAACTAAGACTGAATTTTTGTTTTGCAGGTTACACTTATGGATTTCTTCATGGCTGATCAGCTTACCAGCCAGGTCTTTATCTACTAATGTTAATTTTATATGATTAAGTTAATTAATACAAACATTAGCATATTTGATATAGTAATATATTTCTCAATTTTGTAATATTTTTTTTTTTACTTTAGTTCCAAGCCTTCAGAAGCATTGTGCTTTACATATGCTATTATGGCCTTGGAGAACATTCAAGGAGGCAAAACAAATGTAGAAGTCACGGTATCTATAATGTACAGTACTTCGTTGTTGGCGTGATTCCTTATTGGTTTCGCTTGGCACAGGTTCGTACAATATTTTATTTTTACATGAAATACACCTAATTCGTTGCGTTTGCGCATCATGACAATTCTAGAAATAGCGCTCTTCTAGCGGATGTGTAAGGCTGCGTACATCTACTCTCTTAGATTTCACCTAGTAGGAGCATTGTGCATCGACAAAGTGATTTATTTTTGTAGTGCATGCGCCAATTGTACGATGAGAGAGAAATCGACCACGCAATCAATGGTTCGAAGTATCTATCAACAATTATTGCCATGGTGATTAGGACTACATTTGAAACAAAGAAGGCAATGACATGGAAAGTGTTAGCACTTATAAGTTCAGCTGTTGCAATATTGCTGAACACATATTGGGACATTGTTAAGGACTGGAGTCTTCTACAAAGACATTCAAAGAATCCTTATTTGAGGGATAAACTTGTACTTTCTCACAAAAGTGTCTACTACATAGCCATGGTAAGACAAAATTGGTTTTGATCTTCTATGAGCATGTTTGGATTACAACAAATTTAGCAAAATTATGGCGACTAATTCTACTAAACTCACCGTGAATTCAAACATACATTATATATTGGATATTCGTTCATTGAACCTTTTTTTTTTTTGAATGAAATCAAACAGGTCGTGAACGTTGTGCTAAGACTTTCGTGGATGCAGTTGGTGCTTGAACTGCATTGGCGCCCCTTACATAGAGTGGCGATTATTACATTTATTTCATGCCTTGAAATTATTCGTCGCGGCATTTGGAATTTCTTTAGGTAACTTCCAATTTGAAATAAATCTATATGGTTTATGATTTGCTTAATATTAATCTTGAACATTATTTTAGAAGAATATAAAAATGAGTGGCATGCATATATTAATACACATTATAATTGATCAGGTTGGAGAATGAGCACTTGAACAATGTCGGAAACTACCGCGCGTTCAAGTCAGTACCTCATCCTTTCAGTTACTATGATGATGATGAAGAAGAAGATGGAAATGACAAGGATGAATAGTTGCATGCTGCTTCAATTCAAAGCAAAAATTTAAATAATGCATTGTAATAATAGGTGAATTGCAGGTTTAAATCCATAATAATTCAACATATCAAATATTTTTGCGGCCTTATGAGTTGTACTAATGGAATATGTAATTGATATTTATTGTGTCGAATATTATACAACTAAAAGACTTAAAAAATCACATGCAAATTTCAAGGAAGCATCATTAGATTAATTTTGTTAGTAATTTTATGTCAAAATCACTAATTCAACACATATTTAAAGATCAAAATAATTAAAAAATTACACTTTTTTTTTTCATATGAATAATTATATATATTTATATACCAAGATAATTATACATGGATAAAAGGTAGGCGGTTAACAAGTTGCGCCGTTAAATCATTTTGGATGGCAAAATTAATCCTGCGAAAAACTACATTCAAAGATCTAGGAGACACAATATTACTATGCATAACTACACCCACTATCATTCAACATACTCAACAGTGTATTGGGATTTTTTTATCATCAGTATTTTAAGGTATTTTTTAACTTTAATTTCATTGTTTTTATGATCAAATTATTGTTCACATTACAAATTTGCGACGAAATTTTTGATTTTATTTACGCAATTAAAATTTATAAAAATTGGCATCCTTAATTTTATTTTTCCAAATTTCGCAAATGGTACTATCGAAAAAAGTTAATCAAAATAATTTTTTCTTTTTTTTTTTGGGTAGAATCAAAATAATTTTTTCTAAGCTATAAAATTCATGCAAATAATATGAAAATTAAGACACATAAGGAATAATAATTTCTTCTTTATTCTTAAAAATTAAACTATTAGCCTTTTCCCCAATACAAATTATAATTACTAGCCGCCAAATGGGCACGTCCCATGCCCATTTTTGTGATCGATATTCTTTTTTTTTGGTTTGATGTGATCAATATTCTCTATTGTGCAAATATAAATAACTATTTAATCTCCTTTTTTATTGGATTTATTTAATTATAACTACTTAACCTACTTTTTTTTGTGGCTAGTTATTAAGAATAAAAATATATATTTGTTTTTTACTATAAAAAAACTGAAAACCTATTTTTATGTGGAAGTTGTGCTTAGTTTTTTTTTTTGTAAAAAACAAATATATACTCCCTCCGTTTCTTTTTAATTGTCTTTTTAGAAAGATAACACCAAATTAAGGAAGTGTATTTTTGCACGTTATCTTCCTATTATACCCTCCTTTTAATCCCTAATAAATTCCTATTTTTTTGCCCACATTTTCTCTTTCCAATAAATTTAATATATTATATAAAAAAAAAAATTAATATGTTATGTATCAACAAAAAAAAAATTAAAAAAAAATTTAGTTTTCCAAATATATAGCATTAATTGGTTTTATGGAAAAAGATAAGAGCAATTAAAAAAGGGTATAATTGACAAATCATACCCATAAAATACAAAAAGGACAATTAAATAGAAACGCTAAACATGATAGTAAAAGACAATTAAAAAGAAACGGAGGGAGTATTAGTATTAATATGAAAAAAATCATCCCAAAAATTTGTATCCCCTTTATATATTAGTATAGATAACATGACAAATTCTAATATGGACATGGGTTACAAATGGTCCATGATGGACAAGGAATGTTTACCTTTGGATTAATATGTAGTCCACAATAATACTATAAACACTCCACACATGATTTCTCTACTCACTGTGACAACTGACATCTCTCTATTCAATCACTCATCTCTCTTTTTTTTTTTTTTTTTTTTTTTTTTTCTGTTTTCAGATTTTCATCAATTCAAAATATATAAAAATAAAAAAAAAACTCATCACGTTCATCAATTCACCAGATACTATTATTTCTTTTAAAAAACACTTGATGTTATCCACATTTGTGAATAATAATAATAATAATAATAATGATTTATGAATTAAATCCTCTACAAGAATCAAGCTGGCAAATTTTGTGTTTTGTCCTATTGGTGGGTTATTCTTGACTTGCTCTTCCTAATTCATCAAAACCCCCCTATTTTTCTTACCCACCCTTAATCAGTTCCATGTTTTAATTACAAACGAATTCAATTTGTGTGTTGGAGTTGGTTAAGAACACAACCAGAGCTAACAAACTTCAATGGGAAAGCTATTTTGGATGGTTGCAATGGGCCAACGGACGGATCGACTGCCAAGCTTCGAACGAATTGAACGGAAGAGAAAGATTAAGGAAAGTACTAAATTTAATTTGGGGATATTTTATTTTGAAGAGGATGAAGCTGATGAACAAATGATGAATCTTGATGAATTTTTGTCATTTTAATATTTATTTTCATACTTTTTATTTTAATATTTTAAAAATGATTATTTATTTTTTGAAGTCAAAATAATTTATACATTTTCAAAGTTATATAATTTATTATCATCAATCTACTTACAATATATTAAAAGGAACTACTACTAAAAAAATTAAATTTGTCATTATCACTTTTAATAGTATTTCAAGTTTCCCGCTCTTAAATTTAATCTTAACTCTAAACTAAAAAAAAAATCGTCAAAAAACACTCTAAACTAAAAAAACCGACTTTTATATTGTCAATTTTGTTATTCACCTTATTCAAATATTTGGATATGTTGAAAAATAACTTTCATACAAAAGTTGGTTTTCAGTTTTCTTTTCTTTCTTAATAACTAAACACAAAAAAAAAAGGTTAAGTAGTTATCGATTAACAAAAATATTTTTACTGGAACTGAATTTTATAAAGAATAGAAAAATAAAATAAGAACAAAAAAAAATGATAACCAAAGAGAGGCGCACTACAACATAGCAGCGGTAATAAAAAACAAACGGATCACACAAACGGACACGATACGTGCCCGTTTGGCCGCTAGTTTCTATAAAATAAACAACACTCATTTAAATGGTTAAGTCTATATGATATATACCAAAACAAAATGAACTACTAGTCTACTACTTTAAAACTTAATTTGTCCTCATCAATTTTAACAATATTTTAAATATTATGTAATTTTAACTCTAACGATAAAAAAATACAAAATATAAAAACATAAAAAACACGAAGGGAAAA
The DNA here is from genome assembly GCA_030408175.1 of Trifolium repens. Taxonomy (NCBI): domain Eukaryota; kingdom Viridiplantae; phylum Streptophyta; class Magnoliopsida; order Fabales; family Fabaceae; genus Trifolium; species Trifolium repens. Next base: position 35,192,246 of record CP125844.1, read on the forward strand.
AAAAAGATACAAAGCATAAAAATATGAACAAAAAAAAAATTAAAATACATCTACGAAAAAAATAGGAACAAAAACCACGATAACAGATATGCATAAAAATAGTAACTCAATGGAAGATATGCACATAACAACATATATAAAAAAAATTACGACAACTTTGAAAAATATAAAAATAGAAGAACCTAGTAAAAAAAATACTTAGAAAAACAAATATTAGGCCTACTTATATATATATATATAAAAAGAAGATTATGCCTAAAATAAGAGATTAAGAATAGTAATAGTAAAATAGAAACAAAAACACAATATATTAAAAGAAATTACTGATAAAAGAAACATAGTTTGTCCTCATCAATTTTAAATAATATTACAAATCTTCTATACTTAAATGCAATTTTTTTATTCCGTAAAAAAAACAATTTTATATTTTTCAATTTACTGCTTTTTTATATAATAGTTTAATTCTACTTTAATGTTATTTACTCTTACACAAAAAAATCAAGAGAAGTGTATTTTGACGAATATATATTATAATCGTTACGGGATTAATATTTGTGATTGATACTTAAAACGTCACAAAACAAATGTTAATCACTAATATCTAAAAGATTCACAAATAGTTTTATTAAACGAATAGATTTATTTTTTAAAATCTATTGTCTCGCGTATATTGTTGTAATAAATTAAATGAGTCCGTTGACTCTTATTCAATATTTAAGTTTGTCATTATACTAAGGTATAAAGTTTATTTAAAATATACTAGTAATATTTAAACTTTTGTTATAAAATATTAAAATATAAGTGAAATCATTGTGCTCTTTCTAGTAAAATATAAGTTTTTTTTTTTTTTGAGTAAAAATATAAGTTTATTTAGAATATACTTATTAAATTAAATTTTTATTTTTATTAAAGATATTGCCCCATGAATGATATTTGCAATACATTATAATTATTAATAATAAATATTTATTTAATTCCTTTTGTATATCAATGATAAGTATTTTGTCTTGTGTTTTTTATATATTTATTATCGTTGAGAATTCATTATTGTGTTGTTTTAGAAAAACTCTTTGTGAAAGCTTATGTCCATTAATTTTTTTCTTGATTTTTAATATCGTTATTATACTAAAGTATAATTTTTACTTTGAATATCATTAAAAATATGAATAATAAAAGTATTTTTATATTTTTTTAAATTCTTTCAGGAGTCGGCCTGAAAGTCCGTGGGGACAGCCCATGACGAGCCATAAAAAGATATGTCCGGGGGGCCAGCCCGATAAGACTCTGTCATTCTTTTTTAAGCCCGGCCGGTGTAAAAATATAGGGCTAATAGGCCGACCCAATAGTCCGACCATTTTTTACAATTCTAATTTTATGTGATATTTTTAGATTTTATTTCAAATTTTTTATGTGTGGATTTTTTTTGTAACAAATTATCTAAAATTATATTTAAGAGTAAAAAATTTATAATATTAATAACACTAGTTTTGAGACCCGTGCGTGACTTTTATTTGATATTTAAGTTCGTCATTATAAAAAATTATTTAATAAAAAGTATTTTAAAATTTGTTATAAAATATTAGTTAAACTATTGCTCCCTTTCTTGTAAAAGTTACTAAATTACTAAATATGTTTTTTCACTATATAAATTTGTTTTATTAAAGCTATTGCCCCATTTTTATTTTTTAAATAAATTATAATTAATATATTTTAATTATTCTAAATTTTTATTTAGAAGATATTAAAAAGTTAATGTAATAAATTTAGCTTATTGATTTTTGTTAAACTTATGTCCCGTGCATAATTTTTTGTTATGAATTATAATTACCAATGAAAAATATTTATCCAATTTCTTTTATGTACCAGTGATGAATATTGGTCATGTTTTTTTAATTTATCATCGATGAGAAATAATTCTTCTTTTGTTTATAAAAAAATGTCATTATATTTAATTTTGATATTATACTAAAATAGAAAATTTATTTAGAATAAAATATTTATTAAAAGTAGCAGCTAAAAAATAATAATAAAGTAGCCACTGAATTTATTTACTCATTCATTGAAAAGGAATAAGCTCAGTCCAAAGATAGCTGAAGATTTTGTTTTTATTCATACAAATTTTTGTCTTCTCTCGAGAAAGAGAAATAGTAATACTTATAATGAATGAACAATAAAAATTTGGGATATTGGTAAAGATAGGGGTGATCGTGGTGCGGTTTGGTTCAGTTTTGACCATGAAAGTCATCATAAATGCGAGATAAAAATGCATGTGGGTCAGTTTGGTTCGGTTGGTTTTAAAAAGGCATCCAAACCAAACTAAATCAATGCGGTATCCCACACCTGTAAAACACTTATGCAACACGTGTCGGACAAGTGTCACAAAAGATTTTTTTTCTTTGCTTCTACTTTCTTTAGACACAAATTAGACGCAACTCCACAAAGATTAAAATTGATTCGAAACAATGATATCGATCAATGAGGGTTAAAGACATGATAAAAATTTAGTTTTTTTTTATAGTAGATCGATAAATAAAGATAAAATATTATTGCATCTTGTTAATAATTTTTTTTAAATTAAATAAATTCGCAATTTAGATAGACATGTATATATTTTAATTTTTTTATTTAGAATTTTTATAAATATATAGCGGTGTCGGTGTCATATATTTTTTTATATTAGCAGTGTCAATGTATATATCCGTGTTGTGTCTATGTTTCATAGCTAGTAACTCATAATTTATCTTTTCCGTATAACATTAATTATATATTTTTTAATTTGTGTAATTTAATCAAATCAACTTATATTATGGTATGGAGGGAGTAAAATTTTTGTTCCTCTAATCTAACCACTTTCTCGTATATTTTATCATTTCATAAAATAAAAATACATTTAAAATGGTTGAAATTAAAAGCCAAAGCAAGATTAATGGGGGACAAAGTCTGAACAGGGGTAAAGACGATGGGACAAGGAGAAAAAAAATGGCATAATACATTTATTCAATGTTGGAAGTCTAAGATAATCTCTATGCACTACTTTCATCCAATGGTTCATATTGAAAAAGAAATTGTGAAAACTAATGGTCCATCATGGACCATTTGCTTATCTAGTCCATGGAAGCATCAGCCTAGATAACATATTATTAGGAAAACAACATAATTATGCAGAGTTTGTTGTGCCTTTTCTTAATTATGGTAATGTAACATTGAAAGGAGTGCAACATGGTGGGCAACATTTGGGGTTAATCAGGCAGAGTTCTGGTCTACAATTAGGATATGCAATTCCATCACCATGTGGAATATTAGCTCCATGGGTACCATATGCACTTCCCACAAAGATCGTTGCAATAGCAATAATGAGAACCACCAATTTCAAAGCCATTTTCAATGAACTCTCCATTACAAAAAGATAGTTTTTACAAGATAAAACTGACTAATTTCTAATGAAATGGATATAATCACGTTTCTCTATTTATAGTGAGACCTTTTTTTTTATTACTAAATTAATATAATTATGAAATTTTATTTAGGGATATTTGACCAATACTTTTTCTTGTTAAAATATTTGACCATATCTACTAAACAGTGATATTTGACCAATATTAATTTTTTACCATATTCACTAAACTTTTTATTTTGTGTGCATTTTAATCAAATTCTACTATTTTTTTAACAAATCAAACACATCTTAAAATATTAAAATGACTAATAAACATCAGAACTTTGTCTAATATACTTCAAATATCCCTAGGACTAGTAGAACATCAAATTATATTGGTCAAATATTCATAAAAATTATATTGAATGAAATTTTTAATATACTTCCTTTGCCTAATATGATATTTGACAAATATTATATGATCATATCCACTAAGCATTTCAATTAATATTTTTTTTTAGCACATATTATACTTTTCCAACACACTAATGCCCCCAACTTATATCACAAGCAAGCGTTATCAAGATCGGCATTTCAATTTACATCATCTTGCTTAAAAAAATTCATTTCATTTCTTATTTATTTAGTTATTTATTTATTTGTCCAATATTATATTTGACCAATATAATCCTTGGCCAACAATTATTTAAATTCATATAATCCTTGACCAATATATATTTATTTGATCATATCCACTTAATATTTGACTAAATTATGGTTTTCTTGCTCAAAGAAATAATTGCAAAATGCACCTTTAAGAGTAGGTTCGTCATTGTAAAAGGAGTCAATCAGGGGCCGGGCCTTGGGGCGTGCAACGTGCTCTATAGCATTTTATAGGAGTCTCAAAAATAATTTATATGGTATCAGTTCTTTTAAAAAAATAAAAGATGATTCAAAATATTAACTAAAAAATCTTAATATTTTTTTAATATATTTTTGTTGGCCAATCTAAAGTGGTTAAGTTCAAGTTTAAGAAAAATAAAATGAATTAAAAAATGGATTTTCTTGTCTCAAACACAAATAGAAACACTGCTAGAAGGGATTTTTTTTTTCTAAAGTAGTTTAAAGCTATTTTTGTTGGTATTAACTATAATATGACTATTTTTTATGTTATTTATATTATTTACAATTTAAAAGAATAATATTCTTTTTAAATGTTTTACTTTTTTTATTAAGGGGTCCATCATTAATATTTAATGTCGGACCTCTAAATTTTCGGGACCAGCCTAGGAGTCAATGAGCTAATTTGTGATACACTTTCAAGAAATTAGGGATCGAATCTTAGCGGTGCGGTTTGGTTCGGTTTTAAGAATAAAAGTCATATAATTGCAGTTCAATTTTTAAAAAGTCATCTAAACCAAACCAAACAAATGCGGTTTGGATTGGTTCAGGCGTTTACAACATAACATTTAACTACCAAACAATTTTAAATATCCAAAAAACGAATTTGAAGTTCCAAAATAATATATATTACCAATAAAAGTTAATTATCCAAAATAACATTACAATACCTTACAATTTTAAATATAGAAAAAAGAACTCGAAGTTTCAAAATAACACATCAGAGTACCGGTAAAAGTGAAAGTATTTATCTAAATTAACATTACAACACCAAAAGAACAATTTGAAGTTCCAAAGTAATACATCATTATGTGAAATCGTGAATAAAGTTGGAAATATTTTTTGAGCTCATTAATTTGGTTGGCCGGCTTGTAATTGGGATATGTATATTGGAATATAATAGAAACATTAAGTTTAATAGAGTGCGGTTTGATTTTGTTTTTTGAAATGAAAATCGCCAACCGAACCGAATCGCGCGGTTCAGTAAAAAACTCATCCAATTTCATCTAAACTAAATGCAATTTTTATGTTTTTCGGTTTAAATTGGTTCAATTTATAATTTTACTTTTGAATTTAGTTCGGATACGATCACCCCGCTAGAAATAGCCTCTATGCTACTTCCGGAGGTAAGGCTGCGGCATACATCTACCCTCCTAGACCTCACCTGGCAAGGAGAAACATTTGCCTAGGCACAAGTACTTGGACACATAATTTAGGCACACATACATAAATCAAAAAAATTAAATGAGAAATAAAATTATCACATCAAATCCTATTACTTTAATCATTTTTCTTTAATTTTAATATTTCTTATGAGTGTGTGTCTAACAACTAATATTTATGTTTGTGCCTATTGAAGAATTCCTCGCTGGCAAGAGCATCGGCACTTACTCAATGGTTTGAAAGCATCTATCAACAATTATTGCCATGGTGATTAGGATTACATTTGAAACAAAGAAGGCAATGACATGGAAAATGTTAGCACTTATAAGTTCAGTTATTGGAATACTGCTGAACACATATTGGGACATTGTCAAGGATTATTTAAGGGATTAACTCGCAGTACGTTTCTCATAAAAGTGCCTACTACAAAGTTTGGAAGCATTACGGCAAATAATTCTTGTAAACTCAGCGTGAATTAAACATGCATTGTATTGGATAATTCGTGCATTCAATTTTTTTAATTAAATATTTGGTGGGATATATTTTAGAGTTTATGCCTTTAAATGTAATTTTAACTCTAAACTAAAAAAAATACAAAAAAAAAAATGAAGAATATAAAAAGATGAGCATAAAAGAAAAATTTTCCTTTAAAAATAGCATCTGAAATTACCTCTAAAAAAAAGATATTAATCCAATATATTTAACAAAACTTAATTAATTAAAAAAAAATTACGCATAAAAATAAGAACAAAAATAAATATAAAAAGTACGCTGTAACACCCCGTTTTTCATAAGCCAGAAAAGGCATTATATTTTTTTTTTTTTTTATACACATCAGCGTTTACACATAAAAGATTTTAAAATGAGCCGGCATTCAAATATACAAGAACTCATTACCAAAAGGTGCTTCGACAAGCAAAGTGTATTCAGGAATAATTACAATCCAAGTCAAAGTATTCAAATACTTACACAAAACTAGCTAGAATCCTATGCCTAACCCAAAAAGCACAGTGTACAACCCACACCGGCGCATAGTCTAACTAAGCTAAACTCCAACCTCTCACTGGGACCCGGAACAGCCACCGTCGTCACCACGACCTAGCCCAACATCTAGGTGGGATGAGCTCGCAATTGAAAGAAAGGGGTCACCACAAAATACAAGTATGTATATATATAATCGGTGCGAAAGATGTACACATAGCAAATTTCCACATACACAAGAGAAAGCTCTTAAACTCAAAAGTAGTTCCCACCAACGGGTATATATAAATAAATCACCAATCCTAATGCAGACCTCTACAATGGGGGTGACGACCGTCACTGGTTCGCCACACGCATGATTTTCCGGAAAATTAACCTCTCCTCGAAGAGTCGTGGGGTAGGCAAAGCCACACAGTCATATACGTACCCGCACTAAAATGCCACACAAGGCGGGTGAAGTCACACTGACAAACACCAGGTGAAGTCGCACAGACAAACACCAACTCAATAAAATCCAGTCGGATTTGGCGAAGCCACACAGTCAACGCCCGGTACGTAGGCAAAGTCACACAGACATACACCTAGGCACGCAACTATGAAATGCATGACATATATTCTCTTTGGCATAATACAGGATAGTCACACAGACAAAATCCCCACGTAGTCCTATCCGTCGCACGCATTAATATATGCTCATGCAACCAATCACATAGCCTAAAGCCTATGTACAACTATCACAACATACATACATTTTCCTAATCATATGCAAATTGTACACGTAATTATAACCACGTTCTCATCAACGAGAATACATAAGTACAAACATGTCAAAGCACACAGCAAATGCATAACAGCAAAACAAAACATGTCGTAACCATTTTAAAAGACGGAAATAAAGTGGAGCCCCTACCTCAGCAAGCTTTCCTTGATCTCTTTCTCGTCTAAACTATTATACGCGCTACCTAAAAGTTAAGCAGCGTACAATCAGTAAAATACTCCTCGATTATCCTATCGAAACGAAACTTGCTCTCAAAGTTCCAGAGGGGTCTAAAGTACTTTCTAAAGCTATCCCTCAATGATTTCAGGTTATTCTCATAGTGTTTAAAAATTCCCGAAGTTAATTGTACTATTTTTATAACACGAAATCATTTTGTTTTCAAATCATAAACTAAAACCATTTTGGATTTCCCACTTCAAGGACTTGTTTCACACACAACAAAAACCATTTGAAACACAACTAAAACTTTTCAAAAATATTTTTATGAAAAAATCGAAGTTTTCTTGCGTTACAAGTTACACATTTTCTTCTTCCTAACAACCTTTCCTATACTCATTTTTCTTCAAAACTAAGATTATCCAACACATACACAATTTTCACACAATTGTGGACTTAGAAAAAAATTTGGAATTTCTCCCTCCCCACAAAGAAAGGCCACGGCCAAAATTTTTAAAACCACCCTTCCACACAAAATTTTTCACTTCTAAATGCATGGTAATATCCCATAATACCTAACTAGCACTTATCAAAACGATTTAGAAATTATAGAGTCGAATCGCAAATTTCGAGAAATCTCAAATAAGGTTTTTCTTAAGGCAAGTGATCATTTTCTTTTCAAAACATCCCATAACCAATCAAACAATAAAACAATGATCATGGGAAGCTATTTGCCTCTAAACAATTTTCGAAATTCGATTCCTCGAACCCTATATGGGTGCCACGGCCATTTGAGGCAAAAGGGCAACCCTACACATTTTTTCATTTGAAACCCTAGCCCACCTTCATTAGTTTGTAACAATATTCGCTCGTGTACCCGACTCCTTTTGAAACTCGAAATAAATTTTTTCTAAATTATGTTCTTCGAGTCGCTCAAGAACACGAGAATAATTTTTTTCTTATTTTTCAAAACAAATTTCATAATCACAAATCCATTTTGCCACAAAGCTTAAAACTAACATCAAAAATCAAATCACATAACAAATTCCAAGTTTATGATCTTTTCAAAAATTTTCTTCAAAACCCTTAACCAAAATTTGTGAAAACAAGATTTAACCATGGGAATCAACTCATGCTTCACTCATGTGTACTAATAACTCTTATGAACACATCTATGGAACCAAAACTAATTAAAACAAGTTCTACTAACTTTCTTCTCAAGAACAATAATCATGAAACTTAAAAATCCAAGAGGTTTTAAGGCAAGATAAAGGATAGAAGAGGTTAGTTACCTTAATGAGCAAGTGATTCCTTAGTAAGCTAATGATCCAAGCTTGAATAGATGAGAAAATGAAATTTTGAATGGATGAGTGAGTGAGTGAAAGAGTTCGGCCGAGAGAGAGGAAGAAGGGAGTAGTTTTTGATTTTTCTCTAAGTCACAAATGCTTAAACCTCCGTACTATTTAACAACTCTTGAGCAAACTAGGCCTTTGGATCAAAACAAAGTTGCAAGACTAATCCCTAGCCATTGGATCAAAATAACTCATGATTGTTTTTTGAACAAATATCCACTTTACGCTACTCAGCTCATCGCGTTTGCTCTCGGCGAGTCGCACCTCGCTAATGGACGGAAATCTCAAAAATATAAAATCTAACCCATAAACGTCCGTCGTAAACCGTTTCCAAATATTATCGCTAAACTTTATTCTCCGACTGAAATTTATTTCCTTAGCTCCCAAAAATATTCTGAAACTAGATTCCAACTCGTGCCGATATATAAAACTCCCATCCGAAACCTCACTTAAAACAGACACAGTACGATTTTACATCCGCGGGTAAAATCCTACTCGTTTTTCCAAAAACAAGAATAATCCAAAACTCGTTATTCTAAATCCACAGCACCCTTCTTATTCACAAAAGAGGATTACAAGGCAAAAGTCTGTGCCTTTACAGCGCACGAGTCCAAAACAGATTCAATTACAGCAAAACTTACTAATAATTACACGATGTTTCACAACACGAACACATCGGAACCCTAATATTCCTTAAACCAACTATACAATGAAATCTTGGGTCTTACAATACTACCCCCCTAAAAGAAGTTTCGTCCTCGAAACTTAGACGTCGTCAAACAAACTGGGGTACAACTCTTTCATCTTACTCTCGAGCTCCCAGGTGGTATCTCCTGTAGCTTCGTGCCATATTACCTTCACCAAAGGTATCTCTTTCGTTCTCAGACTCTTCATCTTCCTATCCGCAATCTTGATCGGCGGAACTTCAAATGACAAGTTATCCCTCAACTGGATGTCATCTGGTGTGATCACATGTGACGAATCCGGTGTGTATTTCCGCAATTGCGACAGATGGAATACGTCATGTATCAAAGATAGTACCGGTGGCAACGCGATCCGTTATGTTACCTTCCCAATCCGTTCCAAAATCTGATAAGGCCCTATAAACTTTGGAGTCAACTTCTTCGCTTTCAAAGCCCTCTCAACGCCAGTCGTTGGTGTAACTCGGAGAAATACATGATCTCCCTCTTCAAACTCTAGAGGCCTCCGTCGCCTATCCGCATAACTCTTCTGGCGATCTTGAGCAACCTTCATCATTGCCCTTATCTTTCGGACCTTGTCCGTCGTCTGTTGTACCATTTCCAGTCCTACTAACATACTCTCCCCATCTTGGTACCAACACAAAGGAGTCTGACATCTTCTCCCATACAAAGCCTTGTATGGTGCCATTCCAATACTCGCGTGGAAACTGTTGTTGTACATGAATTCTATCAATGGTAACACATCATCCCAACTTCCACGATCATCCAATACACATGCTCTCAACAAATCTTCCAATGATTGATTTGTTCTCTCAGTCTGCCCATCTGTCTGAGGATGATAGGCGGAATTCAATCTCAGTTTCGTCCCCAATGTCTCATGCAAAGTCTTCCAAAAGTGTGAAGTAAACTTTGGGTCTCGATCCGACACTATACTTGACGGAATCCCATGTAACCTCACAATCTCAGCAATGTAAATATCGGTCAACTTTGCTGCTGTATCCGTAATCCTTACCGGTAGAAAATGAGCGGACTTTGTCAAACGATCCACTATCACCCAAATGGAATCAAGAAATATTTTTTTATATCTTAAATATAAAAAAATAAAAATCAATGGACATGAGCTTTTTCAAATAGTTTTTTTAAAACAACGGAAGAATGAATTATTATCAATAGTAAATATAAAAAAAAAACACAAGATAAAATATTTATCATTAATACATAAAAGGAATTGAATAAAAAATTCATACACGGGACAATTGTTTTAATCAAGAAAATTTAATCATACACGGGACAATTACTTTAATAAAAAAAGTTTATAAATTTAATAAATTTTACAATAAATAACACAATAACGTCACTTATATTTTAACAATATTTTATAAATAAAAGTCAATAGACCCATGCGAATGCACGGGTTTCAAAACTAGTTATAGATAAAATAAATCATTAAACACACATTTGTTATTTGAAGAATATGAAGAAGAAGAAAAAAAACAGGACAAACATTTGTTTTTGATACATAAATAAATAAGGGAAAAAATATTTATTATTGATAAATACCAAAAATATGGAACAAATATTTTCCATCAAACATATTATCAAAAGTAATCTTACCTCACGAGATAGATATAATGAGCATCAATCCTATCAATTATATATAATCTATAAATTTTTACTCATGTCAAATCTTATTTATCGTATTTGAAAAATTTATAATGATATTTAATTAATAGTTTTTATTTTACTTTTGTTTTATAGAGGACACACATATGAGTAATTGCTACTATAAAACAACCTCTTACTCTACTAATATTTTTTTGCATTATCTTAATAGAAAAAGTGTAAATCAAAAATAAATTTATAATGTATCATTAATCCTTAATTCTACCTATGAGAATGTCGCTCTAACATTAAAAATTATTTCACTAGATAATTTAAAAACTACACACATTATCATTGAACATAAACCTCGACACAATGTTGTTATTTTTTTATCACTAGTATTTTTTAGCTGTTAATTTAATTATTTTTATGATCAAATTATTGTTTATCACTAGTATAAAATTATATTGTTAATTTTATTTATGCAATAAAAATTTCAAAAAGTTGACAATACCCCTAGTTTTTATTATTTGTTCAAATATCTCCACTGATACTATCGGAAAAAGTACTTAATCAAAATAATTTTTTCAAAATAATTAATTGAATCCAGGGTGTGTGGTTGAGCGATTGGGGCTCATCCTCCCTTAACCAATGGTCGAGGGTTCGATCCTCGCATTGGGTATGGAGCAACTTTAAATCTCTTGGCCAGCTATCTCACCCTTTGAGGTGCCTCCAATCTAGCAAGGGGAATAGTCACTACGTTCGACGGTGGATACCCGGGTCTCGATAAAAAAAAGTACTTAATCAAAATAATTTTTTCCGTGCCTTTGTAAAATTCATGCAAATAATATAAAAATAATAGACATAAGGAATAATAATTTATTATTTATTCTTATAAATTCAAGGATGGCCTTTTCTCGAACCCAAACACAATATTATAATTATATAATATTCTAATAGAACAAATAACAACATGATTTATGGTAGTTTAACATTGGGAGGAGTACAACACGGGCAACATTTTGGGTCACTTGGGCAAAGTTCTGGTATGCAAAAATTCCAATCAGGATATGCAAGTCCCAATCCTTGTGGACTATTGGTTTCGTGTGTGCCATATGCACTTCCCACAAGGATCGTCGCAATAGCAGCAAAGAGAACCACCAATTTCAACACCATCTTCAAAGAATTCTCCATTATAATGATGTAGTTTTTACAATATAAATAGACTGCCTAATTTGTAATAAAATGGTAAACCATGTCTCTCTATTTATAGTGAGACGATTTTTATTTTTTAAATTAATAGATAAAAACATAATTATGAAATTTTGGATTTATGTGAATAAATATATTATATTAATTATTTAGGGATATTTGACCAAGACTTTTTTTTTAAAGATATTTGACTTTTTTTTATTGTGCGAAAAACGACCCTTAAAGCTGATTCGAACAAAGTGGTCAAACATGAGAAATCGTGTTCTGATAATCAACATGTTTTTATACCATTTGCATTTAACACTATTGGATTCCAAACTTACACCATAATTTTGTTTCAATGTCACCAATGTTTGATTTTAGTCATTCATTTATGACCGATCAATTTAACTTGACCCATCATAGTGGCCACATGTGCAAACGTTTGACAAATTAACATTTTTTTTGTATCGGTAGCAAATAACATGGACTAAAACCAACAAATTTTGTACATTCAATGACTTATTTACAACAAAAAAGATACATGAATTAAAACAAAAATTCTCGAACATACAGGAACGAAAATGATATTTAAACCTATTTATTATTTAGGGATATTTGACCAAGACATTTTTTTGTAAAGATATTTGACATAATCCACTAAACATTTTTTTTTTGTAAGAAACATTTATTTTAAATGAAATTTTGGATTTATGTGAGTAAATATATACTATATTTGAGTAAATATATACTATATTTAGGGATATTTGACCATATCCGCTAAACATATTTTAGGTAAATTAAAATTAAGGTGAAAGATGTTTTTCGTCCTGGTAAAATTGGTGAATTGAGGTTTTAGTTCCTGTCAAAAAAATCCTCTTATTTTGCCCCTATAATTTCAAATACTTTGGTTTAAGTCCTCAATGTAACCATGTCATATAAATTACTTAGATTTGCGCCCTTGTAATTTGTACGAATTTTGATTTTTTCTTCTCTGTAATTTGTGCGAAATTTAGTTTTCATTCCTATAATTTGTGTGATATTGCCACATTAAGGATTAAAATCTAACTAATTTGAAATTATATAAGCAAAACGGGATGATTTTTTACCAAGAGTAAAATCCAAATTCGTCAATTTTACAATAACGAAAAGCACATTTTACCCTTAAAACTATTAAGACATCAAAATGACTAGCAGACATCAGAGTGACATTATCCACTAAATATTTCATATAATTTCTTGCTTAAAAAATTCATTTAATTTTAATAATTTGTGTACCATAATCTCAACAAATTAAACATAGTTTTTTAATTATATCCAAACAAATACTTTTTTATAAATTTTATAGTGAGACGGTTTTTATTTTATTAAATTAATAGATAAAATCATAATTATGAAATTTTGGATTTATGTGAATAAATATATTATATTTATTATTTAGGGATATCTCACCAAGATTTTTTTTTAAAGATATTTGACCATATCCACTAAATATTAATTGTCTTAATTGTATATTCGGTCGCTTGTATTTATTTTAAGTTTCAAGTTGGCCTTTATGTTTTAAAAGTTTTAAGTTAGTCCCTCATCTTTTAAAATTTGAATAAGTTAACGTTAGTCTCTTATAAGACGAACTAAATCAAATTTTAGAAATATTAGGAGGGACTAACTTATTCAAATTTTAAAACATGAGGGACCAACTTGAAACTTTTAAAATATAAGAGATCAACCTGAAACAAAATAAACATAAGAGACCAACTTAAAACCTAAAATAAACATAAGGAACCGAATCTGCAATTAAGCCAACATTTTTTTATGTTTTTTTTGTAAGAAATTTTTTTTTATATGTAAGAGCATTATGAAATTTTGGATTTATGTGAGTAAATATATACTATATATATTTAGGGATATTTGACCAATACTTTTTTTTCAAGATAATTGACCATATCCGCTAAACATTCTTTAGGTAAATTAAAATTAAGGTGAATGATGTTTTTCGTTCTGGTAAAATTTGTGAATTGAGGTTTTAGTTTCTGTAAAATAAATCCTCTTATTTTGTCCCTGTAATTTCAAATGTTTTGGTTTTAGTCTCCAATATGGACATGTCATACAAATTACTTAGATTTTCGTCCTTGTAATTTGTGCGATTACTTAGGTTTTCATCCCTGTAATTTGTGTGAATTTTGGTTTTTGTTCCTGTAATTTGTATGATATTGCCACATTAAGGACTAAAGTCTAACTAATTTGAAATTATATGGGCAAAACGGAATGATTTTTTTTTTACAAGGAGTAAAACCCAAATTCGCCAATTTTACATGAAGGAAAATCACATTTTACCCTTAAAATTATTAAGACATTAAAATAACTATTAGACATCAGAGTGAAATTATCTACTAAATATTTCATATAATTTCTTGCTTAAAAAATTCATTTAATTTTAATATTTTATGTACCATAATCTCAACAAATTAAACATGCATTTTTTTAATTATATACAAACAAATATTATGTTATAAATTTTATTTTGATATATTTTTTCAAGAAAATTTAATATTATATTACTTTTTAAAAATAGTTATTTAATTGTAATTTGAATTTAAAAATATATTCTCTTCTTTTTATGTACGGGTGTCACTGCCAAGTTAATCTTATTTCTATTTAAAAAAAACATTATTTGACGTAAATATTTTAATAAATTAGATTTATTTCCTTGATACTCTCCACTATCTTCTGGTTCAACACTTAAAATCTTATTTTTCCTCTCTTCTCTCTCCAAACTTTACAACCCCTGTTCATCACCCCTGCCGCCCCGTCAAATCCAAATTCCATCTTTAGAGATGTAGCCGTTTGGCTTTGGTGGTGCGCCTGCCTCATCGCGTCACCATCGTGAACCCCTTTTGGGGTAGTTTCAGCCGTCGCTGGCGTTTCCTTGGCCGCGGACGGTTCAAGTTTCTCACACACGTTCGGTGCTTTGTCCCAGCTCGTGTTTTATAACCTTCGACGATGATTCTTCTGTTAGTTTCGCCGTCGTGGGTCGCTGCTTTATTCCGGCGTTCAGATCCGGTGGTGTGCTGTCGATTTCTGATAACCTTTGCTCCTCCCTCTGTTTCGATTTTTCCGATAATGGGTTTGGAGAGCTCATGGTTTGGTTTTTGGTGTTGTTTTAACCACCACTGCCTTCTTTGTGGCGGTGGTGGTCGGAGGTTATACTTGTGTGGCTTTGTTGTTGAGCAAGTTCCAGTTTTACAACGATGGCTGGTTCAACCTTCTTATACCTCCTCATATGCGTCGGCTCAGTTGTTGTGATGGTGTTGGCGACAGATCTGGTGGTTTTACCTTTGTGGGTCGTGTTTATGTTGTTTCTAAACCCGTGA
Organism: Trifolium repens; assembly: GCA_030408175.1. Taxonomy (NCBI): domain Eukaryota; kingdom Viridiplantae; phylum Streptophyta; class Magnoliopsida; order Fabales; family Fabaceae; genus Trifolium; species Trifolium repens. The sequence continues at coordinate 35,207,818 of CP125844.1, forward strand.
GGGTCGGTTCCATTTCACTGCCAGTGTTTGGTACCTCTGCTGCCGCGAACAGTGTTTTCTTGGAGGTGCTTGTTGCTGTTGTTGGAGTGTTTCATTTGTTGGTTTTGTTTCTTCGATTGTCGTGGTTCTTTTGCCTCTTTTCTAGCACTGTGCCCTAAGAGATAGATTATTTGTTTAGTCTGCCTCTTTTTGGTTGTGGTAATGGTTGAATCTTTTACACATCTCTTTTTTGCAATTTGGTTTCGAGTCTCGCGTTGGACTTGCTGAATTGTGTTTGATGTGTATTTGATTTCCTCACATTTGGAACTTTCACTGGATTTAGTCTGGTTGGATTTGCTTTACCCTTTTTGGGTTGTATATACGTTTTTGTGTGGTTGCTGGGTTAGGTTCTTGTCCCCCCAGCTTTCTTTGTACTTCTTTATTTTTATTTAATGTATTGTTGTTTGTTTAAAAAAAAATTGATACTCTCCACTACCTATTTTATTTGTAGCATAAATATCTCAACAAACTTTTTTTTTAAATGGCAAAATATATTATTAATCAAGTCTCTGCACAAGACGAACAGAGACCGGTAAAAAGAACTACATAAAATAGGTGCTGTATATATATAAGCGGAACACCCAAAGAAAATACTCCTGAACAAACACCACCTAATCAAGATTATCTCATAATCCCAAATCAGAAAAGCACTCCATAGATTTCAGACTACCAGAGCAGTCACCAACTCAGCCTAAAAGGTTGCCACAACTAGACGCTAACTTCCGAACTCGAAGCAAAAGCGTTCGGCCCATCAGAATCCAGAACCAGCTTCATCAGACGAACCGCTGACCAAACATAAGGTAGAACGAGAACCCAAGCAGACAAGTCTCGGCAAAGACAGAGGCACCACCATGAGGCCAGTAGTGGCGAAAATAACACCAAAGAAACAAAACACTACCGAGGATAAAACAGCTGACGCTGACGCGGAAGAGGTCAACCCAGATACATAGAGACCTGCAAATCTCAACAGATTTGAAAACCTTCGGAACTCAAAAAGAGTCATGCAAATCTCAACAGATTTGAAAAGTGGTCAGAGAATCTAGAATCACAGAAAACAAATCACGCGACATCAACCGCAACCTCATCACCACCAACCACCACCACCACCTCACTACAGCACCAACAATCATCACCGAAATCATACCCCGGCGATGCCAAATCCGAACACTGCCATCACCACCTCAACTCCTCACCACCTCCAAAAACAAGCAAACGAAAAAATCAAATTACCACATGTCCTCCAAGATCACCACCACAACCGAAACAAAACTGAATGAACACAAAAAAAAAAAAAAACTGAAAGAACTAAAATTGAAACACAACAAAACCAGTTAAAACAAAGAAGCCAAGTTAATACGGGTGTCACTGCCAAGTTAATATTATTTCTATTTTTTGTAACATGTTTTTAAAGAATTTAAAAAAGCTAAATTAGCCCATCCAAATTTTTTTTATAACATCTTTGAGAAGTTAAATTAATTCACCCAAATTGAAACCAGAGAAAATTGAACCTGACTGAATTTAATTTTTTAATTTTCAAAAAACAGTTTATATAATAAAAAAATTTACATACAAACTAAACTACACAATAAATTGCTGCAACTATTTGAATTGTCAAATGAAAATTTGTGAACTTGGAATCAATATTATAAGATTTATATTACTCTTTTTTTCTCTAAGAAAAGAGAATAGCGGGTATCAAAGGATTTTTAAGAGTATCATTGTCGGAACTCCCAAAGATTCTCATCGTTTATCATATTCTCATAATAATATATAATAAATAAATTACAAGAGAAATTGAAACTGGGAGGACATAGAATCTCAACAAGTAAAATCTAACAAAATGCAGGTTAACCCAAACGAATGATACAAATAGATAGAAAATCAACACAAATGAAATCAAACTAATTAATCTTAGCAAACTATCACAAATTAGTGAATGTCTGCAAGCAGTAACCCATGTCTAAAAACTAGAGAATGAAATGACCGTCAACACGGACCGAATCACTTACCCACAACCCCTTGCTATAAATCACAAAAAGTATTCAAGATACTATCATGTCAAACAGTCCCACGTCAAATCGAGAGTGAGACGGGGATATTAATAAGCATCACTTAGATCCGACCATTAATATGGTATCAAAACAGGTGAACACGAGCAAGATGGCACTAAGTCTAACTGCCAACATGATGACGAAACCATATGCAAACGACTCTTTTTTTCTCTAACAAAGTTCAACAAGTTATCGGCCATTTCTGGCAGAGCAATCTAAATCCACCGGTGCGGGGCAGTCAAAAACACACCCAAAACCACATCAACAACGGCGGTTGTGTCTAGTCTAAAGAGGCCAGAAGAACTAATACAATGTAGAAACAAAAACACAACATACAACCACCGCAGAAAGAGGCGATGCGGGTGGAAAATTATATTGAAGCAGTGAGAGGAAAACCAATATCAATGATATTGAACCACAACCTATTCTAAATAAACAACTAGAGTCGTGACGATCTCGAGTCCAAAACCAAACCAAGGTCCACAAAAACTAGGAGTTTGGAGAAAGTTAACCAACCATTCAACACGGCAGCGTGTGAGTAGTTTGAACAAACACCGGGGACTAAGGCTGTAACACCCAAACCCATTATTTAAATATTTCTACCTTTAGAAAATCTTTTTTTTATAATACGCAACGGAAAAATAAAAAATTAAATTTTAAAATATTGGTTTGAGTATTACAATCTTCATAAAAATAATACTAATGTAATTAATTAGTAAACTTTACTTATACAAAATCCTTTCTAAAATGATACATCCTTAAATAAATTAAGATATAATGAAATAAAAGAATCTATATACATTATATGAACGTTTCCCCGTGTCACAATTAGAGCGGAACTTCATTGACGACTCGGACAACGACAAACTCGTACAACAACAAACACACAACCTGAGAGTCTGATCTCAAACCAGTAATATACACAAAACAGAGGGTTAGATAATATAGATAACCAATAAAAGGAATGCAAGCGTAAAATTACACTTACATTTATAGTATTCATAAACTAAAATTAGATAAACATATATCTTTTCTCATATTATTCAACAATCATATATTTTAGCATCTAAGACATTTTTAAAAGCAATGTACATCTCAATCAAGGAATCATAACATTTAAATCAAGCATTTACAATTGTTATTAATGTCAAGTACCAATTACCATATAATAATGCACATCTTCCTAATGCAACTAATGTCACATATTCATGTCATGTCACTCTAGACACGACTAAATGCATGTGGCACCAACTACCTCCGTTATCATTTGGATAAACATATATCCATTTCTCCGTTACCATTTGGATAACCAAAACGCCATTAATTTCACTAACCACTCTTCATGAATTTTCCCACCCCTCAAAAACTCTTTTTCACCTCGAAAAATTTCGGTAAATGTAAACCGAAGTATTTTTAGTGTAAATTTTACTTAAATTTGCACTAAAAAAAATAATTCGGGTTTTGTTTACCGATTTTTTTTTGGCTTCACACGGTCGGAAAGTATTTAAAACGGCCAAAAATTTGAAAAAAATAGCAAAACCACGGACACGAGCTGACACGCCTGCTACTCATTTAGCCGCAGCCCTGACTGACGCTAAATCACGGAATGATGTGACGTGATTCCAGATACTTACCGGTGGCTATAGCCGCCGCAAAATTTGATATAATTTTAAAAAATATATATATATTTTTTTCTTTATTGTTTTTTTTTAAAAAAAAAAATTCTTTAAAAATTATAAATAAAAACTATTCTTATTTATTTGGTAATACTGATTTTTTTTATATAAGTTAAAAAGATCATCTTCTAACAGCAACAAAACCAAAAAAATCAATAAATTCTTCACAAACCCATAAAATCATACATTAAAAATCAAACCCATGAAACACAAATCCGTAAAATCAGAGAGATGAGATCGAAAGAGAAATAGAGAAAGAGAGATTTTGTGAGAGTGCGATGACATAGCAGTAGTAGTTGTAACGCCCCGAAATTTAGAAGGAAGTTATTTAGATATTATTTAATTAATTCCGTTAGAATTATATGTTGAACCAATTAATTAAAGAATATTTTTAGTAGAATAATTAAATGGAGAAAAATAGAGATATTTATTTTAGTATAATTTTGGAGAGATATACTTAGAAAATAAAAGTAGAACCAAATTATTGAGAGATATGATCATAATTTTAAATTGAAACAAATCTCATGAGATATACTCTTTCTTAAGGAAAAAGAAACCTAGACCCTTTCCTTTTATAAATAGGTAAAGCATAAGACCGAGAAAGAATTAGGATTGCCACTTTTCATAAAATTGAAAATAAAAATTAGAGGGAGTACTTGGAGGGGAAAGCGGCGAGGGAGAAGGAGATTAAGGGAATGAGAACAACTTCATCACACTAGGAGAATAGATCACTGCTACTAACAAGTAAGGGGGTTTTAACCAACTCATTTAAAGATTATGATTGTAGATAGCGTTATCTACTTGACCTTTTCACTTTCTTTTCCCTTTGTTTTCCTTTATGTTCTAATTTTTTAATTAAATTTTGTTTCGGATTAATGTTGTTGAAGAGGTTGAACCATTCTATTTAGCTTTGATCATGATTTAAGGAGTAGCCGTTTTACTCAATGTGATATTTGGTTCCATTACTGAATTATATAGTGTATGTTTAGCATAAGGCTATGTTCCAATTACCAACTAGTAATTAAGCTTTTCACTTTTGTAGTTAAACTAATTAGAACTCCCATTGGAATCATTAGTCAAAATAAGAGTGATGTAGGTTCAGTTTGATAGTATAATGGCTACTGTTGCGGGGGAGATCGTTAGATCTAATCGTTGAGCAATCCTTTTTAGCGATTAAATTAACTAAAATATTAAAGGGTTTTTTTTTTTGTAATTAAATAACAAAATTTGAGAGTATGTTAATGTGATATTTTCTATAAAATTATTTTTCATCGAATCCGAGTTTTCTCTAAATTCTAGGATTAAGTTTTGGAATCATAAGATTGTGTTTGGGGTCTGTCCTTGTAAAATAGATTAGTAAATAATTGTTCTCTTCTTAATTAAACTAAGGCAATTTCTTAATGATTTCAGAGAGTAATCCTATTAAATCACTTTAGTGTCGGGTGGTTAAGGGAAGTTTTAGTTGCTGTCTAGAGGAGTTAAAGGTCTAATTAAAATGATTCAAGTGATACTTGGCGAGTGTAATTAATTGAGTAACAATTGGCTAATTAGTTATTAATAATTAGGCCGTTGATTAAAAGATGTTGGAATTATGTAAGTGTTTATTGGTGTTGAGTTTAACTGGTGTTTTGGTGTCGAATTTATTTGGTGTTGGTTTAATTTGCGGTAGTTTATTAAATATAATTAGTGTTGTTGCTTGATGTTATAGTAGCCGTTGTGTCACCGTTTGTCGTGTTGCTATGGTGGCTTTGAGCCACCGTTTGTCGTGTTGCTATCGTTGTTGTAGTTGTTACTTGTCGTGTTGTTGTTGATCCTAATCTTTTGATAATGATGTTGAAAATATGGAATTCCTATTGATGTTGTCTTTAAGCCGTTGATTATTGATGTTGATTCTATGAAGCTGTTGGTTGTGATAGTTGTTGAATTTGATGTTTTCGGGTCGAAATATGCTCATGCATTCATTCATGTGTCAAATGAAGTTGCTTAATGAAGTTGAAAATGATGTTGTTTATTGATGTTGTATAAATGAAGTTGAAAATATGACGTTGCTATTGGTACCACATGCATTTAGAGTTTAAGTCGCATTGCATTCATTGTCTAATTAAGTTGAATTTGTGGAATTGATCAAGTTGGTATGTATATGATGTTGTGTTTGCTTATGTGTTCGATCGTCCCAAAGGACGATATTTTATTTATTGCTGCTATTGAATTCAGTTATTCTATATGATGTTCGTTACTCACCCCTTCTGGTTTGACCCTGCGACGTAAAACTCGTAGACTTCTCTGTAGGTAATGAGTCATAGATGATGTGTTCGGAGAACTCTTTCCTCGCTCTGCTCTGTGGAGTCGCTCTGTTAAGATACCATGGGGAAACTCTAAATTATTTTAGCCATTACCTTCATTAAGGATTGTCAGACTGCAGTATAATTTTCTTTTAAAGATTTTGTATTCAAGAGTCTTGGATTTTGATATGTATTAATTTTTAAAATACGATGTAGCATTTTATTTTTATATTTGATAATTAATTGAGTTAAGCTTGAGTAACACTCCTTTTGGAATAAAATAAATAGTGATTTCACCAATAAAACCTATGGGGATCTGGGGTGTTATAGTAGTAGTTGTTGTTGTGAAATTGAATAAGTTGTTGATGATAAACCATGAAGTTGTTGTTGCTGATTTTGGGTAGATCAAGATTGAGATTGAAAGAGATGAAAGATGGGTTGGATTTTAATGTGTTGAAGAAGATGGGTTTGTGTTTTGTGGTGGTGTTAAGTTTTTTCAAAGTCTTTGTAGTGGTGTTGTGTTTTGAAATTTAGAAAAAGAAATGAGGGTGAATGAGATAAGAGTGAGAGAATAAAAAAATAAATGAGGGTGAAAGAGATAGTGAGAGAAGAGAAAAAGAAAGCTAGAACTGTGTCCTTTTTTTAATTGTTACTTTGCGGCGGCCTTAAGCCGTCGCTAAATCTGGCCTTTTGTTTTTTTGAATTTTGTGTTACTTTGCGGCGGCCTAGGCCGCCGGTAAGTTCAAGGCTGATTTTGCGGCCGCCTAGGCCGCTGATAAATGTTACTTCCTTTCAAGAATAATATTTTTTAATTTAGTGGCCGTTTTTCTTCACTTTGTGGCGGATTAGGCGGCCGGTAACTTACCGCGGCCAGAACGGCCAGTAAGTTAATATTGAATCCGTCGAAAAATTGATGTATTCTTGTAGTGTCAAGGGGGATGAAAAAGATACATGGGGGGTGGGGAAAGAATTCATCACCACTCTTCAGCACTTCTAGTCTAGGCCCAATACTTCTAAAGCCCGCTATTTTTCTCATTCTACTCTTAATCAATTATTCTACCCAAGACACATAAATTAATAATTAACACATAATCAATTAATTAAATTAAACCATCACAAATAAAATAAATACAAATAATCAATTAATTCCTAATAATAAAATTTGTGTCGTTACAAAGGCTACAACTTAGAGAGAAGGATTTGGAATTTTAGGAGTGGAAGGGGTAGGGAGAAGACGAGGAGGAAGGCGGTGGTTTGGGTAGGGAGAAGACGAGGAGGGAGGCGGTGGTTTGTGTGTAGAGAGAAAAGAGTAGAGCTTATATTACTCTTTTTACTTTATCAAAAATAAAATAATTATTTTCAATGTAAATATATAAATAGTAGTTATTTGCTAATTGCTTTATTCGAGACAAATTATATTTTATCGGTCTCATATTCTTGCGGATATCCATTTGACGGATATTTAGTGAATGTTAAGGTATCCCTAAGTATTTGCGCATAGCACAAAAGAATTAATATTGACAAATAAAAATATTAATACATAACACTCTCTTTGACAACATTAATTATTAATCAAACAACAATCATGAATAAGGAATTTTTTAGTGTATTTCATTTTTCGATAATTAAAATTTTATTTAAAACATTTACCAAAAAAAATTTTAAAACGAACTATCCAAAAAGGAAAGTCGACGAGAAGTACAAAAGATCAACCGCAATAAAAAGTAACTCACAATGGGTGAAGGGTAGCTCAATTGGTTAAGCTAGTTGAGTTAAGGGTTAAAGAGTTGGAGGTCAAGGGCTCAAATCCTGGCAAAGGAGAAAAACTAACATTGTAATATACTAACAACTAAGGTTCCTTAGTTTAAAAAAAAATAGATTCTTGAAATAGCTTTTCATTTTAGGGTTAAAAATGATTTATTTTAGAAAATAATTTTTAAAAAAATCTATAACAAACACTATCAAAATTATAAAATGAATTTAAAAAAAAAATAGATTTTTTCTTAAAAAAATCTCAAACAAACGCACCCGTACTGAGATGGAGGAAGGCCTATGAAGCCCCGATACGGGACACGATGCTGATACGATATTGATACGCCGATACAATTTTTTTTTATAATTCCCAATCCAATACTGCCGCGATACATTATTTAAAAATTTAATTTAAAATTAAATATATAAATATACAATATATAAACATGATTAAAATCAATAATATTAATAATTAAAAGCATATTCTTATACCAGAAATTTGAGGACAAGCTCAAACGCTTTTTCCATCTATGTTCATTCTAATATACATATATATATATATATATATATATATATATATATATATATATATATATATATATATATATTTATTTATTTTGTTATCCACTCTTTCTTTAAACGTGGAAAAAAAAATAAAGCAAAAAGAAATATAATAAAAAACTCTTGCATACGTATCGCGTATGTATCGGGACTTATCAGCCGTATCGGACCAAAATCAAGCCGTATCGAACACGTATCAGGTATTTTTCCAATACGCGTATCGGGACGTATTGGAAGAGTATTAATATCAAATGGATTTCAAACACGATTCGTCACCATTTTTTGAGTATCTGGGCTTCACATAGGAATGAACTATAGTTTAGCGCTATCTAAAAGAAATTGTCAAAGAAACCACGATTGCATCCACATGTCAAGTGAGACCTAGACGTCTGCCCTTTAGATCTACTCAATAGTTAGTAGTCTATATTTTTGTGTAGTTTTTATATGTATTTGGTGTACTTGGTACATTCTAACATTTTGATACATCATACTTGTTAGTTTTTTTTTTTAAAAGACATCATACTTGTTAGTTAATTTAATTTGTTTGAAAATTTTATTTTTGTTGTGATAATCGCATTTAAATTGTTTGCAAGTAATTTATGTTTTGTATGGTCTGCATATGGTTAGATTGTGTAAAAAACAAGATTTACATAAGTTCAATTTGTTTCTATTTTTATCTTCCAAGGGTTCGAAAATTACATTCCAAACCATATGTTTAATTTATTTAGTTTGGAAGATAGCCAAATTGTATCTGCATTTAATTGGTTAGGAAGTTCAGTTCTAAACTGGTTCTTAGTTTAATTGGTTTGAAAGTTACGATATGAAACAAAGTTACTTTCGAATTGTGATTAAGAGCAAAATCTAAATTTTTAGAGCCTAACAGCAATATAAAAGCCTAAAGAGCAAAATTTTAATTTTTAATAGATATTTACTTTTCACACCCCTTAATCTTACACGCACCCCTGACATTTCAAATTTACTCCTCGCTACTTAGAACGCGAGTGTGTAAATAGCAAAAATTGGTGAAAACAAATTATCTTTCTAAGATGCAAACTACGAACTGAGTTCGCTTTCTAGGATACGAACCTTATTAAAATCAATTTTTTTTGTCCTCTTCACCCTTATCTCATCTCCCATGAAATTGATTGAAACACAATTCGCAAGTTCAAGTGTGAACCCTTCATTCACCCCCAAGAAAATATTCCCAATGGAACATTGTATAAAAAAAGAGATTATTTATAGAATTATATTGTGTGTGTTCTAAATAGTTAAAGTGCAAACTGATCGCATTCTAAATAGCGAATTGTGTTTCAGTTCGCACTCTAAGTAGCGTGTGACATTATTTTTAACTCAAACCCAACCTCTGCGCCCCCTAGATGAAAAAAATAATGAAAAAAGAGTTCGTATTTTAGGATGCAAACTATGAACTAAGTTCGCGTTTTAGGATGCGAACTACGAACTCAGTTCGTTTTCTAGAAAGCGAACTCTATTTTTTATGATATTTTTCAACTACAAGGCACAGACATTGGGTTTGAGTTAAAAATATCTCGATACTTAAAGTGCGACCAGTGGTCGCATCCTAGAAAGCGAGAGGGTTAGTTTGATAATTTTAGAGGGTGCGTTAGATTTTTTGGGGGGCACAAAAAGCGACTCTCTTTTTAATATACTTCCTTTATCCTAAAATAACCGACCCAATTAATAGCATGTTTTGTTATGCATTTGGTCATTGCAGTCTTGCCTTTACACGCAATAAAAAGAGGCTAAATCTTTCTCCGTCCAGCCTTATAACCAAAATTTTATTTTTTAAATTCATTGAATAAGTAATGTATCAAGTCTATAATATAGATCATATATATTAGTTATTCAATGAATCTGAAAAGTTGACTTTTGTTTATAATTAAGGTTAGAGTAGTATTTTAGAATAGTGCAGTGCAGTGTAATGTTTTTCAAAAGAATTCAACCCATGTCTGCAATGTCCCTAGGACAACGCAAAGCCTAACTATAAATGCAAGTGGAAGGGAGAAAAAACATACTTGAGTTCAATTCTTTTACATAGCAAGATGCTCTAATTTCAAAGCTTTAAATTAATGAGCTTGACATCATTTCAATATCAATTTCCAACTTGATACACCACATAATAATGCCAGAATGGTATGGTAGTACCAATGTACAGATAAGTGATAACAGTATATGCAGGCTTCTGGAATATTGTTTATACCGAAAATAAGTTGTGAAACATGACTAAAAGTTATTTCATTTCACAATGGATGGTTAGAAAACCCAATAGGAGCAAGTATATTCAATCCGAATCATGTCTCCTCCTCTCTTTATCTTTTTTGTGTCTCTTCTTGTCATCTGAATCACGAGAATGCCGCTTGTCGCGCTTCTCTTGCTTTCTTTCCTCATGGGAATGTTTCTTCTCGCGCTTTTCACGTTTCTCTTCCTTCCTTTCTTCTCGTCTTCTCTTACGTTTACTTTCATCCTCGGAATCATCTTCGGTCTTTCTTGGTGATTGATTAGGCATAGATAAATTTTCTACCTCAGCTGGTGTCTCTGAGAGCTTTGAGGAACTAGGTTCTTCCCAAGGGCGGAGTTCCCTGCATATTGTAGGAAATAAGTAACAAAATTTGGCATAGAATTTCTGTAGACAATAAACACAAGATGGTATAATAGTTTTGTTTAGTAAGCAACGCAGACCATACATTCAAGAAAAAAGATTCAAAATCTTCAATAAACAATCAGCATACATTTAAAAGTGGAATTTTTAAGACCGTGGATGTCAAATTACTCAAGAAATATCATCTACCATTATTTCAAATTGCAATTACCAAAGGAAGATTGACAAACTTGGAGATGAGACAAGTAATGCCAACAGCCTTATCAGATTATTGGCCACAGTTTTTGTTCATATTTTATACACCTCATCAACCCATGTTAAGTAATTTTCACATTCAGTGTTAGACCAGCATACCAAATAAGGGATATGGTCAGTTACAGCAGATAACCTTCCTCTACCAAATAAGTGTTCACAATGTTAAAAAGCACCTTTCTACCCATCATTTCCCTCTTCCCTCCCTCGAAACCACCAGTATCATGGACATGGTTGGTCAAAATTATGAGTATATATACTATAAAGATTAAAAAAAGATGATAACAAAAAGAAAAGATCCCAAGTCAAATCAAATTTACAATGTTTTATGCCAGTTCATCCAAATAATATTTGTGGTAACTTCATAAGGGGCAACACTTTTAGGTCATATACTAAATAAAGGGCCAGTTTGTGCACGGTCCTTTTGCACAAAGGGTCATTTCAAAGAAGGGACACATTTTAAAAACCCAATTTTTGGAATAAAATAAAGTGAAAGTATAAAAATAAAAACCTGACTAGGGCTATTCTTACACGCAAAAAATATCGCGTTTGAAAAAATCTCTAAGAAACATCTGTGTTGTAAAATATATTTTTTAAGCACTAAACAGGGGCTAACACCACATCCTATTTTATAAAATAGCTTACAAATTACAGGGAGGCTTACTACTTAGTAGTAGGGAGGGATGACAACGAGTAATTGAACCAATGAATACCACTAAAATTACTCATGACAAGTAGAGTAACTATCCACTAAATGGGTATGAACATGGATAAGTGTACCTGCAAAAATTTGATGGGTATGGAGATCGATATGGTACCCCCCAGATCTACACATTGTCATCCATCCCTATTGACTAAACTGCTTTTGGACCATCTTGTGATTCAATGGTAGGAACCCGAATTCAACATATTATAGAAGAGTTGAAACCGTATTTTTTGATTCAACGTATATATGTATTATAGAAGGAACCCCAAACCAAAAGCTACTGTGATTCCTGTACCCAAACCTCTCAGGTTCTGATGTGAAATTCACACTCAATGCTCTCATTTCCATTTTCTCTTACCTATATTTTGTTGCCTATCCCCAAACTAAATACCTCATAAGCAAATACTCTCCAAATTTCCCTGCTCGGCCCCTTTATTGGGCGGCTTAAGCCCAAACCAGTATCCTAAGTTCCTAACATTCAACAAATCTGTATTTTGGTAAATCAGACTCAAGTCAACACGAAGATCTTCTGAAATATTGAGGACACACCCATGAGAAAAACCTAAATATAAGAAAACACGCTGTTGAATGTTGAAGACTTGAAGTAATAGGGTTTTATATAAAGAGGGAAAAGAAATAATAAATACAGATTTATAAATATTATTTGATATGGTTGGTTATTATGATTTGATTAAAAAATAAATAAAACACTTAACATCGCTAACCCTCATTTATATCAATACAAGACTCTAAATACCAATGAAATAGAGAAACACATTAATCAGGATAATAACAAAGAAATATGAAAACGATTCTTAAGAGATAGTCTAAGATACTTTGGAGATAAAAAAATCCTAATCCCAATCTAAGAGACTCTAAGATATAATATCAAGACATTATATGATATTTTTCACATCTTATGACACTTGCTTCAAGCTAAAGAATGACCGGCCTATAGAACCAATATCGTGATCAAATGGCAGACAGTGGACAATAACTGTGGTGTTGCTTCCAATGTAAGAAACATGGGTGATATAACAAGTGTTGCAGCCTATGGAGGGCACAACAAAATCATCCATGACATAATACCATTGAACTGTTGATTACTGTGATAATGAGAAAACCCAACAGAAGTGTATTCAATCTGAATCATGACTCCTTATCGTTCTTATATTTCTTCCTGTCAAAATCCCCAAGAAACTATTGGTTAATTTTTAGATTAACTCCAAATGCTTTAAAATATCAGCAAAAGCAACTATTCAAGTGAACAAATCCATGAAGTCTTCTGACCAAGGTAAGGTGTCATCTGTCGAAGTTGACTATTATGTTGTTCGCGACAACACTTCTCTAGATGAAGATTAGCTTTTTTTGGAAATTCTTCATAATCTTTGACACGGTGTCATTATTTGAAGTCGTATTTGCGTTCATGTCAGCCACAATTTTTGCCTGTTTGTTTCATGCCGATCGAAGATCGCATTCGAGAACAACAGTATAATAAACAGTTAAGCTGCTTTTCTTGAATAAGATTCTTCTCCTATTCCTCGATGCTGATTCAGGGTTTTGATATGAACTTCTTGTTACTCTTATTGGACATTTTTGTAATTAGGAAAGACAAGATTGATGTCTGGAAAGTCACTTTCAAAGCAACAAACAACCATTTGAATGGCAGAGAAGGCACCAAAATTGATAATTTTGAGATAGTTCTTCACTTTATTCAAGTCCTTCACTAGTGGTGAGGAAGTTCTTCAACAGCACCAGTACGTTTAGCTTTTGCAAAGTCTAAAGCCTGTTGAACATTGGGGTATTGGGAAAAGGCACTTGGTGAACGGCAGAAAGTGGAGAGCTCAAGTGACTGGAGGCAGCTAACTTTGACAAGAGTTCATGGATTTTGTTCACCTTAATAGTTGCTTTTGCTGATATTTGAAGGCATTTGGAATTAATCTAATAATTAACAAATATTTTCTCCTTCTCATACTTTCACTTTTCTCTATTCATATTGCACACACCACCATAGCCAAAGAAGAAATGTGAGCATTCATAGATTGTAACTTTCCAATACTTAGGTCCTAATATAAGGTCCTAAAGTCAAATTCCCAATGTTTTATGCCATTTCAGTTCTTCTAAACAATAGTTATGTGGTCACCCTTTTTGACCATATGCAATATTTTGGAATTAAAAAAGTAAACCATAAATCTCGGAAAAGTTGTAGTTCTTTTCCTATAAGCTAAAATAATTTGCTTCTAAAAAAAGTTCTAAAAACATTTGTTTTGTAAGAATATTTAGCACATCTAATACCCATGCTTCAGCAAATCTAAACTCTGGCACATGACATCAAACTCACACTAGACTAATCAAGTTTCATGAATATTTAGTTGTTATTTATGACCTGGTGACACATAAATCTTCTGAAAGACTGGACAGTTACCATGATATAAACCTAAATGTAAAACATCAGACTCACAAAACAATAAAAGAATAATAATCTTATTCTCCGCGTGTCACCACAAGCAAGCCACCAAGCTGTTCTTAATCCAAATATTTTATATGATGTGCTAAAAAAATATAAACAATTGAAATAGGAAATAGCAAAAATTATTAAAGAAAATAATCCAGTCCATTACTTCAAAAAAATAAAAAAATTTGTAGTCAATTTACCTGGCAAAACCAACACCTTGAACCCTTGCTGCTTCCGCATGACCTTCACCTAAGTCTTCTGCTGTAGAGCCTCTCTTTACTAGTTCTGAAAACTCATGTTTATCTAGACGGTTACCTTGAGGACGATTAGCACGCTTAGGAGCTAAGCCGAGAGCTTCTCTCATTGCCTGCTCCTCCTCTTCCTTGATTCTTTTTATCTCTTCTTTTGCAGCCTCCATCTCTGCATTTTGGGACTTTTTGTCCCTGGTATACCAAAAAAGGTCTTTGCCTGTTGAAGTAAACAAGAAAATTTAAAGATGTGTCCTTATTAAGATGTGAATAATTAACAGCATATGCAAGTGTCCCTCTATCCCTTTTTAAGCATCCTAGGAACAGGAAAGAGGATGGATAAATTAACTTGTATATCTTTAACCCTCTTCAACCTTCCTAGCTTCTTACATTGGATGACACTCATCTCTAAACATAGTTATAATGTTTTTCCGAAACATATCCAACCAACTTGGCATACACTATGCTTTTGTAGTTATGTCCCATGTCATCAGATATATTATGCCATAACCTATACTACAATACCAAAATGAAGAAATATAAGTTGTACAACTGCTGCCAGCTTGAGAATGGGATTAGGATATATGGCTCTGTTTGGATTGATGGAATATAATGGAATGGAGCGGTGCAGAATAGAGTGGAGTGGAATGGGATGGGATGGAGCGGAATGGTATAAATATTTCATTCCATTGTTTGGATATTTTAAAAAGGAGAGGAACAAAATTGAAGGTAAGTGGTGGTATGAGATGAAATTCATTCCATCATATTCCATTCCATTAATATTTTTCAAATCCAAACAATGGAACATTATTATATTTCATTCCGCTGCGCTCCATTCCATTATATTCCAATTCCATCAATCCAAACGGAGCCAAGTGATGGAAGAGAGAACCCCTAATGAGCTTTGAATTAAAAGGTTGTAATTTAGCTATAGACTCGGGCATAGATTTTGTCCATAGAAGATACTTTTCAGATCTTTCCAACAGCATCAAATTCAAATCATATGTCAAAAGTTTAAACAAAGTTTTTACTACTCTATAGTGTGATTTATTTTACTAAATCAAAGACTGGCCAAGCAAAAACCTAGAAGTAGAACAGGACAAAAAATTTCAAACATTTGAAATGCATGTACAGGACTATAAACAACAGATAGTTTAAATAACTACGATGAAGATAAAATAGAGTATGAGGGGGGTTTTGGTGAGATACAGTAGAAAGATATCTTGTTTTATCATTTTGTATTAGTACAAACATATACATTGTAAAGGCAAAGGCATTCAGATTGCATAATAAACTTCAAGTGGTTATATGAAAAATAACATTTGAATAACAAACAAGTGGATAACCTCCTAACACCGCCGACAGTTTAGTTTGACAGCATATTAAAAATTGACGATGTGATCTAAGCTCTTTAAATGAAGGTTAAACTAGTTCTAGCGCAGAAAACAGAGTTTCATAAAGGGTATCACTTTTTTAATCCTAACATAGTGTCTATTAAGAACATAAAATCACAAAGGATGTTGCTAACAGGTAACAAGTTCCTTAAGGGCATATCCAATGAAAGGTACAACACTTGATACACTGAATTTTTAGAAAGCTATTCTTTTTCCGATAACAAAAAATATTGGGCTCAAGTGGTTAATGAGCTCCCCCTACGACGAATCGTTCGAGAGAACACGAGTTTGATTCCTGGTGGGAACAATTTTTGGCTAGGGTTCACAATTTATGTTTGTAGGTTCGTATCCTATTAATGTCCGGTACCATATCAACATATCTATGTTGCCTAGATGATTAGCATTATCCAACAACACATATCAATAAAAGGCGGTAAACCTAAAATAAAAACCCATTTACGACAAGTATATCCTATCCTCATCCGACTCTCCTATCCAGTTTCAGCTAATGTAATCAACTAATGGTTTGTCCTCGCGATAATGCAAATGTATACTAAAACATATTTACTATTCAAAAATGTTAATGAAGGAGTAAAAACTAAGATACATAAAGAATAAATTTACCTTTCTGCCATCTACCAACAGGAGCCTTGATACTATGACCTAGATAATTCTCCCTGTGTTTATCAGCTTTTACATCATCCCAAGTAAACTCTGCAAATCAAAAGTAAGATCCATAAATACAAAAAATAAGAGATTTATTCAAGATTTATACTAAGTAACAATATCATACATAAATAATTCAAAATTATAATGATGAATTATGTGAACACTAGGGTTGTATGGTGAAATTGAACAAAACCCTAATTAGAAGAAACTATACATAACATCGAATTGAATAAGAAATTGATAAAATTCGCAAAACGGAAACGATTGAATAGTTGGAGAAATTGAAATTGAAGACAAATGATGAAACTTACGATCTCGACCGCCACGGACGCCACCACGAGTTGGATGATACATGTTTGCCGATGTTTCCAAATGATTTGATTTTTGGTTTCACTTTTCTTCTTGCCTTATCAATTTGTATGTATTTTTAAAGAGTAATGCCATTTATTTAGCGAGAAATATTTGTGAAAAAAGAAAAGAATCCATAAAATTTAAAAATTTGATCAATTAAAATTTAATTAATCATACATGAGAATAATTATATTTTGACCAATTAATTATTGTCTGCTATTTTTTTTTTTCTTGCATTAAAAAATTCTTACTAGTAAATAGCATTTTCCTTCTTTGAAATACTACTAAAGTTGATGATGTAAAAGTTACATACAAATCAAGGATCAATGTTGCAATTTTATTCCCAAAAATTATTTTTATTTTTTTACAAATTTTTTTTTATTTAATTTAAAATTAAGACTAATATATCATGACTATATATGTGACTTAATTTGAAGTATTTTTTAAATTATTTATAAAAAAAAAGTGAAAAAAGATTTTTCTCTTTCACAAAAGACAAATGAAGTCTTTGACATTTTTATATTAAAGACAAATAAATTCCTCTATTAATAGGAAAATGTCAAAAACTAATTTGAATTTGTATTTTTGTTATGACTGAATTGGACTATTGAATGCGCTTGATTTGCTAAAAAACAGGATATTGGACTGGACAAATTTTGTTGTATCATGTTTGATTCAGAAAGCTATTGGACAAAATAGGCAGCAAGGCATATGACAATAACAAAAAAATTTGTCTCGCACTAAACCACAAGACAACTTTTTGTCCATAATACAACAATAAAAAAAAAATACCTATTTTATTTTCGGATATAAAAAATAGGGTTAAATAGTTGATACCCCCTGCAAAGTAGGTCGGTTTTGGGATACCCCCTGTAAAATTTTTTTTTAAGATCCCCCCTTGCAGACTGAAGATTTTTTGGGACACCCCCCTGGAGTGACACCAATGCAGGGAATCTCCACGTGGCTATTTTTTTATTTTTTAATTATTTTGTTTGCCAGGTGGCATTAAAAAGAATTTTTTAAAAAAAAACCAAATTATTTTTTAATTATTTTTTTTGCCACGTGGCATTAAAAATTAAAAAAAAAAAAAAAACCAAATTTTTTTTCTTCTGTTTTTTTTTTATTTTTTTTTATTTATATTAATTAATTTAAAAAAACAGTAAATATTAATTAAAAACATTAAAACTTATTATTAATTTTAAAAACTTAAATAAATTATATAAAAAATAAAAACATAATGAAATAAAATAATTAATTAAAAAAGAATTTTTTTTCCCACCTTGCTTTTTCTGATTTCTCTATTTTTTTATTAATTAAAAAAGAAATAATAGGCTTTTGAAAATTAAAAAAAATAAAAAAAGGAAAAAAGGGATTGGAACGGATCATCATATCTCTCAACAGCTTCACCATCACCACCTCCATTTCATATCTCTCTCTTCTTCATACATTTTCTTCTCAAATAACAAACCTTCAAAATCCAAACAAATTCAAATTAATACACTAAATTCTCAAATTCTGATCTTCATACATTTTCCCAAATTCCCAAATTTTTTACAGTTCAGTTTTTTACATTTTCCGTATTAAAAACCAAAACTGCATAAAAACTGAACTGAATTAATAATAAAATAAAAAAAAAATTGACAAAATAAAATTAATAAAAAATTATGCTGCTACTAAATTATTGATAATGAAACCAATTAGATTGCTACTAATATACTAACATATTAGTAGAAAATTATGGTTCCAAACACAACTTGATATTTAGGCTGCTACTAAACTTCGTTTTTTTATTATAAGATGTTTTTGGATTCGTCTCGAAGAGTATTTTCAAGATATCATTTTTTTATAATTTTTATTATCATACAATTAAAGATATTAATCGTTAAAGTTATGTGTTTGAATTAAATCAAAATCTCTATTTCTTTATTATAATATGTTTTTTGATTCGTCTCGAAGAATATATTCAAGATATCATTTTTTTATAATTTTTATTATCATACAATTAAATATATTAATCGTTAAAGTTATATATTTGAATTAGATCAGTATCTTCGTTTTCTTATTATAAGATGTTTTTGGATTCGTCTCGAAGAGCATTTTCAAGATATCATTTTTTGTAATTTTTATTATCATACAATTAAAGATATTAATCGTTAAAGTTATGTGTTTGAATTAGATCAAAATCTCTATTTCTTTATTATAAGATGTTTTTGGATTCGTCTCGAAATGTATTTTCAAAATCAAAGTTATATATTAAAAGTGAAATTAAACAATAATATTTCAATTAATTTTGTTGGATTGATTGAATATTCATCCATCGGAAAGATAATAATGGATGGATTAGATTGGATTTTATCTTTAATGGATGAATTTGATTTTTTGAATGAAGTTGTAATTGTAATTGTTTTTGGGTTTAGAGAGAAGCTGATTTCAATTTTGATTTTAGGGTTTTAGTAATTTTTTGGTTTTTGGTTCAGTTTACAGTTAACTGGTTTTGTATTTAAAAAAACTAGTTAACTGAACTGTTGTCTCACAAACTAGTAACTGGTTTTTATTTTTTATATAATTTATTTAAGTTTTTAAAATTAATAATAAGTTTTAATGTTTTTATTTAATATTTACTGTTTTTTTAAATTAATTAATATAAATAAAAAAAAGAAAAAGAAAGAAAACAGAAAAAAAAAATTTGGTTTTTTTTTTTAATTTTTAATGCCACGTGGCAAAAAAAATAATTAAAAAATAATTTGGTTTTTTTTTTTTAATTTTTTTTTAATGCCACGTGGCAAAAAAATAATTAAAAAATAAAAAAATATCCACGTGGAGGTGCCACGTGGAGATTCCCTGCATTGGTGTCACTCCAGAGGGGTATCCCAAAGAATCTTCAGTCTGCAAGGGGGGATTTTAAATTTTTTTTTTACAGGGGTATCCCAAAACCGACCTACTTTGCAGGGGTATCAACTATTTAACCCTAATAAATATTATCTCTATTTCTCACCAGTGCAATTTTGTTTTCATGTTCTATTTTATTTTGTCATGTACGGTTCTGTCAAATACTTACTGTTTTGCAAATCAAACGCATGAATTATGGCTCAATATTATTCCTCTAGTGAAGGGGTGGGTGGAACTTGGAAGCTATTTCATGTACCGATAATACTCTGATGAAAACAGCATAAATTGCTTGATGTATAGTTCTAGTAGAGTTTTATTCTACAGCATAAATTGCTTGTTGAGGGAGCACTAACAAATTGATCTCTTAACAGTTCTGCTTATGGTGCTATTTTTCTTTGCACAGTTTAGTGCCTCAGTACTTCTAAAGTGGTTAGATTTTTATTAACCAATATATATTATTTTCAATTAAGTCGTAACAAACGGATACGGATTCAGTGCAGTCAATGACTGTGACTGCATGCAGTCGGGGCGATCACATCCGTTTGATTAAGATCAGACGGTTCAGATTTTAAAGTTAAAATTTTTATATTTTAAAAAACTAAAACTACATTAAGATCTGAGCATTCTGATTTTAATCAAACGGTTCAGAGCAGCTGACTGCACTCAGACCGACTTCACTGAATCCATTTCCGTAACAAACACATAGAGCCTGTGACACATTTAATGAGTCATATCAACTCTAAACAATATCATTAATGGAACTAACTTCACCAACAGATACTAAATTCAATACTTCATTAGCTTGGTTAATTTTAGGGACTAAAATACAATGATTTACCCAAACTATTAAAGCACCAAAATGGTGATTTAGTCTATACATATTCTTTTATGTTGTGCCCAAACAAAACTAGCCAATACTTATTGAATGAACTATTAAGGTAAGAAAAATTAGTAACTAACAAAATGTAAATGAAAGGGCATGTTTTGCAAGCCTAGAACAAATATTTCTTCTTCTTTTTTTACACTTTTTTAAACTACCTACAAAATTCTTGTATGAAGGGTGCAAAGAAATATAGTTTGGGATTACTCCTCATAACTCATGCTACTTGACTAGTATTGTGATGACCTAGCAAGTCATCACAATTTGTTTCTTCCTCACACAGACACTCATAAGGGTTGGCATAGAAATAGTCCTCCTCCTTCGGTCTGTCCATTATAACTTTTCGCCGAGTTGGCTGTACAATTCTCTTTTCATGAACCTGTTTTACACCATCTGCAAACTCGTTCCATTTTAGTGTTCCATTCTGATGCATGTCAACCAATTCCACGAGCTTTTTTCGATCCAGCACGATTGTTTTTCTGAAATTTGAATACCTGCAAATAAACAGACTAGTTAAAATCTAAGAGAAACACCAGCAATACACTCACTCAGATTAGATAATGCAACACACTCAGATAATGTAAATTATTTAGAGATTAATTATTAATGCAACACACTCAGATAATGTAAATACATACCTGCGATGGCCTTCCACAAGTCTTGCCATGTTCCCATCATAGGTAGGAATAAAGGTGTTACTCGCAACTGAAACCATAAAATCCAAGGCTGCCATCTGAGATGAATGGTTCTGGAAATACTGCAAATCATCACGTTCCAGCAATGTTTCCTTTTTAACCTGAATTTGCAAATGCGGAAAGTCAGATGCGGCTGTTCAGCATAATTTTAAAGAGCTAGAAATGAGGATTGAGGAAAAAAATACATCATTAAGATCAGGTCAAATCGTCAATAAGAAAAAGAACAGTTTTCAACAATAGTGCGATGATCCACACACGATAAAAAGAAAATGGATGGGGGTTTAAAATGTTGACAAACTCACAATTTGTGGAAACGCTGCTCTGAGTTGTGCAAGTCTACGTTCACCGCCATAAATCTCACCAGCTGCAATATAGATCTGTGTCTCCCTACCGAAACCTAAGGCTCGAAGAACTAAGGCCGCCTCCTCTGGTGTCAAAGGACATAGACCCTGTGATCTCCTCTCTTCTGAAACTATCTCCTTTTCTCTCCACCAAGGGAATGCATACCTGAATTACACCAAGTGGAATCGACATTTTATGTCATATAGATATCTCATTTTTATAACGGCATCACAGAATATTTTTTAACCTCTATCTGTGACAGAAGCAAGAATGAATGAGCAACACAAGAAACATAAAAAGACCTCATATTTTTTAGCTCCTCGGCTTCTTTATCTGTGCAACCCTGAGTACAACCTGAGAAAGCCAACATATCCATCTCGTATCTAAGATGCAGTGCAACAAAAGGTCCCTTCTCACGAAGCATCTGAATCAATTTGCGCCCCAAATTCTCAATTTGTGGAGTGAATTTAATAGCATGGTAATTGACACGACACCTGAGCTTCTGTAGATCAAGTGGGAGACCGTTATTTGCTAGACGTGTATCAGTTTTATTGAAGTGTAACACCTTATGCTTTCCAAAAAGTGGCAGAATCTGCAGTTTGGAGTCAATAGCATTGGAGTAAACAAAATGTTTATACTTCAAAGTTAGAGAAAAATCTTAATATTTTTCATACTTCAATACACATACACTCAATGAAGTGCTACTTTTCGGAACCTATGATGACTATGCTACACCAGAAGCAACTCATAATAATAGACTAGTCACAATAATATAATTCCAAAGTCGCAATAAATTTGGAAATGACACAATTACTGACACATACAACAACTCATGCAGAAGTTTACCAAATAAGAAAACAACTTTATGCCATACAATCATAAAAATTAAGAAAAACTCCAAGAACTTCTCTGAAAAACAGTGTTATCAATAGCGGATTGTGAAAAATAGAGCAATTCCAAAAATTAAATCAGCTTTGTGAAATAGAAGATAGTGTTGCAGGAAAATAGCAGAAGCTGCATAGCGGCTCAAGTCAATTGTATAAGAAAAGCATGAGTAACATGTAAGCATGAGTAACACATATTCTTCAAAAATACCCTATTGGCATTACATCAACTAGTAGAAACTGAGATAGCATAAGTTTTCATAGCGGATTCATTTAAATCCGCTATGATATAGCACTGTAGCAACGGTGCTGAAAAGCATTGAGAAAGTAGCAACTTAGAGGAAACCACCCATTATAAGCAATCTATAAGCACAATATAATGTGACCATCCCTAAGACTGACATGTTAATGAAGGTCAAGAATCACTAATCAAACATATTATCGAACCTTAAATTGAAAATAATAAGCGAAATTATGCACAATATATAATTCTTGGCTATATTCTCGAATGCAATTCATAAAGAAACGCACCTGCTCCAAGTAATATTTTTCATTTGACCAGCTAACAGGAGGCATCTCTAGGGTAGAATATCCATATTTACTACTAAACCTTTTAGGAACTCTTTTTACTATTCGAACTTGATCTCGTAAAGAATCAATGAAATGCTTCACATCAAAAATGTCCTCGAAATTACTGCACAATAAAAAGTACAACACTTTAAAATGACAAGGAGATTAAATTAGAGAATACTAACAAAACAAATCAGACCAAAAAGTATTTACCTAGGGTCTGCCCAAAATGAGGTCTTATCAAGCTCTGGCACGACCAATGTGAGATTCAAAAATCGAGCAACTGTCACCATGTCACATATCTGAAATACCATACCTCAAAATGAGTATTTAAGCTTATGGTATGATATGTTATCAAGAAACAAAAAAAGGAAGAAAAAAGCTTATGATATGATATAGATAGTGAAATGTTAGAATATGGAGTACAAACCGCAGCACGCATTTGGTTCAAGCCACCATTGCAAGAAACTCTTAGAAAACCATTACTTGTATAATTTCCTGTATTTACCAAAACGAGTGAGAAAATAAGTATTACTTTATATCTATCCATCAGACCATATATTGAATTACATATTGAATTCCATAATCGCAACTCATTCTTAGCAGGAAATCCCCAAAATTAATGGCAACATTTAGAATTTACTAATATTAAGATCTGATTTTTTCTCAATTTGTAACTTCTAATGTTCTCATTATATATGTACCTTATTAAAAAATGGTTTATCCAGAGATCCCTTTTATTGACCATTGATTTAATTAAAATATGACAGTTATCTATAAATGTAACACCCTAGAATCAACATTTCTAATTATAATAATCTCTGCATATATCACTCATGATCCCAACAGATTCCGCAATCCACAATTCGACATAAACCAGAAGAAAAAAAAATTCTTACAAAATTTACCAAAACAAATACAGTTTGCATCTGCATTCATTTAATCACAACCATAACAATCTAACACCAAATATAAGTCACATAACACAAGATCAACAATACACATAAACTTCATTGCTCAATTAATTTATAAATTTTATATCAAAGATATCATTACAGAATCAAATCAATATACATACAAGAATTTGAGTCAAGAAACTAACTTGGAGGAAGAAAAGTAGTAGGAGGCAATTGATCAACACCACCATAATCCAATTGTTTAGGAAGTTGAATTTGAGCAATGTTATATATACCAGTAGTAATTCCAGAAAACAAATGTGAATGCCATAGTTCACTCACTGTAACTAACTGAACAAAACAAATCCAAAGCACAATGCTTGAACACAAACGAACAAACCAAAACCTCAAACGTATACCCTCTGATCTAATCTCCATTTCTTATCCTCATTGCCTCTTCATTGAAAACCTTAAAACCTTCACAGAAACAAAACAACAACAAAATCAGTATCACAAAATATAAAAAACTCATTTTTACACATTACATTGTAAAATTATGAACCCTACCTCTGACACAAACAATGCAAATTTAAAGAAATTGAAACCGACCCAGAATCTAATTTGTAGCAAATAATTGTGGGCAAGGCTCAAAATCAGATTTTTTTTCTTTTTGCTTTTGGTTTACTCAACAGAATTTGAAGTTGTTCAAGAATAGAAAGAAAAAGAAAGAAAAGAATGTGATGATAGAGAAAGATGAAGAGAGCGAGAATTTGCAAAGATCCAAGAGTAAATCTGAAACATCAAACAAATTGACACATGGGTTGTGTATTATTCATCTTTTTGGTTTTCTTTTCCGGGAAAATTTTGTTTCTTTTTCCGGGAAAATTTTGTTTCTTTGTCTTCTCTTTTCCCTCTTCGATTGGAAACTCTATCTATTATTTTTCTTTTCTGTAAAGTGAAGGAAAAATGAATTATTCAGTTTTTTCTGTCGTGGATTTTGATTTGAGTAGCACAGTTAGTTACCTACCTTTCTTAAGAAAATGATAAATCAATACTAAAAAGATGCGAATATTGTAAAAGTGGAAAGGAGAAAAACAATTACAGTTATAATATACGGAGTAATAATTAAATTTAGACTTAAATACTTCCTCCGTTCCTTTTTATAATAGACAATTCACTTTTTAGATTCATTCAATAATTGATGTATTTGGTCTATATTATAGCTTAAATACATTCATTATTAAATGAATCTAAAAAGTCAACTGTCTTTTATAAAAAGGAACGGAGGGAGTAATTACTATTTTTTTGACAAAACTTAAATAATTAATTTGTTCATGTAAGTTCGCTGAGTTTTTTATTTTCATTCTTGTATCAAGGTATACGCACTGACAGTGTAAAATAATTTTATACAGTCAACCAATATCAATCATATTTTCCGCCACGTCATCCCATTATACCCTACCTTCTTAATATGACATGGCAAAATGATGGTTTTTTATTGGTTGATCGTGTAAAACTATTTTACACCGTCAGTGCATCTCCATTAAACTCTTTTATTTTAAAATAATATCTGAATGTGCAAATTATTTTAGTTTTCATCTCTAGTATTACGTGTCGTTTAAAAAATGATGATGTGACAAATAGACACTAACATGAATGCCAGCATGTGACGTGACAAACGAGGATGATGGGTCAAAGATAATGCTTAGTCATCCACTTAAAGAGACTAATCAAAAAATAAAATTGCTAAGAGGAACCAAGTTCAAAAAAACAAAATTGAACTTAAAAACATACTCCCTCCGTCCATTTGTAAGCAAAAAAAAATATCTCATTGGTTTAGTTGTGATTGACGCTGAATTTGGTAGGGAGGACCACGGTTTGATCCCCGCAACTACGATCGGGAGGAGGCTGGAACCACTTGATGCCAGAACTGACCCCTGGACCAGATTAAACTGGTGGTGCAAACCAAAAATAAAAAATAAAAAATATTTCATACTTATTAAGAAAAGTAAAAGGTGATAATTTGAAGTATGATTTTTTGTGTTTTCCTTGAAATAAGTTTTATGGGAAGGTGTAAGAATAATTTTATTGGTTATTGATTATGGAGAAAAGAAGAGAGAGCGTAAATTAAATACAATTTGTATTAAATTTTATGAGAGTAAGTAAAAGTAAATCTTGAAAATAATGAAAGTGAGTTACTTTTGCTTATAATTTGAGATAAGAAATAATGATTTTTTTTTGCTTATAATATGTGCCAGAGAGAGTATTTTTCTTCTTGTTTCTTTGTACCTAGAAATGAACGAGATTTGGATTCTCTCTTGTTATATTCTCTCATGTGGTCTCTACTGTGCTATTTTTTAACTGTTAGATTAATCAGACGGTTGGGACAAAATTTATAAAAAATACTACAAAACAATGGTGGATATACAAATCTCATAGAATCTCGATTCACCTTCACACACCTTTTCTTCTCCGGCGGTGACCAACCACGACGAAGACCAGACAACCTTCTTTACCTGTAACCAAGAACGATGAGATGACCTTCGAATGGGGCACATCAAGCGGCAGCGACGACGAGTTCACACAAGACGACGACGTGGACTTCGTGAACCAGGTGTTTTTGAGGAAGAACAAAGAACTGATTACATTCTGCATATAACACTTCAGACAATTGTTAATTATTGTACCTTGTTATATTTTCCTAAAATCAACTTTTTGTTTCAAATTATTATGATTATAATTGTTGGTAAAAAGATCAATTAATTGCTCAAATGATATAATTTTGCTGATCGGATAAGTTTACCCAACAAAAATTGAGCTTAAATTATGATAATGGTGAGGCAGTGGATGGTATGATGATTATTATTAAGGATGTGCAGTAAAGAAAATACCAGGTAAAGGGAAGAAGCTGAATCAAGTTTTTCTCTCTTATAATGACCCCTTTTTCCCTTTTGATACTCAATCGTTGGATTAATCAAAAGGTCGAAATTTGCACTGGAGGGACAACAGAAGACAAAAACGCGGGAGGTGATCCATATACGAATTAACATGTTTCTCTAAACCCAAAAAGCAATGGCAATGACCAATTTTGATAACAATAAAATTATAGGATTTTTTTTTCACAATAAAAAATGTAAGACTATTTTTTACTATAGACTTTTTTTTTCACCATAAAAAATTAAAAACAATTTAACCCTAAAATATAATATTCTCAGCTAAAATATTAGTTAGAGGTTAATGAGTTCTCTTAAAATGAATTGTTTAGAAGAATCTGAATTTAATTCCTAATGAAAACAATTTTTTATTAAACTTTAATTATTTTACCGTTGAACTTTGGATTTCACGAGCACCTTCTATAAATATATAAAATTGATAAAAAGAAAATATATATAATGATCTCACTAAATATTTACATGAAAAGAAGTTTCAACTGAAAAATCAAACAATAATATTTTGAAAAGTAACATTGACAACTAGGGATGTCAACGGGGCGGGGAATGTGCGGAGGAAGCTATCCCCGTTCCGTGCCCCGAACTGCTTTCGGGGGAATTTTTGCCTCCATCCCCGTCCCCACGGGGGAATATTTATCCCCATCCCCACAGATCTCCATGGTTCCTGCGGGGATCCACGGATATCGAATATTAACAAAAAATTATATTTTTTTGTCAAAATTATGATAGTAATATGATGTTATTTTTTCTTTTTTTATTTAAAAAAACAAATATTTTGCATCTTTATTTTATTTTAAAAAAAGAAACAACACATAATTCATTCTGTTCCTGCGTGGAACTTAGGGGGTATGTATTTGCTAAGGGTTAAGATTATGCGATGGTCCCTTGTATTGATATTGCTTGCCTTTCTAAAATGCGTTGGGGGTGGTATTTATAGAGGCCTATAGCAGAGCCACCTCATTCCCATGATCCCACGATCTTCCCTCCAAATGGGGGTGTAATGGGCAGTTACCAAGCTCCCACGACCCAGGATTGAGGAGAGTGGGGTGTATTTGGCGCCAAGCCTAAATAAGGCGGTTCGGGACACATTTTCCACGTGCCCCTATTCTGACTGAAGCAGGGGTAGTGGGGGCACGCCTGCTGCACGTGTAGTGAGGGGGCGATCTGGGCCTGTTAACTGGCGGACCGAATTGGGCCTGTCAAGGGATTGGGCCTAAATTTCTTTGACCGGTACACAGCCCCCCAAGCACAAGGCTCCAAGGAGGCGTAGTGCTGATAAGCTCGCACTGTTAGGATAACTTCGCCTTTTAGGCACGTTCAGATTAGGAAAACGAATTTAGAGATATGTGCTCCTGAAATTTCTCCATCTTGACGCGCTCGGCTCCCTTCACTTTCGCCAATTTGGGAACTGCTGACCCCTTGCTGTCCTTTATAAAGACTGGTACTCGCAGCTCCATTTCTCACGATTCACTTTTCATTCCTACTCATGGCCTCCCCTATAGACTCCTTGATTGATGCTTTGAAGACTTTACTTTCGCAGGCTCCGGAAGATTTAATGGACGATTATGAAGACTTTGCTTCACTGGCGACTAACCTCCGAAATTTCTCCTGGCGTCTGACCCCGCCCCAGAAGGAATTCCTTAACCGTGTATTGGCGCTGCGGGATCAGATGATCAAAGATTTTCCCTTTATTTCGGCGGTTGAAGAGTCACGCTGTCATAGCCAAAGAACCATTGCAGCGCTCTTTGACGAGATGTGGCTCACGAAGGAGGGCATGCGTATGTATGAGAGCAATCTGGCCGTCAATTTTGACCAGGAGGATGATGTTGATCATCAGCTGACTCGCCTAAGGGGCGAAGTGGACCAATTGGAGGCGAAAAAGCGCCAGCTGAAGGGCGACATCAAGGATGACATAGCGAAGCTACTGGACAAACGTCGTACTTTGCTTGAACTGCAGGACCGGATGCGGATCCATGATGGGCAGGCCTCTGAGGTGCACGGCGATCTCGCCATCGCCAAGGAGTGTCGTGATAAAATTCAGGCGCTCTGGGACGGTGCTTTGGAGATTGCGGATCAAATCTAGTTTATGCCTAGGACATAAGTATTATTATTATTATTATTTTTTTGCTTTATTTTGCTGTGTTTTGAACTATGTAATTTGATGGAGTTTTGAACTGTGTAATTTCTGAATCATTGTAATAAACACTCTTTGATGGCGATGGGAAGCATCGCTTTGATGACGTCATTCTGCTCCTTTTGCTTTATTATACTCTGCTGACACGTGTTGGGTAGCGTGTCTGAATACACACTATTACCCAATGGGTGTTAAAACGTTTCGGTTTCTTACCATTTTTGGGCAAACGAAGAGTTTCTTCACTGCCTTTAAATACATTGTATCGCATGATTTTTCTTCCTTACTTCCATTCTTAACTTCTACGCTTCTTCTCTTCCACCATTCTTTACTTGCTATTGTTCTACTGTTCAATCGTCTTCCGCCGATAACCGAGGTATAGATTCTTCTTCCTTTATAGGTTATTTTCGGTGTCTTCTCCTCCTCCCATGGTTATTATTCGCGAATTTGACAGCGAAAGGGGTTTCTCTTTGATTCCCCCGCTGGGTTCCACCACCGAGCGTCAAATTTACTTTCATAGTCTTAGATGGGATGGATCCTTAGACGAGACTAAGTATTTCAATAAAATGCTTAACTTTTCCGATACGGAGAGTGATAGTGATACTTCTAGTGATAGCGGTAGTGATAGTGACTGTATAATAATCCCTCGTTCATCTTTCACAGGAAAGGAACTGGT
The DNA here is from genome assembly GCA_030408175.1 of Trifolium repens. Lineage (NCBI taxonomy): Eukaryota > Viridiplantae > Streptophyta > Magnoliopsida > Fabales > Fabaceae > Trifolium > Trifolium repens. Next base: position 35,237,785 of record CP125844.1, read on the forward strand.
GGTTTTTGACCCTTCCGCTGCAACGATGTTCACCAAATCTAAGTATCATTCCCAAGAGATGATCGATGCCCTTCGTGGAGCCGTCAAATTCTCCGGCTCCGGAAAAGAGTGTGATGTGATTATAGAACCTGTTGGAAGGGAGGACCTTGTAACCATTTTTAACCCTAAACCTCCCCATTACTTTCTTATGTATGGGGTTGTCGTTCAGACTTTTAACCTGTGGTTTCCTTTTACCCAATTCGAAGTCTCCCTGCTCCAGGCTTTGAATATTGCCCCTATCCAGCTTCACCCTAATAGTTGGGGTTTCGCCAAGGCGTACCAGCTCGTGTGTCTCGCCCTAGGCATAGCTCCTAGCCTGGGTGTTTTCTTTTCTTTTTACCACCTCAAAAGTGTCTTTCCTGGTCGTTTGGTGTCTTTGTGTGCTTTGCCCAACAGAACCCTTTTTGCTCTCTACGCAAGTAATTTTAAGGGTTATTTAGATTCGTTTTATAGGGTGCGTGGGGGACCAAACTGTCTTGACGTAATGTACGATCATGACGGTTCTTCTTTGTTTCCCTTCTACTGGTCCTCTAACCCTAGGTTGGTGAAGGGTCCTGGGGGGGAGAATCTTTCTCCTTTTGAGGCGGAGACCGTAGACTTCTTGGGTTCTTTTAACATCCTTAGTACTAAGGAGTTGGTGAAACTTGAGGCGAACCCTCAAGGAGTGATTGACTATTTAAGTAAGTTCTGTTTTTGCTATGCGTTTCGCCTTTCAAGTTTGCTGGACTACTGGACTTTTTGCTTATGTTTCTCTCTTGATTCTTTGCAGGAAAAATGAAGACGATTTCCGATGCCGAATTCGCCTCCTATCTGCTTAGGGCGAAGCAGCAAATGGAGAAGCCTGCTGCTAAGACCGACCCCTTGTCTCAGGTCGTAGTGGCAGCCGATGCTGGTGGGAAAGGCTCGAAGAGGGGTAGAAGAAGTGACGATGCCTCTACTTCGAACAAAGTTCAGAAGTTGAATGAAGACGCCGGCGCGGAGGAAGTTGGCGGTGCTCAAGAAGGGGTGATTCCTCCTCCTGCTCGAGGCAATAGGTCTAGCCGTCGCCGTCCTGCCGGTCCCAATAAGATGGTCTCGCCTGAAGACGACGCTGTTGTTTCTGAGGCGGTGGAGAAGGAAGGATTCAAGGGGGAGTCGCCTCCGGTCTGGGACGAGGGATTCGATCCCTTAGAATTCGTGGCTGAAAACCTGAAGGGTTACTCATCCCGTCTTGATGCGATGAGTTTGGATGAGCTTCGCAAGTTGGCTGCTGGGACTGGGTTGAAATGCTTGGCCTTGAATCAGATGGTGTTTAATCGCCAGGAGAAGGAAGCCTCAGAGAAACTGGAGAAGGAAGTTGGTGCTGCGAAGGAGGAGCTGGAAAAAGACCTCGCCGATCAGCTGGCGAAGAGTCAGGCTGACTTCTCCAAGAGTTTGAGCAGGGAGAAGAAAAAGAACTCTTCTCTAAGGAAAGATAAGAGGAACTTGGTCACGGCGCGCAATGCTTCCATTGTGGCGTTAGTGAAGGTCTGGCGAGATGCAATCAAACGGGACGAGGAGATGGCTGCTTTTAATGCGGCGACGGAGAGACTTAATGGTGACCTGAAGGACTTGGAGGAAGAAAACGACGAGCTTAAAGCGGGAATGGCCGGGAAGTTCGTGGATGGGTTTAGAGCTGCTTTGGAGCAAATTAAAGTCTTATTCCCTGATATTGATGATGAGGTGCTCGCCCAGGCGGACTTCCTCAAGAAGGTTGAAGATGGGAAACTCGTGTCTCGCCTCCCAGCCTAGTTTTACCTGTCTTGTTGATTATTGTACTTTAATTTTGTATAATCGTTTTCGCTGCCCCAATCCTGGCCTTGTGTGCTAACTTTGTAATATTATATTCCTTTTGAAGTACAATATTTTGGTCGTTTTTAATTTATGACTGCCCCGTTACTCTTAGCTCGCCTGGTAACGTTGTCCTGATATACGGATTTATGTAGAATTTGGTGATATTTATTGTTTTGACGTTGCAGTTGTAGAATTTAAATTTGTTTCGTTCTTTGAGTTTATCTGTTATCCTTGACATGCGTGCTTCCATAAATAAGTAGTTGTAACTACTCCTCCGTATTTATTGCGGAGTTCGGTTACTACCTTTTTGGGGTATTTTGTCCATCTATAAATATGGGTTTCTCCTTGTTTGTTTTACCCAAGTTACTTAAGAACCCTAATTTTTCAATGGCCCGAAAAAGCTTCAGGAAGAACGTCGTCGCGAATTCCAATGCTTCAAAAGGAAAGAAGAAGTTGGGCGAACCTAGCCGTAGGTCCACACGTATTCAGGAATTAAAAAAGGTTGCGTTGGAGAATCCTAGACTTCCTCAGGACTCTTCCAGTTCTGACGAGATAGATGAGGACTACGCGGAGTTCTTGAAGACGTATCGTCCTGAAGAGGATTTTCCATCCGTCGTGGTTCTGTCGGACTCTTCCAGCTCCGATTATGTGGACGAGGATTACGCAGAATTTTTGAGGACTCACGATCCCCAGAGGTTTTATCATACTGGCTATACTTCTGAGGAAGGGGATGATTCGTCGGTTACGGTTGAGCCCAAGGTGGGGGTTGCCAAGTCTCCCCAGGCGCAGCCCCCCAAGTGATGTTTTCTAGGGCCGGAGTAGTTTCTTTATGATTTTTGTTGCTTTCTCTTCTTTCTTTTTGATGTAATGTTCTAGGCGAGCTATGCCTTTTGAATGAATTTTTATCTTTGGAATTTCTCGTGTTTCGTTAATAACATTCTTTTAAGCTTGATGATTCTTGCGTGTTGTCTCATATTTCATACTTGCACGGTGTGTTACCTCAATGACAATAAAACTGCGCCAAAGCCTTAGACTTACATGGCGAGTTACTTTTAACAATAAAACTGCGCCAAAGCCTTAGACTTACATGGCGAGTCGCTTTAATAATAAAACTGCGCCAAGGCCTTAGACTTACATGGCGAGTTACTTTAACAATAAAACTGCGCCAAAGCCTTAGACTTACATGGCGAGTTACTTTAACAATAAAACTGCGCCAAAGCCTTAGACTTACATGGCGAGTTACTTTAACAATAAAACTGCGCCAAAGCCTTAGACTTACATGGCGAGTTACTTTAACAATAAAACTGCGCCAAAGCCTTAGACTTACATGGCGAGTTACTTTAACAATAAAACTGCGCCAAAGCCTTAGACTTACATGGCGAGTTACTTTAACAATAAAACTGCGCCAAAGCCTTAGACTTACATGGCGAGTTACTTTAACAATAAAACTGCGCCAAAGCCTTAGACTTACATGGCGAGTTACTTTAACAATAAAACTGCGCCAAAGCCTTAGACTTACATGGCGAGTTACTTTAACAATAAAACTGCGCCAAAGCCTTAGACTTACATGGCGAGTTATAGGGGGTTGTATTTATAGGCATATGGAGAAACTTAGTTAATTGAGTAACTTCCCCATGATCCCATGATTCCATGATTCCTCTTTTGGTGGAAGGTGGGGTTGTGTTCATTCATCATGGCTGAATGCATGTTTTACATGTGACAATTTAGTTAGTGGGGCGAATTGGGCTCGGATCAAAACGTAGTGGGCTCAGAGCCCCCCATGCCGGGTCGGGCGAACCAGATAAAAGTAATGGGCTTAGGCGAATATGGGCCTGGGTGAACTGGTCCGGTACACAGCCCCCCAAGCACGAGGCTCGAAGAGGCGAAGTGCTTTTCTTTTTCTTTTTGCTTAAGTGCCTTAGTACGTCGGCGTCGGCTTCTCTTTGCTTCTTTGGCGAGACTGTTTGGGCGTTTCGCTTTGACTCGTCTGATGACTTCTTGAATGAATCGTTTGGTGATGCCATTGTGCTCACATGATGGTGCCAGATTTTTCTTTTCTTCTTTCGCTTTACTTTAGCTCGCCTAAAAATTTTAAACTTTGTGGCGGCGCCTTTGAATTTGTATCTTTATTTCTTTTGTTTCTTCTTGGTCGCGTCTTTGGAAGGTTCTTTGTCTATTTTTTCCCTGCAATTCCTTTACCTGCAAAATTGCTTTCTAAATTTTGATAATAATTTTACAATTTCCTTACCATATGATTTTTAAACTCCGAGTTGTTGCTTTTGCACGCCAAAGCCTTAGACTTACATGGCGGCCTTCCATGCTGGATAAATTTTGCACACCAAAGCCTTAGACTTACATGGTGGCCTTCCTCGCTGGATAAATATTGCACGCCAAAGCCTTAGACTTACATGGCGGCCCTCAATACCGGATAAATTTTGCACACCAAAGCCTTAGACTTACATGGTGGCTTTAATAATTTATCACGCCCAAAGGCAGTTTGGACGAACAAAGCCGTTTTATATTTACTCACGCGCAAAGGCGGTTTGGGCGAACAAAGTCGCTTTATCAAATGGAGTTTTTGCGGCGAGTTTATCAATTTGTACCTACAATAAAAGTGGAGAGACGCACAATTTAGTCTTAACATGTGAAATTAATTGTGTAATATATTTTGAGTAAAGTTTGCTAAGAATTTGGAACGATATCATCTGGTTATGAGTATTCAAGTGGCAAATGATCCGATATTGTTTCATATATTCCCTTTGTCCGCCTCGTTTTTTATGGTCGCCTCTTGAAAGAGTGTTACGCTCCAAATATTTTGCACATGTAAGAATGAAACATATAACGTCATAAGAAAATGAAATTACTACATAATTAAAATGGAACTATAGCACTTGTGGCAATTAAAATTATTATAAGCAAGCATATATCGTACTATCATATTATCTCTTAATTAGATAACAATAATGATAATAAGTTAAGCTTGTCCATGTAATCAAGATAGTCATTACTACTTAGCACAAAGTATAATCCACTTCAAAAGCAGAACATGTAGTATTAATAAGGCGTAATGAGAATGGACGATATAAGACATAACATAGCAAATACTGCATATACACACTAGTTCATAATTCATTTTACAAAATATACAGATCATGAGCCTCATCAAAATTATATCCGGATTGATAACTAATAATTAAAGTCACACTTCATTTTAGAACTAAACCGAAAATCAGTGCTTAGGGGATAAATGATGTGCATTTTCTTCCGGTATTATACATCCATATACGATGACTTCATATAGACTGATTACTAATGTAAATAAATCGCAGCAAATAGATTTGGAATGAAATCACCTGGATTACAATCGTTCAAGCTAACAGACGATCTTCATTGGTGTGCTCAGCTCCTCCCAAACGGTTACATGATTTTGACGGCGTCGAAGTCCGTGTTTGGCATAATAATTAGTGGCAACAACGGCAGTTTGTTGAGACGGCGAATTCAGATCCCCACCATCGTTAAAGCAAAGTCAGCCAAGTTAAATTGCAGGGACAAATATAGCAAAGATGTTTCGAACATGAATGGATAATAAAACATGAATCGTGCTCTATATCATATGGCAATGCATAATAGGTTCATATATAACATTCAACTCGAGAATGAATATTAAGGCATCATTGATTTGAGTCATAATTTTAATTATGATATCATCCATATATTCTGGACTCGCCATATGAAATAATATTGGCATGGTGTAATGGATTGCATACACAATAAATTAAGGGCCCCTAGTTGTGCTTTGTTTGTTAATAGATTAACAATGAACATGAACAAATCCAAGTATACATATAGCAAATCTATATTATAAAATTTGGACATTATGTATAGCGGGATGTAAAAATCCAAGTAAATATAGTGATTTGCATTTTTAAAAGTGTAATAAAAATGTTACATGATTCATCAAGGAAATTGTATTTATAAGAGTTGGAATTGTAGCACCTGGACATCGTGAGAGCAGTATCCTATGATATATTTTTTAATATACCATTTGCTTGTTGATTCACCAGGCAGTGATGTTACTTAGTTCACGCCATGCATTCCTTTCTTTCCTTTTCCCAAGTTTTAGCCATGTTGGGCTGGTGACCATGATGTACCATGATAATTCTTTCAATTTCATGCTTAGAATGCGATTTGAACGTGGTGTTATAGACAAGCTTGAGGCCGGGAAACGTTTTACCGGGCCCCACGGTGGGCGCCAATGTTCCTGCGTGGAACTTAGGGGGTATGTATTTGCTAAGGGTTAAGATTATGCGATGGTCCCTTGTATTGATATTGCTTGCCTTTCTAAAATGCGTTGGGGGTGGTATTTATAGAGGCCTATAGCAGAGCCACCTCATTCCCATGATCCCACGATCTTCCCTCCAAATGGGGGTGTAATGGGCAGTTACCAAGCTCCCACGACCCAGGATTGAGGAGAGTGGGGTGTATTTGGCGCCAAGCCTAAATAAGGCGGTTCGGGACACATTTTCCACGTGCCCCTATTCTGACTGAAGCAGGGGTAGTGGGGGCACGCCTGCTGCACGTGTAGTGAGGGGGCGATCTGGGCCTGTTAACTGGCGGACCGAATTGGGCCTGTCAAGGGATTGGGCCTAAATTTCTTTGACCGGTACACATTCATAAGAAAAACAAATGCAAAAGCATTTGACTACTAATAATCATCAAAAACCGATAGCCAAAATCTTATAGCAAAATATGCATAATCATACAAAAACTCAGAACTATAATATCCCATAATACATAGCAAAATAGATACTTAAAATTGTCAAATGTATATGACAAAACCCGTTGGTAAATATCCAACCAAATTAGACAAATAAAGTCACTTCTAACAAAAGTATTAAGCAATTATCCAAAGAAAAAAATCATGTCCAGCTTTTTGAGTTTCCTTATTTTTACAAAGAATCAATATTTAATATTATTGCTATATATTATATATATTTTATTATTATAATATATAATAGTTAAGTATATGGGCGGATTCGGGGAATCCGCGGGGACGGATGTGCCTTCCCCGATCCCCGCCCCGAATTGCCAACAGGGGAGATTTTGCCTCCATCCCCGTTCCCACGGGGAAAAAATCCTCATTTTCGAAGCTCCGAACGGGGCAATCTCCACGGAGATCCCCACTAACGGATGGAAATTGACATCCCTATTGACAGCGCGCGTTCTATTTTATGTGATTTACTAACAAGTATTTTGGAGCAAGGCATTAAAAAGGAAAATAAAAGAGTTTCATTTTAAACTACAATCAAACATGGCTTAACCCTTCTGAACCGAAGGGATCATCTGCAATGGCTACACCGCACGGTGTTGCAAAAGTTAAAAACTCAAAGAAACTCACATTCATATCCTCATTGGATGTGTACTTGGTGCATTGTAAATACTAATTATTTTGTGTTTACAGAAATTGATTGTGATTAGGACTAGAAAGTTTATGCCATGTTGTGTCCTTTCACCTAATCAAATTGAAATGGCAAAAAAATAATGACCATTTTTTATGTCAATTTTCAATAAAAGAGATAAAAGTAGCAACAAATGTCTTCAATGAGTTTTTCATTGAGAATGGAAATGCGGAAGAAATAGTGGATCCAAACTTGAAGAAACAGTCTCTTGAACTTTCTCACAAACATGTCAAACTGACTCTTACGGGATGAAGACGTGTGTTAATTAATAACAAAATTATATACCTAGTACCTTAAGATTTTCTTATTAGATGTGGTATTAAAATTACTTGTATGGTTGCTATTAGACAAATCTAATGGAGTAGTGCTACGGTCACACCCACTAACACACCCTTTTAAACATACCCTATTATAAGAAGCCACATCAGCTCCTTATTTTACTTCTTTACCTATTAACCAGTTCAGCCGGTTGTGACCGTGAGGCAACAAGTTTCCTTAAAAAAAAAAAAAAATTATAAGCGACGTGGTCTTCTCCACAAACTCATTGATTTCCAGATCTGTCTCTTTCTCTCTTACCTCCTCCTCATCTGTATGTCGCGAGTTCCTGTTGTCATATTTGCTTTACTCATCTTTTTCCTGAGTCCTGAAATTTATTGTCTTTTTTTTTTTCTTCACAAACTCTGTCATTTCTATCCCACGCCGTCAGCCGCCACAGTCTCTGTCGCGAGATTCGGTGATCGTTTCTTGTTCTGTTATCTTGGTTGCGAGCTCTAATCGTCGCCGATATCTTGGTCGATATAAATCGTTTTCTAAACCATGGTTCATTTGATGACAGATTGAGTTGAGTAATGTTGCAGGTTTTTTCCAAATCAATTGCTAAATTGTTTGACTTGGTTCCATTTTCTAAATTTGGTTGTTCAAATGGTGTTGTGATTTGGCAATTTCCTCAATTTCTATTCTACTCGATCATTTTTTTCTATATGTTCATATATTTAATTTGTATCAGAGAGTTTAAAACAGTTGCTAACATGTGTGCGACGGTGACGGTGAGAATTTGCAAGAAGACAATCGTGAGACTGAGAGGTGGAAGCTTGGTTTTCTATTTTATATTTTTCAAACAGATGATAAAAAAGAAGTATCATGATTCACGAGTAAAAACAAAAAGGTGAAACCGGTAGCCAACTAAAAGAACAAAATTTGGGGCTGACGTGGCTTCTCATAATAGGGTGTGTTTAAAAGAGTGTGTTGGTGGGTGTGACCATAGCACAACTCAATCTAATGATCACCTTGTGCATTAAACATCCCCCTCATGACGCAACAGTACTACTAGAAACAATGGTTTTATGGATGTTAACTCTTGGGTAGAGTTTGTCAACTATTTAAGTCCCACATAATTGGAGGGATTTGTCTCTACAGTTGCACGCAAATGATAATTAATTTAGGCCAAATAATTTTACTTACAGGTGATTGACTCCTATCGATAGTCTTGGAAACAATGTTGTGCTCATGATGCATGTCTTGTTTATGTATGTGAGTCAATTGATGAAAAAATTTGTACAAAATGCACATTCATCCTTTTCATTTCACAAAACACTCTTCATTATTTACAAATAACATTGTTATTTTACAAACCCAACATATAATTAATCACTTGTAAAATCTAGAAGATGGCAACCATGATTTTAAATTGCAGTCCATTTATGTAATTGCTGCCGCAATATTGATGATAAGGTAGTATTTGTAACCACATTGCACCACAATTGCAGAGTGATCGTTAATCACATGTACGACTACAACGTAACTCCAGAAACCGCATTAGATGATTTCAAACATGTTCAAAATTCCAAATACCAAAATGCTTCAGATCAAATGACTCTACTCCACTTTATATTTCAAACACCTCTCAATCATTATTTACAGAGAAAACTAAGAATCTACTATAGTGAATAATAGTACAGTGACGCAGTTATGTCGTTTAGTATAATTTGTAAAAGTTAAAAATCATTTCACGCAACAATAGCTGCAATTACAAAGCCCACAACCACATTCACGACTACAACTGCAATTTAAAACCATGGTGAAAAGATCCAAAGTATAATGACTATAGATTAAGCTAATAGCCAAAAATCTTTATGACGTTTAGTAGTAATCATATACCCTCCAGTTTTATTGTTCTTTCTTCTCACAGCAATTGCCATACAATGGGCATTTTGGATACAATACTCTACCACACCACCAGTTACTCTATTGCCAGCCCACATCATTAGAAGACGCCACGTGGTGGACCTCTTCTTTTGTCCCAATACCAAAAGTGCCACACCTTGTTTTTTGGCTTCCTCCACTATTTTTGGTCCCTTTTCTTTCCCTTCAGTTACTGCAATCTCAATTTGTACCTATCAGCACCATTAATAGTCTCAACTTTTAATTATTACTACATTTATATAATGTAAAAAAAATACTATAATCAATTATTTTTTTTAGCTTTCACGTTAATCTGGTTTGGAGGGTCAGTTCTAACATCAAATAGTTTCAGCCCTCTCCCGATCGCAGTTGTAGAGGATCGAACTGTGATCCTTCCTATCAAGTTCATCGTCAATCTTCACTGAACCAATTAACGACCGATTAATTAATTATTTTTTTGACATATTACATGCTCCTTCATTTACATTAATAATGTTCCACCATCATCATTATATATGTAATCTTGATTGATATTTGATAATCTAGAATAAGAAATTGAACAAATGTAAATTGGTTTCCAATGGCTAAATGTTAACATCTTTAAAAATGTAGAATAGTACAATGTTGTAATTTGGATTCCACTTAATAAATATGTCATATATTTGTTGTTGATTTTGACCGTCTGATCCAGTGAAAATTATTTAAAGGTGATTTTGTGAAAGTGTAATGTAAACCAACTGATATCAAATATATGAAATTAGTCGTGATCAATTAATACGTGTAAATGCAAGGAATACGGAGGATCGTATTCCTACTATTTTAGATAGTGAATTGGGATCTAACCTTTACAATGGTTATAAATTGAAACGAATTGTAATTCACTAATACTTAGTTTGTGAAAATGAATCGAATTTAAATCTAAATTTTAAGATGGTATCAGAACCTTAGAGAAGAAACTTACCTCAGGCATCTTCATATTGCAAATATTCTTGAAAGAAGAAGCAAGTTCATAAGCCCTTGGATCTGTCTCCTTGGTAGAAGCTTCATCATCAGTAGCTGCCACATTAAAACAATTCTACTTGATAAGTTCATATATGAAGAGATTAAACATACAATGATATCATTAGTTTCACACACACCTTGTTTAGAAGACTTGATCACATGAAGAAGAACTATAGTATCATGATTTTGAACAGTATGAGTTAGTGCCCATTGCAAAGCACTTTTAGCTTCAAAACTAGAATCAATCACAATCATAATTTTCCTACTAATCACTGATCCTTGTTTCAAACCACCATCTAATTTCTCCTCACAAACACTGCATGAAGCATTCTCAATCTTGTCATCAATTTTAGTATCATCACTTTTATCATTCTTCGCTTGTATAGTCGGCGAACGCACCCTCGCATGAGGTCTAATTCTGTTCAAACAAAAACCTGGTAACCTTGTTCCTCTCTTGCCCATTTCTTGGAATGTAACTAATCTTGTTAGAAAAAACACAAATTGTTATAAAGAGAATAATATAGAAACAGCAACAAATAACAATAATACTTGTTGTTGTGGCTGAGAAAAATGTGCAAATTGGTTGCATATGGGACATGGTTCATTTTTGCTTTTGTTTCTTTTTTACTTTACTATAATCATTTGTTTACTTCTTGGTTTCTTTTGATTTTTCCTTTTGGTGTTGGGGCCTTGAACATGGTCCTCATCAAGGTGTGTAGACCCATTAGACACCTAAACATGGTTAAATAATTATTCTCATAATTACATCACTTTGTTTCTCCTTCTAATTACTCATTATAGGCTAATTTGTGTGTCTAAATGTAATTTACAAAGCTACATTTCTTATCATTACAGGTTGTTCATTCCACCTTTTTCTTTTTTCTCTTTTTTTTACTGAGGTTGAAGGATTATAATTAAGTTAACAGCAACAACAAACCATGTCAAGTAAAAAATCAATGAATAAATAAAGGTGTTTGTAGTTATAGTAGCATTAAAATGAAGTGGAAAAAAATAAGATATGATTTCCAGCTTTAGCATATAGCGTATATTTCACTCTAGGTATATACAGTATTTTAATTAGGGGTTCGAACCAATTCAAAAGTAAAACCGTAAACTGTACTAATCCTATAACGTCCCAACTAAAATACCTAGAATATTTAGTCGAGACATACAAAAAGGATCTGAGTACAAATAAGTTTCTGATTAAAATAAACATTATACAACTTGTTTCAGATACAAAGTAAATAACGGATGAAATACAGCGGAAGTTGCTAGTATTCTGAGTAAACACGATAATAAACTAAAAGCAAGACGAAGAAATAAAATCTTCAAGGCGAACAATCCAAGCTCAGCTCCAACTGTCAGCCTCCTACCTGGTCCTTGCTCCGAATATCCTGTTTACCTAAAAAAAAATTGGTTTGGAGTGGGGTGAGACTACTAAGCCTCAGTGAGTCCTACTACCCTCCTAATGGCGACTACACCGGGGAGTCCTAAACAGTCATAAGTTCTAACATATAAACATAATCATAACATAATACTGAATTCAAGGTGTAACACAGATAAAAACTCTTATTCATTTTAAACACGAGGACACTCTGAGGTGAGCATGTCTCAGAGGCCTGCCATATCCGTCAACCGATTCGGTCACGGCATGCAGCTCACAATAACTTATCCTAATGGATTGTCCCATTGGGAGTCCATAACGCGATATCACAAAATCGCTCATAATTGACTGAAACTAATTTAGTTATTACTACCATAATTTCCCAAAACCCGGGGAGCATACAATCCTAATAATAATCTAAGTTATGCCCTATCAATTATCTGTGATTAACATTCTGTTCGACATTATATTAATTATATTACTGCAAACTATCTGATCATAACGAGGATATAAAACGAGTGTTGGGGACTTTATTTAGAAAATGGAAAATATAGGTTAATTCTGTACAAGCTCGCTACGGCGAGTCACCAGTTCGCTATGGCGAGATTATAGGTCCTGACCTAAATCAACTCGCTGTGGCGAGCATAAGCTCGCCATGGCGAGTTTCATCAGCTCAGAGCCCAGCTCGCCATGAATGCTCGCCAGCTACTCGCTGTGGCGAGTTCATGCAGAACTTACCCTGTTTTGCCAAAAATCGTGTTTTTATAAAGCTACACCTACAATCCTCATTCTATCAGTGTAGTAGCATAATTTTACATAATATATAAACAGAATGGAGGGAATTTGGGATTAATTCCTCTCACACAACTTTTCCTAAATCCTAGATTAACATGCAAATTTATCAAAATGGGCAACTAACTAAACTAGCCTAAAGAACCCACCTGTAATGAGTTTAACTCAGAAGCTTTAACACATTTCCAAGCTCTGCTTCTGCATCAAACCATCTCGTCCAGGACTCACTTGAAACCCACTTGTGCTCATGAGGAAGTGGAAGGAATAAATATTCATGAGTGTTAGAGGAACCTATTAAGATTTGAGGAAGATGAAATAATCTGTTCTAAGGCTGAAAGATTAACAGAGATGTGTAGGAATTAGCTTACCGAGGTTGGGAGAAATGGCTACAGAAGCGAAACACATGTAGCAGTGCTGACTAGCTCGCCACGGCGAGCTCTACTCGCTAGGCGAGTATAGCAGGACAACAAACGTGATTCTGTGGTTTTGGCTCGAATTCCACTTTTCCAAAGTACCCATGACACTCCCAGTGCCACACGTTTCGTATTTTTGGAGCTGAAAACACATGCACTCACGAATTTTAAGTTTAGAGTTAGATATGAGAGTTTTGAATCAAAGAGGGGTTTTGTGACCAAGAACAGCAATAGAAGGAAAAGGGTGAAGAATTCCTTACATTATCTTAGTTCCCAACACTCAGCAGCTTGCCTCTTGCACATGCATCCACCAATTTGAAGAACTAAATCCATGGGGTGTTGAATTTTGATCCACGGCCAACAAGAGGTGAGAATGGAAACATGATTCCTAGTTGGGGTTCTAAAATTTGAGATGGAAAGGAAGTCTCTAGTTGCATGTAAGATCAAGGGTTTGAAACCAAAGAGTGGGTGTGTGTTGTTGCTGCTGTTTCGGCCAAGAGAGAGCAAGAGGGAGTGGGTTTTCATTTTTCTAATTTACTGAGAAATGAAAAATGGATGAAGACTTGGTTCAAGTCTTGGTCTTAAGTAGAGAGAGGTTGTGGGACCCAAGGCTTCTTTGCTCACTTACTATTGGTTGTTCTATCCCACTCTAAAATCCTTCTCATCACAATTCACTTGTGTAGCTTTATTATCTCCCAATCTGTTTTCAATAATACTCTTCAATTAATAACCTTCTATTAATTAATTGGGATGTTACAATCTACCCCCCTTAAAGAATTTCGTCCTCGAAATTCAAGACTTATTTGTACTACAACGTGGTAGATCGTTTATATCCGCGTCCAATTCCACACACTTCTCCTTTCTCCGGTCAATATGCAATCCCTTGGAATAAAACTTTCCTTTCTTAAGGTTACTGGCTGAAGGTTATTCTCACATTCTCAAATGTTCCAGTGCTGCGCACTCTGATTCAACTTTTACTACTATTATACTTCTTCCATTCCCAATGGAGTTGGTTCCAGTTCCAACTAGTTTAGACGGTCGGTAACAGTCCTGGTGTTGATATTGTCATATGTAAAATCTCGCGATCATACTGTCGTTCTCCTTTCTAACACCATCATGCTTGACATGTTATATGTACTTCTGTTTCACGTGTTGCACAGTTGCTTTGGGATTGATCGAAATATAAAACGAGTGGAAAATTGTCTAGACACTACGGGGCCTTCTATCAACGAGTTGGACTCATTCACAGACGAACTTATAGTTATCCGATAAAATCCCACCTACAATCTCTATCTATCCCGACGCGACACGATGATCAAGTTGTATATTTAACATGCGTACGCACTTAGGTTCAGATCATTCTTAGGGTTATAGGTCAAACTTTTGAAATCCTTCATTGGTAGATGACGTATGGAACTTGGCTAAAGCAATCAGATTCTAAACTTGGTTAACTGAAGGTATAAGATTTGAATTTGTAACGCTAAGGCTGATTTGAACGGTTTGATTCAGCACGATTGACTCAATTATCTTAATAGATCACTAGGGATATGAACATTACTCCTAGCGAATAATTAACTCTTACACTTACACTAACTAATTGCTGGCAACTTGGAATTGGAATATTCTGGTTCAGGCGTTCAAGTTTCAGCGATTGATCTTACGAGATTACAGGAATTGAACTTGGAAGGTTGAGGTGTTCGGGCAGAGACATTCAAGATTAACACGTAGACCTTACATGATTAGGAGCACGAAGTTAGCAGGTTTGGATCCTCAACACTGCTTTCGCAGGTATAATTTATTTCCATTGAACTTGAAACTGATTCAACTTAATTCTGAATTCGACTGATACGGCTACGCAGGGTAGATAACTAACTCTATTGAAGAACAGATTGTTGGATTCATGTGTACGAAGTTTAATTGATTTGTTAATACTGGGCTAGATAAGTTTTGCCGGGGTGGCTTGAAGTACGTTGATTGACAAATCAACCGAACGAGTGGGAAATGAAACTGAAATATTCTTGACCTTTTCAGGAATAAGTAACTTCCACAGATAGATTTTTGTTAGTAGTAACACAATTGGCAAAATAGAACAACATCTAATGTGGTTACTTAAGTGTGACATCATCACTCTCGATGTAAATAACTGGCTTCGAGAAATTTGAAAAGGTTGAATCCGGATTGAATTTAGGTGCAGCACGTGGTTGTCAATTGACTAAGGCACGAGAAGAATTTGTCCAACTGAGGCATGATTAGACGGGTTATTCGTTCATGGTGTTCCCAGACTTGTGGATATTGAATTGAGCATTGTTCGGTTCAATCACTCTGCTGGGCTAGCATTCCTAGGGGTAAATGGACAATTGAAAATTCGTCTTCCACTGGTTTATACTCATATTCTACAATTCTAATTCTTCTGTAAGTCTTTCAGGTTAGGACAACTGCGTTTACACTCAATGTCTCTTGCTGACTATTTCTCACAGTTGGTCCATCTAACTAATTCACCTAGGCTCTAAATTGGAAGGTTTAGTTATGAGGGAACGTCGGAGATGGCTAATGCTAAAGTTAAACTTAGCTACTTGTTTCTGTGTAACTAACATGTACCTACAGGTTGATTTAAGTGTTTGATGTCTGCTACGGTCTGCTACTAATATTGGTTTCGCACTGGATGGTGGTTCTAACTCACCTATATCTAGTCTTAACATTCGAAATGATATTCTAATTGGCTGGTTACTAACCTTACCGGTCTCTAAACTATCTAATGGTCAGACAACTACGGACTAGCTTTGGTGACCAATTGTGCTAAAGGTACTCTCAATTGCTATTACGAACCAAAACTTAACTTGTGGCGGTTCGGTGTAATTTCTGGTATAGGGCGACAGATTGGTCCTATTGATGACATATAAAGGTGGTTATCTTAAGGGTTTACTCAGCCGGTTTTGCGATAAGAAATTATTAAGGTACAAGTGCTAAGATTTCTCTATTCTTACCGGGGTAAACAACTGGTCGGAAGTGTTGGGTTACTAGTCTATGGACACTTAATTGTAACGGTCCTTAATAATCCTATTTAGATGACGGTATTGCTAGGGAAAATTTCAACTTTGGTGTGAGTCAAGGTTATACCTTCGTAACAAGGTTCTATCTTCGGTTTACTTTCTAACTATTCGGTGATGATGCTATTATGTTAGTCTAAGAGTCGGGTGTTGTAATGGAATTTTTCTAAGTGGCATACTAGTAATTCTAGATTCTTGGGATAAGGTATTAGTATCGGGTACTAATTACTGAGCTGCTTGAGTTTTATTACTGGTTTGGTTACTAAACTATTCTATGATGATGTTCTAGTAATTTCTGACTTAAGAGTTCTAGTGTTGGAACCTAACTGTTAATCTAATTGTATCCATGGATCTCTAAAGTTTGCTGGGTCTACTGTTAGAGACTGGTGTAGTTGGAAAATGATTTTCTAGTTGTCGTGCTAAGAGTAACTTGGCACTTAATGGTGAGGTAGAAGTGTTCTCACTAGTTGATGGGTCGAAGTAACTTAATTAAGGACATACCAGAGTAGTTCTAACAGGTGACTTGCAAAGGTAATAATGTGTTTGTGCTCTAATTCGGTTTATCTAATCTAGGAAGTTTGGTTGATATCTCCATACCTGTGGGTGGTTTGAGCTTAATGTGTTTTTCTCGTGTATGGTGCAGACTATGAGGATTCCAATCGTTGAACTAATTACGGATGAATTTCTAATGGTTTCAATTTAGTCAGTGGCTTCTAACAGGAATGGTATACTCATTCTAATTTCTTGTTGTCTCCAATTCTGATATTACCCTTGGGGCACTCTCTTAACAACTCATAACGTACAGGGTAACTAAGTGTTCACGTACGAAAATCCTAAAGACTGGAATGATGAGAATTATAGGATAGGGCTGAGTACAGTGCATCCTGGTCAGAATGTTTGGACAGAAGACAAGATAGCATTTAGGGTTAACAGCAGTCTGCTAAGCTCGCTGCAGCGAGCACTTGCTCGCTAAGCGAGTTATACAGAAGGTGAAACAATAATTCTGCAGTTCATCCTATAAGGGTGAGGTTACCTCTGGTCTTAGGAAGTCTAGCTGACACTCAGTGTCAGTGGAACTACTGTTATGTATTACACATTTCAGCATAGGGTACACTTGCTTTCTTCACTTGCTTTACTACAACTTACTCCTGTGGTACCATTTGCCACGTCCCAAAACCACTTAAAAGAACTTCCTTCGACGACTGCTTCTCGCTTGTAATTTCACTACGGAATTAACGGTGGAATTCCAGAGTTCACTTCAGTTCTAAACCATAATACCCTGCCTACCATACACAATACTGAGTTGATCAGGCTCAGCACGCGATGGTTTCAGCGTAAACAGTCCAGATCCAAAGGGTCTGTATTATTCAAGGAAGGATTGGAATAACTCATGGCAAGGTCCGATACTGGATCGACCTGCTCTGATACCAATTATAACGTCCCAACTAAAATACCTAGAATATTTAGTCGAGACATACAAAAAGGATCTGAGTACAAATAAGTTTCTGATTAAAATAAACATTATACAACTTGTTTCAGATACAAAGTAAATAACGGATGAAATACAGCGGAAGTTGCTAGTATTCTGAGTAAACACGATAATAAACTAAAAGCAAGACGAAGAAATAAAATCTTCAAGGCGAACAATCCAAGCTCAGCTCCAACTGTCAGCCTCCTACCTGGTCCTTGCTCCGAATATCCTGTTTACCTAAAAAAAAATTGGTTTGGAGTGGGGTGAGACTACTAAGCCTCAGTGAGTCCTACTACCCTCCTAATGGCGACTACACCGGGGAGTCCTAAACAGTCATAAGTTCTAACATATAAACATAATCATAACATAATACTGAATTCAAGGTGTAACACAGATAAAAACTCTTATTCATTTTAAACACGAGGACACTCTGAGGTGAGCATGTCTCAGAGGCCTGCCATATCCGTCAACCGATTCGGTCACGGCATGCAGCTCACAATAACTTATCCTAATGGATTGTCCCATTGGGAGTCCATAACGCGATATCACAAAATCGCTCATAATTGACTGAAACTAATTTAGTTATTACTACCATAATTTCCCAAAACCCGGGGAGCATACAATCCTAATAATAATCTAAGTTATGCCCTATCAATTATCTGTGATTAACATTCTGTTCGACATTATATTAATTATATTACTGCAAACTATCTGATCATAACGAGGATATAAAACGAGTGTTGGGGACTTTATTTAGAAAATGGAAAATATAGGTTAATTCTGTACAAGCTCGCTACGGCGAGTCACCAGTTCGCTATGGCGAGATTATAGGTCCTGACCTAAATCAACTCGCTGTGGCGAGCATAAGCTCGCCATGGCGAGTTTCATCAGCTCAGAGCCCAGCTCGCCATGAATGCTCGCCAGCTACTCGCTGTGGCGAGTTCATGCAGAACTTACCCTGTTTTGCCAAAAATCGTGTTTTTATAAAGCTACACCTACAATCCTCATTCTATCAGTGTAGTAGCATAATTTTACATAATATATAAACAGAATGGAGGGAATTTGGGATTAATTCCTCTCACACAACTTTTCCTAAATCCTAGATTAACATGCAAATTTATCAAAATGGGCAACTAACTAAACTAGCCTAAAGAACCCACCTGTAATGAGTTTAACTCAGAAGCTTTAACACATTTCCAAGCTCTGCTTCTGCATCAAACCATCTCGTCCAGGACTCACTTGAAACCCACTTGTGCTCATGAGGAAGTGGAAGGAATAAATATTCATGAGTGTTTGAGGAACCTATTAAGATTTGAGGAAGATGAAATAATCTGTTCTAAGGCTGAAAGATTAACAGAGATGTGTAGGAATTAGCTTACCGAGGTTGGGAGAAATGGCTACAGAAGCGAAACACATGTAGCAGTGCTGACTAGCTCGCCACGGCGAGCTCTACTCGCTAGGCGAGTATAGCAGGACAACAAACGTGATTCTGTGGTTTTGGCTCGAATTCCACTTTTCCAAAGTACCCATGACACTCCCAGTGCCACACGTTTCGTATTTTTGGAGCTGAAAACACATGCACTCACGAATTTTAAGTTTAGAGTTAGATATGAGAGTTTTGAATCAAAGAGGGGTTTTGTGACCAAGAACAGCAATAGAAGGAAAAGGGTGAAGAATTCCTTACATTATCTTAGTTCCCAACACTCAGCAGCTTGCCTCTTGCACATGCATCCACCAATTTGAAGAACTAAATCCATGGGGTGTTGAATTTTGATCCACGGCCAACAAGAGGTGAGAATGGAAACATGATTCCTAGTTGGGGTTCTAAAATTTGAGATGGAAAGGAAGTCTCTAGTTGCATGTAAGATCAAGGGTTTGAAACCAAAGAGTGGGTGTGTGTTGTTGCTGCTGTTTCGGCCAAGAGAGAGCAAGAGGGAGTGGGTCATCATTTTTCTAATTTACTGAGAAATGAAAAATGGATGAAGACTTGGTTCAAGTCTTGGTCTTAAGTAGAGAGAGGTTGTGGGACCCAAGGCTTCTTTGCTCACTTACTATTGGTTGTTCTATCCCACTCTAAAATCCTTCTCATCACAATTCACTTGTGTAGCTTTATTATCTCCCAATCTGTTTTCAATAATACTCTTCAATTAATAACCTTCTATTAATTAATTGGGATGTTACAAATCCAAATCGAAAATTGTAAAAACCACATTTAGTGTAAACCGCACGGATCATTTTTCTTCTAAACCGCGCGGTTTGATTTGGTTTGCAGTTTTCATTTCAGAAAACCGAACCAAACCAAACTGCAATACTTAACTTAACTCTATCAACTAGTATCAATCAACCTATTACCTAGTCCAACTTATAACAAGCCCAGCCCAAATTGAGTCAGATTGTCAAAACATATCATTTCACGCGATCTAGAACTATATTGTTGATATTAAAAATAAATTATTATGTATATGCATATTATATTATGTAAACATTAAACAATAAAATAAATTAAAATTTCTTATGTTTATTTTATAACAAGTTGATAATATTGTCATATTTTTTATATTGCGAAAAACTGCGCAAACCGAACCAAACCTAACCGCATTGGTTTGGATGACTTTTTAAAATTCAACCGAACAAACCGAACCGCATACATTTTTATCTCACAGTTAAGATAACTTTTATACTCAAAACTGAAACAAACCGCACCTCGATCACCCATCATTTCAATCATAATTTTATATTGCAGTCCGGATGTGCAACTGCAGCTACAATATTACTAATGCGGTAGTCTCGGTAACGGCTTAGTACCGCAATTGCGCTGTGATATTTAATCACATGGACGGACTCAATGTAACCACATAAAGAACTACATCTGACAATTTCATCCTTGATGGTTTCTCAACTTTGTATTTAATGATACATAATGTAGTAACAATTCTCACCATACAACCCAAAATTCCAAGATTGCCGTGCGTCCTTGTCACTACTTATTTTTTTACGTAAATGTGCTTATAGCATTTAATTAATTAGAATGTGTTCAATACAATATGGTATATCAATCAAAATTTGGGAATTAGCTAAACATGTGGCCGCCTTAGCTAAACTATGAGCAACTCATTTGCTTGTCACCTAACAAACTCAACACGAGAGTTATTATAAAATTGGGAAAAAAGACTCTTATAAAATTGAGGTCTATTTTGATTTCTTCATTTAAGTCTTTCTTCTTCTTTTTTTTCGATCATCCCTTTTAAAGCTTTCATATTTTTACAAAGTTTAAAATTTTACCCATAGTACATCACACAAACAGGCACGTCATTTGGCCGCTAATATATATATATATATATATATATATATATATATGAGTTAAAATTTATTTGAAACCAAATTTCATCCACTCATTTCATTTAATCTAATGGTTTAAAATTATCAACAAAATAATTTATGTACATCAATATCACCTAATTAAAAACAATCATAAATGCACAATAATAAGATATTCTCTATTTGTTTTCCCAATTTTTTATTTCCTCATTAGTGTGACAAACTAATAATTTTATGGCTAAACTATATATTTGATCCCTTACGTTTATTTTAGGTTTCAATTTGGTCTCTTACGTTTAAAAAGTTTTAATTTGGTCTCTTACATTATCAACGTTTGCATTAGTTGGTCCCTTCCGTCAGATTCCACTGTTTCAATTGGACACGTGTCAACGTGTCCAGGTGTCCACGTGTCAATCCACGTGTACAAACCGTCTGCAACATGTGCAAAAATTGACGGAAGGGACCAAATTGAAACCTAAAATAAACGTAAGGGACCAAATGTGTTGTTTAGCCTAATTTTATTTATATAATTAAAAATCATGGCAAAATTTATTTTGAAAGGTTATGGCCGTTGTGTTTGCCACTCATAAAAAAATGCATATTTTTTTTTCTTACCAAAAAAAATCAATAATTTTTTTTAAAAATTAAGCAGTATATATTTTATAACTTATAGTAATTCTTAAGCAATATATTAATGGAAGTTAACAGGATCAATAATTTTTAGTGAAAATAATTATATTTTTAGTCAAAAAAACAATATATTTTTTTTGAAGGAGCAATATTTTATTTTATTCTCAAATAAAAACATTGGAAATTCCTACAAATAATTAAAAAGGGAACTATGTAAAAAATAATAATAACGTGGATTTGTAAAAAAAACAAGGGGAAAACACTTGAATAATAAAAAAAGGAAATTAAATAGGAAATGTTTCATTTTTTTTTTTGACATAAAGGAAATGTTTCATTATAAATTTATTATGGTAAGATTTGTATTTAATTAGGTGTTATTGATGTACATTACTTATTTTGGTAATATTTTAAACCTTTAGATTAAATGAAATGAGTGGATGAGATTTGATGTCAAATAAATATTGACATCTTGGTGTCATTTGATCATAACTCATATATATATATATATATATATATATATATATATATCTACATGTTATAAACTTTCAATCCAACGGTGGATTTTGTAAAATTTGTATTCGTTAATGCGTTATTAAGCGGTGTAACATTACTCAAATGTTACACCGGTGTAATTTGATCTCTCCCCTATATATATATATATAGTCAGGATCAAATGACACCAACTAGTTTGACACCAAATGTTACACCGCTCAATAACGCTTTAACGAATTCAAATTTTACAAAATCCACCGTTGGATTGAAAGATTATATCATATAGATCATCCATGTTAAATTTTATAAAAATATAAAATCGTTTAATATGTTATTGAGACGTATCAAGATTAACGGTATTCAATAAAAACGCACAAACCGTTAATCTTGACGAGTCTCGATAACATATTAAACGATTTTAGATTTTTATAAAATTTAACATGGATGATCTATATGATATAATCTTCCAATCTAACGGTGGATTTTGTAAAATTTGAATTCGTTAAAGCGTTATTGAGTGGTGTAACATTTGGTGTCAAACTAGTTGATGTCATTTGATCCTGACCCATATATATATATATATATGTAAAATCAGGATCAAAGGACATCAATGTGTCAAAAAATTTATGAGACCAAATTTCATCCATTCATTTAATTTAAAGGTTTAAAATTATCATCAAAATAATTATTATACACCAAATACATTATATCTCACCTAATTAAAAAAAATCTTTATCATCATAAATGCACCAAACATACCTTATTTGTTTCCTTTTTTTTTTTTAATAATTACTCTAATAATTTTTGTCAAATATAATTAAATGAATCGCAATTATAAAAAAACACTCAAATGATTCATGAGCAAAAAAAAGTTTGTGATTTGTTATGTAAAATACATGTATGGTTTGTTGTAACAACTGAACAAACTATGGTAATAGTCAATTTTTAATTATATAACATTTGCCATAATTTTTATTTTTTTAATTATGTAAATAAAAAAGTATGATTTTGTCAAAAAAGTGACCGAATAAAAAAAAAAAGGGAAAGTCTCTACAAAAAAAAAAAAAAAAAAGGAAATGTTTTATTGTATTTTTTTTTTACACAATTTGATTGTACATTTATGATGATAAATAGATGAGATAAAGTGTATTTGATGTATATTAATTATTTTGATAACCATTGGATCAAATGAAATAAGTGGATGAAATTTGGTGTCAAATAAATTTTGACACTTTGGTGTCATTTGATCTTGACTATATATATATATATATATATATATATATATATATATATATATATATATGTATATATAAGTCATCTCATCAAATGTTGGACTCTTAATCGATAATCACAAAAACCAATTAATAAAGTATACAAAGGTAATGACATTTCATACGTAACATTTTTTTTTTAAGCAAATGGGGGAGCAGATGGTGAGCCACCATCTGCACCACCCTAGATAGATATAAATATAAACAAAAGCAAGAACAAAAAGAGAAGGGGGACATAAACCAAAACCTTCTCAAGCATAAAAAGTTAAATAAAAACTAAAAGACAAAAGTCAAACCTAGAAAAGTTAAAAAACAGAAAATAAAAAGCATAAAAAACTAAGAAAAAGAACACTCAATCTGGCATCCTACCCTTAGAGCGGGTATTACGAACCTGAAAACCCTTCTACAATTTTTTTTTCTTGGCCTTAGACACCACTACAGTGAAAGGCTCTTCCCTAGAAGCTTCACGGTTCTTCAAAAAATTCATCGCTGCAGCTGTCTCTTCCTCATCGGTATAGACCCTATGCCCAATGTCACTACCATCATTTTCCTTCCAATATTGCTGTAAAATTGTCAAATCATGAGCAACATCGGAATTTAAAACTTCATCAATAACAATGACCTGGGAAGAACTCATACCACACTCAGATGGAGGTGGGTCAGTGGTATGGACTTCTTCAACCTGTACTACATGCACAGGATCTTCACCAACAAAAGTGTTAGGAGAAAGCTCATCCTCAAAGTTTAGTATATCTCCTACTAGCACACTAGTTGCAACCTCTTTAGACCTTATTATATCAATAATAAGAGGGTCTTCATCTGTCACCACTTTAGAGCAATCAACCAGGACGCCTGTATCCACATGTCTTTTGGGAACAAACACCTGTTTAACTTTCTTAGCAGGATCATTTTTTGTATCAACCATTTCGCGAGAAATTTTATTGGCAGGATCTTTCCTACAATGATCCGATGAATGACCAATAGAATTGCAAGTGAAACAAAAGTAAGGAGGATTTTCATATTCAATCTCAATGTCAAAAGCAAATTTTTCTCTTTCAACCCACAAAGAATCAGGAAGCATCCCAGCCATATTGATATCTACTAGAACACGCGCATAATGACCAAAAGAATGGTTTCTAGTATTCTCATCAATTGAAATGGGTGTACCAATTGCCCCGGCGATCTCAAATAAAATTCTAGGTTGCCAATATTCAAGAGGGAGATAATGAAATCGAACCCATACCTTACTATGAGTTTGTTTCTGATTGAAAGGATTAAAATCCGGTGTCCAGCGAGATAAACGTAACAATCCTGGATTCAAGTTCCAAGCACCGCTTGACCAAACAGTCCTAAGATCCTCAGCACAAGAAAAACAAAATTCAAAGAAACCTCGACCTAAGGGAATCATCTTCCAACAATCGATAGGTTTCCACAAATGTAAGAGTTTATCACGCAAGTCTTTAGAGGATACAGGAAGATCCCCTCGAGACAAAACTAATCTTCCATGGAGATAATTACTGCAATTAGCAAGACCAGTTTGATACACATCTTCTCAAATTAGCAAGACCAGTATTTCATACGTAACATTTGGGGCAACTATGATTAGTTGTTTTTGCAGAATTTCCTATGCTTAAAAACATTGTAAAACTGTTGTGATCAACTATGATGAGTAACCAGTTACTTGTTACTAGCTTTTGCATTTTATTTTAGGCTTATACAGTTTTGGTCCCCCTATTTACAATTTTTTGAAGTTTTAGTCCCCTATTTTAAAAACCAAGTTTTTAGTCCCCCTATTTTAACTTTTTTCTCACTTTTGATCCCCCACCCCACTTTAGGATTAATTTTGATGATGTGGACAAATCATTTATGACATGGCACATGCCATTTGGCACATGCCATTTGGCACATGCCATTTGGCACAATAATTTATACATGGCATTATTGTTTATTGTTATTTTAATAAATTATATTAAAAACATTTTTATTTATTAGATGACTTTATTCCCACGCTACAGACCCATCATTTTTATAATTGTAAATGAATTTCAACTTAATACTAAAATACAATGATGTTCTCCATAAGGATAAAAATAGAATAATGATTAACATGATAAAAAGTTTAGCTTCATAATGTGAATTTGCAAAGTTAAAATAATGCCAAAGTATTTTCTTTAAAAAAGGTTTTGTTGTGTGGGATCCTAGAAACTTTTTTTTTTCTCGAACTCTAGTTTGCCTTTTGTATATAACACCTTCACCTTAATATACATAATATTTTGGTTTTTAGGAAGCTTTTCTCAAATTACGCATGCAGCGGATAAAAAGAAAATAATCAAATTATTTGAAGTTGAAAATAAAGGTGCCGGGGTTTGGTTATTATGCATAATACATCTTTATGCACCATATATAAGTTACTTAGTGCACCCCCCAAATTACTCGTACATCCCCCAAATTACTTGTGCACCCCAAAAAATTCTCGCGCACCCCCCAAATTTCTCATGGACCTTCGAAATTTCTCATGGACCCTCCAAATTTCTCGCACACCCCCATATGACTTTTGCCCCCCAATTTTTTTTTTTTTTTGTCCCCTCCACATTTCTATCCTAAACCATTTTGCTGTGGGAATGGTTTCAGAGATATGCACTCAAAAACCATTAAATGCATAAGATGGTTTTGGAGTACAACCCTATAATTAGAATAGAAACAATAATTGTGATTTAATAGTTTCGATTGTCTTATATGATAAACCAAAATTATTGTTAAATGATTTTAAATAATGATTATAATTGTACCAAAAAAAATAAAAAATAATGATTATAATAAAAAATCATTAAACCATTTTGCTGTGGGAATGATTTCAGATGGTTGTAATAAAAAACCATTAGGTGCATACAATGGTTTTGGAGTACAACCCAATAATTAGAATAGAAACAATAATTGTGATTTAATGGTTTAGATTGTTTTATATGAGAAACCAAAATTATTGTTAAATGATTTTAAATAATGATTATAATTGTACCCAAAAAAAAATAAAAAATAATGATTATAATAAAAAACCATTAAACCATTTTGCTGTGAGAATGGTTTCAGATTGTTGTAATAAAAAACCATTAGGTGCATAAAATGGTTTTGGAGTACAACCCTATAATTAGAATAGAAACAACAATTGTGATTTAATGGTTTAGATTGTCTTATATGAGAAACCAAAATTATTGTTAAATGATTTTAAATAATGATTATAATTGTACCCAAAAAAAATAAAAAAATAATGATTATAATTATAGGTTGTACTTCAAAACCATCTTATGCACTTAATAGTTTTGGAGTGTATATATCTGAAATCATTCCCATAGCAAAATGGTTTAGGCTAGAAATGTGGAGGGACAAAAAAAAATTTGGGGCACAAGACATCCAAGAGGTGCGTGAGAAATTTGGGGGGTGTATGAGAAATTTGAGGGGGTGCACGAGAAATTTTGGTGGGGGTGCACGAGAAATTTGGGGAGGTGCACGAGAAATTATGGTGGGGGTGCACGAGAAATTTAGGGGGGTGCACGAGAAATTTGGCGGTGCGCTAGAAATTTGGGGGGTGTGAGATTATGTGTGAGTGTGTGAGTTGAGATTGGCTAGGATTATTACATGTGGATGCTCAATCTAATGAGTGTTATTGACTTATGTACCATGCATAAGGATTACACTTATGTATAATAACTTTCCCCTTCGAATTCAGAATTCTATTTGTAGGGACCGGTTATCCTGCGTAAGCATTTTATATGCAGCGTGCATAAACCTGTTATTTGCACCCCTTCCTTTCCGTTATACACCCCCCCACCCAGTCCACTTAAATCCGGTTATTGTGCACAGCCCAAAGATAATTGCTTAGCGCACCCCCCAGTTGCTTCACGCGCCCCCCATATACTACCCCATTACTTGTGCACTCCCCATTTGCTTAGCGCACCCCCCAGTTGTTTTTTTTTTCCTTTTTCTCCCTAGATTTACTTATTATATTTACTTATTAAAAAAAACTTATTATATTTATAATTTATATATACACCAACTTGTTTGTAATTTATTTATTTTTATTATATAAAAACTAGTTTTGTGTTTAAAAATAAATTATGTGTTTAATTAAATAATTATGTCATAGTAAATGAATTTAAATTTATGCCGTTTCCAATTAAATAATAACTTTTGTTCCTTTGAAGTATATATTATAAGAATCCATTTTTTTCGTCATACACCCCCTCGAAGCCCAACATAATAATTAATGGTTCATGTATAACATCTTGAAACCAAATAACAAGACTAATGGTTTCAATGTATAACGCTATGAAACCATTTAACTAGAATAATGGTTTCAGTGTATAACGCTATGAAACCATTTAACTAGACTAATGGTTTCAGTGTATAACATCTTGAAACCAAAGTAGCCCTCTTATGGTTTCTAATAAAATATCCATATTTAGTGGCTTAATGGTTTCACTATTGTTGTATGTGAAACCCAAGTAGCTCTCTTATGGTTTCCAATAAAATATTTATATTTAATTTAACATAAATATTATAACTGAAACCATAAGGTGACTTAATGGTTTCACTAGTGTTGTATGTGAAACCACAGTAGCTCTCTTATGGTTTACAATAAAATGATTTTCAAAATAACATAATGATTTTCAAAATAACATTGCATAAATAATCAATGAAGCAGTAGCTCTCTTATGGTTTCCAATAAAATGATTTTCAAAAATAACATAATGATTTTCAAAATAACATTGCATAAATAACCAATGATTTTGTAACAAAGTAATATGGGTAAAAATTCGTGGGGGTGCGCAAAGTAATATGGAGGGTGCGTAAAGTAATCTGGGTGCACAAAGCAACTCGGGGGGTGCGCTGGAAAATTTGGGTGCAAACATAAAAAACTAGGTGTAAGTGTAAAATTGGGTAAAAAATAAAACCAACAAAAAAAAAGGAACTGGGCTTTCAGGCCCAGTAGGCTGAAAATAAAAACAGAATGCGTGTGCCATCAGCAGAAAGGGGTGTGTGGATAGCAAGTCATTGGGGGGGGATGGGGGGCGCGCGAGAAATTCTGGTACTTATGCACCATGCATAAAGGGGGCCTTATGCATAATAACCTTGGCCTCTACAAAACCCTCGATTGTCATGTTAGAGCGAAGCTTCACCGAAATACGGGAACATCGAGAAAGTATTCATCCTGAAAATCTAGACTTCCAAGAATCCAACACATAACAAATAATATAACAAATAGTTGTGTGAGATTATATATATGAGCAAAATTAAATAAATAAACAAAGTATAAACTATGCGTTTGATCACTGGAATGAGTGGTTTGCTGTTCATAAGATGCGAAATAATGATTATCTTGTTGTCCCGCAATTTAGCACAAATCGGAGGGAAAAACCTCGCATAGGATGGTTAAAATGCAATGTAGATGCAGCTTTTTTTGTCGACGGAAAGGACAATTATGGGTGCTTGTTTCCGTAATAATTTCAGTGAATTTACTACTGGACTCAAACAGTGACAGCAACTATCATTATTCACATATAAGGAGAGAACAATAGTTGAAAAAGCAAGAGCTGAGTAAATAAATAAGAATGAGGGCAAGCTTACAATCCCTGTTAATACGTTGATTACCTATCAAATTTCGAACATCATTGTTTGACATTTGTATGGATATGTCAACTTAAAATAAAAATATACAAAATGCAAAGTGATTTTGTAATATATTTTTGATTCGTATTAAAGTACTACCTCTTTAATTTCTTCATCAATGAAATGGAAGTAAGAAACTTAAAGTAAATATCCTCTTTTTGCACTGCTTCACACATTTCATTGAGTCATAAGCCTAAACTGGGATACAAAATTGGTATCGTAAATGATTAGACAAATTTCTTAACCATATTTTACAAATGAAATTGAAAGTGAACATAAGGCTATAGAATATTGGTAAATGTAATTTTATTACAGGAAAAAGCTAGCATGAGATGGAAGAAGAAACTCAAAGCTAATAACAACTCAACATAGAAAGCGGTAAAATAATAGAGCAAAAATCATGAAACTATGAACCTGATCATTGTGTCGTGTGCGAGAATGTGATTCCTTCGATAGGGTTTCAGCAATGAAAATTTTACTTCTGAGAGAAACATAACAGAAAGAGGATTAGAAAATTCGAGATTTCAAAAAAAAATAAATTGACATTACCTCCGGAATGCATGGGTCTTGAAGTATGTAGTATAACAAACATGATGTAGGCCCTGTTTGTTTTGGCTTTTTTTAAAAATGGTTTTATAGTGTTAAATAATTTTGTGTAAAATAAATTTACAAAGAAACTTTTTATAAAAGTTTCAAATGAAAATTTTATTTAAATAGTTATTCTTAAAATGTCATTTTAGGCATTTCATTGTTTTATTGAATTTTTTTTATATCAAAATTTCAAAAAAATCACTTTATTTGAAACTATTTCAAATAGATTTACATAAAAATCATTTTTAAAATACAACTTTTTGAAAAAAAAATACGATTTTGACTATGTTTTGATCTTCAATAATGTATGTTTATATTATATGATGTCAAAATTAGTGTTTCAATTTAGAAAAAATGAATATAAAAAACTTGTAATATTTTAAAAAACGGTTTTACAAAATCTATTTTCAATTTTGGGGTTGGAAGCTCAGATTGATTCCGCTTCGTTCTTCCTCCGATCCGTGGTGGGTTGAGTGATTCAAGAACGACAGAGGTTTGTTAACAGTCCATTCTCCTTCAAGGTTAGTTTCCATTCTTAGTTGGGTGAGACTGTTTGGTTGTTCTGAAGCTCGTACTGTAGTTGTGTATCTGGTTTTTGGTTTTTTGCCAATTTTACTTACAGCCATGGCCACTGATGTTGTGTGTCCATGGAGTTTCTTAGACTTTGAAACCCCTAAACCAGCAAGTAATATCAACACTAATTGTCTAAATTTTGCACAAGCTTTGAAAATCCACAATAAGAAGGAAACTCTTTATGAGTGTTTGCCACAACCTTGCTTTAAGGGTGAATCAATATCAATCAAAATTACTGAAAAAGAATATGCTAAAGGTGTTGAAAATTGCAAGTTTAATCTTCACGGTCGCCTCATTTTGAAGAAAGGGGAAATAGCTCCCTCTTGCAGAGAGCTTTATTCTATTCTTTCTAATTTGTGGAAATCTATCTCGGCTTGGAGAATGATCTCACTCGGGAAAGGATATTTTGAGTTTGAATTCTCATCCTCGGAGGATCTCAGACACATTTGGTCTGCCGGGGCTTTAAACATTAAACCGGGAGTGCTCAGATTTTCTCAATGGACTCAAGACTTTAACCCAGGCATTCAAAAACAATCAAATGCACAGGTATGGGTTAGATTTTGTGACTTGCCACAAGAATATTGGAGGCATAGAACTCTTTTTGAAATTGCTTGTGCTATTGGAACCCCAATTTCTCTTGATGAACCGACAAAAAATCGTGTTTTTGGTCATTATGCTAGAATATTAATTGATGTTGATTTGGATAATTTATTACATGAATCTATTTTAGTTGAGAGGGAAGGATTCGCTTTCTATGTAGGAGTGATTTATGAAAAAATGCCATCATATTGTACTAATTGTCAAATTGTTGGTCATCATATTTCAAATTGCAACAAACTTATCCCAATGAAGTTTTCAGAGGCACCAAAGAAAAATAAGGAACAAAATGACAATAGGCAGCAAACACAGCAAAAAACTTGGAGGAGTATTCCTGCTCCTTCAAAAGTTGTCAATAACAATGAGATTGTTGTTGCTGAGAAAGTCCTGGAGAAGGAAAATACCACAAATAGTGTTGTAGGTTACAATCACACTATGGTTGAAGATCCTCTTATTAATGATATTTTTAGGGCGAAAGATTTCATCACTAATGAGAGAGCTATCTTAATTCATGAGCAAGATATTTTTTCTGCTCAAGTAATTCCTGAGCAGCCTGTTCATGTCGATGATTCTAGTTTGGCTGAGAAGCAAAAAGAGGACCACCAGAGCAGCAAATTTCTAGATATGCGTATCGTTGGCCCCTGGAGTGATGCAATCACTGATTTGGATTATGACAATTCAACTTGGAGTGGTATGAACTCTTCGAATGTCATTATTTCTGATGCTATTCTAAATCCAAATGTTTCCCATGACTTGGAAATATTGAGGCAACATGTTTGGAAGGAAAATGATGCTTTTAAGGATAAAACTTATACTGACGAGGAAGAAACAGAAGCAGCGCTTAATTTCTTGAAAAACCGCTATGTTCCTCCGGAAGAGCCTTTCACAGAGGTGGTCTCTAAGGCTAAGAAAAAGAATATGCAAAAAGGAATGCATTTGCATAATACCCGCTCCAGAGGTAGGTTTCCTTAGCTACTCCTGTCGTATCTTTCTGTTTCGTTTGTGTTCGTTCTCTTTTTCTTTACTTTTATTTTATTTTATTTTGTTTTCTTTGTTGACTTTGCTTGAGAAGGTTTTGGTTGATGTCCCCCTTCTCTTTTTGTAATGTTGCCGTTTTATTTTATCTATCTATTTAGGGTGTTGTAGTTGGTTCACCATCTACACCCTTTTTGCTTAAAAAAAAAAAAATCTATTTTCAAAATTAAAAGGAAAAAAATCATTTTTTTAAAGCTGAAACAAAAGCACCCATAGTCCTGAAGGAAAATAGAGTTATTTTAAGCAGCGGAATTCAAAAATTTTCCTTAGTTTGATCCTTACGAATGAGCATGATTTGTGTTTTAGGGTTTTTACCTCTTGTAGGGAAGAACCTTTGAATCACGAACAAGATTATCACGAGCATTGATGAAGATCACCGACGCCTCTAACTAGTCCACACGAACAGTCACCTTCAATAGAGTGCTAGCCCTTTATGTTTGAAGGCTATGCAAGAATATTGAGAGAGAGAATTATTTTAGGGTTTTCAACTCTAAAATATTCTTGTGCTTTTTGGTGTGTATTGAGCTATGACAAGCGGTCTCTATTTATAGATATTTCTTGTCTTATGCATCAAGACAACTCTTGTCTTGTGCACCAAGACATCTCTTATTGGGCAAAGCCTAACAAGACACAAAGGCTAGGGCGCGCGCTCCCCATGAGTGGTAGTACTCATGTGCGCGCCCTCCCACCATAACATATGGTGTTCTTGCTCGTTTAAATTACTGTGATACCCTTATCACATTGCACATACACCGTACCTTACAGTGTTCCTTTAATTTTCTCAATATTAGACTGTTCTTATGTGTGTGACCCTTGTAGGTTTCCATAACGTTGGCAATTATATTAAATCCTTTATTTAATATAATAAACAATGAGCGGTATCTAGCAACACATCATTGCTACCCAAGTTATGAGAAATTAACATGTGATCAAAACATAACCTTTAGTGATAATATATGCGTGTATAATTACCCCTTTGCCCTTTATGTCTATATTGAACACAAAGCATACTTGGTGTCATCTTTGTCCAGTTCAATATTGGGCCCATGACATTTATCCTGTTATGCAGGATTGGCAAATTCCATCTAGGTCACTACTGTCCCTCAGCATGCTTTGTGAAGTACCCATCAACTGCCTTTATGGTTATCCTGTTACGGACAACATTAGATCAGCAACAAAGTACTTGACTCCACATCTAGGGTACAAAGTGGTTTCAGGTCTAAGGGCGGTTTACACAATTATCACCATGAGAGTAACTTATGACACTTTGCATAACTTTGCATGTAGTACTCTCATAGCGGGTTAATCCGGTATAAATATTACTCATAATATTTCTTATATACCTATGTCAAGACTTGATAACTCCTTATCCCATGATCCATGAGATGCGATCATCAGTCTATCTTCATAATACTCTTTATGCTTTAAGGTTATCCCTTTTCACCTTAAAGCTTGACTATGGATACTTTAAGAATAGCGTCTTTATGTTTAATGTAATCTCATGATTAAGTCACACTTAATATTAAACGGACTTTCTATTCTAGGGACTTCATTATTTTGAACGTTACAAACATAATAAAGAAAGCGCCTTTGATTATTAATAAAAGAAACAATATATTATTAATAATTAATTCGATGCAAGTACTAAAGTCATTGGTCTCTAGGGGTTACACCAACAAGTCCCCCCTTCAAATACTTGACGACGCTGAAAAAGCCACGGGGCGGGCGGATGCCGTTTAATGGTTCTTGAAACCGGTTGGAGGATTTGACTGAGAAGAGAACCTAATTTGCAAACATAAACAGAAAATTAAACATTCCAAACAAAAATCATATATTGAAATCAAAGAGAATGAAAGTGATGGCGGCCAAGATGGTGGTGAAGATATATCCGAGAGGACGAGAGCTGCAGAGAGAAGAAATGAAACCCGTGAGAAAGAAAGTGAGTTTTGATATTAAAGAGATGGATAATTTGAAATTTGAAATTGATTGATTCCAACCAAAATCATGTGTGCAGATTACAAAGAAACAAAGAATCTGAAATTTCATGAAAATGGGTGTTTTTGGAAGTTGGGAAGAAAGGGACAGAAGTGATACGATGCAAATTGCAAAGTCATTTTTGTTTGTGTTTAACAGGTTTGGGCTGAAGAGCGTGGGCCAATGCAAATAAGAAGCTCATTACAACATATTATCATAGCAAATGGTTGTGATTGGTTGATTTTGAAAATTTTCCTAAAAGAAATTTTTCTTAGAAGTATCAATTTTGGCTTCTTGTTCACATAGGATTTTGCACTACTTGCATGTGAATTTCACACATGTTTTTTTTTGCCTTCAAGGTGTTTTGCAATTGTGTAGTTTAAAGATTGTTTCAAGAAAAATGAGTCTTAGTATTGCCTAGTGCTCTGCTAGGGTTTGTTTTTACTTCTCTAAGTGAGAAGCTTGCTTTTATTTCTTCAAAATCACCTTTTCACCTAGACAATCAAACTTTCACATAGCTTTCTATCCAGTATTCTACTATGGCTCATCCTAATCTCGAGGGATTATCGTTGCATGAAGAGGAGGAGGAGGAGGGGTTTAGTTTTGATTTCGATGAAGAGGGAGATGATCAAGTGGATCTTCGTTGGTGCTTAGTAGGACGTTTTCTTTGTGAGAAGGCCATACACTTCAATTCCATGAAAGTGAGAATGGCGGATCTTTGGAAGCCGGTCAAGGGAGTCACAATCAAGGAAGCATCACCGGGTACATTCTTATTCCACTTCGCTCACCCTCTTGATATGGAGGCGGTTCTCAATGAGGGACCATGGACTTTTGACAACAACATGCTTTTGTTGGAGCGAGTTCATTTGGGGATGCAAGTCGAACATATTCCCCTGTTTCATGCTACTATGTGGGTTCAAGTTCATGATTTACCGATGGGGCTGATGGAGGAGAACGTTGGCACGAAACTAGCCAACTATATTGGAGCTTTTGTGGAGTATGATAAGAACAATAACACATGTTTCTGGAGAAAATACATGCGAGTCCGAGTCAAAATTGATGTTCGTCAACCACTCAAGAAGAATACCAAAGTGAAGAACAAGGAGGGGGCCTGGTGTATTGTTAATTTTAAGTACGAGAAGTTGGGTACTTTTTGCTTCGTTTGTGGTATCATGGGTCATGCGGAAAATAAATGTGAAGTAAGATATTCTATGGAACAAGATGATGGTAAAAGGGAGTGGTCAGCAGAACTTAGAGCAGAACCAAGAAGACAAGGAGGAAGATTTGTGTCCAGATGGTTGAGAGAGGAGGCAAGCGGCCGGAATGAACAAGGTAGCGGTGATAGAGTGGTGCAACAAGAAATTCCGATTCCACATCAGCATGTGGGGGCAGCGGCTGTCAATGTGCAAACGGAAACTACAATTCTCACTCATCCAGCAATTATGAGCAATCAAAACCAATCTCTGCCCATTAATACTAACCTGGCCCACCAACCAATCTTTACCACTAAAAAACAAAACGACCTATCACCAATTAAATCACATGACCTGACCATTAATTCCTTAATTTTTCCAAAGCCAAACGGTCCCGTCGAAATAAATACCTGTGCCGACAGCTTTATTCAACCTGTACCCAACCCTTTTGTCTCTTCATCAAGCAATCATAATTTCCCCATTATTTTGAACCGACCTGCAACGGAAAATAATAATAACCAAGTAAATCAACCATTGCCCAATTATTCTTTAACCTTTACCAGCTCATCAGGTCAACTGACCCCACCAAAACGCAACCTCACAAAATCAAAAAGTACACGTGGACCTATCAAACCAGCCTTGACTTTTCAACCCAACCCACAAACATATGTTGACCCGAAAATTAACCAATCACGTCCGGACAAAAAACAGAAACAAGCTGACCCAAAATTAAACCCGACCCAGTACCCTGTTACCAGTAACCTGAATCCAGAAACTACAGAGGAAGGGAATACACAGAGTGAGAAAAAGAGAAGAAGGGAGGAGGAGAATGCAGTCACCACATTGGAATCGAAAACAAACGAACATTTTTTAACGGCAGGTCCTGGCAGCCAGGCCTGCCGGGACCAATGAAAATCCTAAGTTGGAATTGCCGGGGATTGAGCACCCCGAGTGCAATTCCTAATCTCCGAAATATTGCTCAAGGTCACCAACCGGATATACTATTTCTCTCAGAAACGCTGTCTAAGGCTCATATTATGGAACGTGTTCGGGTCAATTTAAAATTTAATTCCTGTTTGTCAGTGGATGTTGAAGGAAGAAGCGGGGGATTATCAGTCATGTGGAGGGATACCATACAATGCAGAGTGATAAACTATTCCAAAAACTTTATCAATTTAGCAGTGAAGGAGAAGGAGCAGGAGGAGTGGAGACTTACTTGTTACTATGGGTATCCAGAAAGAGGTAGAAGAAGACAAGCATGGGAGTTGTTGCGAGAATTGCGAGATATGTCCGACTTACCGTGGTGCATTGTAGGGGACTTTAATGATTTATTGTCACAGGAAGATAAGCGAGGGATTCATCCGCACCCAAATTGGTTGTGTGATGGTTTCAAAAACGCAGTTAGTGATTGTGATCTTACTGATATCCACCTTGAAGGGTATCCGTTCACTTGGATCAAAAGTAGAGGCTCACCGAGTGTTATTGAAGAAAGACTTGATAGAGCAATGGCTAATTCGAGGTGGTTGATGATATATCCTGATGTTAAACTGATGAACTTACTTGTTTCTCATTCGGATCACAGTCCCATTATACTCCATACTTCACCGTTGACCAGAAATGTGAAAACCTACTCTTTTCGATTTGAAAACAGTTGGTTGAAAGAAGAGGATGTGGGGGAGGTAGTGGAGGATGGTTGGGGTAGGGAGAGGGGTGTTGAAATTACTACCAGAACAGCCCGATGTGCGGATAAACTCAAAGGGTGGGGGAGAAGGAAAAGAATGAGGTTCAAGCAAGAGGTGGCAGATTGCAGTGAGGAAATGGAACGGTTGAGGGGTAGTCATGATCTGATAAACTCCGGGAGGTATAAGGAGGTTCAAGAGAAGCATGCTAGACTTCTAGTTCAGGAGGAAATGTATTGGAAGCAGCGGGCAAAGATGCATTGGCTTAGGGAAGGGGACCTTAATACAAAATTCTTCCATACCTCAGCTACAGCTAGACAAAGAACAAAGAGAATTGATAAACTTTTAAACGAGGTTAATGTTGAAGTCAGAACCCAACCGGAAATATGTGAGGTAGCCATGAACTATTTTGATCATCTATTCAGACCGAATGCTACTATCCATGACTCTATTTTATCCTTGATTGCACCACGGATCACAAGTGAAGACAATGCTCGGTTGGTGGAGCCGATTACAAAGGAAGAGTTAAAAGAGGCGTTGTTCCAGATGCACCCAGACAAGGCTCCTGGGCCTGATGGTTTTAATCCGGCTTTTTATCAACATTTCTGGGAGTTGTGCGGTAATGATG
This sequence comes from Trifolium repens, assembly GCA_030408175.1. Lineage (NCBI taxonomy): Eukaryota > Viridiplantae > Streptophyta > Magnoliopsida > Fabales > Fabaceae > Trifolium > Trifolium repens. Next base: position 35,275,030 of record CP125844.1, read on the forward strand.
TTTTCGAGGCAGCAAAGGAATGGCTTGAGAGGGGGTACTTTCCCTCATCGTTGAACGAAACAAATATATGCCTTATCCCGAAGTGTGAAAACCCGACTTCCATGAAAGATTTGAGACCGATATCTCTTTGTAATGTGCTTTATAAGATGGTATCAAAGTTGTTGGCTAATCGATTGAAGGGATGTCTTGAGAAATGTGTCTCGGAGGAGCAGTCGGCGTTTGTTGAAGGACGGTCTATTATTGATAATGCTCTTATTGCTATAGAAGTTCTGCATGGGCTAAAACGAAAGACCAGAGGCATGAATGGTGAGTTAGCTCTTAAAATAGATATTAGCAAGGCCTATGATAGAGTTGATTGAGGTTTCATGCGCGGTATTCTTGAGAGGTTCGGATTTGATTCTAAGTGGATACACTGGATGATGCTATGTGTTAGTTCTGTCAACTACTCGGTTTTGGTGAATTACGAAAAAGTTGGTCCTATCCACCCTGGCAGGGGGCTAAGGCAAGGAGACCCTCTTTCTCCTTACCTTTTCATTCTTGTGACTGAAGGTTTATCAACTTTGATAAAGCATTCTGTGGCAAATGGAGATTTACATGGAGTAAAAATATGTAGAGGGGCACCTCCGGTGTCCCACCTTCTTTTTGCTGATGATTGTTTCTTGTTTTGTAGGGCAAATTTGGATGAAACTAATCACCTCATGCAGATTCTCAAAATGTATGAGCAAGCGTCCGGCCAAGAAATTAATATAACCAAATCAGAAGTGTTTTTTAGCAGGAACCTTAGCATAGCAGCCCAGGAAGATCTTTCCAGAATCATGGGAGTCAGACATGTACTTGGGACCGGATACTACCCTGGCCTTCCATCCATGATAGGGAGAAAAAAGAGAGATATTTTTGCTTATGTGAAGGATCGGATTTGGAGGCGGATAAATTCTTGGAGGGGGAGAGCTATGTCAAAAGCGGGTAAAGAAGTGATGATTAAGTCGGTCTTACAAGCCATTCCTTCGTATGTGATGAGTATTTACCTTCTTCTGGATATGACAATAAAAGAGGTTGAGAGAATGATGAATTCATTTTGGTGGGGAGGAGGAGCGAACAATAAAGGTATTAAATGGTTAGCTTGGGATCAGATGGCTTATCCGAAAGCTTTAGGAGGTATGGGATTTAGAGACTTGCATAGTTTCAACATGGCAATGATAGCAAAACAAGGGTGGAACATCATGACAAAACCGAATACACTTGTGGCTAAATTATACAAAGCAAGGTATTTCCCTAATTCATCTCTTTTTGATTCTCAACTTGACCATAATCCGAGTTATGCTTGGCGTGGTATTTGGAAAGCAAGATATATTCTAATGAATGGGTGTAGGTGGTCTATTGGGAAAGGAAATGATATTAAAGTCATGAACGATCCGTGGTTAAGAGGAAAGGAAGGTGCTTGGATTCAATCCCCACAAGTACAAGGTGCGTTTAGTATTAAAGTTAATGATCTTATGTTATTAAATGAGAAAAGATGGGATAGAGCAAAGATTGAGTCCCTCTTTCCGGTGGATATTGTTAACCGAATTCTTGATGTACCTTTACTTGATATGTTGGAGGAAGATAAATTGATTTGGGAAGATAGCACTAATGGTCATTATAGTGTTAAAAGCGGTTATAAATTGATGCTTACTATGACAGGGAGGTTGGCGGATGATGTAACTCATGAGGATTGGAATTGTATTTGGAAAATTCATGCTCCACCGAAAGCGAAACACTTGCTTTGGAGAATTTGTAGAGGTTGCCTTCCAACGCGTATACGTTTGCAGCAAAGGTGCGTGCCTTGCTCTTTAAATTGTCCTCTTTGTGATCATGGTTTTGAGGATGATTGGCATGTTTTCCTTGACTGTAACGACAGTGTGCAAGCAAGGCTAGCTGCAGGTTTGGAGTAATTAATAACAGGCAGCATGCAGCAGTGCCAAACTGTCAAGGAAATTGTTTTAAAAATCTGTCAAAGTGTGGATAGAAATACTGCGGGGCTGTTTGCGATGTTGTTATGGGTACTGTGGAATAACCGCAACAATTGCGTGTGGAATGATACGAAAGAAGTAGGCCGTAATCTGGGATTTAAAGCAAAGTATATGTGGGAAGAGTGGAGTGTAGTTCAGCAATGCCAACAGCCGAGATTGACAGCAGTTCAGCAACAACATGACCGTACATGGCAGCAACCTCCTCGGGGATGGTACAAATGCAATGTTGACGCGGGTTTTTTTGATGATTTGCATAAAACTAGCGCGGGATGGTGTTTGCGTGATTACACCGGCAGTTTTGTAATGGCTGGAACGTTGTGGAATGAAGGGAATTGGTCTACAATTGAAGGAGAGTCGTTTGCTTTACTTGAAGCTATGAGAGCAATGGCGAATAGAGGCATAACTCATGTTATATTTGAGTCGGATTCAAAGATTGTGGTTGATGCTATTCACAAGTCACGCGATGGAGTCTCCGAATTTAGTTCACTTATTTGTAATATCAAGAATATGTTGTTGTCAAATTCCAACTTTGTGGTAAAGTTTGTTAGGCGGCAAGCAAACATGGTCGCTCACTCGCTTGCTAGAGCGGCCATTTCTAAGCCTCGCCGCGATGTTATTGATATATTACCTCCTTGTATTGCTACCTTATTATATAATGAAATAATATAAGTTGTTGATTGTCAAAAAAAAAAAAGATTGTTTCTAAAACGGATTTCATTAATGGCCTCACATTGAGCTCTATTTGGATGTACTTGAGAGCAAAAAAAAAAAACTTAAAAAAAGATTTTGTTGGGGTTTGCCCCAAACTTCAATTAATAAATTATATTCAACACTTCATAATTTTTTGTTGGAACGTTGAAGAATGAAGCTGAATTGTAGAAACAATCATAAACGAAAGTAGAGGTTGAGCAAGGAGAAGTGCGGAGATTAAAATTTAAAATAATGTGTACCGTAAAAATAAATGAGATTTTTTTTAGACTAAAAATGATATCCATTCATCAAATTGATAAAATATATTGAAGAATACAATTCAAAATCTCTAAAAACTAAAGAGGATGAATCTGAGAACAAATTCACAGCATCCATGTTTATAGCATACAACAGCAAAATGCCTACAAGTGTGACAAAACCTACAAATATGACGAAATTTAAGTGCTCAGAATACCCATGTCTCCGAATCAGCAACATTGACGACGCCAAAATCATTGATTGTTGAATATGCACCGAGTCGAATCTAATCTGTCAATCTGAATCAAACAAACATCGCACTAAGACGGGACAACAAAATAACGTTGTAACAAGCCAACAATTAACACAACGTCGCACTAAGATGACGAAATAAAAAAAAAGTTAAATATATATCAAAATCACTGATATTTAAATAAAAAGAAAAGGAAAAACAATTTAGATGAATGCTTTTTGGATAAAAAATTGATCATAAACCATTCCTCATTGGTGGATCAAGAAAAAATAAACTGGGTTAAAGTGTGGGTGTCTATAAGATAAATGAGATTGTAAAGGTTGATTTTTTTCTTTTTTATATGCATTATTTCTTTATCTATTAATAACCTATAAATCAAGCTAGATGGAGCTGCAACAAATTAGGAAAGATTTAAATATATAAAAGGATTTTTCAATTCTCACAGATAGAATCGCATGAAAATTCAAATGAGTGGAAGGATTTTAATCTGGTGCGTCAATTAAATCTGATAGTTATTATTAATAGGGTTAATAGGTCTTTACCCCCTGCTAAGTGAGCGTGTTTTGCGTTACCCCCTGCTAAAAATTTCATGAAGATTGCCCCCTTGCAAAGTTTTTTTTTTTGTTCCCCCCCTTGAGTGCACTTTTTACATCGGTTATTTTGTTCAATCGATTTAAAAAATTATGTTTTTTAAATCGGTTATTTTGTTCAACCGATTTAAAAAGTTAAAATTTCTTGCATCTAAGAGAGGAAAAGGGGGGAAACCAAAAAAAAAAACTTTGCAAGGGAGCAATCTTCAAGAAATTTTTAGTAGGGGGTAACGCAAAACACGCTCACTTAGCAGGGGGTAAAGACCTATTAACTCTTATTAATAGTTATTGTTTCTCATAATAATTATCAATTCTCACCGAATACACTCCCTTAATTCTAGTATGAGAAGTAGATGCATTGTTACTTGAATTAGAGTTATCGTTATTGTTTGAAGCGTTATGGTGGTCTAGTCATTTCTGGAAGTCTCCTTTACTTCTCATAAGCATGCGCTAAACAATACTCAAAAAATGCAAACTTTTATTGAAACACATAACTCAAACAAATTCAAAGTAACACTTGGAACCAATGTAAAAACTTTCTAAAAGGTAAAAAAACACACAAGAAAGATCCCATTAGGCATGCCAATTTATTTACCTTGAATTTTGGTAAACAAACGCTAGTTTAAAATTTATTGCTCAAATGATCAACTAGTAAATCATGTGACATTTTGTGCATTACTTTTTAGAAAAGTATGAATGTTCATCGTTTTTACTTTAATTGGTTTGATTGTTGGAAATGCATTAAATGCTTGTTAAAACAAATTCGACAATGTCGAAGGATTGATTGATAATAAATGAAAATAATTGGTAAAGGAACTTTCAAAATAAATTTGCAAAAACTTTAAAGGAACAACAAATAAAGAACTTGAATTGTAAATTGCATTCGAATACAAAAGGTTTAAGGGAAAGGTGCACAAAATCATACATTTTCCCTTTGGACATTGGTTTCTCACAAAATCATACATTTTTCCTCTGGACATTCGTTTCTCACTAGAGTTGCGAATAGGCTAGGCCAGCCTGGCATGTCAAAAAATTGAAGGTCTGAGTCTGACTTATGGCCTGTCATAAGCTTATTTTTAAGGCATAAGTCTAGCCTGTTGAAAGCCTGATATGGCCTGTTTAAAAGTCTATTTCACATGAACATACTTAAATAAATAACTATATATATTTTTAAATATATTAATGAACTAATAAATCAATGATATTAAACTTTCTTTTGATATTTAAAATGATACTTTAGAGAATTTGACTATATATGATATCACATTTCACTTGTAGTTAATAATCATATATCTGAAAAATTAATATTAAAAAGACAAATGTTAAGGGCACATGATAAGGTGCACTTAATTAACTAATATCACACTCACTCTTCATTCCACCTTAATTGATATTAAAACATAATCATCTACATTAATTAGCTAATTAAAACTTTTTTTGACAATTAGCTAATTAAAATATAATCATCTACATTAAACATGTATTTGAATCCTAGGATACATAGTTTAATCCCCACGGAAATTAAAAACTCCACTATAAAGGAGTAGAGAATATCGTAAAGTAGCAGTGCCGAAAGCGCCGAAGGCCCGAACTATTACATATTTATACTATACTTTGAGGATTCAATTAAAAAGACAATAATACTAATTTTTTATTTATACTATACTTTAAGGATTAAATTAAAAAGACAATAATACTAATTTTTTATTTATACTATACTTTAAGGATTAAATTAAAAAGACAATAATACTAATTTTTATTTATTTTTTATAAACTTATATTTTGACCAGAGTGATAGTACTTAATAGATATTAAATAATTGGTTATTTATATAAGGTAACGGCAAAGATGGAAAATGGTAAGAATATAAAGCACCAATGGGATTGAAGAACAATGAAAAAATACGTGCATTTACCAATGAAATTTAACCACGTAACAAACAAATTTGGAAAAACACATCATCATAATTAAATATTGGATTTTTGTAGTTCAATGTTTAAACTTTGAAATCAAACACACTAGGGAACACACTAAGTGCGTTTTGCTACCTCAACTTAATTTCTTCTTCTCATTTTTCACTACACAAATTATTTTCATCAATATGGTTGAATTAAAACACAAACCCTATTTGATGTCTCTTCTTGTTCTAGCTATTGGATTGTTTTCATGTGTTCAATCCATCAAGTTCGATTTGCCATCTGGAGCTGCTAGATGTTTTACTGAAGAAATGAAGAAATATTCAATGACCTTTGGCAAGTACTCTATTGTCAGTCCCAATGAGGGTCACCCTGTGCACGAAAACCACACCCTCACTGTTCGGGTATGTTATTAATTTAGTCTATGTTTGGTTTTGCGGTGAGAAAAATTGATTTTGACAGAATTGATTCTGTAAAACTGATTCTGGGCAAAATTGATTTTAAATTAAAGTGGTTTATGTTTGGATATATTTATGCAAAAGTGAGTTTAACAAAAAAAATTGAGTGTAAAAATCAATTTTAGAATAAGAAGCAGCGATTTCTAACTTTAAGTAGAATCAATTTTGAAGGTAGAATCAATTCTGCTTTTGAGAAACCAAACAAGCTAGAATCAATTTTACACATCCGAATCAATTCTGGCTGCTCCAGAATTGAAACCAAACATAAATCTCGTTTCATAATCTAACACTAAAAATAAAAGATTAAATGTATTTCATCTAAAATTTGGACTAATTAATTAAATACATTTGATGATTTTGATTATCTTTTGCTTTGTAATTCATTTTTTGTTTGGTAAACAAAATTCAATTTTTTATATCCATTGTCAATCCCAACTAGGCTCACCCTTCGCTGCCTAACCAAACTATCAATGTTGATTTAACGATGTGGTTTGGTATTCGGTTCTGACTTAAGCATATATTTGAAAATATAAGAATATGTAAATCCTTGTTATATTTTTTGTAGCCTGGGTCCAAAAAAGAGAAACTACAATGCAATTATTCTAGGGGTTGCGATTTCCAACATATCCGCTAATAACAAATGACTAATATTACTAGGAATCATGACAACACACAATCTTTTATATTTTATGTACATGTCATTTATATTTTAATAGAAAATACATAATTTAAGAGAAACATCTCTTAAACACATGGTAAATTCTCGTATGAATTAGTCTTTGTAAAGAAGAGATTTTCTCTAGTGTAATTGTAGTAATCTATTTTAATTTTGAACAATGGTTTACATGATAAAATAATTAAATGAAAGGTGATAATAGCACTGCACTGCACCCCTTTCATTGATTTTGTGAAGTATTATTGTTAATACTTAATAGACAAAGAAATGTTATTTATGAAATAAATAGTTCATTTTAATCAGCTACAATGTAAAGTTGAATATTGGTTGTTGATTAATAGGTGACTACACAAGGAGGTTCTTCCTCACATCATGTTGCAGATCATGTTCAATCAGGACAATTTGCATTTGTGTCACGTGTAAGTGGTGACTATTTGACATGTTTCTGGGCTGATGCATCAAACAATCCCCAAGTAACACTCTCTGTTGATTTTGAGTGGAAAACTGGTGTGGCAGCCAAGGAAACGTCTCTTATTGCAAAGAAAAGCAAAATTGATGTAAGTTAATTAACCAATCATTTATTTTAGTCTATCACCATTTTTTATGGTATAATTTAGTCTCGAATAAATATAAAAATATACATATTAGTCTATAATATTTTTATATCGGGGATAAATGAGTTCTCACAATTATGAGATTAATTTATCTCAAATATAAAAATGCTATAGATTAGTTTAGATTTTATATTTGTTTAAAATTGAATTGAACCATCAGAACATTTAAGGGTTAAAATGCAGTTAAATTTTATGTTGAACTCCTTATATTTATTTTCAGTTTTATATTAGTGCCTACATTTAAAATTTTTGAATTGGTCGTTTCCGTGAGTTTAATTTAGTTGATAGTGACACTCCACTAGTTTTAAAGGTGAAATTATAGCCACTAATTGTTTTTTTTTTAAAAATAAATTAAATTGGTCTCTTACATTACACTACTAATGTTAAAATAAGTTAGTCTTTACAATTCTTAGATAGACTTTACTTACGTCATAGTCGAACTCTAGATTATCGAACTCTCATTTTTTAAGAACCAAAAGTTAAAAAAAAAAAGTTCAAAAAGAAAGTATTTTTAGTTCAAACAGTCATTATGCATCATATTATATGCTTGTATATTGGATTTTACTATTGTTATTTGTTACCATAGTAGCAATATTCTTTACCAAAATGTTTGTTAAGAAAAAGATTTCATTGCATGATTTGATTTCTCCAACATGTAACAGCGAATGACATATGAAATACAACTTATGCAAGAAACTGCCAAATCCATTAAGGAGGAGATGTCTTATCTTCTTAACCGGTAAGCACATGAACATTTGTTTGTCTATTCTTAATTCAATTTTTAGGTGTAAGATTCTTATTTTAATTTACCAATTTTATTTTTATTTTTATTTTTTCAGAAATGAAGAAATGACCAATGTCAATTGGATAACCGACAATAGAATGTTCTTGTTGATTTTCGTTTCATCTTTTGTCAGCTTTTCAATGGCTGGGTTACAACTATGGCACTTGAAGAGCTTTTTCAAGAAAAATAAGCTCTTATAGTGTACTTATTTTTTTTTTTTTATGTACTCTTTAAGTTATCCGTAAATTATACTTGTTTCAATTTATAGGATAAGCAAAATGGGGTGTCTAAATTTAAGGAGATTATTCCCTTTTTTTTTAATTTTTGGAAAACAATTTAATGAATTATACTATATGCTAAGCAATTGTTGATTCTCTTTTGATTTAGGTTTTTGAAATCAACGTGTTTAAGTGTTAAGATATTAAGAAGAAGAAATTTGAGTTTCTGAACATTGATCATGTGTTTCTGAACATGCCAATTAAAAAATAGCTTGATTTTGTTTAAGAAAATGCATAGTTATGTTAAGTGTAAAAGTGAATGATCCAATGGATGTATTAGACAAAATTATAGATAGAAACATGTTAGAGTTGTGAAAATAGATTTAATCTATTTCGAGGGTAGAGAACCCTCCTATGAGTTAAAATGGTGTGATTCTCTAATTCTGGAGAGCTTCTTTCAGGTATGTTGTTTCGGGCTTATTAAAGCCTGGACACGAAGACACGAGTATGGAAAAAGCTGTATTGTTCTAATATATGTTATCAAGTACTTGATAAATAATATTCATGCAAGATATTTGTGACTCATCCCTTGCACATATAGGACCCTATCATACGATTATTCCTCAAATCCTATTATATATGCATACTTGCACTCACTCCCATGGTACACATTCTACCCCAATTTAATACTTTCTCCCACCTTAAGCAAATGCTGACTTAAGCGTTAAAATGTTAACATTGTTGCAATTAAGTACATTTCCCCCATTTGGTATTAGAAGAATCACATCACAATTGATCAAGTAAAGACCTAATTATTCCTTCACATCCGAACACTCAGTTCAGATGCCTACAGTTGTGATATTCAAACTCATCTTGATAAGGAATAGACTAAAATCAATTGGACTCCCTTCATCCCTCATACTAGGTCATTGGTTCTTTAGTAGCTGTGAGATGGCTAAAATAATCAGACTACACAACCAATTTAATTTGTCAAAAATTCAACGTTAAGGCAACTAATATAAATTTTGAAACTTTTTAATCAGACTGCAGCATGATTCTTTCCTAGAGTACAAATAGGAAAGCAACTAAAGATTTCTTTCATTGCTCAAAATAAAAACACGATCCTAAAAGGATACTATTTCTTATGAAAAGGACCGTTGCATGAAAAAATGTGTAATTAATGCATTGAAAATTGAAATATTTAACTTAAATAAAATTGGAGTTTTAAAGAATCCTCCATGAGTACCATCAGCAAGACCTATTGGTTCATTTATACATATAATGTTGTTATGTGTTTGCTGCGTGCTGCAGTTGAATATTTGTACAAAAAAACCAACAAAGCGGAATGGATGTGTCTTATCGGTAGAAGCATGTCCATACACATGAATGGTTGTACCTCCCTAAACCTTTAGGAGAGCGTGAGAATGAAGTATAATATCTCTTTTATTTTTATTTTACCTTTCGCATCCATAATAATTTAAATTTTCCTACAAATTATTGTAGCTAAGGCTAAGAATTATTACCCTCTAAACTCGTAGAACTTGACAATTTAGAGAAACACATAAGGGATAGTCGGACCTGTATGGTGGTGATAGATTAAATTAAAAAAATCAATAATTTGGGAGAAGAGATGAGTAATTTTATTTGTTTAGCAAAAATTCAACTTAATAACTGATGGGGAATTGACACACAATAATAATAACAGAGTAATATGCAGTGGAAATAAAATTCCCCAAACTTGTAAGAATCTTTGAGGATCAACACACAAATAAAAAGGCAGCTAATAAAGCAAAATAAAGAAACAAGAGAACACCGCAATTTTAACGTGGAAAACCCTCGATGTGAGAGTAAAAAAACCACGGGTCGTCCAGACCAAAGAAATAGCTCCACTATAATCAAATATGGGTACAAGAGAGTCTCAAAGTGATGCACAAACAAGTGCTAACAACCAATTAAACAACAAAGCACTAAAGCTTACAAACCAAGAACAAGAAGTTGAAAATTCTCCCCCTAAAACCTGATGCACTGCGGACACGATTTCTCCCAAACTAGAACTGATTTCGACGATCCGAACGGTGAAACTGTAGCCCCTGGAGCTGCGAACCTGCCCTCCAAATTTCGGCAAAATCCAACGGTTAACGAATCGGGAAACTGCGTTTTAGTGAGGCTGCTGTGTGGATTACGGGATTTTCTTTCTCTCTTCTTTTCTCACTTTTTGAAAGGTTGTTCTCTCACAAAATTTACTCACTTAGTAACCCTAGTATGACCACTCTCCACTTATATAAGTGAGACCTAATGGGCTATCAATCTTGGACTTTTATCCACATAGGAAGGGAGTCCAAAACCCAACAATAACCATATTTAGTTTAAGTTGATTTTATACCATTTCTTATTTAGAGGATGAAATATATGTCAGACCAGTTGATGCAACCACATTTGATAAAGTAGAAAGAAATGTTGTTCTTATTGTGGGTTTTGGACCAGACTATTGGTTGATCCAAAATTCTTACGGAGATAAGTGGGAAAATGTTGGATATGTTAAGTTCATCTGAGCAAGGGTTCACGATAGGTTTATTATAAATGGCAGTTGGCCCCCCGTAGGAATATCATATAAAAAAAAGATAAAGCTTTATCATTCCATATGAAAATGATTCAGTCTATAGTGACCGCTCCAAAACTACTACACAATGAAGCTATTGGGTTTGAATTAGTCATAATTGCTCCAACAACTTACAGTGGATTAGTCTTGGAGCTGACACCATATAACAAATCATTATCACATGAAACGATAAAGTTTTTCATTTTTATTCTCATATGATATTCCTATGGGGGCTCATTGCAATTTATGAGAAATCTATCGTGAGCACTTACTCGCGTTAACCTGGCATATCCAACAATTTCACAGTTATCTTCGTATGAATTATCAACCAGTAGTCTAGTTCAAAATCCACAATAAGAACAGCATACCTTTCTACTATATCAAATGTGATTAAACCAACGTGTTTGAAATATATTTCATTCTATAAATAATAAATGTAATAAAATCAAATTAAACCAAATATAGTTATTAAGTTAAAAATTTTGTTAAACAAATAAAATTAAAATTACTCACCTCTTCTCCCAACTTAATTATTCCCTTAATTCAGCCTATCACCACCATGAGAGATCCAACTGACCTTATGTCATGTCTAAATTGTCAAGTTCTATATGTTTAGAGTTTACAATTCTTAACCTTAAATTATTATGGATAAGAAAATATTATACCTCATTCGCTAAAAGTTCCATTTATTGTGTTGTGTATATGATGAAATATATGTCGGACTCCTTGATACAACCGCATTTGATAAAGTATAATTACATGTTATCCTTACTGTGGCATTTCGATCAAACTACTAGTGGATACGTACTTTTGTAGATAAATGGGGAAATAAAGGATACGGTAAGTTCGTCCCATGAGCTTGGCTCAATTGGTTGGACATTGCATTATATATGCAGGGGATCGGGGTTCGAACCCTGGTCATCCCACTTATTCACCTTAAGGGTGAAATTTCAAGCCACTAGGCTACCTGACCAAAAAAAAAAAAAAGGATACGGTAAGTTCAACCGAACAAGTGTTATCATGAACATTTGCTCGGATGATCTTATCATATCCAATATTTCCCCACTTATCTTCATAAAAATTACGCATAAATTATTAGTCTTGTCCAAAACCCACAATAAAAAAAGTAACTACATCAACGGGTCCAAAATATATTTCATCAATATAATAAGGATATACATCCAATTAGTCCTTTTTTAATCCAATTCTGTCTGTTTTAAAAGAGTTTTCGTACTTCAAATAAACTCCATAAAAATTATTGGTTTGTTTGTTTTATACTTTTATTGTAGGTTGTTGTTATTAGGAGTAAATTAAAGGGGGGTGTGAATTGGGTTTAAGTTCATGTCAAGCATCCAAAGCCCAAACAGATAAAATAAAACAAAACTATAAAACGAAATACGATCAGAACAAAAATGCGTGAGAGTGAAAAAGAGAATAGCAAACCGAGACGGCGGCGAGATCGCGCAGTGGCTGGCTGGATTCATGACGGCGACGGCGATATACTCACTCTTCTTCGATTCTGCTTCTATTCACCTTAGTCTGCTTCTTTCTTTCTTTCTTATTCTGATTGTTTGGTTTTTTTGTTTGTGGGTTTTGTGGTGTTAATGGTTTACGATGGCTGTTGTGATTTACAAGAGGTGAAATTCGGTGGTGTGTGAGTGAGGCGCAGCAGCTTGCTGCTACTGTTGTTGTTTTGATTTCTTTTGAATGTGAGATGGTGGTTGTGGTGGAGTGGTAATGGCGGTTATGGTGTGTTTTAATAAGTAGTGAATGGAAGAGAGAATAGTTGGTTGAGTGAATGAAGAGAATGGTGTGAGAAAGATGAAGTAGTGAGGATATTCATGTGATTTTCTACCTCTGTTTATTGAGTTTGGATTATTGTACACTCTATTAGAAAAAAATGGATTTGCAGAGGTAGAAGAAAGAAGTTGCTAAACTTTTGCTTGGAGTGTCAATTTGGGACCGGTTATCCTGCATAAGCATTTTATATGCAGCGTGCATAAACCTGTTATTTGCACCCCTTCCATTCCGTTATACACCCCCCTACCCAGTCCACTTAAATCCGGTTACTGTGCACAGCCCAAAGACAGTTGCTTAGCGCACCCCCCAGTTGCTTCGCGCGCCCCCCATATACTACCCCATTACTTGTGCACCCCCCATTTGCTTAGCGCACCCCCCAGTTGTTTTTTTTCCCTTTTTCTCCCTAGATTTACTTATTATATTTACTTATTAAAAAAAACTTATTATATTTATAATTTATATATACACCAACTTGTTTGTAATTTATTTATTTTTATTATATAAAAATTAGTTTTGTGTTTAAAAATAAATTATGTGTTTAATTAAATAATTATGTCATAGTAAATGAATTTAAATTTATGCCGTTTCCAATTAAATAATAACTTTTGTTCCTTTGAAGTATATATTATAATAATCCATTTTTTTTGTCATACACCCCCTCGAAGCCCAACATAATAATCAATGGTTCATGTATAACATCTTGAAACCAAATAACAAGACTAATGGTTTCAATGTATAACGCTATGAAACCATTTAACTAGAATAATAGTTTCAGTGTATAACGCTATGAAACCATTTAACTAGACTAATGGTTTCAGTGTATAACATCTTGAAACCAAAGTAGCCCTCTTATGGTTTCTAATAAAATATCCATATTTAGTGGCTTAATGGTTTCACTAGTGTTGTATGTGAAACCAAAGTAGCTCTCTTATGGTTTCCAATAAAATATTCATATTTAATTTAACATAAATATTATAACTGAAACCATAAGGTGGCTTAATGATTTCACTAGTGTTGTATGTGAAACCACAGTAGCTCTCTTATGGTTTACAATAAAATGATTTTCAAAATAACATAATGATTTTCAAAATAACATTGCATAAATAATCAATGAAGCATGGTTTCCAATAAAATGATTTTCAAAAATAACATAATGATTTTCAAAATAACATTGCATAAATAACCAATGATTTTGTAACAAAGTAATATGGGTAAAAATTCGTGGGGGTGCGTAAAGTAATATGGAGGGTGCGTAAAGTAATCTGGGTGCACAAAGCAGCTCGGGGGGTGCGCTGGAAAATTTGGGTGCAAACATAAAAAACTAGGTGTAAGTGTAAAACTGGGTAAAAAACAAAACCAACAAAAAAAAAGGAACTGGGCTTTCAGGCCCAGTAGGCTGAAAATAAAAACAGAATGCGTGTGCCATCAGCAGAAAGGGGTGTGTGGATAGCGAGTCATTGGGGGGCTAGGGGGCGCGCGCGAGAAACTTCTGGGGGGCGCGCGAGAAATTCTGGTGCTTTTGCCCGAGCCGCAATTATACACACGTGTCACACAATCTGGATGGGCAGAAATGGAGTTCGATTCAATAACTCAGCTATTACTTTACAAGCGGCGAAGACAAAAATTCTTACCGCCATCGTTACAGGTGCACCAAGGCTGACAGGTTACACATCTAATACAGCCATGGAACAACAGATTTTGGAACATTTCCATCTTGCTCCTAGGCTGCGTAAAGCTCCTAATATCAAACTTGTTATTTGGAAGACTCCCTATCTCTGGTGGTATAAAGCTAACACTGATGGTTCCGTTGTTGGTGACACGGCGGCATGTGGTGGGTTGTTTCGGGATCATCTGGCCGATCATGTTGGTAGTTTTGCACAGAACATTGGCAATGGTTCAGTTTTACATGCTGAACTCACGGCTATAATAATTGCAATGGAACGTGCTGCCGCCCATGGTTGGCAACGCCTCTGGATTGAGAGTGATTCCCGAGGTGCTTTATCAGCTTTTACAAATCCATCTACAGTTCCTTGGGACCTCAGAAACCGCTGGAGTAATGCGACCTCTCTTGGTTTACACATTGTTCATACACACATCTTCCGGGAAGGAAATATATGCGCGGACAAACTAGCTTCTCATGGACATTCGATTGCTGGTTTTATGTGGTGGGATTCTATACCACCATTTTTGTATGATTCTTTCCTACACGACAAGTTGGGTTTGCCTTGTTATCGTTTTGATTGATGTTTTAGCACTTCTACTTTTGTTCTGGGGTACGGTCTAGCCCCCCCCACTCTTTGTACATATTTTTTCTTATTTAATATATTATTATGAGATACAGGCGTAGGATAGGTATGTCTAGGGGTGCCAACCTAGTTGGGACGCTTATTCATACCTTGATGCCTCGATGCTCTTAATTTATCCAAAAAAAAAAAAAAAGTTACAAGGGCACTTTAATTTTTATGTTTTTTTAGATTTTTTTAAAAAAAATAATAATAAAAATTCCTTTTTTTTTTCGTGTTTAATAAAAACTCAATTTTATCATCTCTCTCATTCTCTCAATTTATGTTTGTTTCTGATAGGAAAAAAAAATTCTTATTGAAAGTTTTTGGGTTATTGAAAATTCTGATAGGAAACAAATTTGCGTGAGTTGAAAGAAGAAGAAGGGAGAACATATGAGATATTTTATGTCATTTTGTTTATGATAGTTGATTTCTTACTAAACTAAATGAAGAGTCCAGTCAAGATTATTTCCTCAATTTTTTTATCAAATTGAGTGAATCTACTCGCCATGTTAGTTTTTTCATTAACACCGTTAAATTTGAACATGTGTCCAATTGTCCAGGTGTCACGTGTTTGTTGACATATACAAACTGTCTGCCACATGTGATAAAATTGATGCAAAGAACCAAATTGAAACAAAAAATAAACGTAAGCGATCAAATTGAAACTTTTAAAACATAAAGGATCAAGTTGAAACCTAAAATAAATATAAAAGACCAAGGGCCCGTTTGGATTAGCTTATATTTTGGCTTATGCAGACAACTTATGCAATTTTGATGTATTTTTATAAGTTTGTCAAGGTAAATTATGATAAAAATAGCTTATAAAAAGACGATTTTCACTAGTGTGCACTTACAAAATTGTATAAAACCTACTACCTCCGTTTCTTTTTAAGTGTCCAAAAACGTCGAATTTAGTGTTCCTATTTAACTGTCTATTTGATGTTTTAATGATACAATTTGTCAATTATACTCTTTGTCAATTACTCATATCTTTTTCAATAAAACTAATTAATGCTATATACTTGTGTCACACTACGCTGTTTTTCTTCCCATTTTTTTATTCTAACTTTAATTATAAAAATAATAAATTTGAATTAGGGTTTAGCTTCCACAATTGAATGATGAATTGCAATATAAACATCAAGAAATTCATGATCTTAAAATTCATTTAATTCTATCGAGAGTTTGTGAAATTGTTTTCTCAACTAATTTGACAAAGAGCTTATTTTCTAAATTTTTTTAAAGTATTTGATAAGTATCATATGTAAATCAAAATTGATTTACAACAAATGCTAAGTAAAAAATATGGACCACAAGATCCATTTTTTAGACGTCTGAAGTTAAATGTGTGATTGATACTTATGAAATCATAACTTCAAAATTCTACTTTGGGAACATGCGATCATTTATATTGAGTTTTTGCTTCACATCAAGCCAATAAATTATTATGTGAATGTCCCCCCCCCCCCCTAATTTGCAATTAAATTTAGGTTTATAACTTTTGGGGAGCATGCAGTTCATTGTAGGGAGCTTCTATAACACCCCACATGAAATATCTAGAATATCAGTGAAATATTATAACCGGTAACTGAGTACATTATTATTACAAATTGAAAAGTTCAAGCACACGCAGGTGCTGGTTACAACAAAGATACAAAGTTCAGCGGAAACGATAGAAACTAGTACAACAAAACATTATTGAATAGGAATAAACAACACAAGACAACTAGAAATGCATGAAAGAAATGCCATCTCCAAGCACAGCTGCAAGCACACCGACCAGCATACCTTAACCAACCTGCTTATCTGAAAATAATTGTTTGGATTGGGGTGAGACAACTAAGCCTCAGTGAGTCCTACTACCCTCCTAGAGGTGACTACACCGGGGAAACCTAACAGTCATAGCATAAATTTCTAATATAGCATAACTCATAAGCATAATAATAATGGTGTAACACACAATTAATCTTATTCATTTTAACTCAAGGACACTCTGAGGTGAGCATATCTCAGAGGCCTGACATATCCGTCAACCGATTCGGTCACGGCATACAGCTCACATAGTCATAACCTAATGGATTATCCCATTGGGAGTCCATAACGCGATAACTCAAGATCGCTCATGACTGACTGTTCTAAATTAGTTGACTCTACCATATTTTACCAAAGTCCCAGGGGAGCATGCTTTTCTAAAATTCCCTAGGTTATACCCTAAGATTATCTGTGATTAACATGCTGTTTTACATTATATAACTGTACTATTGCATATACCAAATTCAGATGAGGACATAAAACGAGTGCTACGATTCTTGTTTAGAAAATTCTGAAAAGTTCATGTTCCTGTCAAGCTCGCCTCGCGAGTTGTCACTCGCCACGGCGAGTTGTTCAGGTCATGTCCTGTGTAAGCTCGCTACGGCGAAGAGGAGCTCGCCATGGCGAGATTATAGGTCCTGTGCCAAATTCGCTCGCCCGGCGAGTTGTTACTCGCCAGGGCGAGGTTCATCAGCATGAAGGACCCAGCTCGCCATGAAGGCTCGCCCTGAGCTCGCCAGAGCGAGTTTACTCAGAACCTGCTCTGTTTTGCGAAATTTCAAAAATTGACCTTTTAAACACCTACAATCCTCATCCTAAGGCATGCAATCATACAATACATATAATATACGACAGAATGGAGAGGAATTTGGGAGTTAATTCCTCTCACACAACAATTTTCTTAAATCCTAAGTTAACATGCAAAATTCATAATTTGGGAAATCTAACTAACTAACCTAAGAACCCACCTGGAATGAAGCTTTAACCTTGCTTCTGGGCTCTAACCACAGCTACTGTAACCTCCAGAAATGCCCCACGAACCCCATACCAGAATTGGAGAGTTTGAACTCTTGAACCCTTATGCTTAGCTCTATGAATTGAATAATGTTTGGATGAATGATTCAGCTGATAGGAAGGGTTATTTATAGTGGTTTTTGAGGTGTATGAACAGTGCACGAATTTGTTTGATTCTTGGGTTGCATGTTTAGCTCATTGGTTTGAAAATGGTGAGATTGAAGTTGTTGTTGTTTAGCATCATGTGAGACTTTGGAGAGGGTAATAACTCAGAGATTCTTTGCTCTGTAGCTGTATATGCAGAGGAGAGATTGAGGAGTTTGTTTGCTAATGGGTGTGTGGTTGCATGTGAGAGAAGAGACAAATTCATGTGATATGTGTTGTTGTTGAAAAAATGGCGTGAGAGAGGGAGAGAGATGAGGGAATGCTTGCTGAATTTTCTGTGGCATAAGAGTGAATGGGAGTGGCTTGGTTTGCATGTACAAAGAGTGGGTTAAGGTTGAGTGGAAGTGTGACTCATTGAAATTCAATGAGGTGTTGGCTTAAGGAAGGAAAAGAGGTTGTGAGTCACTAGGTGAGTCATTAGCAAGAGAATTTGAATTTCTTGTGCTACTTAATCATGAGAATAGAACACTAATTGTATAGTTTGGTTTAATCAAAATTTCCAATGCTACACAATTCACTTAATTCTCAAAATTAATCTAATAAATTCCACTAATTAATTTACGAAGATTAGGCGAAGCTCTAATTAAAATCAATTAGGTGATTTAGAAGGTGGGATATTACAACCTACCCCCCTTAAAGAAATTTCGTCCTCGAAATTAAGATGTTTACCTCGAAAACAAGTATGGATAACTCTTCCGCATATCTGACTCCAGTTCCCAAGTGAATTCACCGTCAGGAGACTGAGCCCATTCCACTTTGACAATTGGAATCCTCTTGTTCCGAAGTATCTTAGCATCACGTTCAACAATCCGAACAGGATCTGGCTGATAAGTTAGATCTGGCTGAAGGTCGATCTGTTCCAATTCCACTGGCTGATAAGGATCAGGAATATACTTCCGTAATTGAGATACATGAAACACGTCGTGTAACCCTGACATAGATGGAGGGAGGGCTAACTGATAGGCTACAGGACCGACGCGTCGAAGAATTTGATAAGGTCCAATGAATCTTGGACAGAGCTTCTTTGTTTTGAAAACACCTCGCAAACCCAACTTAGGAGTAACTCTCAAGAACACATGGTCACCTTCCTGAAATTCCAAAAATCTCCTTCTTCTGTCGGCGTAACTCTTCTGCCGACTCTGAGCAATTTTCAACTTATCCCGAATAGACTTAATCTTTAAAGTGGTCTCTTGGACTATATCTGGTCCCAAGAAACTACGATCACCAACTTCTGTCCAACACAACGGGGTCCTACACTTCCTGCCATACAAAGCTTCATAAGGTGCCATACCGATACTGGCATGGTAACTGTTATTGTAGGCAAACTCTATTAGGTGTAAGTGATTACTCCACGAACCACCATCTTCTAATACACAAGCTCGAAGCATATCCTCAAGGGTCTGAATGGTCCTTTCTGACTGACCATCAGTCTGAGGATGATGCGATGTACTCATCTTCAGTCGAGTCCCCATCGCATTCTGAAATGCTCTCCAAAACCTTGAAGTGAAAATCGGGTCTCTATCTGACACGATACTCAAAGGTACACCATGTAGCCTTACAATCTGCTCCATGAAGATGGCTGCATATTGCGGGGCCTTGTAGGTGGATTTCACTGGAATGAAATGAGCTGATTTAGTCAACCGGTCCACGATTACCCAGATTGAATCTTGACCTCTCTGGTTACGCGGTAGTCCTCCTACAAAATCCATAGTGATATGTTCCCATTTCCACTCGGGAATATCCAATGGTTGCAACAGTCCTCCAGGTTTCTGATGTTCAATCTTCACCTGTTGACAAACAATACACCTGGACACGAATTCAGCAATCTCTGCCTTCATGTTAGGCCACCAATAGTTCTCCTTCAAATCGTGATACATCTTGGTGGATCCAGGGTGAATTGAAAATCCACTCTTGTGTGCCTCTTCTAGAATCAACCGCTTCAACTCATCATTCTGAGGTACACAAAGTCTGCCTTCATAGAGAATAGCACCGTCCATGGCTACTGAGAACTCCGGATGGTTTATCCTCTTCTGTAACTCTACATCATCCTGCTGAGCCTGCACAATACTTGGGCGTAACTCACAGGACACTTCGATTCTGTTAACGCGAATACCGCTCTTACGATATATCACATTCAGATTAAGATCTCTAAACTTCTCATACAGACCGCACTGTTGCATTAGTAACTCCGATGCATACAACGTTTTTCTGCTCAGAGCATCTGCCACAACATTGGCCTTTCCTGGATGGTAGTTGAGATTGAAATCAAAATCTTTGAGGTACTCCATCCAACGTCGCTGCCTCATATTCAACTCCTTTTGATCAAACAAGTACTTCAGACTCTTGTGATCACTGAACAGATCAAACTGCACTCCATACAGATGATGTCTCCAGATTTTGAGTGCGAAGATAATGGCTGCTAACTCCAAATCATGGGTAGGATAATTCTGCTCATGAGGTTTTAGCTGCCTTGATGCATACGCTACAACAGCTCCATCTTGCATCAACACACATCCAAGTCCCTTGTTGGACGCGTCACAGTACACCACATACTTGCGGGTTGGATCAGGAATCACTAACACTGGTGCTGTTGTTAGCTTTTCCTTCAGGGTTTTGAAACTCCAATCACAAGCAGCATCCCAATCAAAGTCTGCACCTTTTCGGGTTAGACGAGTTAATGGCAAAGCAATCTCCGAAAATCCTAAGATGAATCTTCGGTAATAGCCTGCCAATCCGAGGAAACTTCGGACTTCGGTAACACTTCTGGGTCTTTCCCAATTCAAAACTGCTTCTACCTTAGATGGATCAACAGACACACCGCCTTGCGATATGACATGACCCAAGAATTTAACTTCAGATAGCCAAAATTCGCACTTGCTGAACTTGGCATACAGTTGCTTCTCTCTAAGAATGCTCAACACGATTCTCAGGTGCTCCGCATGCTCCTGTGAATCTTTAGAATAGATCGGAATGTCATCAATGAAGATAACAACAAACTGATCAAGGTACGGCTGGAAAATCCGATTCATGTAGTCCACAAAAATGGCTGGAGCATTAGTCAGACCGAACGGCATGACCAGGAATTCATAATGTCCATAGCGAGTCCTGAACGCTGTCTTGGAAACATCCGAGGACTTGATACGGATCTGATGATAACCAGAACGAAGATCAATCTTGGAAAAGACAGTAGCACCTCTGAGTTGATCCAAAAGGTCATCGACTCTTGGTAAGGGATACTTGTTCTTGATTGTGACCTTGTTGAGTTGACGATAATCAATGCACAGACGCATCGTACCATCTTTCTTTTTTACAAGTAACACCGGTGCTCCCCAAGGTGAGACACTGGGTCTGATAAAGTGTTTCTGAAGCAACTCTTCAAGTTGAGATTTCAGTTCACGAAGCTCTAAGGGAGACATCCTATACGGGGCAACTGAGATCGGCTGGGAACCAGGAACTAGATCGATGGAAAACTCCACTTCCCTTTCGGGAGGTAGATTCATGATGTCATCTGGAAAGACGTCTAAAAACTCACTAACAACTGGAATCTCACTGGGGCTTAAACTGGGTTCCGGATCAAAGGTGAACAAGACACTGAAACACTTAGTACTGGCACCTAAGTACTGAATCATCTGATGAGTATTCTGGAGTAAAGCGGTAAGAGCTCTGCTTTCTGGTGAAGTTTCGGTTGGAATGAAGAGATTCCTTTCAGCACATCCAATGTACACAGTATTGGCAGAAAGCCAATCCATGCCTAGGACTACGTCAAAATCTTTCAAGGGTAGACAGATCAAATCTATGTTATAGACTTTACTGCCCA
Source organism: Trifolium repens (assembly GCA_030408175.1). NCBI lineage: Eukaryota > Viridiplantae > Streptophyta > Magnoliopsida > Fabales > Fabaceae > Trifolium > Trifolium repens. The sequence goes on from CP125844.1 coordinate 35,296,988, forward strand.
CAAGAACAGGACAATTCTGACAAACACGTTTAGAAGTAACCTTGCCTCCTGTGGCAACAGCCACAGTCATTGGGGGAATTAAAGGCACAGAGGGTAATTGTAGTCGCTGAACACAGTCAACGGCTATAAAGGAGTTAGTAGCTCCACAGTCAAACAAGACTAAAACTTCAGACTGGCCTAACTTGCATACATCCATAATTAAAGCATTATTAGATTTGACATTCTCACCGTCAAGTGAGTATACCCGACCTTTGCCTTTTGAGGCACCGCTGGAATCTCCTTGTCTTTTCAGCTTAGGACATTCGTGCTTGTAATGGCCAGGCTGCTTACAATAGTAACACATGTTCTTCCCCTTCATGCATTCTCCACTGTGAGGGAAACCACATTCAGCACAGTTTCTCGGTGAGCGCTGGGAATAGCTCTGTTTCCCTTTGCTTGTGGTGCCCTTGGTTCTCACTTGTAGGTTGAACTTTCCAGAATCCTTCCTCTTCTGAACTGCTTCACTACGCTCCTTATGAATGTTACCAAGATCAGCCTCCGCATGATAGCTCTTCTGCACCAAATCACCGAAAGTGGTAATGTGTTGCATAGAGACATCGTGTGCTATGTCAGCTCTCAGCCCGAACCTATACTTCTTCATCTTCCATGATTCACTGGGAGCATCATTCCCATCCATCACATATCTGACCAGCTCATTAAACTTCATGGTATACTCCGCTACTGACATACTTCCCTGCTTTAGCTCCGTCAGTTCACGTTCCATCTGGAATTGGTAGCTTTCTGGGATATAATGTCCAACGAAGAGATGTCGGAAATTTTCCCAATTGACCTCCATCTGACTGGCCTCCATGTACGCCTTGGTTCCATCCCACCAGTGACACGCGTCGCCCCTAAAGAAGCGGGAGACGAATGTTACCTTGTCAACTTCAGTGCAATCCATGGATTCAAGGATACCACTCATTCGTTGAATCCATTCCCTGGCTTTCGCTGGATTGTATTCTCCGTAGAACTCCGGCGGACTCATTCGGCAGAACTCTCTGAATGCAGCGCTAGATCCTTGCTGCTGAGGGGGAGGATTGTTCATATGTTGTTGAAACATATTCATGAATTCTTGATGCTGCTGGGCCTGCTGAGCTTGGAACTGCTGCTGATGCATCATTTCAGCCCACATGTTCGCATTAGCATCTCCGTACATCTCAGGTTCATCATCATCATTAGCAACGTTCCTTCTAGGCCTTCCAGGTCCTCGTCTTGCTCCTGACATAGTGCTCTAACTGCCAATATCAAGTCAAGTTAGCTAGGCTTAAAATGACATGACATCTAGAACAGATGTTAGAAATCCAGACAAATACTGGGATTCGGATAGTAATACTAATGAACTCTGGCACGATCTGAATCGACCTGCTCTGATACCAATTATAACACCCCACATGAAATATCTAGAATATCAGTGAAATATTATAACCGGTAACTGAGTACATTATTATTACAAATTGAAAAGTTCAAGCACACGCAGGTGCTGGTTACAACAAAGATACAAAGTTCAGCGGAAACGATAGAAACTAGTACAACAAAACATTATTGAATAGGAATAAACAACACAAGACAACTAGAAATGCATGAAAGAAATGCCATCTCCAAGCACAGCTGCAAGCACACCGACCAGCATACCTTAACCAACCTGCTTATCTGAAAATAATTGTTTGGATTGGGGTGAGACAACTAAGCCTCAGTGAGTCCTACTACCCTCCTAGAGGTGACTACACCGGGGAAACCTAACAGTCATAGCATAAATTTCTAATATAGCATAACTCATAAGCATAATAATAATGGTGTAACACACAATTAATCTTATTCATTTTAACTCAAGGACACTCTGAGGTGAGCATATCTCAGAGGCCTGACATATCCGTCAACCGATTCGGTCACGGCATACAGCTCACATAGTCATAACCTAATGGATTATCCCATTGGGAGTCCATAACGCGATAACTCAAGATCGCTCATGACTGACTGTTCTAAATTAGTTGACTCTACCATATTTTACCAAAGTCCCAGGGGAGCATGCTTTTCTAAAATTCCCTAGGTTATACCCTAAGATTATCTGTGATTAACATGCTGTTTTACATTATATAACTGTACTATTGCATATACCAAATTCAGATGAGGACATAAAACGAGTGCTACGATTCTTGTTTAGAAAATTCTGAAAAGTTCCTGTTCCTGTCAAGCTCGCCTCGCGAGTTGTCACTCGCCACGGCGAGTTGTTCAGGTCATGTCCTGTGTAAGCTCGCTACGGCGAAGAGGAGCTCGCCATGGCGAGATTATAGGTCCTGTGCCAAATTCGCTCGCCCGGCGAGTTGTTACTCGCCAGGGCGAGGTTCATCAGCATGAAGGACCCAGCTCGCCATGAAGGCTCGCCCTGAGCTCGCCAGAGCGAGTTTACTCAGAACCTGCTCTGTTTTGCGAAATTTCAAAAATTGACCTTTTAAACACCTACAATCCTCATCCTAAGGCATGCAATCATACAATACATATAATATACGACAGAATGGAGAGGAATTTGGGAGTTAATTCCTCTCACACAACAATTTTCTTAAATCCTAAGTTAACATGCAAAATTCATAATTTGGGAAATCTAACTAACTAACCTAAGAACCCACCTGGAATGAAGCTTTAACCTTGCTTCTGGGCTCTAACCACAGCTACTGTAACCTCCAGAAATGCCCCACGAACCCCAGACCAGAATTGGAGAGTTTGAACTCTTGAACCCTTATGCTTAGCTCTATGAATTGAATAATGTTTGGATGAATGATTCAGCTGATAGGAAGGGTTATTTATAGTGGTTTTTGAGGTGTATGAACAGTGCACGAATTTGTTTGATTCTTGGGTTGCATGTTTAGCTCATTGGTTTGAAAATGGTGAGATTGAAGTTGTTGTTGTTTAGCATCATGTGAGACTTTGGAGAGGGTAATAACTCAGAGATTCTTTGCTCTATAGCTGTATATGCAGAGGAGAGATTGAGGAGTTTGTTTGCTAATGGGTGTGTGGTTGCATGTGAGAGAAGAGACAAATTCATGTGATATGTGTTGTTGTTGAAAAAATGGCGTGAGAGAGGGAGAGAGATGAGGGAATGCTTGCTGAATTTTCTGTGGCATAAGAGTGAATGGGAGTGGCTTGGTTTGCATGTACAAAGAGTGGGTTAAGGTTGAGTGGAAGTGTGACTCATTGAAATTCAATGAGGTGTTGGCTTAAGGAAGGAAAAGAGGTTGTGAGTCACTAGGTGAGTCATTAGCAAGAGAATTTGAATTTCTTGTGCTACTTAATCATGAGAATAGAACACTAATTGTATAGTTTGGTTTAATCAAAATTTCCAATGCTACACAATTCACTTAATTCTCAAAATTAATCTAATAAATTCCACTAATTAATTTACGAAGATTAGGCGAAGCTCTAATTAAAATCAATTAGGTGATTTAGAAGGTGGGATATTACAGCTTCAAGGTTTCAAATATACACTACAAGAATTTACTATTTTAGTGGCCAAAATTTCCGGCGGCCTTTGGCCCATGCAAGGATTTGCGGCAGTTTTTCAACATTTGCGGCGGTAAAATTCGGCCGGAAAAGAATCTGACATTTTTTAATTAAAAAATTGCTTTGCGGCGGTTTATAACCGCCGGAAACAAGAGGCGGGAAAAAACATATGATTTGGCGTGTTTGCGGCGGACTGGAAGCCGCCAAAAAAACCGTGCGAATTAGCGGCGGTTTCTAAACCGTCGGAACGTTCAAGCGGGAAAATTGAGTTTTGAAAAACCGCCGCAAACGTCAGGAAAACCGCCGCAAACGTAGCCAACGGTCATATTTTTTTTCGATGCTTATTTGCGGCGGTTTTTGGCCGCCGCTATGACTAACGCCAAATTAATATTACGGTGGTACAAGTTTTTTTTAATGTTTCTGATTTGTTACAAGTGATGGAGAAGTGGTGGAGATTATATGTATGATTTATCTTTATTATAAGAGGTTGATGTTTTTAGTCTCCTTTGACTATTTTAATTTGTGAATATTTGCAATATATCTATTGAAGATTAGTAGTGAACACTATCAAGACTTATCTATTATACTATTTAATCGTCATTTCGCAATATAAATATGTTATATATGATGAATGAGAAAATTGGCACAATAAATACATATTGTAATTTCATTTTGACTAATGTTTTTTTTTAATGGCACATTTTAACTAATGCTATTTTAACTAATTTCATTTTAACTAAGAAATATGTATATTTGTTTTTCTATCTTCTATATATACATTTATCGATCAATCTATCTATCTATGTTCTAACTATGATGTCCTTACATGTAAAATCCCTATTAATATTTGTAACTCCCAATTAGTAGTAATATTATTTCTGTAAAAATATAATTATCTTTCACTTTTCTAACTTCAATTAGCACTAAAATAATTTTAAGAGTCATGTACTAAAAAAAATATTTATTTGGTCATTAGTCTCTTTTATGACAATCGTTCTTATAGTTATACAAGAAAATATGTGACATGAATTATAATTATAATTTCTTGGCTACTTATACTAAAAAATGTGTGATATCATTTTGAATGAAATCGTGCAAGACTCTCAATCTATCTATATCTATATTTATATCTATATACCATTGTAAAGCAAACTATTTTTTGTTTATGTGTCAACTTAACAAAGCTCCTCACATTTTTCTCTTTTCTAAGCAAAAGTTGGTGCTTCTGTGTCATCTATCTATATACTATATACCATTGTAAAGCAAACTATTTTTTGCTTATGTGTCAACTTAATTAAGCTCCTCACATTTTTCTCTTTTCTAAGCAAAAGTTGGTGCTTATGTGTCATCAGCAAACTATTTTTTGCTTATGTGTCAACTTACCAAAGCTCCTCACATTTTTCTCTTTTCTAAGCAAAAGTTGGTGCTTATGTGTCATCTTTTAATAAGCTAGGCCAAACATGTCATCATATGGTATGGAATGTTAAGGGACAAATTAAAACATTTGATTAAGACACTACAAGAAATATGATTTTTTGCAACAACTTTTTTTATTAAAAGTTGTTACATGTCGCTGGCAAAACTATCCAAAATAGTTTTGCCAGCGACCTGTAACAAAAAAAGTTGTTGGCAAAAATCATATTTCTTGTAGTGAGAATAAAAAAAAATGTTATGAAAGGTGAAAGATCATCCCTTTTAATGGTTATTTTTTTTATACTTCTTTACAATATCTTGCTTGCTAATTAATAAAAAATGTTATGAAATGTGAAAGATCACTTCTTTGTTACTTTTTCATCAATTATAAATACCTTATGATGCTCCATTCAATTTCATATTTTCTCAATTTCTTATTTTAAACATATACTCCAAATTTCCATTTTTTGTTGTACAATTCTTCTTTCTACTCACTCTCTATATATATCAACCAACTATTTGTGTGATTTTTCTATCAAAAGTATAGTAATAGTACTATGGGATCTTTGATTCATATTCCAAATTAATATTACGGTGGTACAAGTTTTTTTGAATGTTTCTCATTTGTTACAAGTGATGGAGAAGTGGTGGAGATTATATGTATGATTTATCTTTATTATAAGATGTTGATGTTTTTAGTCTCCTTTGACTATTTTAATTTGTGAATATTTGCAATATATCTATTGAAGATTAGTAGTGAAAACTATCAAGACTTATCTATTATACTATTTAATCGTCATTTCGCAATATAAATATGTTATATATGATGAATGAGAAAATTGGCACAAGAAATATATATTGTAATTTCATTTTGACTAATGCTTTTTTTTAATGGCACATTTTAACTAATGCTATTTTAACTAATTTCATTTTAACTAAGAAATATGTATATTTGTTTTTCTATCTTCTATATATACATTTATCGATCAATCTATCTATCTATGTTCTAACTATGATGTCCTTACATGTAAAATCCCTATTAATATTTGTAACTCCCAATTAGTAGTAATATTATTTCTGTAAAAATATAATTATCTTTCACTTTTCTAATTCAATTAGCACTAAAATAATTTTAAGAGTCATGTACTAAAAAAAATATTTATTTGGTCATTAGTCTCTTTTATGACAATGGTTCTTATACTTATACAAGAAAATATGTGACATGAATTATAATTATAATTTCTTGGCTACTTATACTAAAAAATGTGTGATATCATTTTGAATGAAATCGTGCAAGACTCCCAATCTATCTATATCTATATCTATATACCATTGTAAAGCAAACTATTTTTTGCTTATGTGTCAACTTAACAAAGCTCCTCACATTTTTCTCTTTTCTAAGCAAAAGTTGGTGCTTCTGTGTCATCTATCTATCTATCTATCTATCAATATACCATTGTAAAGCAAACTATTTTTTGCTTATGTGTCAACTTAATTAAGCTCCTCACTTTTTTCTCTTTTCTAAGCAAAAGTTGGTGCTTATGTGTCATCAGCAAACTATTTTTTGCTTATGTGTCAATTTACCAAAGCTCCTCACATTTTTCTCTTTTCTAAGCAAAAGTTGGTGCTTATGTGTCATCTCTCATTTTATTGTGATGATGTGTCATCTTTTAATAAGCTAGGCGAAACATGTCATCATATGGTACGGAATGTTAAGGGACAAATTAAAACATTTGATTAAGAATAAAAAAAATGTTATGAAAGGTGAAAGATCATCCCTTTTAATGGTTATTTTTTGTATACTTCTTTACAATATCTTGCTTGCTAATTAATAAAAAATGTTATGAAATGTGAAAGATCACTTCTTTGTTACTTTTTCATCAATTATAAATACCTTATGATGCTCCATTCAATTTCATATTTTCTCAATTTCTTATTTTAAACATCTACTCCAAATTTCCATTTTTTGTTGAACAATTCTTCTTTCTACTCACTCTCTATATATATCAACCAACTATTTGTGTGATTTTTCTATCAAAAGTATAGTAATAGTACTATGGGATCTTTGATTCATATTCCAAATTAATATTACGGTGGTACAAGTTTTTTTGAATGTTTCTCATTTGTTACAAGTGATGGAGAAGTGGTGGAGATTATATGTATGATTTATCTTTATTATAAGAGGTTGATGTTTTTAGTCTCCTTTGACTATTTTAATTTGTGAATATTTGCAATATATCTATTGAAGATTAGTAGTGAACACTATCAAGACTTATCTATTATACTATTTAATCGTCATTTCGCAATATAAATATGTTATATATGATGAATGAGAAAATTGACACAAGAAATATATATTGTAATTTCATTTTGACTAATGCTTTTTTTTAATGGCACATTTTAACTAATGCTATTTTAACTAATTTCATTTTAACTAAGAAATATGTATATTTGTTTTTCTATCTTCTATATATACATTTATCGATCAATCTATCTATCTATGTTCAAACTATGATGTCCTTACATGTAAAATCCCTATTAATATTTGTAACTCCCAATTAGTAGTAATATTATTTTTGTAAAAATATAATTATCTTTCACTTTTCTAACTTCAATTAGCACTAAAATAATTTTAAGAGTCATGTACTAAAAAAAATATTTATTTGGTCATTAGTCTCTTTTATGACAATCGTTCTTATAGTTATACAAGAAAATATGTGACATGAATTATAATTATAATTTCTTGGCTACTTATACTAAAATATGTGTGATATCATTTTGAATGAAATCGTGCAAGACTCTCAATCTATCTATATCTATATCTATATACCATTGTAAAGCAAACTATTTTTTGCTTATGTGTCAACTTAACAAAGCTCCTCACATTTTTCTCTTTTCTAAGCAAAAGTTGGTGTTTCTGTGTCATCTATCTATATACCATACCATACCATTGTAAAGCAAACTATTTTTTGCTTATGTGTCAACTTAATTAAGCTCCTCACATTTTTCTCTTTTCTAAGCAAAAGTTGGTGCTTATGTGTCATCTCTCATTTTATTGTGATGATGTGTCATCTTTTAATAAGCAAGGCCAAACATGTCATGATATGGTATGGAATGTTAAGGGACAAATTAAAACATTTGATTAAGAATAAAAAAATGTTATGAAAGGTGATTTTTTTATCAAAAAAAAAAAAATGTTATGAAAGGTGAAAGATCATCCCTTTTAATGGTGATTTTTTGTATACTTCTTTAAAATATCTTGCTTGCTAATTAATTGAATAACTTATAAAAATAATGTTATGAAATGTGAAAGATCACCTCTTTGTTACTTTTTCATCAATTATAAATACCTTATGATGCTCCCTTCATTTTCATATTTTCTCAATTTCTTATTTTAAACACCTACTCCAAATTTCCATTTTTTGTTGAACAATTTTTCTTTCTACTCACTCTCTATATATATCAGCCAACTATTTTTGTGATTTTTCTATCAAAAGTAATAGTAATAGTACTATGGGATCTTTGATTCATATTCCAAATTAATATTACGGTGGTACAAGTTTTTTTGAATGTTAATTTCTCATTTGTTACAAGTGGTGGAGATTATATGTATGATTTATCTTTATTATAAGAGGTTGATGTTTTTAGTCTCCTTTGACTATTTTAATTTGTGAATATTTGCAATATATCTATTGAAGATTAGTAGTGAACACTATCAAGACTTATCTATTATACTATTTAATCGTCATTTCGCAATATAAATATGTTATATATGATGAATGAGAAAATTGACACAAGAAATATATATTGTAATTTCATTTTGACTAATGCTTTTTTTTAATGGCACATTTTAACTAATGCTATTTTAACTAATTTCATTTTAACTAAGAAATATGTATATTTGTTTTTCTATCTTCTATATATACATTTATCGATCAATCTATCTATCTATGTTCAAACTATGATGTCCTTACATGTAAAATCCCTATTAATATTTGTAACTCCCAATTAGTAGTAATATTATTTTTGTAAAAATATAATTATCTTTCACTTTTCTAACTTCAATTAGCACTAAAATAATTTTAAGAGTCATGTACTAAAAAAAATATTTATTTGGTCATTAGTCTCTTTTATGACAATCGTTCTTATAGTTATACAAGAAAATATGTGACATGAATTATAATTATAATTTCTTGGCTACTTATACTAAAATATGTGTGATATCATTTTGAATGAAATCGTGCAAGACTCTCAATCTATCTATATCTATATCTATATACCATTGTAAAGCAAACTATTTTTTGCTTATGTGTCAACTTAACAAAGCTCCTCACATTTTTCTCTTTTCTAAGCAAAAGTTGGTGCTTCTGTGTCATCTATCTATATACCATACCATACCATTGTAAAGCAAACTATTTTTTGCTTATGTGTCAACTTAATTAAGCTCCTCACATTTTTCTCTTTTCTAAGCAAAAGTTGGTGCTTATGTGTCATCTCTCATTTTATTGTGATGATGTGTCATCTTTTAATAAGCAAGGCCAAACATGTCATGATATGGTATGGAATGTTAAGGGACAAATTAAAACATTTGATTAAGAATAAAAAAATGTTATGAAAGGTGATTTTTTTATCAAAAAAAAAAAAATGTTATGAAAGGTGAAAGATCATCCCTTTTAATGGTGATTTTTTGTATACTTCTTTAAAATATCTTGCTTGCTAATTAATTGAATAACTTATAAAAATAATGTTATGAAATGTGAAAGATCACCTCTTTGTTACTTTTTCATCAATTATAAATACCTTATGATGCTCCCTTCATTTTCATATTTTCTCAATTTCTTATTTTAAACACCTACTCCAAATTTCCATTTTTTGTTGAACAATTTTTCTTTCTACTCACTCTCTATATATATCAGCCAACTATTTTTGTGATTTTTCTATCAAAAGTAATAGTAATAGTACTATGGGATCTTTGATTCATATTCCAAATTAATATTACGGTGGTACAAGTTTTTTTGAATGTTAATTTCTCATTTGTTACAAGTGGTGGAGATTATATGTATGATTTATCTTTATTATAAGAGGTTGATGTTTTTAGTCTCCTTTGACTATTTTAACTTGTGAATATTTGCAATATATATATGGAAGATTAGTAGTGAAAACTATCAAGACTTATCTATTATACTATTTAATCGTCATTTCGCAATATAAATATGTTATATATGATGAATGAGAAAATTGGCACAAGAAATATATATTGTAATTTCATTTTGACTAATGATTTTTTTTTTAACGGCACATTTTAACTAATTTCATTTTAACCAAGAAATATATATGTTTGTGTTTCTATCTTCTATATATACATTTATCGATCAATCTATCTATCTATGTTCTAACTAATAATGTTCTTACATGTAAAATCCCTATTAATATTTGTAACTCCCAATTAGTAGTAATATTATTTTTCTAACTTCAATTAGCACTAAAATAATTTTTTAAGATTCATGTACTAAAAAAAAAAATTTTATTTGGTCATTAGTCTCTTTTATGACAATGGTTCTTATAGTTATACATCAAAATATGTGACATGAATTATAATTATAATTTCTTGGATCCTTAATTATACTAAAAAATGTGTGATATCATTTTGAATGCAAGACTCCCTTAACGAATCGTTCAAGACTCCCAATTAGTATTAGAATTCACTTTTGTAGCAACAATATTACCAGAAGAAGGAGGGAAAAAAAAGGCAAGGGGTATTAATGTTTTTTTTTCATTAGTACTTATGTCTATTAAAAAAATAAAAACTGCAATATATTAAAATAGATTTATTCTTATATTTAAAAGTCTACAAATATAATATTTACATATATAATGATAATTATATAATGATAATAATATATAATATAGAACATTAAGAAGTAAAAGATCAATCTATTTTCGTTCATATATTCTAAATTGAATTTGGAAAATAATTATTAAAGAAATGCCATCAAGATAGTAGACAACAATTGCGTGGATAATCTTGACCTTAATCTTTGAATGATTTCACTTATTAGTGAAGTTCTACTCCTACAGTGATAGGAAATAGTGAAGTGCTAACTAGAAATATGTTTGGTCTTTTGTTATTTTAGATTATGACAATCTCTCTTTCGAGAGTTTTGGTTTAACCCCTCTTTTATAATATTTGATGTTAAAAGAAGAAAAAATAAAGAAAAATAATTTAGAATATTATATTTTACATAAAATACTATTTGAGTTTATAAATTTCAAGATAGGTGTGTGCCATTTTTCCATAAAAAAATATATTATAGAGATATAGGGAATAGTGCCTCTAAAAAAATATAGAGAAGAATGAAGAACATAATCCAAATTATATACATTTGTGATAATAATTTGCTTAGAACCTAAGGAATTTATCATGTAAACACTAAAAAAACTAAAAAGGTTTATTGTGTTAACACATAAAAATATTTATTTTGAAGATTAAACAACAGAAAAATATATTTAACACAATAGAAAAAAAACAATAGAAAAAAATTGGGTTAAATATGTTTCTCATTCTTATAAAATCAGTGAATTTTGGTTTTTGTCCCTATAAAACAAAATTATATGTTTTTATCCGTAAAAAATTTTCTATTTTGTTTTTAATCCTAATGGACAAAAGAAAAATGTGAAATCATTTTTTAATAGTGTGACAGGATATGAACCAAACTCGGGAAAACAAAATGCTAAATTTTTTTACTATAAATTATTATTCAAATGCACTTCTATTAATTTCTATATAGAGTTGAAAGCCACAATATATTTTTCAAAAGCTATTTTTATATATTTAAAGTTCAAGTATGATTTTTTTTAAGTATGATATATATTGTCCTACAGGTTAGTCTTAAAAATTCTTCTATTTCATAGTGATAATTCACAAAGTATGATATATATTGTCCTAAAAAAAATTCTACGTAGTTAAAGTATGATATATATATAGCCCTATAGGTTAACTTTAAAAAGTTCTTCTATTTCATAGAGATAAAAGATATTTAGAATTTTTAACCAATAAAAAAATATTATACAAAAAATTGTATAAGTGCATTCTAAAAAAAAAAGCCGTGCGTTCAAATATTTGGATTTTATTTTCAAATACTACATATCGATAATATACATTTGGATTTTGGGTCTTTCTCACTTTCTTCACTGGTTACTATGACATGATATGATTGATCGGAACTTAAGTTACTCTATTGTATAAATTGGACGAATATAATTAGTCATACATTTTTGATTGCTATAACAAGAAAATTGTGACATATTAATTACATTTCCAGTGGCATACAAGAAAATGGTGACATATTTTTAATAATTTTCAGTGGTATGAAAGTGCATTTCATAATAACAATAATACCATAATTTTTCGATGTACTATATTTTTTATGACATGATGGTGTAGTCTATTATTTGCCTAAAAATAATAGTATGGCAAATCGGTTCCTACGAAAGTTTTTGTTGCGCTTCAAACAGATTTCACGTGTTATACAATATTTTATTGTAATAAAAAATTTGTTTTCAATTTAGCACTAAACATGCTCAAAATAATGTGCATCATGTATGTATATTTAAGATTAAATATGTAACATCCCAAAGATTTAATTAATAAAGGAATATTAATTAAATTAGTAATATTGAAAACTTAATTGTAAATTGAGTTAACCTTTCTCTTACTAACTCTAATCTCTCCCAAGCCTCCCTCTTCCTTTCTCTTTGAACCCCCCCCTTACTATGAAATTTCTATTTAAAACACTTGCATGTGGAACCAAGTAAGAGAAAGAAGTCAGCAACTACTCCCTCACCTTCTTCTCACTTTCACGCCAAAACCCATATCATCATCATCACCAAAATTCTTTCATCTCTCACAATGATTCACATGCAAATAAAGATTCTTGCTCTCTAGTCTTCAAGCTTCAAAGTAATGGTTTTATTTCCACCCATTTCTCTACTTAAATCACGTGGACCTTCCAATCCCTCTACTAACTCCAAATGTTAAGTTTCAACCATATTTCAAGAGCCTTTCTTGCATGTATTGATTACTTATAGAGCTGCTAGATTTCTGTTCACATTCTTGAGGTAAGAATAAAGAAAACTCTTTCCCCATTCTTAATCATTTTGCTTCCCCCTTCTTGCTAACAAATACTCATTCTTGCTTCCTCACATGAAATTGGATGATGAACGTGTATCTACCTCCTAAGTTACGAATTTTAAGATGACTGGAAGGTTATGGTACTTTGGAGGAGTAGAAATTTGGAAGAAACGCAAACTCTGCCCTTCAGCCTGTCACGCTCGCTGAGCGAGCTATGACTCGCCGTGGCGAGCTCTGCAGTAAAGCAGCTACTGCATGTTGTTGTCCTCCTCTGTTCAGCCATTTTTATCACGGTAAGAAGTCTTGAGATATCTCCTCGTACCTTATCATTCCACCCTTTTAGTGTATTTAACCTTAGACTATTTTTGTACCATGACTTGATTGAGGAAAAGCCTTGGATGGTAAGAGCTAGAGCTGGATACAACAAGACGATGGGAATTAAATTCTGGGCAGTGGTTCAACTTTTTTATAGAATCCATAATCAGCAAGCAACCACCCTATAGAGTCCAATCTTCTTCACTTCGTGTTCTTAGAGCTATTTGGGGTTTCAAGTGAATTCCATTGCTGAAAGATTTGTGGCAGTTGCTGTGTATGGAATCAGTTAAAGCACCAATTTCCAGGTGGGTTCTTTAGGATAGAGTAGTTAGTCTCCCAATTATGAAATGCATGTTAACTTAGGTAAATAATTAGGAAAAGTTGTGTGAGGGGAATTAATCCCAAATTTCCCTCCATTCTGTTTTGTATATTATGCAAAATATGTTACTGCACTGATAAAATGAGGATTGTAGGTGTAATTTTAGAAAAATATGATTTTTGGCAAAAAGGGGATAAACTCTGTATGAACTCGCCACAGCGAGTAGCTGGCGAGCGTTCATGGCGAGCTGGGCTCTGAGCTGATGAAACTCGCCATGGCGAGCTTCTGCTCGCCACAGCGAGTTGATTTAGGTCAGAACCTATAATCTCGCCATAGCGAGCTGGAGGCTCGCCGTAGCGAGCTTGTACAGAATTGGCCTACATTTTCCATTTTCTAAATAAAGATTTCTACACTCGTTTTATATCCTCACTATAATCAGATAGCTTGCAGTAATATAATTAATATAATGTCGAACAGAATGTTAACCACAGATAATCATTAGGGTATAACTTAGAAATAAAATAGGTTGCATGCTCCCCGGGTCTTGGGAAATATTGGTAGTAAGAATTAATTTAGTTTCAGTCAGTTATGAGCGATTTTGTGATATCGCGTTATGGACTCCCAATGGGACAATCCATTAGGATACGTTATTGTGAGCTGCATGCCGTGACCGAATCGGTTGACGGATATGGCAGGCCTCTGAGACATGCTCACCTCAGAGTGTCCTTGTGTTTAAAATGAATAAGAGTTAATTTCTGTGTTACACATTTAATTTCAGTTCAGGATATGATTATATATGCTAGAATGATACGACTGATTTAGGTGCCCCCGGTGTAGTCACCTCTAGGAGGGTAGTAGGACTCACTGAGGCTTAGTAGTCTCACCCCACTCCAAATCAATTTTTTTTAGGTAGACAGGTTAACTGGAGCAAGGACCAGGATGGAGCTGATGATTGGAGCTGAGCTTGGATCATCGCATTAGACGATTTAGTCTTCCCTTGTTTTTAGTTTATCTGTGTATCGAGGAATTTAATTCTAATGTCCGCTGTATTATTTAAGCTCATCAACTGTTGTAATGAATTATTTGTAATTCATGTGTTTTATCTCGTTAAATTTATTGTACTCAGATTCAATTATTTATGTCTTGACTAAATATTCTAGATATTTTAGTTGGGGCGTTATAATTGGTATCAGAGCAGGTCGATCCAGTATCGGACCTTGCCATGAGTCATTCCAATCCTTTCCTAAATAATACAGACCCTTTGGATCTGGACTGTTTACGCTGAAACCATCGTGTGCTGAGCCTGATCAACTCAGTATTGTGTATGGTAGGCAGGGTATTATGGTTTAGAGCTGAGGTGAACTCTGGATTTCCGAGTTAAATCTGTAGGGAAACTACAACCGAGGAGCAATCGTCGTAGGAAGTTCTTAAAAGTGGATATTGGAACGTGGCAAATGGTGCCACAGGAGTAAGATGTAGGAAGACCGGTGAGGAATGCAAGTGTATCCATATACTGAATTGTGAAGTACACCACAGTATTCAACTGACACTGTGTGTCAGGTAAACTCCCTGAACCTATAAGTACCCTTATCCTAGCAAGAGCCTAAAATTCAGCCAAGTCTGTGAGCCAATCAACACCCAAGAACAGTAGGCAGTAAACCAAAACTCATCCTAAATCCAAGTTAGTATATGACTGGGAGTTATGGTGTTATGCAACGAAGAGGATTGGACAAACCACAGATTTATTCTTTTACACTCTGTCTAACTCGCTTAGCGAGCAAGCGCACGCTACAGCGAGCTTAGCAGGCTGCCGCTACTGCTTGCTGCAACCTGATTCTCTGTTCAGTCATTTTTAACCGTGGTGAACAGTCTCAAGCCCTCATTCATGTTCTTACCATTCCATCTTTTAGAATTTCAGTGTATTTGACCCCAAGCCAACCTGTACTTTTAGGGATTGTTGAGGAAACCCAATTGGAGGTAGCATTAGAAGTTGAGTGCAAACTAAAAGTGGGAATGAGTAAACCCGTCCTAATAAAAAGCAATGATTAAACTGAGAGTACTGGGACTCAGCCGTAATTAGCGTAACAAATTAGACTCCATATTATCCGTGTCCATACCCGAGATAGCACCTTAAACTCAGCCCGCCCCTATGGTTCCAAGTTAGAAACCCAGTATAGTGAACCAAATAGATATCCTTGGCATAGAACTTTCAAATTGAACTACCTAAACTAGAGAAACCAAATTAGGACAAGCACATTCCAAATATCTCCTCAAGTCACCTTATTAGGTTATCATATAGACTGCCCTTAACTAAGTTACCATATTCCTCCAACTCGTAAGAACATTTCTACCTCACCACTGAGAATCAAATTACATTTAGTATAACAATTTGGAATTTCCTTTTCCAGCCATGCCAGTCTCTAGCAGTATACCCAGCAAATTTTAGAGCGCAAACATAAACTAAGCTAACAGTTAGGAGTCCTTATAACTTCTTGGAAACTCTTCAATCAAAATTCCTAGGACATCATCACCGAATAGCTAGCAACCAAACCGACGTTAGAACCTTGTCACATAAGTATAACCTTGACCCACGTCAAAACTGAATCCTTCTTTAGCAACACCGTCATCCCAATAGGTTTGTTAAGACCGTAAAAATTAAGTAACCAAAAACTAGCAATATAGCACTTACGACCAATTAATCACCCCGTTAAGAATAGGGAACCTCAGCACCTATACCCTAATATTCTTTTATCGCAAGACCCACTAGGTGAACACTTAAGATAACCACCCCTAGGCGCCATCAATAGGATCAGTCTATCACTCTATACCGGAAAATTACACCGAACCATTATAGGTTAGGTTTTGATTAGTAATAACAATTGAGAGTTACCTTTAGTACGATCAGACGCCAGAGTCGAGCCGTAGTTGCCTTGTCATTAGATAGTTTAGAGACCGGCAATTTAGTTCCATACTAGTTTAGCTACACACTACACGGATTCATGCACTAGAACCTGACAGCTATAAATTAGTAGGATCCTTAACCGTACTTCGAGAGTTGTCAGTCAGATACCATTAGGCTATTACTACAGTATTGTAGACCAACTAGACACCCAGTTTGAAGGTTAAGTTTGAACCGTCATAGTTTAACCCTATCTGAATGCCGACCAGTCTTATTACTGCTTAGGATATTAATACTAGAAGCCGACGGCAGAGAAACAACATTAGTGCCAGACTTTGGGAGACATGACTCAATTAGATTAGCAAGTAGAAGTCCTTAGTAGAGACACCAGCCACTCAGACCAATCTTTTTAGTACACATGATTAGTTAATCAGACACAGGCAAACAGGTTAGTTTCAACTCAGGTTAGCCAGTCGATACCCCCGTACATTCAGACCTTTCAGTTAAGAGAACATCAAAATCAGTAGACGGTCTACCGGTGAGAAATTTTCAGCGAGAATCATTGAGTGGAAACATAGTTACACTAACCTGAGAGAATTGATAGAAGAAATAGAATTGTAGCATATGAGAATAAACCAATAGAAGATAAAACTTCAAATGCCTATTTACCTCTAGAGATCCTAAATCAGCAGAGCCTTTGAACCGAACAAAGCTCAAATCAATACCCGCAAGTCTTGGAACACCATGAACGTGTGTATTCTCTAACCCGTCTAATCATGCCTCAGTTGGATAAATTCTTCTCGTGCCTTAATGGCTTAACAACCATGTGCTGTACCTAAATTCTATTAGGGTGCAAACTTTTCAAATACCTCGAAGCCAATTGGTTACATCGAGGGTGACAATGTCACACTTAAGTAACCGCATTAAGTGTTTTCCGTTTTCCAGTTAAGTTATCATTAACAGAAATCTATCTGCGGAGATTAATTATTCTTGAGAAGGTCAAGAATATTTTTAGTTTCATTTCCTACCCGCTCGGTTGATCTGTCAATCAACATACTTCAAACCACTCTGGTAAAACTTATCTAGCTCAGTATCAGCAAATCAGTTAAACTTCGTGCACTCAAAACCAGTAATATGTTCTTCCATAAAGTTAGTTATCTATCTTTCGTAGCCTTATCAGTTGAACTCAGAATTAAGTTCGGACTAACCCCTAAATCAGTGGAATTAAGTTATACCAATGAAAGCAGTGTTAAGGATTCAAACCTGCGAACTCCCTGCCCCTAACCATGTAAGATCAGTGTGTTAACCTTGGGTGACTCTGCCCGAACATTCCAACCTTCCATGATTCAATTCCTATAATCTCGTGAGATCAAGTATAGAAACCTGAACGCCTGAACCAGAATATTCCAATTCCAAGCCAAGTTGCCAGTAATTAGTTAGTGTAAGTGTAGGAGTTAATTACTCGCTTGGAGTAATGTACCTATCTTATTGGGAAACCCTTCCTATTCCTAGTGAATCGTTTAAGATAATTCAGTCAATTGTTCTGAGCCAAACCGTTCCATCCAACTGTAGTATTACAAATGCAGATCTTATGCTTCCAGCTAGCCAAGTTTCATATATTAATTACCAACGAAGGACTGCAAACAAGCGTGACCTGTAACCCTGAGAAATGATCTACACCTGAGTGCGTCCGCGTGTTAAATGTACAACTTAATCAGCGTGTCGTGTCGGAATAGATAGAGATTGTAGGTGGGATTTTATCGGACAACTATAAGTTCGTCTGCAGATGAGTCCGCACGTTGGCAGAGGAACCCGTGGTGTCTAGACAATTTTCCACTCGTTTTATATTCCGATCGATTCCGGAGAAATTACGCAACACGTGATACAGAGGTACATATAACATGTCTAGCATGTTGGTGTCCAGAAAGGAGAACGACGATATGATTGATGACCATATCAATACTAGGCCAGATACCGACCCCCTAAACCCGTTGAAACGAGAGCTAATTCCATTGGGAATGGAAGAAGTATTATGGTAGTAAAAGTCGAATCAGAGTGCGCAGCACTGAAATTTTGAGCACGTAAGCATAACCCTAACCAGTGACCCTTAAGAGGGGAAAGTTTTATTCCAAGAGAGGGAATACTATTAACTGGAATATAGACGAAGCATAGAGTTGGACGCAGACATAAGCAACCTACCCTGTTGTAGAACGAAGGAGTAATGAATTTCGAGGACGAAATTCTTTAAGGGGGGTAGATTGTAACATCCCAAAGATTTAATTAATAAAGGAATATTAATTAAATTAGTAATATTGAAAACTTAATTGTAAATTGAGTTAACCTTTCTCTTACTAACTCTAATCTCTCCCAAGCCTCCCTCTTCCTTTCTCTTTGAACCCCCCCCTTACTATGAAATTTCTATTTAAAACACTTGCATGTGGAACCAAGTAAGAGAAAGAAGTCAGCAACTACTCCCTCACCTTCTTCTCACTTTCACGCCAAAACCCATATCATCATCATCACCAAAATTCTTTCATCTCTCACAATGATTCACATGCAAATAAAGATTCTTGCTCTCTAGTCTTCAAGCTTCAAAGTAATGGTTTTATTTCCACCCATTTCTCTACTTAAATCACGTGGACCTTCCAATCCCTCTACTAACTCCAAATGTTAAGTTTCAACCATATTTCAAGAGCCTTTCTTGCATGTATTGATTACTTATAGAGCTGCTAGATTTCTGTTCACATTCTTGAGGTAAGAATAAAGAAAACTCTTTCCCCATTCTTAATCATTTTGCTTCCCCCTTCTTGCTAACAAATACTCATTCTTGCTTCCTCACATGAAATTGGATGATGAACGTGTATCTACCTCCTAAGTTACGAATTTTAAGATGACTGGAAGGTTATGGGTACTTTGGAGGAGTAGAAATTTGGAAGAAACGCAAACTCTGCCCTTCAGCCTGTCACGCTCGCTGAGCGAGCTATGACTCGCCGTGGCGAGCTCTGCAGTAAAGCAGCTACTGCATGTTGTTGTCCTCCTCTGTTCAGCCATTTTTATCACGGTAAGAAGTCTTGAGATATCTCCTCGTACCTTATCATTCCACCCTTTTAGTGTATTTAACCTTAGACTATTTTTGTACCATGACTTGATTGAGGAAAAGCCTTGGATGGTAAGAGCTAGAGCTGGATACAACAAGACGATGGGAATTAAATTCTGGGCAGTGGTTCAACTTTTTTATAGAATCCATAATCAGCAAGCAACCACCCTATAGAGTCCAATCTTCTTCACTTCGTGTTCTTAGAGCTATTTGGGGTTTCAAGTGAATTCCATTGCTGAAAGATTTGTGGCAGTTGCTGTGTATGGAATCAGTTAAAGCACCAATTTCCAGGTGGGTTCTTTAGGATAGAGTAGTTAGTCTCCCAATTATGAAATGCATGTTAACTTAGGTAAATAATTAGGAAAAGTTGTGTGAGGGGAATTAATCCCAAATTTCCCTCCATTCTGTTTTGTATATTATGCAAAATATGTTACTGCACTGATAAAATGAGGATTGTAGGTGTAATTTTAGAAAAATATGATTTTTGGCAAAAAGGGGATAAACTCTGTATGAACTCGCCACAGCGAGTAGCTGGCGAGCGTTCATGGCGAGCTGGGCTCTGAGCTGATGAAACTCGCCATGGCGAGCTTCTGCTCGCCACAGCGAGTTGATTTAGGTCAGAACCTATAATCTCGCCATAGCGAGCTGGAGGCTCGCCGTAGCGAGCTTGTACAGAATTGGCCTACATTTTCCATTTTCTAAATAAAGATTTCTACACTCGTTTTATATCCTCACTATAATCAGATAGCTTGCAGTAATATAATTAATATAATGTCGAACAGAATGTTAACCACAGATAATCATTAGGGTATAACTTAGAAATAAAATAGGTTGCATGCTCCCCGGGTCTTGGGAAATATTGGTAGTAAGAATTAATTTAGTTTCAGTCAGTTATGAGCGATTTTGTGATATCGCGTTATGGACTCCCAATGGGACAATCCATTAGGATACGTTATTGTGAGCTGCATGCCGTGACCGAATCGGTTGACGGATATGGCAGGCCTCTGAGACATGCTCACCTCAGAGTGTCCTTGTGTTTAAAATGAATAAGAGTTAATTTCTGTGTTACACATTTAATTTCAGTTCAGGATATGATTATATATGCTAGAATGATACGACTGATTTAGGTGCCCCCGGTGTAGTCACCTCTAGGAGGGTAGTAGGACTCACTGAGGCTTAGTAGTCTCACCCCACTCCAAATCAATTTTTTTTAGGTAGACAGGTTAACTGGAGCAAGGACCAGGATGGAGCTGATGATTGGAGCTGAGCTTGGATCATCGCATTAGACGATTTAGTCTTCCCTTGTTTTTAGTTTATCTGTGTATCGAGGAATTTAATTCTAATGTCCGCTGTATTATTTAAGCTCATCAACTGTTGTAATGAATTATTTGTAATTCATGTGTTTTATCTCGTTAAATTTATTGTACTCAGATTCAATTATTTATGTCTTGACTAAATATTCTAGATATTTTAGTTGGGGCGTTATAAAATAATAATCAAATTAAACTTTAATTAAAAAAATGAATTAAGGGTAGTTTGTTTTACATTTAAAAAAATACTTTTTCTTTGTATTTTTAAAAATAATTTTTATGATAACTTCATTTAAATTAGTAAATATTATTTCAAACTCTTCTTTTTATTAATTTTAGAGTTATTTTCACATTCAATAACTTGAATATTCATGTTAGAGATTTTAACTTAATAAAAAACACAATTTTTTTTAAAAAATTTATCTCTAAAAAATGACTTTCCTGAAAAGCTATTTGAAATAGTTTTTTTTTTTAGAGATTTTATGTAATTTGATGATCCAAAATTTTTTCTAACAAAACGATGGAATACTTAACATAATATTTTAAGATAAGCTATTTAAACCAATTTTTCGTTTGAAGTATTTATAAAAAAAATTCTTTGTTAACATTTTTTAACACAAAAATAATAAACTGTAAAAATCTATTTTTAAAAGGTTAAAACAAACGCACCCTAAGATGAATAGTTACTAATTTGTTTTTACTAAAAATCGTGTTTGAATGATACATATAAAAATAGGAGTACTTTGATTTTAATTTTTTTTTAAAGTGTGTTATTTATTATCATTAATTTTTCTAAATGAAATAATTTCATTGACTCAAGTTACAATAAAATTTTAATAACCTCTATTTAGATTCCACTATTTTTATTTTCATATGTAAGTGAACGACACATTATCTATGTCAAAAGCATTTTTTTATATATCTCTCTCTATATTATATATTTACTTTGTGAAATAACAGGTTTCAAAATATTTTATAAATCTTTTTCTTAAAACCAAAAAATTAATGTAATACACCTATCAAAACTAACTTGAAAAAAATTATAAATACCAAACAACTTCAACTTGAACTTTAAATTTTTTATTTTCAACTTTATTCTTATAGTAGCTTTTAAATCTTAAAAAAGTAGGATTAAAAACAACTTAAAACTATACTTCAAAAATAAAGAAAAAAAATGAATATCTATCAATGTACATATTAATTTCCTTTAATAAACAAATTATACAATAAAATATTTAATCAAGCCCGTGCAACGCACGGGTTTAATACCTAGTTTCCTAAAATATTTCTCTCTACTCTCACTCATTTTTAATGGTTCTTATCTTCTACTCTCACTCATTTTCCTAAAAAAATTTCTCTCTACACATTATATCTCCCCATCATCTCTTTAAATTATGTTTCTTTGTTGGAAGAAGTTAGACTTGGTCTTTAATATTTAGTAAGTTTTATGTTATTTATTTATTGTTAATATTAATTTGTTTTTAATTTTTGTTCTAACTATGTTTTAATTTATTCTATGATAGATGTAATATATCATCATATATATTAGAGGTTTTCATAAAGCTTGAAGTAAGACACTACTCGGCACCAAAGGTTAGTAATGTGGTTTAATTTACTGTTTTTATTGTATTTTACTGTTTTTTCGTTTTTTTTTTGTATTTTCAATTATTATTTTTGAAAAATAAAAGAAGAAAAGAAAGGTTAAATTTATGTTTTATAAAAAAGGTTTAATGTTAACCATGTTTATTAAAATCAGTGCAAAAATATTCTAATGTTTTATAAAAATGATATAGCATATTTCAAAGTTGAGTAATAATGTTTTCTAAAAAAATGTTCTATATGTTATGAACAATTCTAGTTAGTAGATGTCCAATAGGTTTTGGCCCACATCATTGGCCCAATATATTGTCCTATATATATGACATATGTTACAATGTAAATGATACTTGAAGAGAATAATACATATTCTATTATTTCTCTATTCTCTCCTC
The DNA here is from genome assembly GCA_030408175.1 of Trifolium repens. Classification (NCBI taxonomy): domain Eukaryota; kingdom Viridiplantae; phylum Streptophyta; class Magnoliopsida; order Fabales; family Fabaceae; genus Trifolium; species Trifolium repens. The sequence goes on from CP125844.1 coordinate 35,319,997, forward strand.
CATCTATATTGTTCTATATTCTTAGTCATGTTTAGATTAGTTTCATAACACGTTATCAGCACGATAGTCTCTCCTAAACAATTATCTCTAAAATTTGTAAGTTCTTTCACTTCTCTTTTATTTTATGTATGGATTTTATAATTATATTTCTTTTTGGATCTTTATTTTTTTTATTGATTCACAACCTATGGTCCAGAAGCACCATAGTTAAAATTTTGAAATATGAATCATGAATATTCATAGCTTACGATCCAGAAGCATCGTGGTGAAAGTTTTGGAATATGAATCCTGAAGATTCATAGCATGATGAAATTTTAAAATATGAATCCTGAAGATTCATAAACCTACGTTTCTAGAAGAACCGTAAAATAACTTTTAAAATATGAATCCTGAAGATTCATAGTTATAAGAAAAAAAAATTTATAATAATAATAATTAAAATTATGAGTGTTCGATGTTGTTTTTGCTTCGTGACCGACATTAGTATGGTGAAGCATAACACTTTGATCATTCATATTACATAAACATATTGATCGCTTATTTATTTATAATATATATTTGGATGTTCGATATTGTTCGAGTTTCGTGACCGACACATGTATGGTGAAACATCGGTACTTCGATCATCCAAAAAGAACATAAACATATTTATTTATATTATATAGTTCCTGAAGAACTTTGAAATTTATTCTATGAATTCTTGAAAAATTCAATAATATTTGTTCCTGAAGAACTTAGAAAACTCAATTTTTATTTATCATGAATTCCGGAAGAATTCACTAATATAGTTCCCGAAGAACTTAAAAAGGCTCAACTCTTATTATGAATTTTGGAATAATTCAATAATCATGCATCCTGATGGGTTGCACATATGAATGATTTTATATTGTTTAGATTTTCCTTTTTTATGAATTCCCGAAGAATTCAATATTCATATATCCTTAAAAATTCTACAATGATAGTGATTTATTATGTATGAGTAATTCTTAAAAAAAAATAAATTAGAAATTCAATGGATGATAATCAACTTTTATATTTTGTTTATCCCTATTAGCACAGATTGTAATTTTTTTGTACAGTTTTATTACTAAATAAACTTACAAAAGCCTGTAGAACTTTTTTTAATAAACGTGATGCACATCATCAAATTGCAAGCAAATTACCTAAATTTAAGGAACATTTAAGAAAAGGAAGAAAAACATGTGCAATTTTTCCTCATAAAATCACTATTATTATGGTGTACTATAACTAACGTGCCTAATATAATGGTCACATTTTCTTTACTGATCCTATCCAAATAAATCAATAAGCACGAAGACAACTTTTTTTTCCTATTTTGTAAAACTAAATTAATTCCATTGAAAACAATTTTGAATGCCCTTTATTTATTTCTTTATTTTTCGATTCATTCGGATCAATTAAGGAATATACATTATGACCAATTAATTCCATTAATTTTATCACATTTGATTTCATATGACCAATTATTTCCTTAATGAATGTTATCATTACTTTCTAAGAGTTATTATTGTCATATTTAATCTTGATGAATCTAGAAGAATTCAACATTAAAGCATTCTCGAAGAATTGCTCAAATATTGCTCTTTGTTTTTGTTTATGAAGATCATATGTGATATAGTTCCCGAAGGACTATAAAAAGAAGAAGAAAAAAATATCTTAATAGTGAAGCATCCTTAAAGGATTTATAAAAGAATGAATTTTATCATTGTTATGAACAAGACACAATCCTCACAAAAGTAGAACTTTAATATCGCACATCTCTGAAGGATTGCGGAAAGAATGAATTGCTCTTGAACATTATAAATGAGCATCATTTGCAATATAGTTCTTGAAAAACTAATAGTATAATGTTAAAGTATAAAAGAAAATGATTTTCTTGATCATAGTTTATGAAAATCACTTGCATAGTTCTTGAAGAACTTAAATATAATATCCATATATGACTTTTCATTGATAGTGTAGAGAACTACTAATTTAATATAAAGCAATCTTGTAGAATTGCTCAAAGTAATATTTTGGAACATCACTATATATTTGTGATATAGTTCCTGAAGAACTAATAATCATCAAACATTTTCGAAAGATTGAAATTTGTAATTTTCTGTGGTGGTTGAATTCTTGAAGAATTAAACCTTTGACCATAAATAAGATTTATAGTCCTCCTCTCGTCATATTTAAAGTATAATTTTCCAAAATATTTATCATGGGTCTTAGAAATGATATATATGTTACAGTTTTTTTAAGGTTGAATTATTTTACGATCAAGAAATGTTGTGTTTATTCATCTTTTAAAATATAGTGTGTTGTGTTTTAAAGTTTGGAATTTAATGATAATTTACTTTGAAAATTAAGGTTTTATTAAAAGTTGGTTACACATTGGAGCACAATAATTATTAGATAAATTAGAGTCAGTTTTTTTTCCCTTGTAATGAACATTTTTCCATGTTTTGTTGGCTTTATGACAAGGAAATTAGTGACATTCTATCGAGTTCCAAATATTTTATGTGTTGATAAATTGTCACGGATATATCGAGCTTTAAGAAAAATTTGGAAACATCATTCGAAAGAGTAACACCGACTTTGACACTATAAGTATTGCCCACACAAAATTTGTAAAATATTCTTGGCACCTCAAAAGTTATTTAAGGCGCTGGAAGGGCTATTATATTATTATATGGAGGAATAAAGGTTATATTGAAATCCTTCTTTTTGGATTCAAATTTTAAGTGTCAAAGATATATTCGTGTAAATGAATATCATATTGAAACAATAAATGAAGAGATGCCGAAATCTCTATATATTATGACACGTATCTTGGATAAAATAAGTGTATTGAAAAAGTTATAAACCAGAAGTTTATACTACACTTATAAATATATTAGTGCAATTGAAGCGCAAAATATTGTAAACCAGAAGTTTACAAATCATGTTAAGTTTGTCTTTGGCAAGACCGGTTGGGTTATCCCGGATCTAATATGATGCAAAAAATAATAATTTATATTTTTATTGGATATGTATTGAAGAGCCAGAAGATTCTTCAATCCAATAATTTGTGTGTTATTAGTTCCCAAAGGAAGTTGAATAATTGAAAGAGTCTCTCACAATTTGAGAATTATATAAGGTGCTATTTGTAAATCAATACACCGACCATGATCATGTGGACCAATTAATTTTTTGTAATTTTAATTGATGTATCAACTAATTGGTCACATGTATATTTGTTATCAATTCACAACCAAAAGTTTGTGAGAGTTATTCTCTTTGCTAATTTGATTAAGAGCTCATTTTATATATAATAGAAAGCAATTGATAAATATCGTATGCCAATTGAAATTGATATGAAACACCTTGTATGTTCAAAAACAAAATGGACTTATGAGATTATAACTTCCAATTTATATTTTGGGAACATTCAAACATGAATTTAAGATATTGAATTGCATCATGCCAACAATTATTAAATAAATAAGTTCTCCCCTAATTTATTTGAATTTTGGTTTATAAACCAAATTTCCCATATAAACATTTTTGGATGTGTTGTGTGCATGTCAATTGCTCCAATATAATGCATTTAAACGGGTAGTAAAAGAATATTGGAAAAAGAATTTTGATATGAATCTCCAACTATTATAAATTACCTTGAGCCAATAATTGGAGATCTTTTTATAGCCCAGTAGGTTGATTATCAAGTGATGAATTTATTTTCCCAATGTCAGGGGGAGAGAATAAGCAGTAGAAAATATGAACCAGAAGTTCAAATGAATCACTTGAAATAAAGGGGAAACAGTCATTTTGGTCCCTGACTCTGCAGCTCGCTGTCATATTGGTCCCTGATTTAAGGAAAAACACAAAATAGTCCCTGACTCTGAAATCAGTTAGTATTTTTACGGACTGCAGGGATCAAAATGACTAACGGACTGTAGAGTCAGGGACCAAAATGACAGCGAACTGCAGAGTCAGGGACCAAAATGACTAACAGACTGCAGAGTCAGGGACTATTTTGCATTTTTACATAAGTCAGGGATCAATGTGACAGCGAGCTGCAGAATCGGGGACCAAAATGACTGTTTTCCCTGAAATAAATTATCATTATCCCATCTTGATCCTCATAGTTTGAACCAGATGTATCATTTGCAAAGTTTATAAAATCAACTATCAGCTGCTAATGCTCCGAACAAAATGGATGTCCCAGTTGGACAATCTTATATTGCAAATGAGTTTTAACCACCCTGAAGCGTGGTAGACTAGTCGGTTCCAAAGAATCCTCAAATAAGATAAGGAGCTAAAATGAAAGATACCCTATTGATGATATGAAATGAATATTTGACATAATTATTTTTTCAGTTCCAGAAGAACTTATCAGGTACCTGTAATAAAGAGATCTCAATAAATTATGTCATGAATGAAATATAATGGAACCACAATGAAGTCAACGTTGAAAATATTTGTGCACATAATAAAGCGCTATATGTGATAAATGACAATGAGGATCATGAGTCAAAGTCTATTAAGGATTATAGACAATGAAATGATTGACTAAATAGATAGACGCAAGTCATACAAAATTAAACTAGCTTTGCAAAGCGAAAAGTTTTTGGACCAGCAGTCAATACACCTAAAGATGGAAATAATTAGATATGAACAATTTATCACGTGGAAATAAAATTTAGAGTTTGACTTGTTATTCAAGGATATTGATAAATGTCTATCTTTGATTTTCAAAAGGTATATCACCTGAAGTGAATTCAAAAACCTCTTTATAATTAATTAAGTTGAGTAGCATATGAAATACTCACTTTATGTGAAAAATGTGTTTTAACATATTTGAACGGCTCACTTGATAATAATGATTATCTGAGAATCCCTGAAGGATTTAATTTTTGTGAGACATATAAAATCAAATTATTGTAGAGACGACTTAATAAGCATGAATAAGTCTCCTTAAATACTCGAGCAATAATATATGCATGTTGTATAATATTCATGTTGAATATTTCCAAATAAGAAATATGAAAATGACAATTTGTTCAGTTTAAAGGAAATATTTAACAAGGAATTTGTTATATTTAAGATTTATGTTGATGAAAATATCATCAAGACTCTTGAAGAGCATATGAGATATTGTCATTCTTACAAAAGAAGTAATATTTTGTGAATCATGAAGCTTATATACAAAGGTTTCTAAAATGATTCTATATGATAAATAAGATCAGTTATGATACCCAATTTTGTAAGATCGTCGATGTAAACAAATGTCATTTTAGAATTCGAGTAAATGATGAAGAACTAATTGGTCCTGATGTACCACATTTTAGTTCAAATGGAGACAAATATATTGTTGGCTTATTATTTGTTGTCAATATATCATAAAATATATATTTTGTTATTTTAGATATTTGCAGGTTATTTGTCTTATCTTGATAATGGTATATATCACAAACAAACTATATGTTTACATGAGGTACAATCACTCATAGAAATTTGTGAAACAAATCACAACAACAATCTCATGAAATGATGAAGAACTTTAGTGCTCCGAGAGATGAGTCAAAAATGTGTTTTTATTGAAGGATAGTTTTCATCACATACAAGAGATTTGTAATTTTTCTCCTAAAGGGTTCTTACAACAATTCAATATGAAGATAATGTTGCACCAACTGCAAATTTGGAGGAGATTATAATAAAGAAGATATGACAGGTCTTTCTACGAAGTCAACTTCAAGTAAAGTTTTTGAGAAATTAATATGGAAGATTATTTGATTTTTCTTCACCCTATATATAATTGTCTTTATGAGGGGGAGACATGTTCTGCACTTTTTTTCCCTTCACCATGGTTTTGTCCCACTGGGTTTTCCTGGTAAGGTTTTTAATGAGACAGTCAAAACATTATGGATATTGTACTCTTTTTCCTTCACTAGGTTTTTTTTCCAAAAAAGGTTTTTCTCTAGTAAGGTTTTAACGAGGCATATCCTCAATGGACATCTAAGGGGGAGTGTTATGAACAATTCTAGTTAGTAGATGTCCAATAGGTTTTGGCCCACATCATTGGCCCAATATATTGTCCTATATATATGACATATGTTACAATGTAAATGATACTTGAAGAGAATAATACATATTCTATTATTTCTCTATTCTCTCCTCCATCTATATTGTTCTATATTCTTAGTCATGTTTAGATTAGTTTCATAACACTATAGAAGTTATATTTAGTTTTTAAAAAGAAACGTAATATAAGTTTTTTATAATACAAAATGAACTTATATATTTTAGATTCATCTTGAGAGAATAATGTATGATTTAAATTAGTAAACAACACAAAAAGCACTTGTAGCATGTGTAATTAAAAACAAACAGCTCTATAATAATAATATTTAGTTTTAAAAAAAGAAACATAATATAAGTTTTTTATAATTGAAAATGAATTTATATATTTTAGATTCATGTTGATAGAATAATGCATGATTAAAATTAGTTAGTATATCCTTTTGTTGTTTTTATTGTATTTTACAGATTTTTTGTATTTTTTTTTACCATTTTAATTTTCGTTTTTTTTTAAAATAAAAAAAAGAAAGGAAAAATAAAATTTATGTTTTTGTAAACCACACAAAAAGCTCTAATAATAGCATGTTTAAAAACAAACAGCTCTAATAATAATATTTAGTTTTAAAAAAAGAAACATAATATAATTTTTTTATAATTGAAAATGAATTTATAAATTTTAGATTCCTGTTGATAGAATAATGCATGATTAAAATTAGTTAGTATATCCTTTTGTTGTTTTTAATGTATGTTACAGTTTTTTGTATTTTTTTTTACCATTTTAATTTTCTTTTTTTTTTAAATAATAAAAGAAAGGAAAAATAAAATTTATGTTTTTGTAAACAACATTAAAAGCTCTAATAAAATTAGTAGTAGTTATCATAATATTTGTATTAGTTTTAGTTAGTGCAATTTTAAATCCCAAAATTGTATTACATCGATCTCACGATCGATATATAATTTTCAGATCGATGGATCGAAGTTGGATGTATGATAGAACTTTTCCTAGAAGGATGGGTCTAAAGCGACGTTTCACGGACGAGGTTGAAGAGTTTCTTAATATTGTGAGAGTTAGTCCGATTGTTTTACGTGAAGGAGGAATTAGATGCCCGTGTGTGAAATGTAAGTGCAAAGCATTTAAGACTGAGGAAGAAATTAGATTGCATTTATATAATATTGGATTCAAGGAAAACTATTTGATTTGGACAAGTCATGGTGAACGTGCGGCTACAAGAGTTAATTGTTCTCAAGTTTTAGAGAATCGCTCAGGACCCTCAAGCAGTAGGGTAGCAATTGTTCCAGATCCTCAGTCGTTCAACATGGTGGATAATATGATTTCTAATGCCCTTGGTGTTAATTTGTCCTACGACCAGCCTGAAGAAGATGTCACGGATCCTCTTCTAAATGTAAAAGCCCAAAGGTTTTATAATCTTTTGACAAATACAAATAAGCCGTTGTTTGAAGGATCCCCACACTCAAAGCTATCAATGTGTGTTCGACTATTAGGTCTAAAGTCACAGTTTCATGTTCAAGAATTAGCTTTGGATTTAATGACTAAAATGATTTTGGATGGAAGTCCCATTAATGATGGTTTGTGTAAGACCCAAGATTTCATTGTATAGTTGGTTTAAGGAATTTTAGGGTTCCGATGTGTTCGTGTTGTGAAACATCGTGTAATTATTAGTTTTTGCTGTAATTGAATCTGTTTTGGACTCGTGCGCTGTAAAGGCACAGGCTTTTGTCTTGTAATCCTCTTTTGTGAATGAGAAGGGTGATGTGGATTTAGAATGACGAGTTTTGGATTATTCTTGTTTTTGGAAAAACGAGTAGGATTTTACCCGCGGATGTAAAATCTTACTGCGTCTGTTTTAAGTGAGGTTTCGGATGGGAGTTTTATATATCTGCGTGAGTGAGGTTATGTTCTGAGAATAATTTTCTAAGGTATGGAAGAAAATTACAGTCGCGAAAAAAGATTCGACGATAAGTTTTGGAAATGTTTAACGTTGGACGTTCTTTCCGTAGTTTTTATGTTTTTGTGATTTACGTTCGTCGCGACGCGCGAGAGCTGAGTACGTGTCTTGTTTTGGAAGATTTGATTTAACTCTTGTGTTATCCATAAAGCAATTTGATCCAATGGCTAGGGTTTAAGCAATGGACTTTTGACTTTGATCCAAGGGTGGATAAGTGATCGAGAGCTTTGGCATAGTAAGGAGGTTTAACTATTTGTGGACTTAGGAAAAACATCACAAGTCTCTCTTTTCTTCCTCTCTGTAACGCCCCAACTAAATTATCTAGAATATTTAGTCAAGACATATAAAATTGGATCTGAGTACATTAAATTACAATAAGATGAATATGGAATTACAAAAATTCTTCACGAGGAAGCAATAATTTATACAGTACAACGGAAAAGAATAAAACGCTAAATAAACAGATAAGAACTAAAACAAAGATGAAGACTAAGGTCTTCTAGTCTGACAATTCAAGCTCGGCTCCAATCGTCAGATCCATCCTGGTCCCTGCTCCGTAATAACCTGTCTACCTAAAAAAAATTGAATTGGAGTGGGGTGAGACTACTAAGTCTCAGTGAGTCCTACTACCCTCCTAATGGTGACTACACCGGGGTACCTAATCAGTCTTAACTAATAACATGTATATCATAATATCATAATAATAACAGAATAAATGTGGAACACAGATCATAAATCTTATTCATTTTAAACACAAAGACACTCTGAGGTGAGCAGGTCTCAGAGGCCTGCCATATCCGTCAACCGATTCGGTCACGGCATGAAGCTCACATAGTCATAACCTAATGGATTATCCCATTGGGAGTCCATAGTGCGATATAATTCGCTCTTAATTGACTGATACTAAAATTGAGTTATTACTACCATGAATTACCAAATCCCGGGGAACATACAAACTTAATTAAATCTAGGTTATACCCTAAGATCATCTGTGATTAACACTCTATTTAACATTATACCAGTTACATTTCTGCAATTTGTCTATCTCAGATGAGGAAATAAAACGAGCGATTTAAATTAGTTTAAAAATCAAAAATTGCAGGTTTTGCTGTGTAAGCTCGCCTGGCGAGTTACCTGCTCGCCATGGCGAGATTAATGGTCAACTCTGCACTAGCTCGCTACGGCGAGTTCCCAACTCGCCATGGCGAGTCACGGACCCTGACCTAAACAACTCGCCTGGCGAGCAGATGCTCGCCGTGGCGAAGTTCCTCAGCCCAGAATCCTCCAGCTCGCCATGAAGCTCGCCAGAAACTCGCTGTGGCGAGTTCATGCAGAAGTGCCCCTGTTTTACGAAAATCAATAATTTATCATAGTTTCGCCTACATTCCTCATTTAAGACAGTGCAGAAATATAAAACATATAATATAAGATAGATTGGAGGGAAATTTGGGAGTTAATCTCCCTCACACAACAATTTCCTAATTTTCCTAAGTTAACATGCAAAAGTTTGAATTTGGGAAATATAACTAAACTAGCCTAAGAACCCACCTGGAATTGAAGCTTTATTCTTTATTCTAAGCTTCCTAACAGCTACCAAGACTCCTCAGCAACCCCACGAACCAGCTGGACAGAATTTGGAAAATGTTGAACTTGAGCTCCTAGCTTGCTCTGTGATTTGAGGTTGTTTGATGATTGATTAAGCTGAGAGAGAGAGTGTTTGTAGATGCTTGCATAGTGATGTAAACAGTAGGAGGTTTGATTGCTTCTTGGATTGCATGTCATGGGATTTGCTAGAGTTTTGGTATTGTGATGGGTTGTTATTTTCATTTTGTGAGGTTTAGGAAAATGGAATGATAAGCTTATAAAATGATTCTCTGAATTGTTGTTGCATGTAAAAGATTCACAGAAATTGTGATGAGCCTAGGGTAAGGTAACAAGGCTTCTTGAGTTGGGCAAAGATGAGAAATTGAAGTTATGATGTTGTTGTTGGTATTTGCGTGAGAGAGAAGAGGAGAGTTTGGGAGGTTTCTGTTGTTGCTGAATTGAAATGGAGAGAATAGCAACTCACAAAGCATTTGTATGATGGCATGCATGAGTGACAACTAAAGGGTGATGTGTGGATTTGGGAGATAGTGGAAGTGTGAGTCACAAACATAAGGAGTGAGGTGTTGGCTTAAGAAATCATGGTAAGTGAGTGGATCTATGAGTCATTGGGAGGGAGAGAAATAGGAGGGAAGAGTATCATCTTGTGTTAACTAAATTCACAATTGGGAAATTAGTGTATTAGTGTGTAGTTTAGGATTGATTAAAATTCCTAATTTTACACATAATCACTTAATTCCCAAGACTATTTAACTAATCACTACTAATTAATTTTTAACTAATTAGGCAAAGCTCTAATTAAAATTAATTAGGTAAATTAGAATTTCGGGATGTTACAATCTACCCCCCTTAAAGAAATTTCGTCCTCGAAATTTAGAAATTCACCTCAAGGAGGTAAGGGTAACTCCTTCTCATATCGGATTTCAGTTCCCGAATGAATTCTCCATCTGGAAACTGAGCCCATACTATTATGACGATAGGGATTCTCTTGTTCCCAAGCATCTTAGCATTAGGTTCCACAGTCCGAGTTGGTTTCGGTTGGAAGGTCAGGTCTGGCTGGAGATCAAACTGTTTAAACTCTGTAGGCTGATAAGGATCAAGAATACATTTTCGAAGTTGAGACACAAGAGACACGTCGTGTAACCCTGACGTGGATGAAGGTAAAGTTAACGGACAAGACACAGGACCAACAAGTCTAAGAATCTGATAAAGACTAATGTACCTAGATAGAGTTTCTGGGTTGAGGACACACCATGTAATCCAACTTTGGGTTACTACCGGATACGTGATCTCCTAAAACCAATCGTTTTATTCAATTCCCTTGGAATAAAACTTTTCTCTCAGGCTGTGCACTCTGATTCGTATACTACTGTCACCTTCTGACAGCGTCACTACTATCTTAGTCCATAGTTCCCAAACACACTTTCGTACATCAGCTTATCTTATGTACTTCTACTTCTTCTGTTATGATTTAAGTTTCTCTTTTTACTATCAATGTTAACTCCGATACTCCGCCGCTTAATAGGTTGGTATCTGGCCTGGTTGGTGTTAAGTTATTAACTGAAGGGTATAAGCTGGATTGTTGATACCAACAGGTCCAAAATTTCGTTCTCAAGGTTAGTCTTGTTTTCGAAAATTACAATGTCTGGCACGTCACTTATACCCCTACACCACATGTGTCGTATGAAATATTCCAGGATTGATCGAAATATAAAACGAGCAGAAAATGCTTAAATACTATAGATTCTTTCACCAACGAGTTAGACTCATCTGCAACCGAATCCATAGTACTATAGAATTTTCCACCTACCATTTCAATTCATCCTAACACAACACCGTGATCGAGCAGTACATTCAACGAGCAGAAGAATTGAGTGGAACTTGTACTTAATTACTGCAGACTCTGAAGTAAACCGCTTGGCTCGGGATGATTAATAGATTAACTGGCAGATCACTCAGGGTAGAAACGTTTCCAACTAGGATATTATCTTATTCCAACGAGTAGTTAACTCTTACACTTGTTCGAACGAATGGTTGAAAACTAAACTTGAAATTGGAAGATTCAATTTCAAACGTTTGGGTTTAGCATTTGGTCTTACAAGGTTGCTGAAAATGAAGCTGGAAGGTTGAAACGTTCGGCAGGAATTCTCAGGATTATCACACTGATCTGACAAGATCTACTAAACAGAATGGTAGGTTTGAATTCTTAACACTGGTTTCGCTAGAATAACTGAATTCCAATGAATTGGGAATAACTCAAAGCTAAATTCTGAATTTGGCTGAAAAAGACTCCAATGTAGACGAATAGCTAATTAAATTGGTTGACCATGTTCGAGTGTACGAAATCTAAACGATTGTTGATAGAACGTGACGTTGATTGCTTAAGAACAGTTTGGGATGTTGGCTGACCAACGAGCGAGAATTTGAATTGAAATCCTTCGCGACTAACCGAATGACTGGCTTACGAAGGCCTGAAGAGGCTACTAGTAACATGGCCGAAATACTAAAGATAATGAACGTGGTTATTCCAAGGTGACAATCCACACCATTCGAGCGACTGGCTGATGTCAAGAAAATTAGGGAGTTATATCTTACTTGAAATTTGTGTTTAGCGCTTGACGGACAAGTATTCTGAGTACGGGAGGAATTCACTCATCTGAGGCATAAGCAGACAAGTTAGTGAGTACACACGTCCAGGTGTTCCAAGATTTATGGACGTGGAGTTGGATGACGCTCGGTTCAATGAATCGGCTAAAAGTGAATTCCCAAGAAGGTAATGATGATTGAAGAGTCGGGTCTTACTTGGTTCCGATTCATATTCCCTACTTCCATCTGTTCTGACACTTCTCTTAGGTCAGGATAATTCAGATGTCACTCAAAATTCTTGCTGATAAGCTCTCACCAAAGGGTGGTTTGATCCTAATAGTCTCTTGGCTGAAAGATCTGAATATGTGAGGTCTTAGGTGCCTAATTTAGGCTGATAGTTTACTTGGTCACTTAAGTCTGGTTACTATCATGTGCACCTAAGAGATTGGTCCGACTCAAAGTTGGTTTCGCACTACAGTGTTGGTTCTATTCCACCGAATTACTATTTTAATGCTAATTGTACGAACACTCCCTAAGGTACGGTTAACTAATTCTACTGACTTTTAGCAAAAAGGTTCATGTGTATGATCTATTCGGTTACAAGTTGAACTGATGTTGATTGATGGTGCTAAAGTAATTCTTAACTGCTACTCCTACTAAGACTTATCTTATGGAGGTTAGGTGCAGCTACTGGTAACGCTGAGTTACTAATCCTCGGGTACCTAAATGTCAATCGTTTGTAAACCTAATCGGATAATGGGTATTGCTAAGAAGGTCCGGATTGATGTGTGACTAGGTTATGCTTATGTGGTATGGTACTGTCATAGGCTTTTAATCTGTCCGATGATGATATTCCATAACTATCTTAGGTGACTACGGTGTGAACACGTCTCCTAATGGTTACTTAGTCAATGCTTGGCCTCTAAGGGTTTGTGGCTTAACTACCAACGACTGGTGTTGTTAAAGTGAAGATTCCGATAGTTCTACTGGTTAAAACTTAATCCCTAGTGGTAGGATAGAATTACTGCTACACACGGTAAGGTCGGGGTAATCTCGTTGAGTCATCTACGTTAGTTGTCCTTGAGGGTAGTTTAATAAGGTGACTTGAAGAAACCTTGGAAAAGGCTTGTGTTCTAGTCTTGGTTACTTTGGTATAGATGGTCTGATTAGATTTCCTATTACAAGGTAACTTTCCGGTCTACTATACTAAATTATTAATTTAGGAATCTACGAGTGCTAGTGCCAGGGTGCGTTCTTGGGTACGATCCTGCTAAACGAGAATTTTTAATTGCTAAGCTAGGTAGGGCTAAGTCTTCAGTGATTTGGTATAGTTACTGGTTCCTATAAGGAAGGGTGTACTCATTCCGTCGGGGTACTCTTAAGTTGATAATCTAGGAAAAGTCTAACTAGTTGTCTCCTGGGAAATACTGAAGTATGATTGAGGTATTATTAAGTTTTCCTTGGATTGGGTAAAACTCTCGGTTGGAATGTTTAACTAAAAGTCCAAGATGAATATTTGGTTGGCTTCCTAATAATGCTGGGTATTATGCGGTCACTAAACTTGGATAGCTTGGGTCCTTAATAGGGTAAGGTTACTCCTTAAGTTCAGGAGGTTTATCCGACACTCAATGTCAGTTGAATACTGGTATGTACCACACATCCCAGTATAAGGGTTCGTTTGCATTCCCTCGGCTACAACTCTACTTCTAACTAGTTCATCTAAAGATTAACTCATTCACCAGACTACTCCAAGTCCTTACGATTTCCTGGCTTACTACTCACTTCCGAATCTTAGTCCGTTTACAACGTCTAAACTCTTGCACCACTAGCTCAGGTTACACCACTTACTCCTGTGGCACCATCTGCCACAATTCCATTGTTCAGCTATAAGAACTTTCTCCAACGACTGCCCCTTGACTGCAACTCTACTGCGAACTTACGGCTTGAACTTCTTGGTCCACATCAAATCTCAACCATAATACTCTGCCTACCATACACAATACTGAGTTGATCGGGCTCAGCACGTGATGGTTTCAGCGTAAACAGTCCAGATCCAAAGGGTCCGTATTACTTAGGAAGGAGTTGTAATGACTCATGGCAAGGTCCGATACTGAATCGACCTGCTCTGATACCAATTGTAACGCCCCAACTAAATTATCTAGAATATTTAGTCAAGACATATAAAATTGGATCTGAGTACATTAAATTACAATAAGATGAATATGGAATTACAAAAATTCTTCACGAGGAAGCAATAATTTATACAGTACAACGGAAAAGAATAAAACGCTAAATAAACAAATAAGAACTAAAACAAAGATGAAGACTAAGGTCTTCTAGTCTGACAATTCAAGCTCGGCTCCAATCGTCAGATCCATCCTGGTCCCTGCTCCGTAATAACCTGTCTACCTAAAAAAAATTGAATTGGAGTGGGGTGAGACTACTAAGTCTCAGTGAGTCCTACTACCCTCCTAATGGTGACTACACCGGGGTAGCTAATCAGTCTTAACTAATAACATGTATATCATAATATCATAATAATAACAGAATAAATGTGGAACACAGATCATAAATCTTATTCATTTTAAACACAAGGACACTCTGAGGTGAGCAGGTCTCAGAGGCCTGCCATATCCGTCAACCGATTCGGTCACGGCATGAAGCTCACATAGTCATAACCTAATGGATTATCCCATTGGGAGTCCATAGTGCGATATAATTCGCTCTTAATTGACTGATACTAAAATTGAGTTATTACTACCATGAATTACCAAATCCCGGGGAACATACAAACTTAATTAAATCTAGGTTATACCCTAAGATCATCTGTGATTAACACTCTATTTAACATTATACCAGTTACATTTCTGCAATTTGTCTATCTCAGATGAGGAAATAAAACGAGCGATTTAAATTAGTTTAAAAATCAAAAATTGCAGGTTTTGCTGTGTAAGCTCGCCTGGCGAGTTACCTGCTCGCCATGGCGAGATTAATGGTCAACTCTGCACTAGCTCGCTACGGCGAGTTCCCAACTCGCCATGGCGAGTCACGGACCCTGACCTAAACAACTCGCCTGGCGAGCAGATGCTCGCCGTGGCGAAGTTCCTCAGCCCAGAATCCTCCAGCTCGCCATGAAGCTCGCCAGAAACTCGCTGTGGCGAGTTCATGCAGAAGTGCCCCTGTTTTACGAAAATCAATAATTTATCATAGTTTCGCCTACATTCCTCATTTAAGACAGTGCAGAAATATAAAACATATAATATAAGATAGATTGGAGCGAAATTTGGGAGTTAATCTCCCTCACACAACAATTTCCTAATTTTCCTAAGTTAACATGCAAAAGTTTGAATTTGGGAAATCTAACTAAACTAGCCTAAGAACCCACCTGGAATTGAAGCTTTATTCTTTATTCTAAGCATCCTAACAGCTACCAAGACTCCTCAGCAACCCCACGAACCAGCTGGACAGAATTTGGAAAATGTTGAACTTGAGCTCCTAGCTTGCTCTGTGATTTGAGGTTGTTTGATGATTGATTAAGCTGAGAGAGAGAGTGTTTGTAGATGCTTGCATAGTGATGTAAACAGTAGGAGGTTTGATTGCTTCTTGGATTGCATGTCATGGGATTTGCTAGAGTTTTGGTATTGTGATGGGTTGTTATTTTCATTTTGTGAGGTTTAGGAAAATGGAATGATAAGCTTATAAAATGATTCTCTGAATTGTTGTTGCATGTAAAAGATTCACAGAAATTGTGATGAGCCTAGGGTAAGGTAACAAGGCTTCTTGAGTTGGGCAAAGATGAGAAATTGAAGTTATGATGTTGTTGTTGGTATTTGCGTGAGAGAGAAGAGGAGAGTTTGGGAGGTTTCTGTTGTTGCTGAATTGAAATGGAGAGAATAGCAACTCACAAAGCATTTGTATGATGGCATGCATGAGTGACAACTAAAGGGTGATGTGTGGATTTGGGAGATAGTGGAAGTGTGAGTCACAAACATAAGGAGTGAGGTGTTGGCTTAAGAAATCATGGTAAGTGAGTGGATCTATGAGTCATTGGGAGGGAGAGAAATAGGAGGGAAGAGTATCATCTTGTGTTAACTAAATTCACAATTGGGAAATTAGTGTATTAGTGTGTAGTTTAGGATTGATTAAAATTCCTAATTTTACACATAATCACTTAATTCCCAAGACTATTTAACTAATCACTACTAATTAATTTTTAACTAATTAGGCAAAGCTCTAATTAAAATTAATTAGGTAAATTAGAATTTCGGGATGTTACACTCTCTTTCACGTGGACTCCATTACTTTCTTACCTTCATCACAATTTTTCAATTCTTCACCATTTCACTCCATTTCAAGCTTGTATGATCAAAGGGATTTTGTAGAGAATCACTTTCTAAAGGTAACCCTCTCTTCTCATCTCCTAGGTTAGTAGACTTTTAGAGTTTAGAGGTTTTTGGGTTTATGTTTCCATGAGGGTTTGTTAGGAAACGTTACTTTACATGGTTTTGTTTCATGAATGTTGTTCATGAGGTTTAGAGAAGCATGTGTAGGCTTTGTTATTTTTGTTTTCCATGAGTTGGTGAAAAATCTCATGAGAAAAGTTAGGGTTTTGGGTTGGTTATGTATTGATCAATAACATGTGGTTAAGTTGTAAGGTTTTGAAAAGAAACGTTGTTTTTGAACCTTTGGGCGAAAGGGAATGGTGTTGCAAGGTTTTGTTTTAGAAAATCCGATGAAAAATATTTTGGGGTTTATGAAAATATTTCCTAAGTGTTTTGTGTGGTGTTTTTGGGGTCCAAGTGGTTTAAAACTCTTGTGTTATGTGGCGTTGCTTTTGCCTAGAAAACATGTTTGAAAATGATTATCGGTCGGTAGAGGCCCGTAATAAAACTTGTGCTTGGGTTTGGTTTTGATTTTGGAAATGAAAACCAAATAACTTGCACTCGAAGCAACCAACACGCTTTCGGGAATGTATTGCTTGCTTAGGAAAATGGCTTGCTTTTGTGCCTTGAAAAGGTGTTGGGAACTAGTAGAATCAAACTAGGCTTGGTTGGAAAAAGGGTGGTGTGAGTTGCTGTTTTTACTGTCATGACAGGTGCAACTCGCCGGGCGAGTGTTAACTCGCCAGGGCAAGTGTCACAGGTCCTGAACACGCCAGAGCGAGCTCCACAGCGAGTGAGACCTGTCCTCACTGACTTCACTCGCTGCCAACTCGCCAGGGCGAGCTCTGAGAGTTGAAATTTTGGATTCTGATTTCTAAACTTGGTTTTTAACTTTCTAATCCCTTTTTATTAATTTATGGAAGTGGCGGGGGTTGGAAACGGGTTTTTCGGGTACTCGGAAAGTACGTAACTTGTAACACAAGAAAACGGTCATTTCACAATTCAAATTATTTAAGACTTTTGACTATTGTTTTGGGTCCTAAAAATAGTACAAATAACTCTTGGTGGTTGATCAATACGGTAGTTTTTGCTATGGTATCCGAAAGAGTGGATTTTCCTTAGGAACCTTTAGGTTTTTGGGGTTTTTGGTTTAGTTTCAATACGATTGGTTGGAAAACAATGTATTGATAATACGCTACTTGTTTTAGGAAGCGCGTTGTGTTGTTTGGTCGAGTTTTAGTAAACGGAAGCTTGCCGAGGTAAGGGCTCCACTTTATTCCCGTCTTTTAAAACGGTTACGACATGTTTGGTTTTACTGTTATGCATTTGCTGTGTGCTTTGACATGTTGTACTTATGTATTTTCGTTGATGAGAACGTGGTTATAAATACGTGTGCAATCTACATGATTAGGAAAATGTATGTGATTGAGTTGGTGTGTGCATAGGCTTTAGGCTATGTGATTGTTTGCATGAGCATATATGAATGCGTGCGTCGGATAGGACTACGCGGGGATTGTGTCTGTGTGACTATCCTGTATATGCCAAAGAGAATATATGTCATGCATTTCATAGTTGCGTGCCTAGGTGTATGTCTGTGTGACTTTGCCTACGTACCGGGCGTTTGACTGTGTGGCTTCGCCAAATCCGACTGGATTTTTTTGAGTTGGTGTTTGTCTGTGTGACTTCACCTAGTGTTTGTCTGTGTGACTTCACCTGCCCTTGGTGGCTTTTTAGTGCGGGTACGTATATTTCTGTGTGGCTTTGCCTACCCCACGACTCTCCGAGGAGAGGTTAATTTTCCGAAAAATCATGCATGTGGCGAACCAGTGATTGGTTGTCACACCCATTGTAGAGGTCTGCATTAGGATTGGTGATTTATTTATATAAACCCGTTGGTGGGATTTACTTTTGAGTTTAAGAGCTTTCTCTTGTGTATGTGGAAATTTACTATGTGTACATTTTTCGCACCGATTATATATATACATACTTGTATTTTTGTGGTGACCCTTTCTTTCATTTGCGGGCTCATCCCACCCAGGTGAGGGGCTAGGTCGTGGTGACGACGGTGGCTGTTCCAAGCCCCAGTGAGATGTTGGAGACTTAGCTTAGTTAGACTATGAGCCGGTGTGGGTTGTACACCGTGCTTTTTGGGTTAGGCATAGAATTCTAACTTGTTTTGTTGTAAGTATTTGAATACTTTGACTTGGATTGTAATTATTCCTGAATACACTTTGCTTGTCGAAGCACCTATGGTAATGAGTTCTTTGTATATTTGAATGCCGGCTCACTTAAAATCTTTTATGCGTAAGTCTGATGTGTATAAAAAAAATATATATAATGCCTTTTCTGGCTTTTGAAAAACGGGTTGTTACAGTTTGCCACAAAGCTATTATGAAGCAAAACAACTAGTGTCGAAGTTAGGTTTAGGTGTGAAGAGAATTGATTGTTGTGTCAATGGTTGCATGTTGTATTACGACAATGAATTTGGTATTAATGATGGTGCACTAGTTGAATGCAAATTTTGTCAAGAACCAAGATATCGTGCAAAGAAAACCTCAAGGGCAGGGGGGAAATTAGTTCCAAGGAAGGCAATGTTCTACTTACCTATTGTATCAAGACTACAAAGGATGTTTGCATCAATACAAACTGCAGAGAAAATGACGTGGCATTATAAAAATCAGAGTAATACTGGTGAACTGCGTCACCCGGTTGATGGAGAAGCATGGAAGCATTTTGATAAAAAACATCCTGATTTTGCATCAGATCCACGCAATGTAAGACTTGGGTTATGTTTAGATGGATTTACACCATATATCCAATCATCAGTTGTACCTTATTCTTGTTGGCATGTTATCATTACCCTATACAATCTCCCTCCCGACATGTGCATGACAAAACCTTACATGTTCCTAGCTGCTGTCATACCTGGACCATCAAATCCAACAGCTGGTGTTGATATTTATTTACAACCCTTAGTTGATGATTTGAAGAGATTGTGGAATGGTGTGTTGACATATGATATTGCACGTAAAGAAAATTTTAACTTGCGAGCAATGTTGATGTGGACCATAAATGATTTTACGACCTATGAGATGTTGTCTGGATGGGGAACACACGGTAAAATGGCTTGTCCACATTGCATGGAAGAATCGAAAGCGTTTACATTAAAGGAAGGTGGAAAGGCATCATGGTTTGACTCGCATCGTAGGTTCCTACCTCGTGGTCACACATTTAGATGGAATAAAAATGCATTTGTGAAAGACTACGAAGAAACTCTTGGACCACCCCGTTATCTAACATCAGAACAAGTTTGGAACAAGGTTAGATATATGCCAAAAGTACAAGTTGTAAATGGCGTTGCTTCTAAACCACATGGTTACGGGCATGCACACAATTGGACAAAACGATGTATCTTTTGGGATCTACCATATTGGAAAGATAACCTTTTAAGGCACAATCTCGATGTGATGCATATTGAGAAAAAATTCTTTGACAACATATTTAATACTGTGATGAATGTCAAAGGCAGAACAAAAGACAATGAAAAGGCTAGGAAAGATTTAGCCTTGATTTGCAATCGAAATGATTTGTTGTTGGTGGAACAAGCTAATGGAAAGTTTTTAAAACCTCGAGCAAATTACACTTTAACAGCTGAAGAAGCAAAATCTGTTTGTCGGTGGGTAAAAGATTTAAAGATGCCAGATGGCTATTGTTCTAATTTAGCAAGATGTGCTGATGTGAACAATGGAAGGATGCAAGGGATGAAAAGTCATGATTGTCATGTTTTTATGGAGTGTTTGCTTCCTATTGCCTTCAGTTCTTTACCAACACACGTTTTTAAGAATTCGTGTTCAGCAACTCTGCGAGATGATGATCTTATTAAGATGGACAAAGCCATTCTGATGATCTTGTGTAAGTTGGAGAGAATATTTCCTCCTTGTTTTTTTGATTCTATGGAGCATCTTCATGTGAATCTTGCATATGAAGCAAGACTTGGTGGACCGGTACAATATAGATGGATGTATCCATTTGAAAGGTTTATGGGTGATTCAAAACGATCGGTGAAAAATAAAGCTCGAGTTGAAGGCTCAATTTGTGCATCTTACTTACATCGTGAGACAACTCATTTTTGTTCCCATTATTTCAATGATTTGCCACCTAGAAATACTAGGAATGAAACTGAATTTGGTATGGATAGAAGGAATCCATTACTCTTATCAGTCTTTGGTCTGCCTGGTCGTCATGGTGGTGGGGAGATGCTAATTTTCTATCCAAGTGAGCAAGTTTTAAAAGCAGCTCATGTTCATGTGTTGATCAATTGCACTGAAGTGACACCATACTTAGATCAATTTTTGATGGACCATTCCTCAAATGACATACATTCAAATTTTCCACCGTGGTTTAAGCAACAAGTCTATCTTCAAGAAAAAACCCCTCTTAATCAACACTTGCGGAACTTGTTTAATGGTCCTAATTCAGGAGTCAAACAATGGCACATCTACTTTGTCAACGGATACAAATTTCATACCAGGGCTTGGACTGAAGGAAAAGAAACCATAAATAGTGGTATGTGTATTAAAGGTTTTACTGATCAAAGTGGTATTGAACGTGACTTTTATGGTGTGATTGAACATATACATGAAATTTCTTACGCACACTTTGATTACAAGAAATCAATTGTGTTATTTTACTGCAATTGGTTTGATCCCTCAAGTACAAATACAAAGTTGAACAAGTTGACTGACACTGTAGACATCCGCATGACCAGAAGATATCAACTGTTTGATCCATTTGTCTTGGCCAATAATGTGAGACAAGTGTATTATGTCCCATATGTTAGACTACTTGGCTACCACTTAGAAGGGGGGGTTTGAATAAGTGGCCCTTTTAAACAATGTCGTTTTTTAAAAATATTTTGTTTAAAAGATACGCGCGGAAGCACCACCGGATCGGTAGTCTCTTTGCACCCGATCGATCACTGGAAAGGTAGTATAGCCTTTGAACGTATGAAAAGACTTAGAAATGATCGTGTACAAATTAATCGAATTTAAACGCTTCAATTAAAAACAGCCCAAGCAAGTTACTTAGTATTGAATCGAATCCAATATCAATCAAGATATGTCAATTGAATTTTTGTGCACACGTACAAACACGAAAATTCAATTGACTTACAAATCAAAGTAATTGCGTGAAATAAAAGATTGAAAGAGAAAGACACAAACACTTGATTAGGGAGTTCCCCGGCTTTCGTGTCGTCCTCGCGGTCGGCCGGGTACGTCTCCCCCCAAATAACCAAACGGGTTATTTGAGAGTATATTGATTAAAAATGATGAACACAAGTGCACAATTTACAAACGACTCGAATAAACCTATATTGAATCAAATGTAAACTATGCGAATAAACCTCAACAACCAAAGAAACTTCTCCCTCTGATTCCAACGATCCGAACCCGTGCGCAAATCCTCGCACCGATCGTCCAGCTGAGTACCTCACTTCTTTGTGGTTGATCCTCCAAGATATCGCACAATCTTGAACCCTTGAGAGAAACCCAAACCTTCTTCACAAACCAACTCGATCACGTCTCTGATTCACCGCATGCCGTATCGAACGTTATCGATCAAATGTGCAATCTCTATTCGAATGATCTCATACTCAATCTTCAATTAATTGCAACTTTGAAAGAAGATGATGATCTTGTGAAGAATAACCCCTTTGATCCAAATTTTTCCCTAATTTGAATCCCAACGTGTTTTCTGAAGCTATTTCACTTTCTCACAGGTTTTCCCTACTTTACAATAAACAAGCATATTGCTATTTAAAGAGAAAATAGAATTGAGCAAGTTTAGGCAAAATTTAACATACGTGTATCGATACAAATGATGGTTTGTATCGATACAAACCCTTTGACCAGCGTTCAAATTGAAAGATTTGACCTATGTATCGATACAAACACGTATGTGTATCGATACATATATCAGTTTCTTGAAATCTTGAATGATATGTATCAAATCATGCAAGCATGATTCGATACATCATGTACCAACTGATTTTTTGAGAGATACAGGTGTGTATCGATACATGCAAGCATGATTCGATACACAGATGACGCTCTGCCTCTGAGAGACATATTTGTATCGATACAAGTGATGTATGTATCGATACAAAATGCACAAAATCAGTCTGAAGTAATTTCAGGACATATGTATCGATACAAATGATTATGTATCGATACAGAATACTTAAAAATCAATTTTTCAAGGTTTTATAAATAGTTTTTCGCTGTCAGGTCATTTGTAATATTGCCAAAATATGTTCTACTCTATTTTCATGTGTTTTGACAATTATTAAAACATGAGGATGAACTGGTGCACTTACATTCTCCCCCTTTTTGATAATTGTCAAAACTTTGCATAAGCTAACTAAGCCTGTACCTAATATGCAAAATAAAATAGCAATATGTATACAGACGCATTTACACCAAGGCTAACAATAAGCACGCTCCCCCTGAGTTGATGCCATAATGCGTTTGATAGTTTTCAAGACTTCTTTAGCTTTTCATCCTTAGCTTGTGCAATCCAAATCTCTCCCCCTTTGACAATATCAAAAAGAAGAAGAGAGCTCATTAGAAGTATCAAGTTCAAGCACTTTTAACCATAGTCATATCGTGCACTTACATTTGTCGAAATGCACTATATGATAAAGTTTCCTAATCAAATAAATATATACAAAGATATGCCAAAATATATCAATGACGAATACCAAATATCATGACAAATATGGAATGTAGAATAACAAACCAAAACCAACGCATGAATATAGTAACACATCGACATTTTAATCAAGTAACATATCAAAATATGGGACGAAATAAACAAATTAATGCAACAAATGCATAAATACACATGATTATCGATACAAACGAATTTATCCAACATAATAAGTCATACAAAACCAAAATGAATGTTGTCCAAACATGACAACATCAAAATTATCCGTACAACCATATCGAAATAAGAAGTCATAAGAAATAACAAAATAAAATTGTTCATGCGGAAAAAAGAAATAAAATGCGATAAAAACAAAGTCAAGCATCATTATCATCATTCATGCCATCCGGGTTTTGGTTAGGATTGAAGTACTGATCAACGGGAGTTTGTTGCTTGATGCATTCATCCAATTGGTTTTGTAGATGATCAAACCTTGAGACGTTATAAGCATGCATATCATCAAGTCTAATGGTGACCTCATTTTGAAACTTAACTTGTCTTAAGCTCATTTCTTTTAACATTTCCATGATTGCACCATTACTAACTTCTGAAGGGTTACTCTCCATGCTTTCATTTTCATGAGTTTCCACTCTTGGTCTCTTACCCCTTTCTTCTTGATTCCCTTGAATTTCTTCTTCATCTTCATCTTCCTTTCCACAAAACTCATAATTTTCAATCTCATTATTCCACTTATAATCCATCTTTTTCATTTGAGTCATGCTGAAGATTTGATCTCTTTTTGGGTTAATCCAAGATCCAGCTACTCGGTAGGTTATTTTGAAGTGGTCTAAGATAGTGCAGATCAAACTAGAATATCCGAAACAATGATCCTTTTTGGAATCTCTTAAGGCAAACAAACAGCTCACGATGTAGTGTGGCCAATCCATTTTCTTTCTTTCCATCATAATGTACATAAGATCAATGTCCTTCCAATCAAGTCTAGAGTAGCTTCCACCTCTTGGCCTTAGAATGTGATTCACAATCCAAAGTAAAACTCTTGGGCCTTTCTTGAGTATGCCGGCCTTTCCATTTGGACTTTTACCATTTCTAGTTAGAGTGCTTGCAAACTCAGTCATATTGTACTTAGGACCATCAACATCGGTGAATTTTTCTAAGTTCTTATCAGTTACCATGCCAAATAGTTTGAACCAAAGATTGTTAGTGACCTTGTAAATCTTTTCTCCTATACAGAACTCAAACTCAGCAACATTTTGTTCTTGTAATCCAGAGTAGAAAATCCTAATTAAGTCCTCTATGTAAGCTCTTTTCAGGTTACAAAAAGTAATGAGATTTTCTCTCTTAATGATCTCAGCAACTTCACTTAGATGTAATTCCTCAAGATTTTCAACATCAACAGCATTTTGAGGAATTACTTTCTTTTCCTTACAAGTTCTAATATAGAAGTTCAAGTAATTCTCATGAACAAAATTTTCTTCCCTAAAATTTTCTTCATGATCCGTATCCCTTATCTTCTTAGTCCTACGGCCATTCTTACTTCTATTGCTAGTTGACATTCTTAAAGTAGGGAGTAGGATAATGTTACCTGTTGAATGTTTGAAGAATTGAAGAATTCACACAACCCAATATGGAAGAAATCCTTGTCTTGAATTTGATGATTATAAAGCTTGAACCATTAAATTGATGAAGGAATGTGAATGGGTAATGAATTTGAAGTAGTTTAGGGTCAAATTTTGTGAGTTTTGGTTGAGTTTGAGGGAGATTGAGAATTTGGGAATGAGGGTTTTGAAGTTGCTTCTCGTGTAGAAGAAGTTTTTGGTGTTTGATGAATGAATGAATGAAAATTGATACATAAAGCTGTTTTCACGCATATGTATCGATATAAACTCGTGTTTGTATCGATACAAGTCAGTTTTCTGCGACATGTATCGAAGCATGCCAGCATGTATCGATACATGGGATAGTTTCTGTCCTAACTGAAGAGCTATGTATCGATACAACCATCATATGTATCGATACATATCAGTTCATTTTGAAAATTTGCAGAGTAACTAACGTGTATCCATACAATATTTATTTGTATCGATCCAAAAAGCATTATTTTCAATTTTTCTCAAAACACATGAACTTATAAGTTTGAAAAATAATTTTTATGACTCCCAAATAACATGTATGTATGAAACACATATAATCAACAAGGTACACACTTATGTATGTGAGCAAAAACAATACCAAAGCACATTATAACATGAGAACACATGTTAAACCATATATGCATGATGATCCATTCACATAAAGAATCAAAGTACCAAAATTAATCATATGAAAATATATATCTATGTATGCACACAAAGTCACATATAAGAACAAAACAAACATATACAAACCAAGTATGAACTTAATATGACAATTGTAATGATTTTTGTCAAAATCCCATTTAAGACGTATGAGTCTCAAAAACTTATAAATATTTTTGAGCAAGATTCTTGGAAATGAAGGATTAGACAAACATCAAAGCACATATCATATTAAGGTGAAAGTTGTATGTATATGAACCAATATACAAATGCCAAAAAAAAAATATAAAGGAAAAGGTAGAGAATAGAATCTTCCCTTAAGTGTTATGTGGAGGAAGTGATCAATTTCCACAACATTGTAAGTGTTGAGTTGAAGCTTTTCTCATCATTTTCCTTGTTCGTAAGTCTTGAACTCCATTGATGCCGGTGTCTTTCGTCAATGGTTCAAGACATTCTCCTACATACTTAGACATTTGAAGTAGGTCCCCAACTCATGTTGGGTCCTAGTTGGTTAGTAGCAACATTATTGCTTAACTTGGGTAACCATTGCAATTTGCCTTTTGGTACCAAGGTTTTCCGAGCATGGCATTTTGCAATAGTATGACCCTTGTTACAACAATAATGACAAACAATATGAGGATTACTTTTCTTAGGATCCTTTTCAACAAACTTATACTTTTTATTTCTAGGTTTTAAAGATTTGTTGAATTTAGATGGATCAACCGCAAAAGTAATCTCCGGCTTAGATGGTTCTTTTAGCTTATCTTGCAACTTTCGCAAGTCTCTAGATAAGTAAAAGCATCCATCACATCCGCTTCTATCGTTACCATAACTATCAAAAGTCACAAGAGGTTTTTGAATCATAGACTCTTTGAGAGCTTTCAACTCAAGCTCCGTTTCCGAAACTTTTGCCTCAAGGTATTTATTAACTTGCATTAAACCTTTTAGTCGTTGAAAAGCCTCTTTAGTCTCTTTGTGTAACTTTTCAAAAGCGACTTGCAACTCATGATATTCTAAAAGCGTATATGAGCTAGAGGGATTTTGATTTACCTTTTTAGGAGCAAGTTTCTTACGATCATATGATGTCAAGCATACATTTGCCAATACATCTTCACCACTTGAGCTAGAGCTTGATGATGAAGAAGATGAAGAGCTACTACTCTCCCATGCAACATAAGCTTTCTTTCCCTTGCTTCCCTTTTTGAATGATGGTGACTCCTTTTCTTTTCTCTTCAACTTAGGGCAATCCGGTTTGAAATGACCAATTTGGACGCACTCATAGCATGCCCCTTTCTTGGAGTACCTACCACTATCACTCTTCCGGCGATAACCACTATCTTTCCGAAACTTCTTAAGATTGTCATCGGAATGTCTTATCCCATTCTTTCTCACATATCTATTATAGCGTCGAACGAAGAGCCTCATTTCCTCATTATCGGAATCGTCTTCGCTTGAGCTACTTTCCACTTGCTCAACCTTTATAGACTTGGATGTGGAGGCCTTTAGAGCAATGGACCTCTTATCCTTTTCTTTTTTCCTTTTCGTTGTGTTTCTCTTTTTTCCCACCTTTCTCATGCTTTTCCAACAAATTAAGCACTTGTTCATGTTCCGTTAGCTTACCGAATAAGGTTGTGAGACTCAAAGTTGTAAGATCATTCGCTTCTTTGATTGCGGTGACCTTTGGTTGCCATGACCTATTAAGACATCTCAAAATCTTATTAGTACCATCTTGATTAGTGATTGGTTTACCTAGACCATGTAACTTGTTGGTAATTTTCACAAATCGTTGTTGCATATCCGCAATGGTTTCACCATCTTGCATATGGAACAATTTGAACTCTTGAGTTAAGGTGTTTATTTTCGATATTTTGACCTCATTAGTACCCTCAAAATGAGTAACTAATGTATCCCACATTTCTTTGGCCGATACACAATGTGACACATGATAAAATTGTTCAATCCCAAGGGATGAAATAAGTATGTTTTGTGCCTTTATATCATAATTGACCTTTTTCTTTTCATCTTCCGTCCATTGTGCCATAGGCTTATTGGTGACAATGCCATTAGGATCGGTGATTGTCGGAACAAACGGACCGGTCTCAATAGCATTCCACACTTCACCATCAAAAGAATTAATGTGAATCCGCATACTACTTTTCCAATAATCAAAATGATCTCCATTGAATATAGGTGCCCTATTATACGCCCCTTTAGGTGCAAAAGCCATGTTTTCTAATAATTGGCACAATCCACCAAATTTTGTGAACAAAATTGAACCGGGATCGTGATACCACTTGTTAGACTACTTGGCTACCACTTAGAAAGGGGGGGTTGAATAAGTGGCCCTTTTAAACAATGTCGTTTTTTAAAAATATTTTGTTTAAAAGATACGCGCGGAAGCACCACCGGATCGGTAGTCTCTTTGCACCCGATTGATCACTAGAAAGGAATTATAGCCTTTGAACGTATGAAAAGACTTAGAAATGATCGTGTACAAATTAATCGAATTTAAACACTTAAATTAAAAACAGCCCAAGCAAGTTACTTAGTATTGAATCGAATCCAATCTCAATCAAGATATGTCAATTGAATTTTTGTGCACACGTACGAACACGAAAATTCAATTGACTCACAAATCAAAGTAATTGCGTGAAATAAAGGATTGAAAGAGAAAGACACAAACACTTGATTAGGGAGTTCCCCGACTTTCGTGTCGTCTTCGCGGTCGGCCGGGTACGTCTCCCCCCAAATAACCAAATGGGTTATTTGAGAGTATATTGATTAAAAATGATGAACACAAGTGCACAATTTACAAACGACTCGAATAAACCTATATTGAATCAAATGTAAACTATGTGAATAAACCTCAACAACCAAAGAAACTTCTCCCTCTGATTCCAACAATCCGAACCCGTGCGCAAATCCTCGCACCGATCGTCCAGCTGAGTTCCTCGCTTCTTTGTTGTTGATCCTCCAAGATATCGCACAATCTTGAACCCTTGAGAGAAACCCAAACCTTCTTCACAAACCAACTCGATCACGTCTCTGATTCACCGCAAGCCGTATCGAACGTTATCGATCAAATGTGCAATCTCTATTCGAATGATCTCATACTCAATCTTCAATTAATTGCAACTTTGAAAGAAGATGATGATCTTGTGAAGAATAATCCCTTTGATCCAAATTTTTCCCTAATTTGAATCCCAAAGTGTTTTCTGAAGCTATTTCACTTTCTCACAGGTTTTCTCTACTTTACAAGGAACAAGCATATTGCTATTTAAAGAGAAAATAGAATTGAGCAAGTTTAGGCAAAATGTAACATACGTGTATCGATACAAATGATGGTTTGTATCGATACAAACCCTTTGACCAGCGTTCAAATTGAAAGATTTGACCTATGTATCGATACAAACACGTATGTGTATCGATACATATATCAGTTTCTTGAAATCTTGACTGATATGTATCAAATCATGCAAGCATGATTCGATACATCATGTACCAACTGATTTTTTGAGAGATACAGGTGTGTATCGATACATGCAAGCATGATTCGATACACAGATGACGCTTTGCCTCTGAGAGACATATTTGTATCGATACAAGTGATGTATGTATCGATACAAAATGCACAAAATCAGTCTGAAGTAATTTCAGGACATATGTATCGATACAAATGATTATGTATCGATACAGAATACCTAAAAATCAATTTTTCAAGGTTTTAAAAATAGTTTTTCGCTGTCAGATCATTTGTAATATTGCCAAAATATGTTCTACTCTATTTTCATGTGTTTTGACAATTATTAAAACATGAGGATGAACTGGTGCACTTACACCATATCCATCGACACAAAGAGACAAAAGAGGTTGGTGTGCTGCAATTAAGACAAAACCAAGGGGCCGAATTGAAACAACTAACAACGTGGAAGATATCCCATATCAGACGGACGAAATGTCTAATGTAAATAGTGTGATAGAAGTTGAACAAATTAGTCGTCTTTGTGATGATTTTCCAAACACCGGAGAAGAAGTTGGTGAAGAAGAGACTGAAGAAGAAGATGAAGAGGCCAATGATGTAGAATCAAGTGAATCATCTGATGATGAGTTTGATGCATAATATGAATGTTTTTAATTTATGTGATAATTAATGTGATTGAATAATGTGATAGAAGTTGAACAATTTAGTCGTCTAATGTATTAATTAATTAAATATTACATGGAGATTTTTATTGCTCGAATATGTTTATTTAATTAAATATTACATGGAGATTTTTATTGCATGAATATGTTTATTTAAAATTTGTTTGGTACATATATTTATATACATATATTTATATATATATATATATATATAGATGTCATCAGGAGGATCAAATGAGCCGGCACCAACTGTCAAACAAAAGACTAAGAAAGTTATAAAAGTTAAACGCGCTGTTTATGACCCAACTTTTGTCCCAATGCCTAATACGGGTGAAGCCGATGGTACAACCACAAATGGTGATGGAGAGACTAGTGAAGCCGGTGGTACATCCACAAATGGTGATGGAGAGACGGTTGGTGAGCTTTATGTCGAGGGTACCTATAATGACGAGGTAGAATATGTTATTGATCGACATAACAAATTTGTTATTAGACCCGACGGTGGTAACATGTATGTATTTATTATACTATTTATTTATTTATTTATGTATTATTTGTGTTGAATATAATAATCTGACATAATATTAATTCATTTGTTGAAAATATTTCTTCCCAGCAAACCCGCTGCAAGTGCTATCGCTGTTATAATTCATGAAAGTTATCGAAAATCATGGGCCACATGGACTGAGATGAAGAATGATAAAGAGAATGGTGAAGATGCAACTTATGGGACTGACTATTTTAATTCTTTTCAGGTAATTAATTAGTTGTAAATTAAAATTTATTTCTTCTATTAATTAAATGTATTTCTTCTATTAACACATTGTATTTATATAAACAGGCGAAATGTACTTGGTGGGTGAAACATAATGCAGCAATTATAAAATCCTTCAACTCTAGAGGTGTCCATCGCCTCTCTGAAATTCTTAAAGTTGTACGTGTGAGTGACAAATGTCCTGCTTGGATGTCCAACACCGTGTGGAAAGAACTTGTAGAAAAGTGGAGTTCGGAAGGTTTTAAAAAAAATCCGCACAAAACACATCAAATAGAAATTCAGAGAAGGGTGCGAGTTGTCACACAGGAGGTTCCATATCTATCGCAATCCACCGTGAACGAATGGTATGGTATTTTATTAATTTTTTATAATTTATCTTGAACAATTACATTTTCCTTGATATATCTTAACTAATTACATTTAATTTTATTAATTTAGGAGAGGGAAGAAAACCCAGAAGTGGAAATGTCCAAGGTTCATCGCAAATTTCACACATACAAAGAAAGTGGTGAATTCATTGATGACAAGTCAAGAATCTTTCATGTATTAATAAACACTTTTCTCATAATTAAATTATTTACTTTAAGTTTAATAATTAATTTCAACTACGCATTAATTAATTTTATTTTGTTTATTGTATACAGGAAAAGCTTGATGCTGAGATGAAAAAGTGGGATGACCATCAAGCAACTCTTCCTCCTGAACAAAGGGCAACTGCTTAAAAAAGGAAATTAGTTTCAGATCAATTTTGGTTTGAAATCACTGGAGGCAAAAAAAGAGGTCACTTTCTTGGTGGTGGTACTCAGTCAGGCTCCTGGAAGAAAGGTCCTTCAGGATCTTTTGAGCAGTCTTCTACTTCTGATGTTTCGTGTGACTCACGACTTCCTAACATCGATGAAATGCATGAACTTTTTCAAAGTACCCATGAAGCAGCTGTGCAAAAGGCACTTGAGATTTATCAGAAATCTGAAGAGGAGAAACATGCACAAATGAGGGCTCAACTAGACCAACAACAAGCATTAATGGATCAAAGAATGCAACAAATGGCGGAAGAACGAGCACTAATGCAGCAACAAATGTTGGATATGCAACTTATGCAGCAACAGATGATGCAACAACAACAGTTTCCTCCAGCATTTAATAATTATCAGTCTTCTCGTTACCAGCAAAATCTCACTTTTGTCCCGCAGTCTTCTTCCCAATATCAAAATGCACAACAATCTCCTTCACTCTCGCAGCGAAATATGTTTCGCTCAATGCCAAATATTCTGCCTTTGTCTACACCACTTAGAGTTCCACTTTCTGAAGAAGATGCACGGATCCTTGAGCAAACTCGGCACCAATTAATTTTTGATGATGTTAATGAAGATCCAAACAATATTCCTCAGAATAATAATTCTTATGGTAATTAGTTGTTGTACTATTTAATTTTTATGGTAATTTGTGATTTTACTATTTTGTTATATGTTAGTCGTTGTAATATTAAGACATATTTAAAACTATTTGTAATATTTAATCGTATTTGAATTATCGTTTAATTTATGTTAGTCGTTGTAATATGAAGACATATTTGAAACTATTTGTAATATTTAGTCTTATTTGAATTATCGTTTTATTTGTTTTTTATTTATATTACTATGTGCATCCAAAAATGGCCCAAATAGATTAAAAAAAAAAACATCCAAACAAGGTCCAAATAAATAAATAAAAAACTCTAATATCTCACAAGTCACAACACTCTCATTATTATTACGTTTATTTATTTTTCTATTTTTTCACTTTTGTTCATTTGTTCATTTTTTCACTTTTCTATTTTTATTTATTATTACGTTTATAAAAATGGGTTCTTTATGAGTTAATATAATAAAGTAGCAATTTAGAGACATGTTACAATGTTATGTTGCTTTATGGCTTAGTTTTGTGCATAACCACAGTCCCTATTTGACTAGAAAGGTTTATGTTGCATGATGTTATGGTGGGTTTCATACATTTAAGTGTTTGGGTTGTTATACTTTGAGGCCCTGTATTCAGAATTATGAGCAAATGTTTTAAGTTCTGAGTTATGTTTGGTTATAGAATACATTTGAATTGTAAAGCATGATTTTGCAAAAGGTTTAGTTCAAGTTTTTAACCTTTTTCGATAACCCATTGCTATTGGCTATGTAAATTCTAAGATGGTTAAATATTGCCTCTAAGATGGTTATAGAATACATTTGAAGAAACGAGGAAGAATCATTGATTTTTCGCTAAGCCCAGGTTTTGATTTTCGAATTGGAATCTGTTTTATTTGTTTTTGATTAATTGTATTTTTAGTATTTTGAATCTTGAAGAATCTGTGAACTGATTTTGGATTTATATATTTGTTTTTGATTAATCCTATATTTTTCTTTTTTGGTGATAGTTTATTTTTATTTATTTTTGATAAATCTGTGAACTGTTTTGGATTACCCTCTTTTGTTGATTTGCTTTAGGATTTGTGTTATTGAATTTGAGAAAACTTCATTTGACTGTCAGTGATTGTTTGACAAAATAATATACCAAAACCATAACAAATGGAGTTTAACGACTTTCTCTCTTCTTTTGGATTTCTTTTTTAGTTAGTAATTTTAGAATAATGCACTAAAATATTAATGTACCAGAAGGAATTGTTAATTTGTGGATTGGGATTTTTTAATAAGGGTACATACTTTTATATGCATGATGCAGGTGATTGCTGGCAAAGGCCATGAAACATATCAAATAGAAGGTGAAAAGAGGGATTTCTTCGATGACCGGGAAGAATGCAGGGAGGCATTGTAGTATGTTGACGACCTTCACCAAGCTGGAATAGATACAAGTGAATTTCCATGGCGGTAATGTCAAATGTTTTCTGCTTTTAATGTCTTTTTGTAACCGGCATGGCTGGCTATCAGCATAATTGGTTTAAATGGGCACATGAATGAAATAAAAGAATAGAAAAATGTGAATTCTCAGTCTAGAAAATATAGAATTAATGTTATTCATGAAAAACCTTTGATAATTTTAATACTTTTGATCAGGACTGTTCATTGAAAACAACATGTTTGGTTTATAGTGCTAATGTTGAGGTTTAGTTTAGCTTGTTAATTTCTTTCATTGAGGTAGAATCATATACTACGTTTGGTTTTAGTCTTGTTAAGTACTTTTGCAGCAATTGAAAACAATCAACTTACTACTCTGTTTTGCATCTTGTGAACAAGAAAGAATGTAAATAAATAAATTCTTTAAAGATGAATAACATACAGATGATTTCTTTTTATAAAATTAAATATATAAAGTTTGTGTTTATGTATGATATGAACATTTTGGGGATTAGTAATTGTGTTGTATATGAGGAGCAGATTAAAGAAGTTGAATATAGGAAGAGGTAATGCTAATTGCTCTTTATGTATGAAGAAAAAATGAATTATGATTTTCTACATTATTTATGTTCCTTATAGGTAGTTTGTGCTTATGACTTTCTATTTTGGATTTAGCTTAACCATTGTACTTGAATTTAGTTTATAACCATTGAGTTCATGTTTCAATGTTTTTCTTTTTTTTTTTAAGTATTGTTAAATTTGTTGCTCTTGGATTTAGATTAACCATTGATATTAAGTTGTAATAATATTTTTTTTCTAAATGTTTGTTGCAGACTTTGTATTGTTCCCTCTTTGCAGCTTTGGCACTCCTTCTCCCCTCTTTGAAGATTTTTTTCTTTAATTTTGGATGACTGTAACATATAATTTATTTTAGCTCTTGGCTGCAATTTATTTTGATTAGTCTTGTGACAAAAGATTTGTTTTAAATATGTTCTCATGCTCATTCCATGGCCCCAATTTAGAATAATGTTTTTTTTCTAGTTGAAAAATATATTTTTTAACATAGTTATGGGCCATATTAATTATAATATTAAAATTAATTGTGAAAATTTAATATTTGTAATTTATTTATAAAAGTAAAAATATTTTAAATATATAAAAAAGATTTAACAGATTAATTTTTTTAAAAAAAAACATCTATTCTTTCCGGCGGCGTCTGGCAGACGCCGCCGCTAAACCTTTTTTTTATTTATTTTGGATGCGCTTCCGGCGGTTTTAAGCCGCCGCTAAAATATCACCTACAGTTCCGGCGGTTTTTGGCCGCCGCAAACGTTTGCCACGTCAACCAATCTTAAGTCAATTCCGACGGAAAAAAACCGCCGCAAATGCTTGCCGCTAATTGCCGGCGGTTTTATGACCCCAAAAACCGCCGCAAAGGTTTCCAACCAGCTGTTATCCGGCGGATATGAAAACCGCCGCAATTTCTCTATTTCGGCCGTTTTTTAAGCGTTTTCGGCCATTTTTGGGCGCCGCAAATGACTGAAATTCTTGTAGTGATAGACATGACTTGGTCAGAGATGTGCTTTTTGTTAGACTACTAGGCTACCACTTAGAAGGGGGGGTTGAATAAGTGGCTTCTTTAATCAACGGCAATTTTAAAAAAAATTATTTGATTAAAAACAATGCGCGGAAGCACCACCGGATCGGTAGTCTACTTTGCACCTTTTGACCAAAGGAAAGATAGTATCGCCTTGAACGAATTAGGAAAAATATCGGAACGATTAATACGCGATATTCAAATTTAATTTGATTGACAAAAACAGTCCCAAGCAATTTATATGGTTTGATATTTCAAGTTTCAATCACAATCAAGCAAGAACCAATTGAATTTTTGTGAACCAATACGAACAACAAAAATTCAATCAATTAATCAATTTAATGAAATTAACGAAATTAAAAGAGAGAGATAAAGAGAGACACACGATGTGATTAGGGAGTTCCCCGGATTGCGCGTCGTCCACGCGTTTGTCCGAGTACGTCTGCCCCCAAATAACCAAACGGGTTATTTGAGAGTTTATAGATCAAAAACTTGATGAACAAACAGTGCACAATTTACAATTGAAATCTATAATCCTATAGCAAGACAAAATGTAAACTAATGCGAATAACCTCGACACCCAACAGAACTTCACCCTCTGATTCCAACGATTCACCTTGTGCCAAACCGCACCCAATCGTCCAACTGAGTCCTTCGTTCCTTGTTGTCGAATCCTTCAAGACACGCACGATCTTGAATCACTTAAGAGAAACACTAGAACCTTCAACGCAATTCAACCCGATCACGATTCTGATTCACCGCGAACCGTATCAAACGTTATCACACAATTCTGCAATTTCTTATTGAATTGATCCCATACTCAAATCCAATTTTGATTGCAAACTTGATGAAGATGATGAACTTGTGTTGAATCAAACCTTTGATGCAAATTCTCACTCAATTTGTACCCAAAGCGTTTTCTGATCTTTCACACTAGTTTTCTCTCAGTTGTCTTCTTTTTTTTTTTTACAAAGGATCGCACACATTGCTATTTAAAGAGAAAATAGAATGAGCAAATTTAGGCATAATTTTTCATACATGTATCGATACAAATGATCATTTGTATTGATACAAATGCTTTGACCAACGTTAAAAATGGGAAAAATTGACCTTTGTATCGATACAAACACGGGTGTGTATCGATACAAATATCAGAATCTTGAAATTTTGACTGATATGTATCTAAGCATGCAAGCATGCTTCGAATCATCTTGAGTTTTCTGGATTTTGAGAACAAACAGATGTGTATCGATACATGCAAGCATGCTTCGATACACAGGAGTTGTTCTGTCTCTGAGAGACCTCTTTTGTATCGATACAGACCATGTATGTATCGATACAAAATGCTCAAAATCAAGCAGAAGAGATTTCAGGACATTTGTATCGATACACCAATGTATGTATCGATACAAAATACCTAAAAGTCAGTTTTTCAAGGTTTTAGAAAATAGTTCTTTGTTGTCAAGTCATTTGTAATGTTGCCAAAATATGTTCAATCCTATTTTCATGTGTTTTGACAATTATTAAAACATGAGGATGAACTGGTGCACTTACATTCTCCCCCTTTTTGATAATTGTCAAAACTATGCATAAGCTAAGCCTATACCTAATATGCAATAAAATAGCAATATGTATACAGACGCAATTAAAAACACCAAGGCTAACAATAAGCACGCTTCCCCTGAGTTGATGCCATAATGCGATTGTCGTAGATAATATTCAAGACTCTTTTAGCTATTCATCCTTAGCTTGTGCATCCAAATCTCTCCCCCTTTGACAATATCAAAAAGAAGAAGAGAGTCTATTAGAAGTATCAAGTTCAATCAATTTTGATCCAAGTCATATCGTGCACTTACATTTGTCGAAATGCACATATATGATGAAAATTCCTAATCAATATAAATACATACAAATATATGCCAAAATATATCAAATGACGAAACCAAATATCATGATAAAACATGGAATGTAGAACAACAATCCATAAACCAACTCATGAGTATTGAAACACATCGACATTTTAAATCAACCAACATATCAAAATATGGGACGAAAATAAACAAAATAATGCAACAAATGCATAAACATAAAACCAAACATCCAAACATACGAAACTATCCAAATAAAGTCATACATATCCAAAATGAATGTTGCCCAAACATGACAACATTAAAAATATTCGTACAACCAAATCGAAATGATCCAAAAGTCATAAGAGATAACAAAAGAAATTGTTCATGCGAAGAGAGAAATGAAATGCAAAAGACATTTAATCATGAAAGATCCTCATTCATGCCATCCGGGTTTGGGTCGGGGTTAAGGTAGTGGTCAACGGAAGTTTGTTGCTTGACGAGTTCATCCACTTGGTTTTGGAGATGATCAAACCTTGTGACATTGTAACCATGCATATCATCAAGTCTCTTGGTGACTTCATTTTGAAACATTGCTTGCCTTAAGCTCATTTCCTTAAGCATTTCCATGATTGCACTATTGCTAACTTCCGAGTAGTCACCTTCCATGCTTTCACCTCCACTCGATTCCACTCTTGGTCTTTTACCCCTTTCCTCTCTTTTACTTTGCATTCGCTCCTCATCTTCATCCTCCTTTCCACAAAACTCATAGTCCTTAATCACATCATTCCACTTATAATCCATCTTCTTCATCTGAGTCATGCTAAAGATTTGATCTCTCTTTGGGCTAGTCCAAGATCCTGCCAAGTTAAGGGTTAGTTTGAAGTGCTTCAAGATGGTGCAAATCATACTCGCATATCCGAAGAATTGATCCTTCTTAGAGTTTCTCAATGCAAACATACGGCTGACAAAGTAGTGTGGCCAATCCATTTGCTTCTTTTTCCATCATGATGTACATAAGATCAATGTCTTTCCAGTCGAGTCTAGAGTATGGTCCACCTCTAGGTCTAAGAATGTGATTCACCACCCACAATAAAACTCTTGGACCTTGCTTGAGTCTACCGGCTTTTCCATTCGGACTTTTTCCATTCTTGGTTAGGGTGCTGGCAAACTCAGTCATATTGTACTTAGGACCCTCAGCATCAGTAAACTTGGTTAGATTCGTATCGGATTTCAAGCCAAAAAGTTTAAACCAAAGATTGTTAGAGACCTTGAAAATCTTCTTTCCTATACAAAACTCAAATTCAGCCCCATCTTGCTCTTGTATACCGGAATAGAAGATTCTAACTAATTCCTCTATGTAAGCATTTCTTAGATTGCAAAAGTTAGTGAGATTTTCTCTCCGAATAATTTCAGCAACATCACCCAAATGCAATTCCTCAAGTGTCTCAATACTCACAGCATTTTGGGGAATCACTTTCTTTTCCATGCAAGTTCTAATGAAGAAGTTGTAGTAATTTTCATGGATAAAATTTTCTCTCTTAAAGTTTTGATCAGAAGTAGAAACCCTGATTATCTTAGTCCTACCATCATCCTTCTTTCTATTGCTAGACATTTTTAAGGTGAGAAGTAGTGAAATGTTACCTTTGAAAATATTGAAGAGATGAAGAATGTGTAAACCCAAGTTGAGATACTCCTTGCTTCCAATGTGAATATTATAGACTAAGAACCATTAAATTGATGGAGGATTATGAATGGGTACCAAATTTGACATGGTTTGAAGTCAAATGTTGGAAGTTTTGGTTAAGTTTTGAGGGAGATAGAGAATTGGGAATGAGGGTTTTAAGAGTGTTCATGTTGGAGAAGAAGAGGTTTGTGATGATTTGATGCATGAATGAATGAAAATTGTCATATAAAACTGTTTCACGCGTTTTGTATCGATACATATCAATGTTTGTATCGATACAAGTCAGTTGTTTCGAAGCATGTATCGAAGCATGTAGCCATGTATCGATACATGAGTAACGTTCTGTCCAAACTGAAGAGCTATGTATCGATACAAGATCATATGTATCGATACATATCAGTTTATTTTGAAAATTTGAAAAATAACTGACATGTATCCATGCAAAATTTATTTGTATCGATCCAAAATGCATAAATTTCAATTTTTCTTCAAACACATGAACTTATAGGTTTTCAAAAACAATTTTTATGACTTTCAAATAACACGTATGTATGAAACATATAATCACAAAGGTACATGCATATATATGTGAACAGAAGCAATACCAAAGCATATCTTAACACGAGAACACATGTTAAACCATAAATGCATGATAAGGTAATCACATAAATCAATCAAAGTACCAAAATCAATCATATGAGAAAAGTATGTCTATGTATGCACACAAATTCACATAGAAGAAAAAACATATACATCCTAATATGAACTTAATAAGATAGTAGTAGTGATCTTTGTCAAATCCTCATTTAAGACGTATGAGTCTCAAAAACTTATCAATATTTTTGAGCGAAAATTCTTGGAAATGGAGGTTTAGACAACTATCAGAACCAATATCATATTAAGATAGAAATTGTATGTATATGAACCAAGATACAAATGCTAAGTAAAACGTATAAAAGTAAAGTTAAAGAATAGAATCTTCCCTCAAGTGTTTGGTGGAGGAAGTGATCAATTTCCACACCATGTGTGTGTTGAGTTGAATCTTATCTTTTCACTTTCCTTGTACATGAGTCTTGAACTCCATTGTTGTCGGTGTCTCTTGTCAATGGTTTCAAGACGATTCCCTACATACTTAGACATTTGAAATAGGTCCCCAACTCATGTTGGGTCCTAGTATGTTAGTAGCACCATTATTGTCTAACTTAGGTAACCATTGCAATTTGCCTCTTGGTACCAATACCTTTCTAGCATGACATTTTGCAATAGTATGACCCTTGTCACAACAATAATGACAAACGATATAAGGATTACTTTTCTTATGATCCTTTTCAACAAATTTATACTTTTTATTTTTAGGTTTCAAAGATTTGTTGAATTTAGATGGATCAATCGCAAAAGTAATCTCCGGCTTGGATGGCTCTTTTAGCTTATCTTGTAACTTTCGTAAGTCTCTACGTAAGTAAAAGCATCCATCACATCCGGTCCTATCGTTACCATAACTATCAAAAGTCACAAGAGGTTTTTGAATCAAAGTCTTTTTGAGGGCTTTCAACTCAAGCTCCGTTTCCGAAACTTTTGCCTCAAGGTATTTATTAACTTCCATTAAACATTTTAATCGTTGAAAAGCCTCTTTAGTTTCTTTGTGTAACTTTTCAAAAGCAACTTGCAACTCATGATATTCTAAAAGAGTATATGAGCTAGAGAGATTTTGGTTTACCTTTTTGGGAACAAGTTTCTTATGATCATGAGATGTTAAGCACACATTCGCCAACACGTCTTCATCACTAGAGCTAGAACTTGATGATGAAGAGGAAGATGAGCTTCCGCTTTCCCATGCAACATAAGCTTTCTTTCCTTTATCCTTGCTTCCCTTTTTGAATGAAGGTGACCCTTTCTCCTTTCTCTTGAGCTTGGGACAATCCGGTTTAAAGTGACCGATTTGTCCACATTCATAACATGCTCCTTTCTTAGAGTACCTAGCATCTTCATTCATCCGATGGTGACCACTATCTTTTCGATACTTTTTAAGATTCTCATCGGAGTGTCTTATCCCATTCTTTCTCACATACCTATTGTAGCGTCTCACGAAGAGTCCCATTTCCTCATCATCGGAATCATCTTCGCTTGAGCTACTTTCCACATGCTCTACCTTTTTGGACTTTGACTTTGAGGCTTTTAGAGCAATTGTCCTCGTGTCCTTTTCCTTTTCCTTATCCTTGTCATTGTGCTTTCCCTTTTTCTCACTTTTCTCTTGCTTTTCTAGCAAGTTTAGTACATGTTCATGTTCCGTAAGTTTGCCAAATAAAGTTGTAAGACTCAAAGTAGTGAGGTCGTTTGCCTCCTTAATCGCGGTGACCTTCGGTTGCCAACACCTACTAAGACATCTTAAAATTTTGTTAGTGGCGTCTTGATTTGTGATTGGCTTTCCCAAACCATGTAGCTTGTTGGTTATTTTGATAAATCGTTGTTGCATATCCTCGATGGTCTCGCCATCTAGCATATGGAACAACTCAAATTCTTGTGTCAATGTATTAATTTTGGATATCTTTACATCATTGGTACCCTCAAAGTGAGTTACCAATGTGTCCCACATTTCCTTAGCCGATTGACAATGTGACACATGATAGAATTGATCAATCCCAAGGGATGATATTAAAATATTTTGTGCATTTGCATCATAATTGGCCTTTTTCTTTTCCTCTTCCGTCCATTGTGCCACAGGCTTATTGGTGACAATGCCATGAGCATCGGTGATTGTTGGAACAAACGGACCGTTCTCAATAGCATTCCACACTTCACCATCAAAAGAATTGATGTGAATACGCATACTACTTTTGCAATAGTCAAAATGATCTCCATTGAATATAGGAGCCCTATTATACGCCCCTTTAGGTGCAAAAGCCATGTTGTCTAATAATTGGCACAAATTCCCGAATTTTGCAAGCAAAATTTAACCGGACTCGTGATACCACTTGTTAGACTACTAGGCTACCACTTAGAAGGGGGGGTTGTGTAACACCCCGTTTTTCAAAAGCCAAAAAAGGGCATTATTTTTTTCTTTTTTTTCTTTTTCAACTAACACTCAAAGTGCGCATAATTGTTTTTAAATGAACCGGCATTCAAATATACAAAAGAACTCATTACCAAAAGGTGCTTCGACAAGCAAAGTGTATTTCCTGAATAATTACAATCCAAGTCTAAGTACCAAAACAAGTTAGAAATCCTATGCTAACCAAAAAGCACGGTGCACAAAACACACCGGCGCATAGTCTGACTATCCTAGGCTACAGCTCCAACCTCTCACTGGGGCCTGGAACAGCCACCGTCGTCACCACGACCTAACCCATCATCTGGGTGGGATGAGCCCGCAAATGAAAGAAAGGGTCACCACAAAGTACAAGTATATATATATATAACCGGTGCGAAAGATGTACACATAACAAATTCCCACATACACAAGAGAAAGCTCTTTAACACAAAAGCAATTCCCACCAACGGGCTTATATATATTATGCACACCAAGCCTAATGCAGACTTCTACAATGAGCGTGACAACCGATTACTGGTTCGTCACATGCATGATTTTCCGGAAATTAACCTCTCCTCGGAGAGTCGTGGGGTAGGCAAAGCCACACAGAAATATACGTACCCGCACTAAAAATGTCACACAAGGCAGGTGAAGTCACACAGACAAACACCAACTCAATATAAATCCAGAGGGATTTGGCGAAGCCACACAGTCAAACGCCCGGTACGTAGGCAAAGTCACACAGACATACACCTAGGCACGCAACTATGAAATGCATGGCATATATTCTCTTTGGCATATACAGGATAGTCACACAAGACAAAATCCCCGCGTAGTCCTATCCGACGCACGCATTCATATATGCTCATGCAAATAATCACATAGCCTAAAGCCTATGCACAAGCCATCACAACCTACATACATTTTCCTAATCATATGTAAATTGCACGCGAATTTATAACCACGTTCTCATCAACGAGAATACATAAGTACAAACATGCCAAGCACACAGCAAAAGCATAAACAGCGAATTCAAGCATGTCGTAGCCGTTTTAAAAGACGGAAATAAAGTGGAGCCCTTACCTCGTCAAACACTCAAACGATCACACGATCACACAACTCTTACTTGCTTCCTAAAACAAGCAAAGTATTCAATCAAAACCATAACCAATCAATCCTTAAAGATTTGGACTCTAAAACCCCAAAACCCAAGGGTTTTCTAAGGAAAATCCTTCTTTCGGATACCATACCAAAAACTACCGTAATGATCAACACTCATGAGTTATTTGTACTATTTTTAGGACCTAAAACATTTGCCAAAAGTCTTAAATAATTTGAAATGCAAAATGGCCGTTTTCTTGCATTATAAGTTACGTACTTTCCGAGTACCCGAAAAACTCGTTTCCAATCCCAACCACTTCCAT
The DNA here is from genome assembly GCA_030408175.1 of Trifolium repens. NCBI lineage: Eukaryota > Viridiplantae > Streptophyta > Magnoliopsida > Fabales > Fabaceae > Trifolium > Trifolium repens. Next base: position 35,362,946 of record CP125844.1, read on the forward strand.
AAATTAATAAAAAGGGATTAGAAAGTTAAAAACCAAGTTTAGAAATCAGAATCCAAAATCTCAACTCCCAGAGCTCGCCCTGGCGAGTTGGTGGCGAGTGAAGGCAGAGAGTACTGGTCTTACTCGCTCTGGAGCTCGCCCTGGCGAGTTGTCAGGACCTGTGACACTCGCCCTGGCGAGTAACCACTCGCTCAGCGAGTTTCAACTGTCATGACAGCAAAAGACAGCAACTCACACCACCTTTTTCCACCCCAAGCCTAGTTTGATTCTATTAGTTCCCAACATCTTTTCAAGGCATAAAAGCAACCCATTTTCATAAGCAAGCAACACATTTCCGAAAGCATGTTGGTTGCTTCGAGTGCAAGTTATTTGATTTTCATTTCCAAAATCAAAACCAAATCCAAGCACAAGTTTTATTACGGGCCTTAACCGTCCGGTAATCATTTTCAAACATGTTTTCAAGGTAAAAAGTAACACCACGTGTCACAATAGTTTTAAACCACTTTGACCCCAAAATACTACCCAAAAACAATAGTTTTAAACCACTTTGACCCCAAAATACTACCCAAAAACTCTTAGAAAATATTTTCATAAACCACAAAATATTTTTCATCGGATTTTCTAAAACAAAACCATACAACGCATTTCCCTTTCGCCCAAAGGTTCAGAGACAACTTTTCTTTTCAAAACCTTACAACTTAACCACATGTTATTGATCAATACATAACCAAACCAAAACCCTAACTTTTCTCATGAGATTTTTCACCAACTCATGGAAAACAAAAACAACAAAGCCTAGCATGCTTACTAAACTCTCATGAACAACTTTCATGAAACAAGAACTAGCAAGAACAACAATTCTCACCAAACCCTCATAAGAACATAAACCCAAAAATCTCACAACTCTAAAAATCTACCAACCTAGGAGATGAGAAGAGAGGGTTACCTGTAGAAAGTGATTCTCTACACTTTTCCTCAAAGCTCCAAAGCTTGAAATGGAGTGAAATGGTGAAGAATGGAAAATTTAGTGAAGGTTAGAAAATGAAATGGAGTTTCACGTGGAAGAGAGAAAGAAAGGAGTGGAGTTTATGATTTTCTTAAGTCCACAATCAACAAACCTCCTTACTATGCCAATGCTCTTGCTCACTCACGGCCATTGGATCAAAAGACAAAATGCCAAGACACAACCCTAGCCATTGGATCAAACCAAACCAAATCCACTTGAGATAAAACTCAAAACCTCATAGAAACACTCACACGTTCAGCTCTCGCGCGCCGCGACGAACGAAACTCACCAAAACAGAAAACCTACGGAAAGAACGTCTAACGTTTCACATTTCCAAAACTTATCGCCGAATCTTTTTCCGCGACTGTAATTTTCTTCCATACCTCAGAAAATTAATCTCAGAATATATCCTAACTCGCGCAGATATATAAAACTTCCAACCGAAACCTCACTCAAAACAGACGCAATAAGATTTTACAACGACGGGTAAAATCCTACTCGTTTTTCCAAAAACAAGAATAATCCACAACTTATTATTCTGAAACCACAAGTAACTTCTTATTCAAGCAACAGGATCACAGAACCAAAGTCTGTACAATTACAGTGCACGAGCACTAAACAGGCTCAATTACAGCAAAAGCTAATAATTACACGATGTTTCGTCACACGAACACATCGAAACCCTAATATTCCTTAAACCAACTATACAATGAAATCTTGGGTCTTACAGGTTGAATAAGTGGCTTCTTTAATCAACGGCAATTTTAAAAAAAATTATTTGATTAAAAACAATGCGCTGAAGCACCACCGGATCGGTAGTCTACTTTGCACCTTTTGACCAAAGGAAAGATAGTATCGCCTTGAACGAATTAGGAAAAATATCGGAACGATTAATGCGAGATATTCAAATTTAATTTGATTGACAAAAACAGTCCCAAGCAATTTATATGGTTTGATATTTCAAGTTTCAATCACAATCAAGCAAGAACCAATTGAATTTTTGTGAACCAATACGAACAACAAAAATTCAATCAATTAATCAATTTAACGAAATTAACGAAATTAAAAGAGAGAGATAAAGAGAGACACACGATGTGATTAGGGAGTTCCCCGGATTGCGCGTCGTCCACGCGTTTGTCCGAGTACGTCTCCCCCCAAATAACCAAACGGGTTATTTGAGAGTTTATAGATCAAAAACTTGATGAACAAACAGTGCACAGTTTACAATTGAAATCTATAATCCTATAGCAAGACAAAATGTAAACTAATGCGAATAACCTCGACACCCAACGGAACTTCACCCTCTGATTCCAACGATTCACCTTGTGCCAAACCGCACCCAATCGTCCAGCTGAGTCCTTCGTTCCTTGTTGTCGAATCCTTCAAGACACGCACGATCTTGAATCACTTGAGAGAAACACTAGAACCTTCAACGCAATTCAACCCGATCACGATTCTGATTCACCGCGAACCGTATCGAACGTTATCACACAATTCTGCAATTTCTTATTGAATTGATCCCATACTCAAATCCAATTTTGATTGCAAACTTGATGAAGATGATGAACTTGTGTTGAATCAAACCTTTGATGCAAATTCTCACTCAATTTGTACCCAAAGCGTTTTCTGATCTTTCACACTAGTTTTCTCTCAGTTGTCTTCTTTTTTTTTTTTACAAAGGATCACACACATTGCTATTTAAAGAGAAAATAGAATGAGCAAATTTAGGCATAATTTTTCATACATGTATCGATACAAATGATCATTTGTATCGATACAAATGCTGTGACCAACGTTAAAAATGGGAAAAATTGACCTTTGTATCGATACAAACACGGGTGTGTATCGATACAAATATCAGAATCTTGAAATCTTGACTGATATGTATCTAAGCATGCAAGCATGCTTCGAATCATCTTGAGTTTTCTGGATTTTGAGAACAAACAGATGTGTATCGATACATGCAAGCATGCTTCGACACACAGGAGCTGTTCTGTCTCTGAGAGACCTCTTTTGTATCGATACAGACCATGTATGTATCGATACAAAATGCTCAAAATCAAGCAGAAGAGATTTCAGGACATTTGTATCGATACACCAATGTATGTATCGATACAAAATACCTAAAAGTCAGTTTTTCAAGGTTTTAGAAAATAGTTCTTTGTTGTCAAGTCATTTGTAATGTTGCCAAAATATGTTCAATCCTATTTTCATGTGTTTTGACAATTATTAAAACATGAGGATGAACTGGTGCACTTACACTTTTTGATATTTTTAGGCGTGCAGGAATTTCTGTAAAGAAAGAAGCACCAGTGAACTTCTTGATAGACCCACAAGAAGGGAGATTGACACTTCGTCCTGCGGATGTTATGGTATATTGATGGGTAGGCGGGAAACATGCTTGTATAGATTTGACTGGAGTTTCCCCACTTGTGGGACTGGGGGTTAGAGATTTTACAGTAGGACATGCAACCCTCAAAGCTGCTTCAACCAAAATGGTCAAACATGAGAAAGCGTGCTCTGACAATCAACACGTGTTTATACCATTTGCATTTGACACTTTTTGCTTTTTAGCACCAAAGGCGGTAGACCTTCTAAAAAGGATTCAAAAAGTTATGCATAGTAATATTATGTCGCCTAGGTCTATGAATGTATTATTTCAAAGATTGGGTTTTGCGATACAAAAAGGTTTAGCGGCGCAGCTTGTTGCCCTCTTCCTTTTATTCGTGTGTAATTATCTTATATATATAAATTATAAATTTATTTTCTAATATAAAATAAAAGTTTATAACCTCTTTTTTTTTATATATGCATTTTTGGATGTGTTGGTATGTTCCAATTGCTCCAATATAGTGAACTAACATGGGTTATTAAAGAATATCGGGTAAAATTATTTGATATGAATCTCCATCCATTATAAAGTATCTTTATCTAAAAAATAGAGACTTATTTACAGCTGATAACACGTAAAATGCACTATTAATTTAGCTCAACTCACACGTGTTTTGATCTCGATTTCATAGATTTTGCAATGTTATGCTGGTATTTTATGTCTTTTTCAGGTATATATTGATTAATGGTCCCTGCACGTCAAAACGGCAAAAAGCGGTGAAATAAAATAAAAAAATAGAAAAATAAATGCTTCAGCCCAGCCCATCACAAAGGAGTCAAAGAAGCAAGGAAAAAAGTCAATCATCCAAATCTGAAAAAAAGAAAGAAAGCACGATCAAAGGAAGCAGTTTCTTCACTCCTAGTTTTCCTCCACTACCTTATACACGTTCTCAGGTTTTCAAGCATGAGTTAGCAGTGTTTCAAAAAAAAAAAAAAACATGAGTTAGCAGACTACAAATAGACATTCAGTTCTCAAAAACTGCATCCAAGCTTATTGTTATTTTTATGAGCCTGAAAATTCACTTATTGTAAAAGTGCTTAATTTCTCACATCGGGGAATAAGTGGAGAATTTTAGTTTAAGTTTGGAGCTTTAAATTCGATTTCCAGTAGCTGTTACAATTGCAATTTACGATTCTTAATTCAATTTTATTCAGAGTTTATTCGTTACAGGTTCTGATTACTTTTGTTTATTTTCTTTTGTTGTTGCAATTTGTTTATTGTTTGTGTTTCATTTACATGGTATGCACGTTACAGTAATCGCGAGCATATTTTAATTTGTAGTATTTAGTCACTTGATTTATTGGTTCGATTAAAAAAAGCTTATTTAAGAAAAGTTTAAGTAACTGGTTTATGCTTCTGTCGTCGATTAAAATTGCTCAGTTAAAATCGTTCCCTGTTTCAACAATGAAGTATACCATGAATTCATATTTTTTTATTATATTTAATATGTCTGAGTAGATTTTTATAGAGTCCGTAATATAAGGATAGTCTACCAACGGTATTTCATTGAGTCAAAAATAAATGTTTATAACGAGAATTGTTTAATGCCTGAATTAATTCTGTTTTTAGAACTAATTCTGTTTTTAGAACTCATAGTTTAGTGCGAAAATAGAAACACAGAGGTACCGTTTTCAATTTGAAAGAATGAAAACTTTATCTGACCGTAAAAAATTCAGTTTTTGATTCTAAACACTGCGAAAGCAATTTTTTATCAATTAGGAAAAATTCAGTTTTCAAAAAGATAATTTTAAGAGTGTAAACGGACACGCGAGAGCGGGCGTTTATATGCTTAAAATTCGGTACAATTCATGCGACAGCTGACGGTACCTTTAATTTAATTTTTCTATCTTAAGCAACTTTTTGAGTAATTAAAAGTAATTATTTTCATAAAAAAGATTTTGTGTCGTAACACGTTAGATACGCGAAAGCGGGCAGTTAGATTACGCAGTTAAAATCTATTTTAAAACTTAACCTTTTATTTACAAGAAAGTGAATACCAACGGTCGATGAGAGTTTCATTCCGGTCTCTCGTTAATTAAAATAGTAATTGAAAAAAAAACTTTATTTTACTTATTTACCAACAAATTAATTATCACCGCCTTAGCTAAACACTTTGACAACAAAATACGGTATTTGACATTGGTCTATGTGGAATCGATAATCTTTTATACTATAACTGATATTTCCGTGCACTTGCGGACTCATCAACAGCCCTGTCGGCTGATTATCAATTGGTGAATTAGTTTTCTCAATATTAGGAGGAAAGAATAAGCAGTTGACATATATGAACCAGAAGTTCAAATGAATCACTTGAAATAAATTATTATCTTATCTTGATCCTTATATAAACTAGTTTAAATCAGATGTCCAAAAGATAAATCATTTGCAAAGTTAATGAAATCAACTATCAGCTGCTAACGCTCCAATCAAAATGGATGTCCTTGCTGGACAATATTGCAAACGAGTCTTAACCCACCCTGAAGTGTGGTAGGCCAGTCGATTCAAAAGATAAAAATCCTCAAATAAAAAACTGAGCTAAAAAAGAAAGATAACCCAAGTGAGGATATGAAAAAAGTATTTGACATAATTGATTTTCAGTTCCAGAAGAACTTATCAGGTACTTGGAATTTGTGAAAATAGAAATCTCGATGAATTATGTCATGAATGGAAATTATGTCGTGAATGAAATACGATGGAACCGAAAGGAAGTCAATGTTGACAATATAACATAGCACTATATATGATAAGAAATAATGAGGATCGTAAATCATAGTCTATTGAGGATTATAGACAATAGATTGATTGACTAAATGAAAAAGACGCAATTGCTACGTAATTTAAAGTCACTTTGCAAAGTGAAAGATTTTTGGACTGACAATCCATACACCTGAAAATGTAAAAATGATGAGATAGGAATCAATTTTCGTGTGAATAGAAAATGTTGAAATACAAATATTAAAAGCTTGCTTTTTATTCAAGCATATTGGTAAAAGTTTGCCATTGAATGAGAAGATAAATATTCACCTAAAGTGAAATCAAAATCATTTTCTTACTTGATTAAGTTTATTAACACATGAAAGATTCAATTTATTTGAAAAATGTGTTACGATATATTTATATGGCTCACTTGTTAGTGTGGATTATATAAAACTCCTTGAAGGATTTAATTTTCACAAGACATACAAACTATTGAAGAGATGACTTAATAAAACGAATAAGTCTCTTTGTGTACATATACAATCAAAATGTATCTTGTATAACAATCTTAGTGAGTATTCCCAAATTTGAAACATCAGAATGACAACATTTGTCCATTTTATTAAAGATTTGAAAATGAATTTGTTATAGTTGATTTTCATAATAATAATATTATAAATTTGACCAGAACTCCTGAAGAGCTCTTGAAATCTATTTATTAAAGAAAAGTTTGAAATGAAATATGTTTGATGATAAAAGTTTGTTTGGAATTGCAAACTTTGTATTTCAATGAGGTTTTATGCATCGAGAAACATATATATCAAAGATATCAAAGCATTTTGATATTAACAAATATAATTTGTTGTCACTTGATGTGAACAAAGATCATTTCATGTATCAAGATAATGATCAATTACTTGAATTGATCTTGAAGTACCATATCTTAGATCCGTTGAGAATACTATTGCATTTTACTAATTATGTATGTGATGATATTTTATCTTTGTCAATATTAATAAACTCAAAGATATTGGAACAAAGTCAAATATATAATTTATATCTTAAAGATACGGCAATATCATCCAAATATGTGGAAGTTTTAGCACACATCAAGGAAGTTTAGAATTGTTGAGACAAAATCCACTTTTGATATTTTAAAGATTACAAACATCTTTAATTAAAATTCGAAATTGATTCTGAACATTTTGTTGTCTAACAAGTGATTTTGAGTGGTTATAAGCTAAAACAGATCCACAGAAACAATATGCTAAAGTTTGACAGAAATGGCAAAACAAGATCAATCTGAGATCATTCTTTCAAACAGACAGTTCTTATTCAGTGATTGAATTAATTACTTATCAATTAAGTCCAACACAATAAGCACTTTCGGTGGAATATAGAATCAAATCTCTACAGGACTTAATTCATTTTAAGCAAGGAATTCATTATCAATCATAAGTTTCAAATCATAAGACCTTCCACTTTAAGTTTTTGGGAAAAACCAAAGATTTGCAAAGCACATTGACTTTATGATAGGAACTGATATCATAGACATATCTCATAATACCTAGACCAATCACAACATCACAACAAGCCTTAACTCATGGTTAACAATGTACTTGCAACAAAGACAAAAGGAAAAATTCTTTATGAAGCAAACTAGGCAAGTACAACTAGGTTTATTCCTTAAGTACAATTCCGGCTGCAAATCTTAAAGATAACAGTTGTTTACAATCCTCTCAAAACAGCTACTTATGGATAAGGATAAAGAGGGAGACATATGACACGCTCCAGCTCAATTTCAAGAAGGTTTTAAGACTGATTCAAGAATGAATAGTAACAGATAGCCCACAGATTTTGCAAAACTGCTCCAACTGTTCTGTGTACTTTCTCAGCAGTACAAACGGCTATTTTATGTACTCTAAACTTGGGAAACAAGCATGCTACAACAAATGACAACTCATTATAGCCTATAAACTAAAGTGCTCAAATATGCTCATGACAAAATTCAAGGCAAGAATGAATTGAGAATATGCAGAGATTATAAGGCCTAAGCTAAGGGTCTAGCTTGGTAAACTAAGTTGTGTGTAACGGCTATTTTTTTATCCCCAACGGATACATCATCAATCCAAGGCCAGACACTAAAACTGCATCTATAAAAGGGTAAAGGAATCAAGTTTTAAATCACCAGTTCTGTCAAGCAATAAAAAAGAATTCAAAACATCTTTATCAGATATGGTTACCTTTTAGATCATTCTCATTCTCAGTGATTCAACTAAAAAGAGATTAGAAAAATCCAATTCATAGAATAGAGAACAAATTGTTTTAAGCTTCTCACTTTGTGTTGAGATTTGCAACATAGCTTAGAACCAAAATCTTTATTATTAATTGTATCTCAAGTCAATAAGTGATTATTGATTGAGTACTTAGTCAGGATTGACTAAGGTGTGATCAAGCTGTAAGTGCTTGAAAGAATTTGATCTTTGGTCTAGATCAAGGACTAAAGTCTGTGTAATCATGAATCTGTAAAACCAGAAGATTATAGTGGATAAACTCACAAGTGGTGGGGAGTGGATGTAACCCAAGATTTAAGGGTGAACCAGTATAAAATCTTTGGTGTTAATTCTCTTACTCTCTTACCCTTTAAATTCAAAATTTTTAAGTAAATCTGTGTTTTAAGATCATTCTCAGATTGATCTTCAAACTCTGCTATTCTGTTTTCTTTCATTAACATAGTCTGATTTATATTAAAGTGAAATTTTTTAAAAGGTACACAATTCAAACCCCCCCTTTCTTGTGTAAAACTTTGCTAATTCAAGAATGTGATTTTGTTGAGGTTTTTGATTTTACACATACAAGAAATTTGAAGAAGATAATATTGCATCCACAACTAATGCAGAGAATAGTATATTAATGGAGAAAAATCACATCTTTCCTCAAAGTCATTGTCAAGTAAAGCTTTTGATCAACTATATGGAAGATTAATTGGTCTTATTCGTCTCAGAGATAATTGTATTCATGAGGGAAAGATATAATTGTGTTATGTACTCTTTTTCCCTTAACCATGGTTTTATCCCATTGGATTTTCCTGGTAAGGTTTTCAATGAGGCACCTCAAACACAAATGATGTTGTACTCTTTTTCCTTCACTCGAATTTTTTCACACTAGGTTTTTTTTCTAGTAAAGGTTTTAATGAGTCATATTTCTTGATGGACATCCAGAGGGGATTGTTATGAATATTATTAGTGGAATATCCATATAGGTAATTGGTCCATTATATTTACCTATATATAGATATTATGATCATTATAATGTAACCATATTGTTTCTCTTTTGTTCATCTATATTATTGTTCTTGTTTACATCAGTTTATAACAATATATACATATATATATATATATATATATATATATATATATATATATATATATAATTTTGGTTAAGTAGTCTAGTGATGACTAGAATTCTATGCTTAAGATAAATAAATAGGGTGTCCGGAGTTCGAATCCTGGCCCCTACATATATAATGCGTATATTATATTTAAAGTGATTAATATTATATTTAATTTGAATATACAACTTCTATCATTAATATAATATTTAAATTTTTAAAACATAATTAAATTAATATTCATACTTTTTAATAGTAATTTTTTTGGGTAAATGCATCTGTGGTATGAATTTTTAATAGTAATTTTATTTTTAAATATTATAATTTCAATAATTTAATTATTTATTTAATTTTTTAATGTAATACCAAATTTCATTTTTTCTTTATTTATATTTTATTAAATTTAGAATAAACGGTGCATGCATGTGGTATGATTGTTAAAAGTAATTTTATTTTTAAATATTATAATTCAATAAGTTAATTATTAATTTCTTAATCTAATACCAAATTCCCTTTTTGTTTATTTAAGTTTTTTTTTGTACATTTATTTATTTATATTTTATTAAATTTAGAATAAAAAAGGTGCATGCATGTGGTATTGTTATTTAATTATAATTTTATTTTGGAATATTATAATTTTAATAAGTTAATTATTAATTTCTTAATGTAATACCAAATTCCTTTTTTGTTTATTTATATTTTATTAAATTTAAAATAAAAAAGGTGCATGCATGTGGCATGTTTTTTAATAGTACTTTCATTTTTAAATATTATAATTTCAATAAGTTAATTATTAATTTCTTAATCTAATATCAAATCCTTTTTTGTTTATTTATATATTTTTAAATTTAGAATAAAAAAGGTACATGCATGTGGTATGATTTTTTAATAGTAATTTTATTTTTAAATTTGGAATAAAAAAGGTACACGCACGATATTCATACCAAGAGAGGTCAAAGCCACTAAATTTTTTCCATAGAAAAATTTGACAAGTATACATAAAATAAATAGGATAAATTAGCTGCGAAACCAAAACAAAGGGTAAATTGTCCTGTAAAAATTGTGAAAAAACTGATGGAGAGTGGGTACGGTTAGGGCTGAGCATGGGATCCGACCCAACCGAACCCATTAAACCCAAATTTTTGTTTTGTGTTTCGAGCGGGTTCAAATGGATGATGCGGGTCACGGGCCAACATAAACAGTTTCATATGGGTTCTTATGGCCGGGCCCGGTTTTGAAAATAAATCACCCAGTATAATCGAACCCGACCGTATGTTAACTTAAAATCTATGAATGTGGCCCATATGCTATCTTTATTCCTCTACTCCACAATAAAGTCCAATAATTATCCATATCTAATACTAATACCCTCATATATAAACTCATCCTCTATTCTCACAAACCAAAACAAACCCTAAAAGTTGTAGCCGCTACTCTCTCTCTCTCTCTCTCTCTCTCTCTCACTTAATCACAAAAATCTCCACTGATTTATACTCTCTTAAACTCTAGATCAGATCATTTTCTTCCATTTTGCACTATTCTTTAGTAAGTAAACTCTACAAACAAATTGCAACATGTGGTGTGTTAGATGAGTTCAGAAGCGGAGTTCAGCTAGTTTGTTGGCCACATGAAAACCACAGATTCAAAACCATATCTCGAAGAAACAGAAAAATTGCTAACATTGTTTTTTAATATAATGTTCTTTCATTCTCTTTTTAAGATAAATCCTGCTGTATTGTTTGTCTGTTCATGTTATATTTGATTTTAAAGAAATTTTTTATGAATTAAAAATTTGGAAAAATTTAGGGTAATAACCGAAACAACCGACCCGAAGACCCGCAGTTTTTTCTTAACCGAAACCGTTCAAACCAATACAATATATGGTCGGAATTGGGCCTTGAAAATGTATGTTCAGTTTCATGTAGTATGACTTTTTGGGGTCCGAAACCGACCAAACCCGTCCAACGCTTATCCCTAGGTACGTTAGTGACGTGTCAAATACGATATAAATATACCTTGCAGTTTCTTCATTTTTTGGCTCATAGTTGTACCTGTTTGAGTTAACGAGAGCGGGAACCCCAAATTTCATCCAAAGTTCCAAACAAACCTCTTCAATTCGTAATTCTCACTCTCTATTTTGTTTTCTTCCTTTCTCTCTTTCTCTCTCTAACAACTCTCTCTCTCTCTAAACTAAGGGTTTCACTTTTCAATCATTCATTCTTATTCACCATGAGTCTCCGCAAGGGCTCCAAGGTTTGGGTCCTTGATAGGGATTTCACTTGGCTTCCTGCTAAAGTTCTCGAATCTTCTGATAAACAACTTCACGTTCAAACCGATTCCGGCATTAAGGTAATCATTTCTGTTTGCGAATTAATTTGACTTGCCAGTAATTCAATGTTGATTTTCTTGTGACGGCGTTGTATCATATTATTGAGAAATTTTTTTTGAGAGATGCCGATAAAGACGAGTACGATGGAGTTGAAGATATGACGAGATTGGCTTATTTCAATGAACCAGGGGTGTCGTACAATAATCGGAGAAGATATGCGCTTGATAATATTTATGTAAGTATTTATTGCTGAGATTTTTTAGTATCTAAATGGTCAATTAAGGTGCTACTTGAACTTATTTATTGGATAGATCCACATGAGTCTAGAATTGTGTTATTGCATTTTCTGAATCTGGAACGGTAAATTGGTGTTTGGTCAACTTGGTTTGTAATTAGGGATTGGTACATTTGTGACTTGATAGATCGCTTCCATTACTAGATTATCTATGTAAATACTAAATGTTCTTATTTTATGGAGAATCTTGTTGTAGTGTGAAAATATTGCTCCTACCCAATTCACACTCTACCATGATTTCTATGAAAATCTTATTGTTGTTACTCTCTGTTTATGAAATTAAAGCTTTCATTTTATGAGGATCTTTTATAGTATAGTAAATAATGCACATTCACTGGTGCATTACTTACTTTAATTCACCTAAACTAGTGCATGATTAGTAGCTATAAACATTTTCTTTTCATTTTTGACAATTTCACACAATGAAATTTACCTACTTTAACCATATATATAGTTTTGTGGGTATTGTTTGTCATACTCCTTCACAAAATTCATTCTGTAGTATTTTATGTGGTTTATCTGACTTGTTTGCCTTTGTTAGACATATACAGGGAGCGTTTTAATAGCTGTTAATCCATTCACAAAGCTTCCTCATTGGTACAATAGCCATATGATGGAGCAATATAAGGGAGCTCCATTTGGAGAGCTCAGTCCACATGTAATCGTCGTTTTCGATGCATCGTACAGGTTGGTGTGTGTTTGGTTTTAATGTTTATGTTCACATTGTATTTAATTTATTTTGTTGTGTTTATTACTTGCCATTTCATGTTTTAAGTTATTAAGTTTTCTGTTGGTCATGATTTAGAGCAATGATGAATGAAGGTCGAAGCCAATCTATCTTGGTCAGTTGTGAAAGTGGTGCCGGGAAAACTGAGACAACAAAACTGATTATGCAGTATATTACCTTTGTTGGTGGGCGTGCTGTTTCTGATGATAGAACAGTTGAACAACAAGTTTTGGAAGCAAGCTATCATTGTTAGGTGATTAATTCACTTTGAATTCTTTTTTTATGCACTAATATGGGGTGCTAATTTCACCTTTTTTCTTTACCCATTCAAATCCACTCTTAGAGGCATTTGACAATGCAAGGACTTTCAGAAATGACAATTCAAGGTGAACTTAGTTCTTCGTAGTTTACATCTTATGCCAATCTCAAGTTTTTCCTCCCACTTACCTTGTAGATTATAAGAAGAATAATATATTATATTTTATCGAGTCTTTTGTTTATCTTATGATCGACTCTTATCTTTGTATTCATCTAAAGCTTGCTATCTATATGACTGAATCTATAATGGTCACAATCTCAATCATTCCTATATGAAATCCATCTAGAACAACCGACTTGGGTTGGCCTAGTGGTGTTGGCTTGGGACCTCGGAGTGTGCTACTTTTAAGGTCTCAGGTTCGATTCCCCCTGGTGTCTATTTCGGTGAGCTAGTCCATATAAAGCAAAAAAAATTGGCTTGAATCAATAATGATCACAATATAAGTCATGCCAATATGAATTCCATCTAGAACAACCCACTTGGGTTGGCCTAGTGATGTTGGCTTGGGACCTCAGAGTATGCTACTTTGAAGGTCTCAGGTTCGATTTCCCCTGGTGTCCATGTCGGTGGGCTAGTCCATACAGAGCCAAAAAATTTGGCTTGAACCTATAATGGTCATAATTTCAGTCACGCCTATATGAAATCCATCTAGAACAACCCACTTGGGTTGGCCTAATGGTGTTGGCTTGGGACCTCGGAGTGTGCTACTCTTAATCTCTCGGGCTCGATTCCCCCTGGTGTCCACTTTGGTGGGCTAGTCCATATAGAGCCAAAAAAATGGCTTTAATCCATAATGGTCACAATCTCATTCATGCCTATATGAAATCCATCTAGAACAACCCACTTGGGTTGACCTAGTGGTGTTGGCTTGGGACCTCGGAGTGTACTACTCTTAATGTCTCAGGTTCGGTTCCCCTGGTGTCTATTTTGGTGGGCTAGTCCAAACAGAGCCAAAAAAACTAGCTTTAAATGAGCTGCCCTCAACTAGGCGGTGGGATTGGTTCCCTTGGATTAGTCTGTCCTTGAGCCGGATATTGAATTTTCAAGAAAATAAATTCATCGAGAATGAGTTAATTGTTTTTTATTTGATGCAAACCATGTCAAATAACCTTACGCTCCCCAGCCATGGAAACATCCTACGATTCGTATAAGATCTTTAGAATAAATTTCGTTGACAAGATTGTGCTTCATGGAATAAGATCGTTATGTGCTTGTTGTATTGGGTTGTTTTTTAGTGTGACTTGTTTTTCTGGGCCTTTAAACCGAGCCAGGTTAAAATTTAAACCCTATTTTTGTTAAAATGTTGAGAATGCATTTTCCTTTCTCAAAGACCACAATAATGGAAAACAAAACCCTAATTGCCTCATCTCATTCCTTTTTCGGCGACGACGTCCGCAACTAATTCCAGCGATGTCATGCACACTTTTGCTCTGCTTTTGTGCTTCATCATTTTGTTCTGCCTCACCGTTCAACTCAGTTTCATTCATTTCATCATTCATCTTTGTTTCATCGTTTCATCATTTCTTCAACTTTGTTTCATTTGTTTTGCTTTGTTTCATGCTTCATGGTTATGCTCTGTTTTACCGTTCAACTCAGTTTCATTCATTTCAACATTCATCTTTGTTTCACCGTTTCATCATTTCTTCAACTTTGTTTCATTTGTTTTGCTTTTTTTCATCGTTGCTTCAACTTTGTTTCATCGGTGTCATCCATTTTGTTATGTTTCTTTCACAACATAGTAATGACTTCAAGTAGTGATACTAAAAATGTTCAACCAACTATAGCTTCTACCTCGGTTGGGGTTGGAGAAGTTGCAAAAAATTGTCGTGAAATGAGAACTGACCCAACATGGGAACACAATGTTATGATTAATGAAGCTACAAGAAAAGTGAGGTGTAAATACTAAATGGTTTGTGGTTTGTTCAAGCTAAAAAAGGAATTAGAGGAGGCGATTAGGGTTTGGTTTTTCATTGTTGTGGTCTATGAGAAAGGAAAACGCATTCTCGGCATTTTAACAAAAATAGGGTTTAAATTTTAACCCCGCCCTATTTAAAGGCCCAAAAAACACGGGTCACACGCAAAAGCAATCAAGCACAATACGATCTTATTCCAGAAAGCATGATCTTGTCCACGAAACTCATTCCAACTATCTTAACAGAATCATAGCACATCTAATACAAATCAAATTTAATATATTTAGAATCCCATCTAATACAAATCAAATTTAATATAGTAGGGTTCCTCGGGTTGATTAAATAGTAACAAGCTGGATGCATATGATATATACGCTCTAGCTTGAAGGGGATTGTTGATTATTCTCTATTTATCGTCGTTAATATAGTTTCCTTAATTTTCTATTTTTCTTTTCCTGAGAGATTTCTCTTGTATACAAATTTGGACACCTTCATTGTGAAATGCAAGTCATTCATTCTAAATTTTTCAAGTGAGATTTTTATACACAATGTTGAAAGATGATTTCTATAAAAAGCATAATAATGAAAACTTGAAAGACAAATAGAAATTTAATTGCAAGAATTCTACAAAATACTATATTATATAGTATGATGGCTCATGCTATGATATATACATTAAATTTCTACTTTTGAAAAAAATGAAACTATCTGCTTTACAACAGTAACCAAAGGATGTGAATAAGCAAAAAAAATCAAAGCAAGACGAGAACAAAACTCACCAGGTCAAAATAAATAAAAATCCTTGAGATATTGTTTCATGATTCTGAAAAAAAAAACCATCGACATAGGATATAACTGCTAAATGCAAATGTCAGCCTGTAGGGCTGATCTAGAGAATTACATTATAGTTTTACCGTGAGGGTTTCAGGCGAGAAAGTAAGGATGGATACCTTATTAGTTTTCTATAAACTATAGATAGATATAGATTATAGACATCAATATAAGTGATGCCATAATTCACTACATTGAGAAGATAACTTTGACATTGCTTTTAATGAAGAGTATTAGTGACAAAGACATTGCTTTTATTATTTTGGTATGATTTTACAATGATAAAAATACCTAAACTTGTTGGATGCTTGGTCTTTTCTCCGTAATATTTAATGACTGATCATAATTGCAAAGAAGTTTTCATACCGCCATCTGTCTCCCTTCCACTCGCGCCGCTCTTCCTTCCGTTCACTTTCGACTCGACTCCGATGTAGATGCGGCTTTGGGTGGTGCGAAGGTCGGCTCTAGCCAATTGGTTCCAAACATCAGTCATCTTCTCCTTATCAGTTGTAAAATGTCTTGAACAATGTATTTTAATCTCCCTTAAATGTGGGGAATTGTTTAAGATAAACATAAGGAATTGGATTTCATATTCATCTCCATTAAAATGTAAAAAGCATAATTGATTGAGAGAATATTTGAAATAGTAAGCCACTGAGTTCAACATCAATTCTTCACCATTCAAGTCGTTAACCACCTAAGTAAGAATCACTTAACAAGTCAATTGACAGAAATAATATTTTTTGTTATTCTCAAAATATGCCAAATATAAACACTAGTTCATAATGTAAAATATACCACCCAAGGAATCGTTAGAATTTCCAATTTCAGAGTCTTTCGAAGGATGTCCAATAATACTTCATCAGTGATTTTGGGAGTCAAAAATTTCACATCAAGATGTGTCAAATTGTGAAATAAAGGAAGGAGATGGAGAGTATCCTTGGTATGATAAAGACACGAGTAATGAATACAAAAAAAAAAACATTAAGTATTGTGATATAGAGAAAATATGCACCAATTATAAGTAACACAAAACTAAAGGCAACATTGTGATTATGCATAATAGTATACAATATTTTTTTAAAATTGAAGATGAGCAACAATCAAACATAACTGAAGAGTAGTAGTACAAATTGTGAGAGACTTGACGTTATTGAGCCCGCTCAATAGCTCAAATGCACATTGAGCAGCATATACACTATAAAGAGGTCAGGTTAACAAGTACAAATTCTATTGTTGGAATGCATATGCAGTATAAAGATAAAAGATTCACAACATCAATCTTGAGTGTCATATCATGATCATATTCTACATAAAGACTATTAGATCTAATTCTCAAGTTTCTTAATGTGGAAATTGCAACATTGATCTCCTCTATGTTCTTCCAATAACAAAGTTGTTGAACTGAGTTCTCATTAGCAAAGGTAACATTTGAAACTACTAACTTCTTCAAGCTAGGGAAACAAATACCACTAGGAATATGTAGAGTGAACTTGAGTCAAAACCATAGTTCATTCAATGACGTGAAAGCTGATAAACTATTAGGTAACATAAATTGATAGTTACTATAACCAAGCGAAAGTCTAAGAAACTGGATTTCGAGCTTCATAGCAAAAGATATTAAATAACTAACTTTATCTGCATCAACTGTGATTTTAAATATTTTAACACAGAGCCTTTTTATCCTATTAGATTTGTTCAATAGTCTTCCAACTAGATCTAATAAGAGGCAATTCCCTACGTTCTGATTTTGATAGGGTGACTCATGTCGAGGATGCACATATTCAAAATGAAAAACATATAAAGAAAGAATATGAAGAAGAATGCCCTCAGGCAAGTCATTAATCATATCATTCACGTCGTCACCCACATTATGTCTTTAGATTTTATGCACATCTGTCAGTGAGATTGTACCAACCATGATATATGCATGCCGGATGCAAAAACTATAAATTAACAATAATTAAATGTAAAGTAGTAAGAAGGGTAAGCAAAGGGCATAATTTATATAACAAAAAAAGAAAAATTAAAATATCGTAGTGTAGATCATTACTCACATGTACTTCAACCGATACTTAGCTAGGTTTGAGTTCAGAGGAATCGTCTAAACTCAAATACTTGTGTTGTATTGTAAGAAATAGGGATTCCCTTCTAATTATAAATTAGTTGGTAGAAGAAACTTTTACTAATTACAATTCCCTATAAACTTAGTTCGTAAAGCAATAATCTAAAAAAATTGCTGATTTCAATTTCCATACAAAATTTTGGTTATGATATGAATGTGTAAGATAAGGGAAGAAGAAGTTATTACCTTGTCGAAGAAGAGAGCTGCCAAAGTTATTATCTTTGGATTTCCGTATTACAATACACTTACTCCCTCTATTTCTCTTCTTTGGTTTCTCTCTTCTTCGGGAAGGTAATAACTTCCTCTTCCCTTCTCTTACGCATTCGAATCAAACCAAAATTTTGTACGGAAATTGAAATCAACAATTTTTTATAGATTATTGCTTTACGAACTAAGTTTGTAGGGAATTGTAATTATTAAAAGTTTCTTCCACCAACTAATTTTATAATTATAAGGGAATCCCTATTTCTTACAATACAACACAAGTATTTGAGTTTAGACAAATCCTCTGAACTCAAACCTAGCTAGAAGTGTTGGTTGAAGCACATGTGAGTGATGATCTACACTATGCAATTTGAATTATTTTTGTTATATAAAATATTTTATTTGCTTACCCTTCTTACTACTATACATTTAATTATTGTTAATTTATTATTTTTGCATCTGGCACGCATAGATCATGGTTGGTACAATCTCATTGACAGATGTGCATAAAATCCCAAGACATAATGCGGGCGACGCCTTGAATGATATGATTAATGACTTGCCTGAGGACTTTCTTCTGCATATTCTTTCTTTATCTGTTTTCATTTTGATTATGTTCATCCTCGACATGATTCACCCTATCAAAATCAGAACGTAGGGAATTGCCTCTTATTAGATCTAGTTGGAAGACTATTGAACAAATCTAATAGGATAGAAAAGCTTTGTGTTAAAATATTTAGAATCCCTGTTGATGCAGATAAAGTTGGTTATTTAATATCTTCTGCTATGAAGCATGAAATCCAGTATCTTAGACTTTCTCTAGGTGATAGTAACTATCAATTTATGCTACCCCATAGTTTATCAGCTTTCGCGTCATTGAATGAACTATGGTTAGGACTCAAGTTCACTCTACATATTCCTAGTGGTATTTGTTTCCCTAGCTTGAAGAAGTTAGTAGGTTCAAATTTTACCTTTGCTAATGAGAACTCGGTTCAACAACTTTGTTATTGGAAGAACATAGAGGAGATCAATGTTGCAATTTTCACATTAAGAAACTTGAGAATTAGATCTAATATTCTTTGTATAGAATATGATCATGATATGACACTCAAGATTGATATTGTGAATCTTTTATCTTTATACGGCATATGCATTCCAACAATAATGTCAAGTCTCTCACAATTTGTACTACTACTCTTTGGGTATGTTTGATCGTTGCTCATCTTCAGTTTAAAAAATATTGTATACGATTATGCATAATCAGAATGTTGCCGTTAGTTTTTTGTTTCTTATAATTGGTGCATATTTTTTCTGTATCACAATTCTGAATGTTTTTTTTTGTATTCATTACTAGTGTACCATACCAAGGATACTCTCCATCTCATTCCTTTTTTTTTCACAATTTGACACATCTTGATGTGAAATTTTTGACTCCCAAAAACACTAGTGAAGTATTATTGGACATTCTTCGAAATACTCCTAAACTGGAAGTTCTTACGATTCCTGGGGTGATATATATTACATTATGAACTAGTGTTTATATTTGGCATATTTCGAGAATAACAAATAACATTATTTCTGTCAATTAACTTGTTAAGTGATTCTTATTTAGGTTGTTAACGATTTGAATGGCGGAGATTTGATGTTGAACTCAGCGCCTTACTGTTTCAAATATTCTCTCAATCAATTATGATTTTTACATTTTAATGGAGATGAATATGAAATTCAATTCCTTATGTTTATCTTAATAATTCCCCACATTTAAGTGAGATTAAAATACATTGTTCGAGAAATTTTACAGCTGATAAAGAGAAGATGACTGATGTTTGGAACCAATTGGAAGATGCAGGCACCAAAAGATGTGTCATCAAGTTTCTACAAATATTCTTTCTTTTCTTCTCTTTCTTTCTTTTTAATGTGTTATCAATGAAATAAATAGCATCGCTATATATGATTGAATGATTTATAGTGTTTGGTAGCTCTTTAGGATACTAGGGAATTTGGTAGGTCTTTAAGATGCTTAAAAAGTACTTCAGGAGCACTCGATAACATTTTCCTTATAATATTTTGGTGCGTGGGTCATGTATTTCTATTTTCCATTTCTCTAGTGTTTGCAAAAGTTATAGTACTTTAAGTAATTAAGTAATAGAAAAAATCTATAGCGCTCAAACATTTAGATCAATCCTATTTAAAAAAAAAAAATCTATAGCCGAATTCTTTATTTAATCTTTTGATTATTTTTGGTACTCATACTATGTATTCTGACTGTTTTATCCCTTATATATATTTATATATTTGCCATTCAAAAAAAAAAAATCCTATTTTAAAAAAAAAAATCAATTGCATTGAAGAGCCAACAAGAAAATAAATTTAGTGTTTTTTTTTACAACCAGAAGCTTAAATAATTTCATTACTCAAAATAGTTGTAATACAAGTAGGTATACTATCAAAGATACAGCGACGAGGCCAAGAACAAGCCACCCTAGCTAAGGTATGAGCGGCTAAATTCGCTTGTCACTTCACAAACTTAACCAAGAAGTTTGGATTAGCTAACAACACGTTATTAATATTACGAACAATAAGACTAAATTCAGAAACTCCATCATGAAGGTGATGAATTGCATCAACAAGGTTTTTTGAATCTGTTTCCACAATCACATGGGAGATGCCTCTTTGTACCAATTGTTACAAGGCTTTAAGCAAGGCAATGGCATCTCCTTCAATGACAGAACAGGTACCTTCTATCCATGATGTTCCAGCTGATACAAACATACCTCTATGATCTCTTAAACACCAACCACCACTGGTTCTATTTAAGTCTCTATAGAAACCTGCGTCTGTGTTACATTTAAGCCACCCAAGGGACGGTTTTTGCCACCGTAAATTGATTGGTTGCTGCACGATACTCGCCTGGCCTAACTGCACTTGTTGGGCAGCATTCCATTCCTCCCACAACATCTTAGCCTTGTATCCTGGCTCCCGTCCTTGTTCCTTAGTGTTGTTCCACACGCAGTTGTTACGATTATTCCACAATACCCACACAAGAGTAGCAAACAGGCCTGCCGTGGTTGGATCAAGGCGCGAACAGATGCCAAGAATCGCTTCTTTCATGGTTCGGCCGCTAAGAATCCAAGGAGCAATTGTGTGTTCCAGCCCTGCACTTTGTCGACTTTGGAGACTAGTTTCACAAGCAAATACAACATGCCAATCATCTTCTATATTATGATCACAAAGAGGGCACAACAATGGGCAAGGTACACACCTATTTTGAAGACGAAGTCGAGTTGGTAAGCAATATTTACACATATGCCATTGGAGATGCTTTGCTTTTGGTGGTGCAAGAATTTTCCATAAACTATTCCAATCTTCATTGTTGGTTGTTTCCTCAAATCTCCCTGAAACATTCATCATCAAATTATAACCACTTCTAACATTATATTGTCCATGTGTGCTATCAACCCAAACCAATTTGTCTTCCTCAATTAAATTAAAAAGTGGAATATCAAGGATACTCTTGGCTACGTGTGCACTAAAAGTGGATTCTATTTTTGCTTGATCCCATAATTTCATATCAGTATGCATAAGATCAATAACCTTTAAATTATACACACCTTGCACTTGAGGTGAGGGGATCCAAGCTTGCTCTTTATCTCTCAACCAAGGCTCTCCCATAATACTTATGTTATTTCTGTTTCCAATGCTCCACCTACAACCATGCATGAGAATTTGGCGGGCTTTCCAAATACCTCTCCAAGCGTAACTTGGATTATGGCCAATTTTTGAATCAAAAAGAGAGGATTTGGGAAAATACCTTGCTTTGTACAATCTAGCCACTAGGGTGTGCGGTTTTGAAATGATATTCTACCCTTGTTTTGCTATCATAGCCAAATTAAAAGTGCGTAAATCACGAAAGCCCATGCCTCCCAAACCTTTCGGACAAGTCATTCGATCCCAAGCAAGCCACCGTATACCTTTATGATTCGCTCCTCCACCCCACCAAAATGAGTTCATCATCCTCTCTATATCCTTGATAGTGGAGTCCGGAAGTAAATACACACCCATCACATAGGAAGGAATTGCCTGTAATATTGATTTGATCATGATTTCTTTCCCTGCTCTAGATAAAGCTCTCCTCCGCCATGAATTAATCCTTCGCCAAATTCTGTCTTTGATGTAAGAAAAAACGTCTTTCTTTTTCCTACCAATCATATAAGGAAGGCCAAGATATTTTCCGATCCAGAGCACGTGCCTAACTCCCATTATTCTATAAAGATCCTCTTGGGCTGCTATACTCAAATTCCTGCTAAAGAAGACTTCTGACTTGGTTAAGTTAATCTCTTGACCTGCCGCATCTTCATAAATTTTGAGAATAGTCATTAGATTATTAGCCTCAACTAAATTGGACCTGCAGAACAAAAAACAATCATCAGCAAAAAGAAGGTGAGACATCATCGTTGCCCCTCTGCATATGCGAACTCCATGTAAATCTCCTCTAGCCACTGTCTGTTTAACAAGTGTTGTCAAACCTTTTGTTACTAAGATAAAGAGATAAGGAGAGAGGATCTCCCTGCCTTAACCCCCTCCCCGGATAAATCGGTCCGACCTTCTCAAAATTCACTAAAACAGAATAATTTACAGAACTAACGCATAGCATCATCCAGCTAATCCACTGATTAGAAAAACCCAGTCTTTCAAGCATACCGCGCAAGAAGCCCCTGTCCACTTTGTCATAAGCTTTGCTAATATCAATTTTTAAAGCTAACTCCCCTTTCATGCCTCGTGTTTTTCTTTTTAACGGATGAATAACTTCAATAGTAATCAAGGCATTATCAAGGATGGACCTGAAGGTGGAAAAACACAAGAAGGGGGGGGGGGGGGGGGGGGGGGGGGGGGGGGGGTTGAATTGTGTTTTAGAAAATTAAAACTTTTTGGTTCTTAAGGAATTATATGCAGCGGATATTAAAACAAATTCAAAGAGATGTAGAGAAAAGGAAAGATAGACACAGAAATTTATCCTGGTTCCCTTCACAAATTGAAGGTACGTCCAGTCCCCTTGTTTTCAACAAGAGCTTTTCACTATAATCTTCACAAGATTACACTTTGCTCAAGCACACTTGCAAGAGACTTCTCAAATGCTCAAGTTACACTTAACAAGAGACTTCACAAAAAAACTTAAAATCTAAGAATGAATGTTTAGGGACACTTGATATACTATCAGAGGTGTTTACAAAATACAACTCAAATTGTTCTAAGACTTAGAATGACAGATTTAAATTATGGTGTCAGAATGCTTCTTAGTCTTTGAACGTAGTAATAGAACAGTGTTAATGGAACAGTGTTAATGGAACAATGTTAATGGAACAGTAACCATATCTTCCTTATGAGTCTTCTATTTATACTTGGAGGAAGATTGATGACCGTTGCAGAGAGAGATGTGCCAGCTGGAATTTGCTCGTACAATTGTGATAGCTGTAGTTACCTTCTTTGGTAAAGATATCCAATTCCACTACCTTGCTATTTAAATTATCACTCATCCATTTTGAGTAATAATAGTACAATAGTACAATCCTCAATTGCGCTCCACATATGGATAAGGTTAACGTTGTACCAATGAATATTCCTTCCTGTGGACGTGACAGATCCTTGAAGTAGATTGTTCTTCAATCATTGGTTCTGAATATGTCAGTTCTTGAGTGACGTAAATTCCTTTTGCTTCAGATGCTGTTGTCATTGCTTCTTGAGGCCCTTTTTGCTTCTGAGTCCGTCAGAGCCTTGTTTTTTGTCCTCAGAGGCACTTTCTTCAACATACAAAATTTTAAGCTTCTGATGAACAGTGATGTGCTTTCAGAGCTTGTTTTGACTGGCTTCTCTGCTATTATTCATAGTGCTTCTGAATGAATTTTAACTTGTAATTCTGCACACTAGAATAATCATTAGTAATTCCAATTGTAATTTTAATACCTTGTTATCATCAAAACTTCTTAAAACTTTTAGAGGTTCATGTCAGACCCACTTTGTTCCAACAATCTCCCCCTTTTTGATGATGACAAACTAAAGCATTAAAATTCAATTGTTGTTGATTTAATTCAATTATGTTGACTTCAGGTTTCAAGGTTTGCAATCTCCCCCTGAGTCTGATAATCCATAAGGGTAGGTTTGTAAGCTCCCCCTAAGTCTTATCCATAATTAATTAAAACAGTTTAAGAGTCAATTTGTTAACCTGAAATAGATTTTCATATTTAACTCTCAGAAGCATAGTTTTGTAAGCTTTGCTTCTTAGAGTCTGATAATGCTCAGAAGCGGTTTGCAAGCTCTTCTGACATTGTCTATGAACTTTATTTCAGGTTCTCAAATTTTCTCCCCTTTCAATAATCGTTCAGAATGAGAAAGAATTAGAAGAGATAAAGAGTTGATTCAGAATGCATTTATCACAACATTTTCAGAATTTGAGCAGTATATGAATCAATCAACATTAATTTTAACGCTACTCTTTACTCCCCCTTTTGGCATCAGTCAAAAAAAAACACTGAAAACCAAGTAGTCAAAGTGCCAAACACGGTAGTCAAGTCAAAGAGGCAGTGACAACCAACGCATTCAATGAATGGCATTGAGTATCCTACTGACAAGATATCTTGATGGTACTATAAATAAAGGATGATTCCTCTCATTTTACTCATTCAGAGTAATCAAGTCATTTCCAAAAAAAACAAACATACAATGGAAAAGCAGGTTACCAAAGATGCTTCAGGCTCAAAAGACAAGAGCAAGAAGGAAGCAGAGCCCTGGCGCTGCGAAGAAAACAGGCTACGATATGAGAGAAACAAGGAAGAACTTATTTTAACAGAGTCAGAGGAGGAAGAATGGGGCTCTGATCTGGAAGAGTTCTTATGGACATATGAAGATAATCTAGCAGATTATCCAGCTGAGGTTCAGAAGCTTGCTGATGAAGCACTATCTCTTCTCAAAGAGAAACTGAAGAGTATAGAATCAGAGGCTTCTAAATCTAAGCCTTAGGCTAGATGTAATCATATGTAATAAAGAATCTTTCTATTAATAATAAAAGTTGTTCCTCTACCTATCTCTCTCTTTTAAGCTTGCTTTCTTTTTATATACCACATGGTTATTGTCAGAACACCAGTTACCAGACACGCCTCATACAGTATTAAACTAGGATACTTTTTAAGTAATCGTAGATGCCCCGGCTATTGAACAGGCCATAATACTAAGAAGCTATTTCATGAGTAAGCAGGAGTACTGATGTGGGGGACTCTTAGGTTTTGAAAATCCTAAAATATTAGTTAGAAAACCAAGATGCTCTTCAGCACCTTACACTGGAGCCAGAACCCACAAGAGTACCAGACAATATCAGGGTATATTAAGGAGCGAGTCAGTGAAAATCAAAGGTAAAGCACACAAGCACGTAAGTAAACACACAAATATGGATAATAAAGACTTTGAATTCAAAAGATAAAAATTATCCAAAGTTACATAAGAACCATAAATAAGAACAATAACAAGAAACAAAGTTATGTGCACAAATAGAGGTTATGGCTTCTTAATATCCTTAATAGCTTGCAGAAGGGTTGCCATCATTTCATCCATTTTTCTGCGAGTGTTTTCCTCAGAAGCAGTAATGTCAGCCCTAAAGTCTGCCCTTAAATCTGCTCGTAGATCCGTTCTGAGGTCAATCCTGAGTTCATCTATCTCATTCCTGATTTCTTCAGCTAAATCAGTTCTGATAGAATCCAATTCCTTTTGAACAGCAGGATCAATACTTGACGATGGAGAACCCTTTTCTTTCTTGGGAGAGATAGGAGGAGTTGTATCAACAATAGCCTTTTTACCCTTATCAGATTCTTCAATTATAGGAGACTGATCAGCCATAAAAGTGTCTCCTTGTTCAAATACTGTTATGAACTCTTGCATTTGAAGTTTTTCTGCTACTGCTTGATCAGATAAAATCTTGTTTGTCTCAACAGTGGCAATGTGAGTTCCCATTTCAATCGCCACTCTGAGAGCTTCTTGAACAGCTAGCCTTTTATACTCAATCTCTTCTAGTCTTTTCTTCTCAACTTCAGCAGCTATCCGAGCCTGCTCATTAACATGGTTGTAAGATGTGAGCCTTGGAGCGTTTAGCTTCTCAACAATTTCAAACAATTCCCGTACAGTGTTTGCTCCTCTACCCTTAATTTTATCCTTCAGATGAGTGCTGAGAATCCTTAAAGATTTACCAAATAAGTACTCTAATTCCCTGACATCAGCATCTATATCAGAAGGGAAGATAAGAGCTTCTTCCTCTCTTTGTTTGAACCTCTTAAGTCTAATACCTATAGCATTATGTAGCAGCTCAATATTTGGTTCAGAGTCAGAATTGAAAAAGGGTAAGGATGGGTCAAAAGGAATGGTTGGTTCAGGTTGTTTACGTTTGAGGTTTATGATTTTTATTTTACTGAGATTTGGAGGTATGATATCATCATCAAGATTGATGGAATCCTTGAATATTTGATGTTCAGCCTCAGTGATGTGTTTGAAAATCTCAAGAACCTCTTCTAGAACTAGAGGTTTGTTGAGTGGATCACAGACAAGTGGTGGTGAAGGTGAAGGAGATGATTCATCAGAGTATACTTCAGGTGGAGGTGATTGATGTTGTTGTTTAGTCATGACATTGATAGGTGATGAATGAGGTGATTTTTGTTGTTCTTCAGAATGAGCAATTGACTCATTCTGAACAGGGGTGAATGTAGGTGGATTCACTTGTGAGATGTGATCAAGTGAGGGAGGGGGTGTGTGAATGACCTGTGTGTTTTGTGTTTTATGGACGGGTGAATTATTTGTGAGATTCATGGATGGAAATTGAGGTGGTGAATTTGGGTTTGAGTTGGTAAATGCAACACCACACATGTGTTGTTCAAGATGTTCTAGGACAGAATCTTGATTTGTGGATTGATTGAGAATGGTGGTGTCTACATTGATAGTAGGTTCTTCATCAGAAGAGAGATGAATGGGCTTTATGGTGGTTTTCTTTGTGGTTTTCTTGAAAGAGGTTCTCTTTGGTGTAAGAGTTTTCTTTTGTTTTAGGCTAGATTCTCTGATGAGTGTAGCAATTAACTCATCAGAGGCAGTGCTGGTATCTGATGAAGATGATGATGATGGTTTGACAGATGGTAAAACTACACTAAGAGGTACAGTGTAGTCTATGGGTTGAGTTTGATTGTTAGATGAAGGAGGTTGAGAAGTAGATGGTTTATCAATAGAGGGTTGAGGTTCAGAACCAATATCCTGAGCTACAGGAATGCTAGAAGTATTAGATTCAGAGATCTTACCTTTTGGTTTAGAAGCTCTGACCTTTACTCTCTTTGCAGGCTTAGCAGGGTTCTGATCTTCCTCAGAAGCTGAAGGCCTATCATGCCTTTTCTTTGTCCGTTTTTCCTTCTGAACAGCTTCAGTCATCATATCTCCAGCACCTTCCTCAATCTCATCAGCACTAATATGCCCTTGATCATCAGAGCCTTCATCAATCATTTCTTGCTCAGTAGTTCTTGGCTTTCTTCTGTTTCTTGTAATTTCTCTTGGTCCCTTGAAGATATCCCAATTAGGAACACTTACAACCATTTTCCTGGGAACACTTACTCCAGTGTCTCTTCTCACTGACTCAAGGAAGTTCTTAATCACCTCATCATTATCATGTTCTGAGATGGTGGGAAACCCATCACACCAGAAGTACTTCTCGTACACTTGTTGTAGAGGTGATTTTACTGAAATGATTTCTTCCTTGGTCTTTCTCTTCATGTGGACCAAAACTGATGCATCATACTTAGCAGTTTGAAAAACTCTAAGCTTCTCTTTGGCACTCACAATATCTGTGAGTTTGGTTTGCCTTATCAGTTCTGAAATCAATCTTGAATGATGAATGACTGATGGTATTTTTGTTCTGCCCTCATTGATGGTAAGACACATGTGATCAAACAGTATCTTAGCCAAATTGACTTTCACTCTTTTGAATAAGAACCAAATGAAATGTCTGTGAGGAATGGAGATGGTATCCAATCCACCTTTTCTGGTGAAGATGGTAGATAAACACATTCTGAAAGCAAATTCAAATGTGTGCTTCATGTTCATGATTTTTCCAAAATCCCTTTTGGAGCATCCAGATTTGAAGAGGTCCTGATGAATTGAATCCAAATACTTGCTTTTCTTATCATACACTTCTATATCTTCTCCTTTGTTGTCTAAACCCAGAATCTTAGCAATGTCTGCCTGAGTGATCACAACATTGATGCCCGAAATATTTGACCTAATTTCCCTTCCTCTATAAGGTTTAAGACCAAGTTCCTTTCTTGTTTTTCCTCGTAATTCCTTGTTCTTCTCAACCATATCCTTGTATTCTTTATCAGCACTTGCTCTATCGTACACTTTAGCCTTTTGCCAGAAATACTTCACTATGTCGTAGTATACGAAGCCATTAAGCATCTCAAAATAATTCTGCCATTGTTGGTTGTAGAACAAGTATTGAATATCAATCCCATTCGCTTTCAAACTGTCAAAATCCACGAACTTCTCAGTGAAAAAATCATAAGCATCTGGGCCAGCGTCAGTAGTATGATGTTCGTAGACGATATCAGAGTTAAGATCAATGATAGGTGGTAGAGTAGGATTATAGGGTTCTTGGATGATTTCGTTTGATGAACGAGCAGCCATTGTTTCAGAGAATTAAGAAGATGAAGATTGGGATTTTTCTGTAAGGTCTAGGGTTGTGTAGGTAGTGATTGCGTGTAAAAAGTTGTGCAATGTGAGTGAAGTGACTTATGAATAGTAACTAGCACACATACACAGAGAAAATAAACATTGGGAGGGAGCGCGAGCAGTTTTAAAAATTAAATAATATGTTTAACTGCCATAATAATCATTAACTGTTCTCTGCCCGTCAGGATCTAGACACGTGTTGAAAGAGTTTAATCATAGCTGACGCGTGTATTGACAACTGTTGTACACTTAATAGTACTGAACGTTTCATTTTCAAAAGTTCAGAACTACAATCATTTGTGTATGACCCTTCAGAACCTACTACCCTTCAGAACCCGTATTATTTAGAGCTTCTCGAAAGAGACTCTAAATTATTAGAGGTTCTGATTGAGCTTCAGATGCTAATTCTATTCTACTTCTCAGAGCTAATTTTCTTCAGAGATATAGTGCATGTTCAAATTCTTTTTGATAAAATCAAATCTTTCAATTGTTAAAGGTTTAGTAAATATGTCAGCCCATTGATGTTCAGTATCAATGAATTGAATATTTATTGTACCTTTTTGAACATGATCTCTTATAAAATGATGTTTTATTTCAATATGTTTAGCTCTAGAGTGTAGAATAGGGTTCTTAGACAAATGAATAGCAGCAGTATTGTCACAATATAGTGGAATACTACTTTCAGCTATGTTATAATCTTCCAACTGATATTTCATCCAGAGAAGCTGTGTGCAGCATTTAGCAGCTGAGATGTATTCTGCTTCTGCTGTAGACAAAGCAATGGTTGTTTGTCTCTTGCTAGCCCAAGATATGAGATTCTCACCAATGAATTGGCAATTTCCACTAGTGGATTTTCTCTCAATCTTATCACCAGCATAGTCAGCATCACATAATCCAACTAGCTTACTATCTAGGGATTTTTTATAAAGAAGTCCTAGATTAGTAGTTCCTTTCAGATATCTAAAGATCCTCTTAACAGCAGTTAAGTGAGGTTCTCTAGGATCTGACTGGAATCTAGCACACAAGCATACACTCTATAAAATATCAGGTCTAGATGCTGTAAGGTAGAGTAAAGAACCAATCATACCTCGATACAGCTTCTGATCTACTTTGCTTCCAATCTCTTCCTTGCTTAGGCTGCTAGTAGGATGCATCGGTGTAGACATTATCTTGCAGTCATCAAGGTTGAACTTCTTCAGAAGCTCTTTGGTATATTTGCTTTGATGAATGTAAGTGCCGTCTTTTCCTTGATTAATTTGGATTCCAAGGAAGAACTTCAATTCACCCATCATACTCATCTCGAATTCATCCTGCATCAGCTTTGAAAAACTCTTGCACAAGGAAGCATTAGTAGAACCAAAAATAATATCATCAACATATATTTGAATGATTAAGATATCTTTCTTAGATGTCTTTCTGAATAATGTATTGTCAATTTGTCCTTTTTGAAAACCATTTTCTAATAAGAAATTACTTAGTCTTTCATACCAAGCTCTAGGAGCTTGTTTAAGACCATAAAGTGATTTCTTTAGTTTAAAAACATAATCAGGGTTTTTCACATCCTCAAATCTTGGAGGTTGCTTGACATATACTTCTTCAGAAATAACACCATTAAGAAAGGCGCTCTTAACATCCATTTGGTACAATGTAATTCCATTGTTAACAGCATATGAAAGAAGTAACCTGATTGCTTCCAGTCTTGCTACTGGAGCAAATGTTTCAGTGAAATCAATACCTTCTTGCTGACTGTAGCCTTGTGCTACCAGTCTAGCTTTATTTCTTACCACTTCACCTTGTTCATTCATCTTGTTTCTAAATACCCACTTGGTTCCAATGATGTTCTTATGTGCTGGTCTTGGCACTAAATCCCATACATCATTTCTTTGAAACTGATTGAGCTCATCTTGCATAGCTACAATCCATCCATCGTCAGTAAGTGCTTCATCAACATTCTTTGGTTCTATCATTGAGATTAGTCCCAGAAGTGAATCAAGTTGTTGATAGTCTGATCTTGTCTTTCTTGGACTTTCTTTGTTTCCAAGAATTAGATCTTCTGGATGTGATGATCTATATTTGAACTTCCTTCTTGGAACTTCATCAACATCAGCACTTGGTTGAGTGTCTTCTTCTGAAGTATCATCATGTTCTTGTGATGCTTCTAATTGAGATGCTTCTTCAGCATCTTCTTCCAATACCGCTTCTGAAGCTTCAACAGCTTCTGAAGTTTCAACAGCTTCTGATGCTTTTTCAGGTTCTGAATTGATGTATTGGTATGGAACACCTGTATAACTATTATCTTGCTCTGACATTTTACTGTCAGGCTCTTTATCATCAAATCTAACATGTATAGATTCTTCCACTGTGTTAGTTTCAGAATTATACACTCTGTATGCCTTTGAGCGTTCAGAGTAACCTATAAAGATTCCCTTACAGGCTTTGGCATCAAATTTTCTTTTGTAGGCCTTGTTGTTTAGAATGTAACAGGTACATCCAAACTGATGAAAATAAGAGATGTTGGGCTTTCTTCCTTTGAAGAGTTCATATGTTGTTAGATTCAATAGAGGTCTAATATAGATCCTATTTTGAATATAACAAGCTGTGTTTACAGCTTCTGCCCAGAAGTGCTTAGCAAGTTTTGTCTCATGTATCATGGTTCTTGCCATTTCTTGTAAAGACCTGTTCTTTCTCTCTACAACACCATTTTGTTGTGGTGTTCTAGGAGCAGAGAACTCATGGACAATGCCATGATCTTCACAAAAAGTTGCAAATGGTTCGTTTTCAAACTCACCACCATGATCACTTCTTACCTTTAAGATTTTGAGACCTTTCTCGTTTTGCACTTGAGTGCAGAAGATGCTGAACACATCATATGCATCATCTTTCACTCTTAGAAACTTTACCCAAGTCCATCTACTGTAATCATCTACAATGACTAATCCATATTTCTTCCCATTGATTGAGGCAGTACTTACTGGACCAAACAAATCAATGTGAAGTAGTTCTAAAGGTCTTGAGGTAGAGACAATGTTTTTAGGTTTAAAAGAAGTTTTTGAAATTTTGCCAATCTGACAAGGACCACACAGAGCATCTGAATGATAATTAAGATTTGGCAGACCTTTAACCAACTTTAGTTTGCTAAGCTTAGATATTAATCTCCAGTTAGCATGACCTAAGCGTTGGTGCCAGACCCACTTTTCATCATTCAGAGATAGAAGACAAACTATTTTCTGCTCAGTGAGTTCTGACAGATTCACTTTATAAACATTACCTCTTCTTAATCCTTTAAACAATATGGACTTGTCAGAGTCATTGATTACTGTACATGCCTCTTTATCAAATTTAACAATAAATCCGCTATCACAAAATTGACTAATGCTAAGCAGATTATGTTTGAGGCCATCAACTAACCAAACATTTTTAATTGAAAGAGAAGAGTTACCAACTATACCTGTACCAATGATCTTCCCTTTTTGGTTTCCTCCAAACCCCACAGTACCTCCCTCTTTCAGAGTCAGGGTTTGGAACATATGCCTTTCTCCCGTCATATGACGTGAGCAGCCACTGTCCAGGTACCAGTATTGCTGCTTTGGCCTTCTTGGTGTGCAAACCTGAAACAAATATTATTTGAGACTTTGGTACCCATATCTTTATGGGTCCTTTTGTGTTAGTCTTCACAGGCCTAGGTGGTCTTTGTTTGAAGGGCCTATCAGAGCCTCTAGAGTTATCCACCCTTGTTAAAAAAGTTTTGGGTTTAGGATAGCTCTTGAGCTTTGCTCTTGAATGAGTCAGAGCTTCTCTAGATTTAACATTAACTTGAGGCTTAAAAATCTTAGGTTCTGAGGTTTTATCCTTCAGAGCCTTTGACTTTGAAGCCTCTGGCTTTGATGTTCTATCAGAAGCTGACTCATTTAGAACTTCTGATTGACTCTTTATAAAGACAGCCTTAGGTTTTGATTTATCTATATTAGAGGATTTTGAAGATAATGGATCATCTTTAAAACGTGAAAATCCAAGACCTTCACCTCTATTTCTACTTACATGATAAATCAAAGAGGCTATTTTGCTTCTTTTCATTCCATTGATAAGGAATTCCTGAAGAGCAAATTCATGTTCTGGAGGAACCTTATCATCAAGAATGTAATGAGTTTCCATAAATTCATTTCTGGATTTTAGAGACTCATTTTGCTCAATTATTTCATTTGCCTTTTCGGTCAGGTTGTTATAGGCCTTTTTAAGGACCTTACATTCACCTGCCTTTTTGGTTAAAAGTTTTAAGGCATCTTTCAAGGAATCTATTAATTCAGAACGAGAAAGTTTAGCAAGTTCCTCATCTTCATCTTCTGAGTCTGAGTCAGCTTCGTGCTCAGAGTTCTCTTGATCAGAAGTGGTTGCCATCAACGCTAGGTTTGCTTCTTCTTCCCCATCAGAATCTGATTCCTGATCCAAGTCATCCCAAGTGGAAAGGAACCCCTTCTTGAGCTTACTTTTGTATCTTTCTTTGTTAGAGGTTCTCTTGGATGTTTTACCCAGGTTCTCTGGGCAATCAGCAATGAAGTGTCCTGGTTTGTTGCACTTAAAGCATTTGTTTTGTTCTTCCTTCTTATCCTTAGAAGCACCAACCTTCTTGGAAGAACCTCCAAACTTACCAGCATACTTCTTGCTTCTCTTAGCCCATTGCGATACTCTTGCAGCCATTAGAACCATTTCTTCTTCTTCATCAGAGTCCATCTCGTGACCTTCTTCAGAAGCTTCTTCATCAGATACTATAACCGTCGCCTTCAGAGCCTTAGAGGAACTATTGGTGCTCAGGGCTATCCCTTTTAGCTTCTTAGTCGATTCATCAGTCATGAGTTCCATCTCATGACTCTTTAGAGAACTAACCAAGCTTTCAAGAGACACAGTATCTAAATCCTTAGATTCCTGAAACGCTGTCACTTTTGGTCTCCACTTTGGCGGCAAGCTTCTGAGTACTTTCCTTACATGATCAGCCTCAGTATAACTCTTGTCTAAAACTTGAAGTCCAGAAACAAGAATTTGAAACCTAGAGAACATTGTCTCAATGTCCTCTCCGTCCTTCATTTTAAATAACTCATACTGATGTACTAACAAGTTGGCCTTAGCCTCCTTAACTTGTTTATTTCCTTCATACTTGGATTTAAGAGAATCCCAGATAGACTTAGCCGTTCTCTTATCTCCAATTTTCAAGTACTCATCATGAGAGATGGCATTTGTCATCATCCCTTTTACACTGTGGTGCTTCTTATACTCCAGCTTTTGAGCAGGTGTAAAAGCCTTTCTGTCTTTGCAGCTAACTATTCCTTCCAAATCCATATTTTCAAAATTGACTCCATCTTCTACCAAGTCCCACAGATCACAATCAATCCCCATGATGTGACTGTACATCTTGGTTTTCCAGAATGGATAACCAGTCTCAGTTCCATTGAAAAAGGGAACTTTGTCAGAAGACCTTCTGTCTTTAGAATTGGAATCATAGTCATAGTTCACGTTGTTGTTGTTGTTGTTGTTGTTGCTATTGTTTCCTTTCTCAGCAGACATGTTTTTCCTTCCTGAATCTTAACTGTTTCACTGATAGGTGAGAGTTAGGCAACAGCCCAGCTCCTGATACCAATTGAAGGTGGAAAAACACAAGAAGGGGGGGGGGGTTGAATTGTGTTTTTGAAAATTAAAACTTTTTGGTTCTTAAGGAATTATATGCAGCGGATATTAAAACAAATTCAAAGAGATGTAGAGAAAAGGAAAGATAGACACAGAAATTTATCCTGGTTCCCTTCACAAATTGAAGGTACGTCCAGTCCCCTTGTTTTCAACAAGAGCTTTCACTATAATCTTCACAAGATTACACTTTGCTCAAGCACACTTGCAAGAGACTTCTCAAATGCTCAAGTTACACTTAACAAGAGACTTCACAAACAAACTTAAAATCTAAGAATGAATGTTTAGGGACACTTGATATACTATCAGAGGTGTTTACAAAATACAACTCAAATTGTTCTAAGACTTAGAATGACAGATTTAAATTATGGTGTCAGAATGCTTCTTAGTCTTTGAACGTAGTAATAGAACAGTGTTAATGGAACAGTGTTAATGGAACAGTGTTAATGGAACAGTAACCATATCTTCCTTATGAGTCTTCTATTTATACTTGGAGGAAGATTGATGACCGTTGTAGAGAGAGATGTGCCAGCTGGAATTTGCTCGTACAATTGTGATAGCTGTAGTTACCTTCTTTGGTAAAGATATCCAATTCCACTACCTTGCTATTTAAATTATCACTCATCCATTTTGAGTAATAATAGTACAATAGTACAATCCTCAATTGCGCTCCACATATGGATAAGGTTAACGTTGTACCAACGAATATTCCTTCCTGTGGACGTAACAGATCCTTGAAGTAGATTGTTCTTCAATCATTGGTTCTGAATATGTCAGTTCTTGAGTGACGTAAATTCCTTTTGCTTCAGATGCTGTTGTCATTGCTTCTTGAGGCCCTTTTTGCTTCTGAGTCCGTCAGAGCCTTGTTTTTTGTCCTCAGAGGCACTTTCTTCAACATACAAAATTTTAAGCTTCTGATGAACAGTGATGTGCTTTCAGAGCTTGTTTTGACTGGCTTCTCTGCTATTATTCATAGTGCTTCTGAATGAATTTTAACTTGTAATTTTGCACACTAGAATAATCATTAGTAATTCCAATTGTAATTTTAATACCTTGTTATCATCAAAACTTCTTAAAACTTTTAGAGGTTCATGTCAGACCCACTTTGTTCCAACAGGACCGCCCTTCAATGAACGTCGATTGTTCTTCCAACACACATTTCTCAAGACAACTCTTCATTCTATTAGCCAACATCTTTGAGACCATTTTATAGAGAACATTGCATAGGGAAATTGGTCTCAAATCCTTCATAGAAAGCGGGTTCTCACATTTAGGGATTAAACATATGTTGGTTTCATTAAGAGAGGAATCAAAAGAGGTTTTTTCCCTTCCTCTCTTAATAAATTTAGTGTTGAAGTCCTAGAGAGTGGGAATTTATAATGGACGAGCCCCGTGAGTGTTCACATAATAACAAAATATATCATTAGGATTTATATTAAATGCATGAGAGAAAAGTGGGGTAATACATGATCAATAAAATGGTTTTATTCTAATTAAGGCGATTATTCCGTTGACCTGTTGAAAATATTATTTAAAAGATGTTTTTAAGGTTGTTTTCCATCACATTTCAAGTATATCTCATCTATGTCTTTTATATCAAGTTACATGACAATTTTATATCTTAACCTCTGATGACTGAAATTTATATGATGTTTTTAGATAGTACTTTTAGTAGGTAGTCACTTGGAAGACCAATTACAAAGCAAAAACCTAAAGAAGTGAAGTTACTTACTTAAAAAGACAAGAAATCAAGAAAATGCATGAAAGAGACCAAAAAGTGGAAATTTTCAACAAACCATCATGGCCACGATGGATTCCATCGTACCACGATGAGAAGACTTAGTCTATGTTTGGATTGACGGAAATAAGTGGAGCGGAGCGGAACATAACTTAGCGAAATGGAATGGAACGGAATTGAATATAAGTTTCATTCCCCTGTTTGGGTATTTTATAATATCATAGGGTATTGTTTTCACTCCATTGTTTGGGAATTGGACGGAATGGAATAAATTTTAATATTTTTATTCCACTTTTGCCCTTATTTAAATATATAATGTCTTGACCAAAAAAAAAATATAATGTAAAACATATTATTATTATTATTATTATTATTATTATTATTATTATTATATATTTTAACAATAAAATATATAAAATGAGATATAAAAACAAATCACTCCATTGTTAGTCATTTATAACAAATCAAATAATGAAATGAGATTTTTTTTTGACAATATAAAATGAGATTCATTTATATACAATTAACATCAAACAAAATAAAGGTATAAAAACCACTCCAAAAGCACAACATAAAAACCACTAACATGACATAAACTTCTAACTACATGATAGTAGTGTAAACAACATCTCCAACTCAAAAAAACCAACAAACTGGAAAGAATGCTACAAAATATACCACTACCACCAACCACTAAATATGACACAAACTAATAATTAAAAAACTAGAAAGTAGAAACTTTGAACCACTGGCAGCAAAAACCAACACACACGATGCAATTGAAACATATAGAAATAGAACATAATAGTGGAATAAGTCCATATGAGTATTTGAGAACCAGGTATGCAATTGAACCATGAAGCAAAGAAGAAATGAGTAGTCACAAACGGCGCGTAGGAAAAAGTGATGTAGAGAAATAAGTGAAATATGAGTATTTGAGAATAGGAAGAGACAAATAAAAGAAATAAAAGAAGGGCAAAATAGTAATATTAAAAATATGTTGTTCCATTCCATTGGATACCTTCCAAATTGGGAGGAATGGAAAATTGAAGGATTGAGTGGTATAGGATGGAATTGGTTCCATTGGGTTCCATTCCATTAGTTTTTTCTAAATCCAAACAATGAAATCTTATTATATACATTTCCATTTCATTCCACCACATACCACCAATCCAAACATAGCCTTAGTGCCCAAGGAAGACAGCACACAAATCTTCCCATTGGTTCTTATGATTCGTTGTTTCTCCCTGCCGATTCTTCTATTTGGTTTGGATTGGAATTGTTTGAATTGGATTGGTATGATTTGTTTCTTCTATTGGATGATTCTTTATTTGGATGTTGTTCACTCTCTCAGATGATTCACCTATTATGGTTACTAGTTGCTGCTCTTGGTTATCATATTAGTTGGTTTAGTTTATTTGTTGGGTTTATTTTGTAACAAATTTAAAGTTTAGTAAGCTTTAGCTTGAGGGGTAGTGTTTGAAGTTTATATTTTTAAGTAATGTTTTTAGTGTTTTGTTTCACAAACTCTCGATGCTTCGTGTTGTTGCATCATGAGTTTGAGGGTAGGTGTTAGATAATAAATTGTTGGGCTTTAAGTTATTGGGCCTTTAAGTTTCTAAGTACTAGTCTAGTCTAAGTCTTACTATATATACTTAAGATGTCTATTTGTATTCAAACTTTATTTCTCTAATGAAAACCCTAGCCTCCTTTTATTGTTTATCGTTTATTTGATTGTCTCTGAATCTAACACTTCCTACGTACCCTCATTACAGAGTATGTTTTTAAAGTGCTTCGATAAATTCAAAGTGATTCAACAAACTAAAACAATAAAATTCTTTCTCATGCCAAGGTCTATAAGAGCCCTCACAAAATTTTACCATTTAACTACCTTGTGGATCAAATCGATGACAAGAACATGAAAAAGCACAGTTACAAAATACACTACATATGATTATTTTGTGGGAAAAAGAAATTACACATTGAATTTTCCATGTGTTGTTGATGTCTCTTTCCCCTATTAAATTTTCTGGGATATGTGATGTGATGTTGCAAGTCCACTTTCTTCAACAGGACTTTTCCGGCGGCAGTGGTAGTGATAGGCGAGGGCGAGCCAGACTGAAAACAAGAGAGAGGGGGAGAGAGAGGAGAGATCCCATGTAGTGTGGTGCATGATACTATTTTAATCTGATAGATAAGATGAGTGGTACACCAGTGAGGGACTTAATTGAGCCCTCACCTTAGAATCGACCTTATTTTCATTGTCTTTTCTTTATGTTTAGTAGAATAGTTCTAGCAATGCATCAACATATTTTTGGAATTCCTCAAAGCTTGTCTTTCCATCTCCATTACTATCTATATTACAAATAATCTGCTTCGCTACTTCAATGGTAATTGGCTTGCCGGATCTTACAACTGACCCATAAAGAATCTCATCTGCAATGATGAAACCATTGTGATCCTTGTCAAATGAATCGAAATATATCCTAAGCTCTTCATCTGACGGAATATCAACGCCCACCGCGCATTCATCATGACTTGCAACTCACCATTATGATGTGAAACTACACAAATATACATCTGGTTCAATATAATTGAAATTTAGTTTAATATCCTTTTTATAATTTTTACCTTACATTTAAAAATTTGAATGTATATTCAATATATTAGGCTATTTGTTAATTAAATGATTTTTTTTAAAAGAAATCATTTTCTATCATTTAAAAAATTATAATAACTAAAATTTAATATTTTTTGAATTTTTATTACTCAAAATAGTTAATATTAATTTCTATGTAACTTAATGCTTATAATTAAACAATGAAAATGAGTGTTGCATAAAATATAAATTAAAGACGAAATTGTTATATGAAATTAAGTTACACTACAAGAAAAAAGGAGTATAGCGACGGTACTTTTACCTTAATTGGTATGCACCTTTAATATAAAACAAAAATATACTCCTACATGCATTCATTAAAATTTTATAATATACATATTATAAAATTCATTTGCCATGTAGTACTCCCTCGATCCTGATTTATAAGTGACATTTGATTTTTTTTGACGAAATAAGTGACATTTGATAGTTGAGCAATGCTATGGTCACACCTTCTAACACACTCTTTAAACACACACCAATAATTTGAAGCCACCTCATCTCCTTATTTTATTTTTTTCTTGGTTACCGGTTTCAATTTAGCCACTTATTTGTTTATTAATTTATTTATTATTATTTTGATTTTATCTTTTCATCTTCTAGATTCATTCAAAAGTATCTCTTCTTGTTCCAGCCATTACTACTCATTGCAACTTTGTTATTCTCATGCCAAAGGTCAAAGGAAATTGCCGTTTTGTTCATCCATTGAAATCTAAAACATTTTTATTTTCACCGACTGACCAACACTATTTTCTCTAAGAGGTTAATTTGTGCAATTACATTTTTGTTCTCCAATGAAATCTAAAACAAACCCACAAAAAATGAAGGTTTAAGAAACTAAAGGGATGGAAGCATTGATTTTGAAAATGAAGGTTTAAGAAATTTGGAGATTTAGATCTTTGTGGATTTTAGGGTGAGAAAAAGATGAATGAAAGGGAAAGGGTTTGATAAAAGTGAATTGTAAAAACAATTTTTTAGATCTGTCAGTAGCAAAATATAAAACAGAGCAAATGCAGTAGAAGATGAAGTTAGATACAACCGCAAGTCACTGTTGATCTATAGGATCCATGTTATTTTTTGGAGGCTGGAAAAGACAACGAAGACAAAAATAAAATGTTAATTTTCTCTCAACCTGTTCAACAGGTTATCCGGTAAAGAAAGAAATGAACAGTACAACGTGGCTTCACAATATTGGTGTGTGTTTAAAGAGTGTGTTAGAGGGTGTGTCCCTAGCATTACTCTTTGATAGTTTCACACATATTATAGAAGAAACATTTGTAGTGGCATGGACTAAAATACTCTTATCCAACACTTTGTTACATGGTACTCTACTTCCAATACTCACTTGTAATAATTGTGTCCGACATTCTTTTTGTATTTCAAAACTCAGTAGAAGAAACAAAACCCATATTTTACCAATTCTCTCTCAGTTCCACAATTAGTGAACCAATTGACTGTTGTGCACTATATACACATTTTTGTTTGAGCAAAATTTTCTACTAATAAATAAAAATAAATATTAGTATATATGATGTTGGATTTGTCTCAATGGGTATTTTCAAAATTTCAACTTTTTATAATTTTTACTATCTTTCAATTAAAGAAATTAATTGTCAAAATTATACATTGACACACGTGAAATAGTCAACTAGCTCACTTAGTATGGGACGGAAAGTACAATTTTTATACTATCTCTATTCATAATATATCTTAGTAACTTTACATTCCTTCCAAAACTTTGAACAAAATTTGGTTGGTAAAAAATTTTGGTTGGCTATGTATATATCATGAAAAAAAGAAATTGAATTACATGAGTTATCTGTTTCTTTTGTACTAATGAAAAAAATCTAATAATTGAAACAATATTAGTATAGTTAGTTACTTTTAATTTTGTTTATAATTTTTTAAAAATTTAATAATTGAAATAATTTTAGCATCGCTTAATGCATAAACCAACTTCACTCCAAATAAACTTAAACTTAAATCAAATTTGAAATGCAAAAAGTAAAATTATGAATTTACTTTTTACATTTATGAATGTACAACTTTAATCATTAATATTTTTAATTATTTATTATTAAAAATTATAAAAAATTATATATTCTAAAAATACTTATCGAGGCAAATAAAAAAAAAAATTATATGCTAAGGAATGACTCACCGGTAATAGGAGACTCATCATGC
The DNA here is from genome assembly GCA_030408175.1 of Trifolium repens. NCBI lineage: Eukaryota > Viridiplantae > Streptophyta > Magnoliopsida > Fabales > Fabaceae > Trifolium > Trifolium repens. Next base: position 35,404,172 of record CP125844.1, read on the forward strand.
TCATGAATTGCAGTTAAAACTTGAGAACAAAGAGTTACAAAAATAACAACACCAAAAAACATATATGACTTTGAGTAATCCATTTTAATACTTCTTGGCAAATTACAATTTAATGGTTTGATAAAATATAGGGCAAGAAGTTGCCTTTTTATGCGGCCAACGGTCAAATTTAAAAATAAGTTAAGGCAAAACATTTTGCCAAAACAATGTCCAAAAGGATACTATAAATATTAATATAGAAATAACAAGTTAAAAGGAATATTTTATTTTTTGTCAAGTAGTCTAGTGACTAGAAATTTCACTTTTAAGGTGGATAAGTGAAATAACTATGATTTAAATTCTAATTCTCTATATTTATAATGCAATATCCTACCAATTAAGTTAAACTCATAGAACGTAATTTATTTTTTTAATAGGTCCATTTGATTTAGTTTTTAAGTAAAAATTAGAAAAATGCAAATGTGCATGACAAATCGTCGTGCAAATCCCACACGAACCATGCAGTGGCCATCATTAAACTATGTTTGGTTTAAACTTACTGACAAACAATGTTTTAAATAAAGGTCCGCGACCGCAAAAATGGCCGCGACAAAACAGTTTTGGCAGGTGTCTATACCATTACCGTTATCACCGTTTTTTATATTAAAGAACAAATTATGATTAATTTACACCATGACGACCGCATTTAGTGTCGTAACACCTGTACCAACCGAAATCGCAAAAACCTTTACATAACCGAGACGCGACCGCTATCGTTTTTTAAAACCTTAGTGACAACCACTGGTTCCAATTGACTATATATTATAACTGCCTCTGACGCTGGTGAATGTTGGTTTCACATCGTTTCAACATGAAATTCCAGTGTCTCGTTGCACTGTCATGGTGAGGTATTTGTGAATTTACCTTCGATAGCAGTGAAAGTGTGTACATTAGAGTTACACTGATATGAATGCTGAAACAAGGGATCCATTTAAAACTAATGGTTGGAGCTGCTGTTGTAGTGAGAATTAATGGCGGTTGGTGGTGAAGACAATAGTGGCAACATGCGACAATAGAAATAAGTTGTACATGCGGTGGTGAATGGTGAGATCAAGATGTATGTGGTGGTGATTAACACAGCACAACATGTGAGATTTTCTTTTGAATATTTTTATTTTAAAAGATCCATAAAAATTTGAAAAGGAAATAGGACGCTGCTGAAAGAGCGTTGTCGTGCAATTCGTCAGTGTTGCTTATTGTGCCATATAACATGACTCTAAAAATTATAATTTTTTACGGGAAAAATCAAACTCTAAAAATTATAATGATAAAAGTACAACAAGACAACAATGACATCGGCCAAGGCGACCGTACGAGACTCTCTTGGATCTCCTACCGTGGGAGACACAAAAAAATTGATCTATATATTTTTTTTTGATAAAAGGACATATATATATATATATATATATATATATATATATATATATATTTCTTTTGACCGTTGGATTGAAAGTTTATATCGTAAAGATCATCTACGTTGAGTTTTACAAAAATCTAAAATCGTTGGACATGTTTTTGAAACACAAAGTTTAACGATATTCAATCAAAACGCAAAAACCGTTAATTTTGACTTGTCTCAATAACATATCAAACGATTTTAGATTTTTGTAAAACTTAACATAGATGATCTAAATGATATAAATTTTCAATCCAACGGTGGACTTTGTAAAATTTGTATTCGTTAAAGCGTTATTGAGCGGTGTAACATTACTCAAATGTTACACTGGTGTAATTTGATCTCTCCATATATATATATATAACGGTAAGTTTAGAAATTTAGATTAATTAAAATACATTCAGTAATATATTTTAGTTTAAAATGTATGCTGGCTAACCGGATTAACAAGTGGTCGACTGTGGAACAATGGTTAAAAATGATCAGAAATTTTAAGACCGTCAATAATATCTTTTTAAAGTAAAAATTATGACTCTTCTCATTTTTACGGCTATTAAAAATTACATTATTAACGTCAATTAAGTACGAGTTACATATTTATTATATGTTGTTTTAATTAAATCGGTATCAATTAAGTCATTATTTTAATAAATAAAAAATGAAAATAACCATCAAATTACACTTTCAAACATATCAATCGTCTAATTGGACTGAAAAACGAATGAGAAAAGAATTTTGATGATCGGAGTCCGAATGGATAGACAGATTGTAATAACAGTCACATCGAAAACCTAGTTTTAATGAAAGGGTTATGAACTTTGACTGAAACTACTGATTTTGACTGGAGATTTCAAAGTTAATTTATCCAACCGTTCAATATCACCTAATTGGACCAAAAAACAAATGAGATTTTTTTTTTTGATAATTAGACTCCGAATGGATAGACATATTATAATAACAGTCACATCATAAACCTAGTTTTGATGAAAGTGTCCTGAAGTTTGACTAAAACTACCGATTTTGATTAAAGATTTCAAATTTAATCAATCAGACCGTTCAATATCACCTAAATGGACTGACAAACGAATAAGAAAAGGAATTTTGATGACCAGACTCCGAATAGATAGACATATTGTAATAACAGTCACATCGGAAACCTAGTTTTAATGAAAGAGTAATGAACTTTGACTGAAACTACCGATTTTGACTTGAGATTTAAAATTTAATCAAACCGACCGTTCAATATCACCTAATTGGACTGACAAACGAATGAAAAAAAAATTGATGATCGGACTCCGAATGGATAGACAAATTGTAATAACAGTCACATTGGAAACCTGGTTTTAATGAAAGGGTCATGAACTTGATTGAAACTACCGATTTTGACTGGAGATTTCAAATAATCAATCGGACCGTTCAATATCACCTAATTGGACTGACAAACAAATGGTTAAAAGAATTTTGATGATCATGAAATTCCGGTAACAAGTTATAGATGTGCAGCGTGATGTGGTGCACGCTAGGGTTTAGGTATACGATGTGTTGTCAAATGTGCCAACATCATAAACATACGATAACTTGATGAACAAGGAAAATAAAGTGCAGAAGATAAAGAACACAATGAGTTTGTTAACCCAGTTCAGTGCAACTCACTTACGTCTGGGGGATACCAATCCAGGAATGAATCCACTATGATAGCTCTAATTCAAAGCTTAAACTCCCCGTTTACAACCTCTCGCTTAGATACTACCTTGTGTAACCCTACCTTGCTCCTCCACAAGATATGACTTCCCCCAGTCAATTCCCAACCTATCCTACCTTGCTCCCCGCAAGGACCTTGCTCAACCACAAGGAATTTTAGTCTTGTTCCCACAAGTACCTTGCTCAACCACAAGGAATTTTACAAACTCAATAATGGAGACGCACTCCTAAACTAAAGAACCAACTCGTGCTTCAAAGCTTTGAGTGATTCAAAGTCCAAATCTTGTTTCCAACTGGAACCAAGAAGAGGAACAACTTTGTGCTTAAAAGCTTAAGAGCTAAATACAACCCTAATTCAAGTTTCAAACGAAACAAGAAATCCTAGGGACAAAGACTTGAAATCCTAAAGACTAGATTTATGAATATTGATTTCAGTGAATAAAACATGTCTTCAGCATTCCTTTATATAGAACGAGATCTGGTAGCTGTTTGTTGTATTCTTCAAAAAACAAACTTAATCTTTTAATAAAAGATATGATCTTTAAATAAAAGATAAGTTTTGTTTTAAATCTTTTTGAATCTTTTTGAATCTTCTAGAAACAAACCAGCTTTTTAAATCTTTTCTAAATCTTCTTCAATCTTTCAGCTCGTTCCTTGGCGCGCAAGCTAGTGTGGATATGTTTGTTTCAAAACAAATCTTTTTCACGCAAATATTTGAAAGCGCGTTTATAGGGTATTCAGTTCAGGTACCACATGTGTGCACATCAGTCACCACATCTGGACCAAAGGCTTATTTTAACAAATGAAGCCAACCCTAAAATAAACTCAACCTTGCAGGTTGAAAACACTAACAATCTCCCCCTTTGGCAAATTGTGGCTAAAATAACCTTTGGAGTCAGCCAGCTAGACTTTGGAGATAATCATTAGAACATCAGAGGCGTTGCAGCAGCGGAATATTGCCTCAATCTTCTGAGAGAATAAAACTCCCAACATACAAGCATGGTGATGAATCATGCACACAGTAAAGAGGGGAAGTGTCTTCAGCAGCCTCAGTAAAATCTTTACTCCCCCTAAATTCAAGCACCATCTTCATCAGTCTTCAAAGGATCAGTCTTCATTCGTCTGGTTCTTCAAAGTCTTCAAAAAGATGTGCAGAATACAAGCACATTCTGTTTTCAATGATGTGCACACATCTGGTATCACATCATGTACCAGAGTAAACATATTGCACTACTTTTCCTCTTACTCCCCCTGGATATACTACTACTTATCTTTTCTCCCCCTTTTTAGCCATAATGTTGACAAAAAGTTTAAGAACAGAATGAGTAATCAAATAGTACTGGGGTTATTTAAATGTGCAATATACAGAGTAGATGGATCTTTGACAAATGATCTAAGCATCACCACATGACCAAGGTCTTCAAAAAAAAGATGCTTCAGTAGTCTTCAATTTCTTCAGTAGTTGTCTTCACAGAATCCATATAGTCCAGCAATCCATAGTCTTGTAGTCTTCATTCTTCATGGTTGCTGTATGTGCATTCATAGTTAAGCAAGTACAAGTTACCCATATTTCTATGATTGTAACTAAGTCACCCATATTGCTATGACTGTGACGTGAATCACCCATATTTCTATGACTGTGATCCTAAGCATAAAAGTCATCCATATTTCGATGATCATGACTAAGCATAATGAATCATCCATATTGCTATGATTATGATTATGATTATGCCCTATGCTTACAAACTTAAATGCTTTTGAGTTGTTTTGCACATAATCTATTCCTTCCATAAAAAGGTCATTCTTTGATCTTGCCTTCAGTAATGCTCTTGCAGATAGCAGGATTTGTAGTCTTCAGCTCTAGATAAGGCTTCTTCTTCTCAGAGGCTCCAATGTGGACCACATTGAGCTCTACATCAGGATCTTCTTCATAGTTCTTCATCAAAGTAAGAAGGGTGGAATAGTTTTGATATATTATGTTGAGAAAAATCTGTGATGACTGCCTTTGGATAGCGTGCATAAACAAACGGAAGACGTAGGCAGGTCTCTGTTGCACGCTTCAATAGCAAGATTGCTATTGGTCATCAAGAAGGCAAATACCAAGTTTGCCTCTTAATGTTTCAAACTTATTTGCATCCAAAGCCTTTGTAAAAATGTCAGCCAGTTGATTGTTTGTGGCTACATGTTTTAAGGTCACAACCTTGTCTTCAACTAGATCCCTGATAAAATGGTGACGAATATCAATGTGCTTGGTCCTACTGTGTTGGATAGGATTCTTGGAAATATTTATAGCACTCATATTGTCACAGTATAATGTGAGCACATCTTGCTCCACATTGTACTCACTCAGCATCTACTTCATCCAAAGCAATTGAGAACAACTGCTTCCTGCTGCGATATACTCAGCTTCTGCTGTTGAAAGAGCTACACAATTCTGTTTCTTGCTGAACCATGAAATTAGGTTGTTGCCCAGAAAGAAACATCCACCTGAGGTACTCTTCCTATCATCTGCACTGCCTTCCCAGTCAGCATCACAATACCCTGTCAACCTTGTGTCTTCACCATGAGAGTGTTGGAACAAAAGAGGTTCTGACATAACCCAATTAAGTTTTGATGATAACAAAAGTATTAATATACAATAGGGTATACTAATTATTTAATCCAAGTGTGCAGATATTCAAGTTAATTTTTTATATTCATTTAAAGCACATTGGAAGTTATGATATGGCAAAGCAAACTCTGATCTGAACTTGAAGACACCAGAAGATGCATATGTGTTTCATCAGAGGATGCAAATTTTATTCATCAGAAGATGCATATCAGACTCTGATAAGAGCAGTGAGAGCCGTTTTGTCAGAAGAACATTCTCTGCATCAATGATTATACTCTGACACTCCAAAAGCTGATGGAATCAATCTTATCCACAGAATTGTGACGTTTGTACTATTGTACTAACTCTTTACTTGATTTGGATAAAACTTTCTCTCCAAGATTGATCGCATACAAGGTTACCTGATTTGGATATCAAAGGTACTATCTACAGCTGGCACAATCTCACCGCACAAATTCAAATCAAACACGCTCCACCTTCATCTATAAATTGGAGCAAGTTTGAAGCTTTGGGATACGACACTTGAACTATTTGAAAAGAGCTGTTACTCTGCAAAAATCATCCTAAAGCACGAAACTGCAAATACAACTTGAACTCATATTCAAAATCCAAGACTCCAGCTTCAGCTTCTGTTAATTCATTAGTTGAACCTTAGAATTTTGTATTAAAATTCTAAGTTAAGTCTTGTATCAAAAGTTGTATTTATTTTGTAACTGAACATTGATCTTTATATCAATTGTTCAGACTCTGTTTTTCTAAACTTGTGTATTGAAGTCTCTTGCCTGCGTGCTTGAGCATTAGGAAGTCTCTTGTTAGTATACTTGAGCATTGGAAGTCTCTTGCTTGTGAAGCTTGAGCAATTGTAATCTTTGGTGATTATAGTGAACTCTCTTGGAAGTACAAGAGGACTGGACGTACTCTCGGTTTGTGAGGGGAACCAGTATAAAAATCTCTGTCTCTATCTTTCTCTCCTTCTCTCTACCTTCAAAGTTACTCTTAATTGTGTTTTGTTTTCTAAACCGCTGCAACCTCTGATAAGTTCTCTGTAACTTAGAAGAAATTTTTTAAATTACCCAAAACACAATTCAACCCCCCCCTTCTTGTGTTTTTCACACCTTCAATTGGCATCAAGAGCCCGGTTCTGTTTTTTTAATCACCTAACAGTGAGACAGTTTCCTGTTGAAAAACACTATGACTGAAACTCCAAGTGGTAGCTTGAAAGCAGTTCCTCATGACTATGATGTTGAAGATAAGTCAAGCAACAAAGCACCAAAGTTCAATGGAGATGCATCTACCTTTTCCTGGTGGAAAGATAGAATCTACAGTCATCTTATTAGTTTAGATGATGAGCTTTGGGACTTGGTTGAAGAAGGGGTAACTTTCCAAGGGCTAGATGAAAAGGGAAGGCTATCTGTTGAAGAAAGAAAGAAGTTCACTCCTACAGACAAGAAACTTTACAAGAAGCATCACAAGGTTAAGGATCTTCTCATTGGGTGTATAACTCATGATGAGTACCTCAAGATTACAGACAAATCCACTGCCAAGAGCATCTATGACTCCTTGTGTTCCACATATGAAGGGAACAAACAGGTTCAAGAGGCAAAGGCTATTCTTTTGATCCAACAGTATGAACTCTTTAGAATGAAGGATGATGAGAATATTGAATCAATGTATTCTAGATTCAAAATCCTTGTGGCTGATCTCCAAGTTCTAAAGAGAAGTTATACAACCTCTGATCATGTAAGGAAGATTTTGAGAAGCTTACCTTCAAGGTGGAGGCCTAAGGTTACAGCTATCCAAGAAGCTAAAGATTTGGACAAACTTGGCTTGGAAGAATTGATAAGTTCACTCATGAGTCATGAGATTGAACAATCTTCTGATGAGCCTCAGAAGAAGCTAAAATCTGTGGCTTTGCCATCTATTTCAGTTTCATCTAAGGCTCTGAAAGCCAAAGTTGTAGAATCTGAAGCAGAGGAATCTTCCATAGATAATCAAGAGGAAGGATCAGATGATGATTTCTTTGCACACTTGTCCAAAAACTTTCAAAAGTGGTCACTAAGGAAAGGCAAAAATTTTCAAGGCAGAGGATCTGGATCAAGAAACAACACCAGCAAAGAGAAGAAGGATGACACAAAAAATTGTTTCAATTGTCATAAGCCTGGACACTTCATGGCTGATTGTCCTGAACTCAACTCCAAGGGTAAAGGAAGAAAGAGTATGATCAAGAACAAAGCCAAGAAGAGTCTGATGGCAACATGGGAAGATATTAATGAACTATCTGAGGATGAAGACTCTGAGGAAGCAAACCTAGCGCTTATGGCCATTGGTGAGTCAGACGATGAAAATGATTCAGAGTCTGATACTGACGACATTGATGAGGTAATATCTAAAATGTCTAATACTCAAATGACCAAAGCTTTGAAAGATGTAATGGTGAAGTACATGGAAAAATTGAGTGAGCTAGATTTCTGCAAACAAAAAATGAAGCTCCTCAATGAAAATCTCACCCAGACTCAAGCAAACTATCAAAAATCTCTTAAAACAATTAAGGTGCTTGAGACTGGATGCAGAACATGTCACAAACCTTATGACGAGTATGAAATCTCTCTACAAGAGTTTGTGCACCATAACATAGATAAGACTAGGGTAACTTCTGTAATTCATGGTGGACTTAGCAACTATTACAAAAGACAAGGACTTGGTTCTCTTACATGTCCTGATGTGGGAAAATTAAGTAAACCTGTCTTGTTGAGCAAGTCACCATCAGAATCTTATTCAAACTTTACTAAGGGTACATCAGAACCTCTGACTGTGTCTGGTACTCTTGTGAGCTTGGAACCACAAGATAAGGTATTAGAAGATAACTCATCTTCTGAACCTAAGTCTTCTAAAACTAAGGTTCCCCTCACATCAGTACCCATGTCTACTCAAGTTAAAGCTGTCAAAGTACCAAAGCCTGTTGATAAGCGGGGCACTAGTACTTCTAAGGCAAACTTGGTAACTGGTTCTCTGACACACTCAAGAGGAAAGTCTCAGAGACAACATAAGCCTAAACAATTTTCTAAAGGCTCAGTTGACTCCAGATCTTCTGATTATTCTAACAAGAAGGATAAGATTCTCAAAACTAACCAAAAAGGACCCATCAGAGTATGGGTACCAAAATCTGAAATAGTGTATGCTGCAGGTATGCACCCAAAGAAGAAAAGAAAGCTCATGGTATCTGGACTCTGGCTGCTCACGTCACATGACAGGAGACAAGCTCTTATTCCACACCCTGAATCAGCAAGAGGGAGGAACAGTAGGGTTTGGTGTCAACCAGAAGGGAAGGATCATTGGTATAGGTACAGTTGGTAATTCTTCTTTGTCAATTTCTGATGTTTGGTTAGTAGATGGACTACATCATAACTTACTTAGCATAAGTCAATTGTGTGATAGTAATTATGATGTTATGTTTAATAAGGATTCATGTACTGTAATTAGAAACTCTGATCAATCCATTGTTTTCAAGGGAAATAGAAAAGGCAATGTGTACAAAGTCAATTTTTCTGATTTAAAGGAACAACAAGTGCTTTGTCTTTTGACACTGAGTGATGAGAAATGGATCTGGCATAAAAGATTGGGTCATGCTAACTGGAGATTAATTTCTAAGCTTAGTAAGGACAATCTTGTCAGAGGCCTTCCAAAAATAAAGTATCACTCAGACTCACTTTGTGGTTCCTGTCAAAAAGGAAAAATTGTCAAAAGTTCTTTTAGAAACAAGAACATTGTCTCTACTACTAGACCTTTGGAACTCTTACACATTGATCTCTCTGGACCAGTTAGCACTGCTTCAATCAATGGTAAGAAATATGGATTAGTCATTGTAGATGATTATAGTAGATGGACTTGGGTAAAATTCCTGAGAAATAAAGATGATACATATGAAGTGTTTAGCATCTTCTGCACCCAAATCCAAAATGAAAAGGATTCAAAAATTTTGAAAGTAAGAAGTGATCATGGTGGTGAATTTGAAAATGAACCTTTTGAAAAATTTTGTGAAGAACATGGAATTCTCCATGAATTTTCTTCTCCTAGAACTGCACAACAAAATGGAGTTGTAGAGAGAAAGAATAGATCTTTACAAGAAATGGCACGCACCATGATGCATGAAAATAATTTAGCAAAATTCTTTTGAGCAGAAGCTGTTAACACTGCTTGTTATATTCAAAATAGAATCTATATAAGACCTATTTTGAACAAAACAACATATGAACTCTTTAAAGGAAGAAAACCAAATATTTCTTATTTTCATCAATTTGGTTGTACATGTTACATTCTGAATAACAAAGTCCATCTTAAGAAATTTGACTCTAAAGCCTGTAAGGGTATCTTCATTGGATACTCTGAACGCTCCAAGTCATACAGGGTGTACAATTCTGAAACTAATATAGTGGAAGAATCAATGCACGTAAAGTTTGATGATAAAGAGCCTGATGATAAAAAGTCAGAGCCTGTTAAAGATTTGTCAGGATCTGATGAGTCAGAAGATGAAGCTCCAGAGTATGATAACAACATATAATCTATAGAAGACTCTGAAGCTCAAGAAGATGCACCCTCTGATGCTGCTCAAGAACATCAAACTATTGATGATAACTCTGAAGAATCTGATATTCCAAGGAACACATTCAAATATAAATCATCACATCCTGAAGAGCTCATCTTAGGAAACAAGAACAGTCCAAGAAAAACAAGGTCAAACTTCAGAGTTGAAGAATCATTATTTGGATTAGTTTCTTTGATTGAACCCAAGACAACAAATGAAGCTCTCTCTGATGATGCTTGGATAGTTGCAATGGAAGAAGAGTTAAATCAATTCAAGAGAAATGATGTGTGGGATCTGGTACCCAAACCCAAGCATAAGAACATTATTGGAACAAAATGGGTATACAGAAACAAATTAAATGAACAAGGTGAAGTCACAAGGAACAAAGCAAGACTTGTTGCACAAGGATACAGTAAACAAGAAGAAATTGACTTCACTGAAACATATGCTCCAGTTGCAAGACTGGAAGCAATCAGGTTACTTTTATCTTATGCAGTCAATAATGGTATTACTCTATATCAAATGGATGTGAAAAGAGCATTTCTAAATGGTGTCATATCTGAAGAAGTGTGTGTCAAACAACCTCCTGGTTTTGAAGATTTGACAAACCCTGATCATGTGTTTAGACTAAAGAAGTCACTCTATGGACTCAAACAAGCTCCCAGAGCTTGGTATGAGAGATTAAGTACTTTTTTGGTTGACAATGGTTTTGAAAAAGGGCAAGTTGACAACACACTTTTCAAAAAGACCCTTAAGAAAGACATTTTAATCATTCAAATATATGTTGATGATATCATTTTTGGATCAACTAATGCCACTCTTTGCAAGAATTTTTCTAAGCTTATGCAAGATGAGTTTGAAATGAGTATGATGGGAGAATTGAAGTTCTTTCTTGGTATTCAAATAAATCAAACAGAGAAAGGAACATTCATTCATCAATCCAAATATATAAAGGATCTTCTGAAGAAGTTTAACTTAGAAGATTGCAAACCCATGAATACTCCAATGCATCCTACATCAAGTCTAGGCAAAGAAGAATCTGAAGGCAAGGTTGATCAGAAGCTGTATAGAGGTATGATTGGATCTCTTCTTTATCTAACTGCCTCAAGACCTGACATTTTATTCAGTGTCTGTTTGTGTGCAAGATTTCAATCAGATCCTAGAGAATCTCATCTCACTGCTGTGAAGAGAATCTTTAGGTATTTGAAAGCTACTTGTAACATTGGATTACTGTATCAGAAATCCAATGACTACAAGCTGATTGGATTCTGTGATGCTGACTATGCTGGTGATAGAATTGAAAGAAAATCCACCAGTGGTAACTGCCAGTTTATTGGTGAGAATTTAATTTCATGGGCCAGTAAAAGGCAAACCACTATAGCTATGTCAACAGCAGAAGCTGAATATATATCAGCAGCTAAATGTTGTACACAACTACTTTGGATGAAATATCAATTGGAAGATTATCAAATCAGCAGTAACAATATTCCTTTATATTGTGACAATACTGCAGCTATTCACCTTTCTAAAAACCCTATTTTGCATTCAAGAGCTAAGCATATTGAGATTAAGCATCATTTTATCAGAGACTATGTTCAAAAAGGTGTAATTGATCTCAAGTTCATTGAAACTGAAAATCAATGGGCTGATATCTTTACAAAACCTTTAGCTGTTGAACGTTTTGATTTTATCAAAAAGAATCTGAACATGATGGAAGTCTCTGATTAACTTAGACTCTGATTGAAAATTGAGTTTGTGAGAATCTAATAGTAATCAGAAGATGAAGTCATCAGAACCTTCTGTATCAGAAGTTGTGATGAGAGTATCTTCTGACATACTATCAGAATCTGATTAGAAGGTAAATGGTTCTGGCGCGTAAGTAAAAATCTTTTGTAAAAACCCTTTCGTTTTCTCAAACTTACGTGTCAGTTATTTAACAATCTTCTAATACACATGTCTTGTTGCAAGAGGATAAAGAAGTTGGTTAATGATGATTAGCATTTCTAATTTCCAATTATGGTAAAATACTCTACTACCCCTATGTATGTGTACTTGTTTTTTGCGCGTAAGTTTCTATTTAAACACACTAACTGTCCACATTCACACTCTTGCACTCTCACAACCTACACTTTCATTCTTCTAAAACACAGAGCAATTTCTTTCTCTCTCTTTAGAAACCCTAAATTTCAAATTTCATCCATGGCATCCTCATCAACATTTCTGAATAGAACATGTATGATCCTACCAAATGAATCCAACCCTACAGAGTTCGCAAAGGATCAACGACCATATAAGTATGACGAACTAAATGTGGCGATTGAGAATCCAGTTGATCTTGAAAGCATTAGGGTAAACGGTTTTGCTGAAGTCGTTCATCTATACAAAAAGCAAGGTTTGGAATATTATTTTGATCTTCTCAATGGACCAACTTATACTGATATGGTAAAGGAATTCTGGATGAAAGCCTCTGTTATTACAAGGGATGTTTATGACAGAAAGGTCAAGGAAAAGATGAAGGAAAATCCTGAATTCAAAGAGAGAACACCAGAAGAAATGGGATTAAGGTCTTTTATCTCTACAGAGATTGAATCCTTCGTGGCTGGATTCAGAATCTCTATCAGACTCTCCCACATTCTTGAGGCTCTGAAGCTCAAGCGTGATGGTGTGATAATCAAACACTCTGATGAAGCAGGTCCTGATGTGGATGAATATCTATTCAAACCTAAGACCAACCCTAAGGACAAGTTTGAATGGACAAACAATTGCAAGATCATCTACAGGATCTTGATTGAAAGTATTCTGTCCAAATTGGGAGGCACTGATCAAATATCCAGTGTTCAGAAGCTGTTCACGTATAATGTTGCTAAAGGAAATATTGTGGATATTGGAAGGCTAATTTTTGATCACCTGTGTCTGTCTATTATCTCAAGCAAAGCTATTGTTAGACATTCAAGACTACTAAGCCACATGTTTGCACAGAGTGGTTTGTTGGATGCTATTACACCATATCTTCCTGGCTTAGGTACTTTTTTGCTTAGTTCTAAGATTGTAAACAGTACTACATTAAGATACTTAAAGCTGGTAAAGAACAATGAGATAGTTCATCCAACACATCCTGTGTTACTCAGAGAATCTGAGAAAGGCATTGGTGAAAGTTGGCTTGTACATGTCAGAGATAGTGAAGCAAAGAGAGTGATAGAAGCACATGCTGAATTCTTGAAAAAGCTAGGTGCTGGTGTAGGAGATGGAGAACCTACAAAACTGACTGTAAGACAATCAAGGCTTTTGGAACAGCCTCTTAGACTTGAACCAGTCAAGAGGAAAGCTGCCAAAAGTCCTACTGTGAAGAAAGCTGCTAAGGTTCAAAAGACCACAAAGACTACAGCTCCAAGATCCTCTAAACCAAGAGCAAAGAAAATGATACTGGAGGATCTTATTGAGGAAGAAAAGGAAGAAGTTGTTGTACAGGCAGTATTGGCTAAGGTTGCAGAGTTTAATAAGAAGCAAGAAGCTCTGAAGGATGGCTATGACTGTGGTATTGATGAAGCTGCATTTGATGATATGCACAAGAAGCTCCCAAAAAGGAATGATCCTCACAATCTGCTGGAACAGCAGACTCTGTATGGTAATGAAACTGGTAAGTTTTCTAATTTTCTTGGAGGCAGCAAAGGACTTAGAGATTATTTCAACCATCATCAGAGCAGTTTAACCTCATCCTATCTCACCCATCAGAATCTCAGGCTAATTTTATATGCAATGATGCAGCGCAAGCTTCTACAAGCATTGCACCTGCTATTCAACTTTCTATTGATGATGATTCTGATTAAACCCCATCACCTCCACCTGCACAATCCCCCAATCATCAAGAAATACCTACCACAACACCACAACAAGATGAACCACAAAATGATCCCCAACCAAACACTGAGATTGTTCATCATGAGAACACTCAAAAACAACCAAAAACACCTCAACCAGAAAATACTGAACCAGAGACTACCCAACCAGAACATCAAATCCCACCAGAACATAACCCATCAGAATATGCTCACCAATCACCAGAATCTAATCAAGATCAAGCCTCAGAAACTCTTAATGCTGACAAACATGTTCATGAGAAATCCTCACAACATGTGGCTATGGACAACTCATGCGATTTACCTACACCTATCAAGACACATGTTCAACATATAAATGAGACTATGAATCTTGAAATCCTACAAAAAACCCCTCCTGACCAATCACAACATCTCCAACACCTTTTGCAGGATCTCTCTATGGACTGCATATTTTTCCCCCCTCACCTACCCTCAAGAATTATCAATGAACCTCTTGACCAAACTCAGGATGACATCACTAGCCTGCTGCAAGCTGTTGACAAGAATCTTAGGAGAATGTCCAGTGCCATTCCACACAGGTCTATTGACACAGCACACATTGACAAAGAGTGTGGCCTTATGGAGAAAAATCTGGTACTCATGATTCGCTCTGTCAGAAAAGCTTATACTACAGACTTGAGTTTGAGAAATGAAATAGCTAGGAAGGAAGAGGAGGAGAGGCGTGAAAGGGAAAGATTGGAAGCTGAGGAGAGGGAAAGAAAAAGATTGGCGGATGAGCGTATAGAAAGGGAAAGGCAAGCTGCTGAGCAAGCCAGGCTAGCAGAAGAAGCTAGAAGAGCTGCTGATCAAGCAAGGCTTGAGCAACTGGCTAGAAATGCACCAGAGTATGCTCAGCGCGTATTGGAAAATCAGGATAATTTTCAAAGAAGGCTTGATGAGCATTCGTCTATGCTGGCTGCTATTATGGAAACTCTTCAGAGTATCCCTAGGATTCTAAGCACATGTTCTGATTATTTGTTTAATGTTTTATCATGTTCTGATATCTGTTTTGTAACTTGCTGAATATTATTTTCTTATCAAGTATTCAGTTGCTTATTCAGTTATCTTCTGTGTTCATTATTTATTTCTATGTTTATTATTTGTTGACTATTTTTCTATGCTTTCATAAATGTTTTTGAGACAAAAATCAACACAAAGATTTCAAAGCTAAATAATGAGTTTATTCAATTGAAAATTGTTGATTACATAAGTTTCTATCCAACTTTTCACTTGGATTCTACATAACACAGCTAGTCTTAAATCTAGCTTATTTGAATCTAAGGGAAATGGAAGAGTTCACGACATTCTCTTCACTTCCTTATTGGGAAATCAATGAAAAGTGATCTCATTGATTATGAAGAGGGGTATTCTTCCTTGGGAGGAACATGTGTACTCAAGAATTCCTTCCAATCAGAATCCCATTCAGATTCTGACTCAGATAAGGACTCTTGTTGTTTAGCCTTGGATCTCGTTTGATATTTGACTCTGACAGGAGCAGAAGTTGATTCCCTCATCCTCTGAAGTTTCTTCTTAGACTCTGAGTCATGTTGAATCTTCACTTTCTTCTTCTTCTTCTCCTGCACTCTCTTACTTTTGATCACTTTTCTATCCTTCTCCATTGTTTTTTTTTACAATGAAATGGAAGTGTTGAGTGAAATGACAAAGTTCATGGTCCTTATATAGTGGTTTCAAAATAGACAAGTTCTTGGTTTTTACGACAAGCCATTTAATTGGAGTAGTTGTAACCACCTTGACTGCATTGAAACTCTACTTTTGACCATTTTTTTTCAAAATTGTCATTTATTTCTTGTCAGTTTTATCTTTTTGTTTAATGACAAAAGGGGGAGTAAGAGTTGTTATTAATTTATGAGATGCTAAACTGAAACCAAATTTCAATATTTTATTTTTCAGTTATGTCTATATACAATATAATTTTGAGGAAAATATTAGTTGAAATTTGAACTTCTGATACATGGTACGTATAAAAGAAAATTGCACTTTTCTTTCATAGGTATCAGACTTAGGGGGAGAGCTTGCAAACCTAGCCTCTGAAAGTCTAGTGTATTAGTTTAAGTTCAAAATTCAAATGAATATTTTTAAACTAATTTAATTAATCATTGCTGAACTTAGGGGGAGCTTGCAAAACTCATCAACCTAAGAGATGCTTGATAAATTTTATCAACAACCATTGTAAATTAATACTTGGTTTGTCATCAATCAAAAAGGGGGAGATTGTTGGAACAAAAGAGGTTCTGACATAACCTAATTAAGTTTTGATGATAACAAAAGTATTAATATACAATAGGGTATACTAATTATTTAATCCAAGTGTGCAGATATTCAAGTTAATTTTTTATATTCATTTAAAGCACATTGGAAATTCTGATATGGCAAAGCAAACTCTGATCTGAACTTGAAGACACCAGAAGATGCATATGTGTTTCATCAGAGGATGCAAATTTTATTCATCAGAAGATGCATATCAGACTCTGATAAGAGCAGTGAGAGCCGTTTTGTCAGAAGAACATTCTCTGCATCAATGATTATACTCTGACACTCCAAAAGCTGATGGAATCAATCTTATCCACAGAATTGTGACGTTTGTACTATTGTACGAACTCTTTACTTGATTTGGATAAAACTTTCTCTCCAAGATTGATCGCATACAAGGTTACCTGATTTGGATATCAAAGGTACTATCTACAGCTGGCGCAATCTCACCGCACAAATTCAAATCAAACACGCTCCACCTTCATCTATAAATTGGAGCAAGTTTGAAGCTTTGGGATACGACACTTGAACTATTTGAAAAGAGCTGTTACTCTGCAAAAATCATCCTAAAGCACGAAACTGCAAATACAACTTGAACTCATATTCAAAATCCAAGACTCCAGCTTCAGCTTCTGTTAATTCATTAGTTGAACCTTAGAATTTTGTATTAAAATTCTAAGTTAAGTCTTGTATCAAAAGTTGTATTTATTTTGTAACTGAACATTGATCTTTATATCAATTGTTCAGACTCTGTTTTTCTAAACTTGTGTATTGAAGTCTCTTGCCTGCGTGCTTGAGCATTAGGAAGTCTCTTGTTAGTATACTTGAGCATTGGAAGTCTCTTGCTTGTGAAGCTTGAGCAATTGTAATCTTTGGTGATTATAGTGAACTCTCTTGGAAGTACAAGAGGACTGGACGTACTCTCGGTTTGTGAGGGGAACCAGTATAAAAATCTCGGTCTCTATCTTTCTCTCCTTCTCTCTACCTTCAAAGTTACTCTTAATTGTGTTTTGTTTTCTAAACCGCTTCAACCTCTGATAAGTTCTCTGTAACTTAGAAGAAATTTTTTAAATTACCCAAAACACAATTCAACCCCCCCTTCTTGTGTTTTTCACACCTTCAGAGAGTACATAATTCCATAGTCACTTGTGTCATTCACATACTTTAGAATTCTCTTGACTTGTGTGAGATGACTCATCTTGGGCTCAGCTTTGTATCTAGCACATACACCAACTGCAAAGGAGATATCAGGTCTACTTGCTGTGAGGTAAAGTAGACTGCCTATGATGCTTCTGTATAGGCTTTGATCAACACTGACACCTTTCTCATCCTTGGTGAGTTTAATATGAGTTGCTGCAGGAGTTCTCTTGTGTGTTGCACTCTCCATTCCAAACTTCTTCACAATATTCTTGGCATATTTGCTTTGAGAGATGAATATTGTGTCCTCCATTTGCTTTACTTGTAGACCAAGAAAATAGGTTAATTCACCTACAAGGCTCATCTCAAATTCAGATTGCATTTGATGCACAAATTGTTTCACCAAAGCATCTGTCATGCCACCAAACACAATATCATCTACATAGATTTGTGCTATCATGAGCTTTCCTTTTTCTTGTCTCACAAACAAGGTCTTGTCTGTTTCACCCTTTTTGTACCCTTGCTGTAGAAGAAACTTGGTTAGCCTTTCATACCAAGCCCTAGGAGCTTGCTTCAATCCATACAGAGCTTTCTTCAATTTGTAGACATGATCTGGGAGATTAGGATCAATAAATCCCTTTGGCTGTGCTACATATACTTCTTCATTCAAGTACCCATTGAGGAAGACACTCTTCACATCCATTTGAAAAAGCTTGAACTTCAAAATACATGCCACTCCTAGAAGTAACCTTATAGACTCAAGACGAGCTACTGGAGCAAAGGTTTCATCAAAGTCTACACCTTCAATCTGAGAGTATCCTTGTGCTACAAGCCTGGCCTTGTTTCTTGTGACAACACCATTTTCATCAGACTTGTTTCTATACACCCACTTGGTGCCTATGATGTTGACCCCATCAGGTCTTGGAACTAAGTCTCACACCTCATTCCTCTTGAACTCGTTCAACTCTTCTTGCATTGCATTAATCCAACACTCATCTGTCAAGACTTCCTTAACATTCTTTGGTTCTATGGTGGATACAAAGCAAGCATTGGAGATTACCTCCCTTGACCTAGTCATGACTGGTAATTCTGAATTTCATATGATGAGTTCTTTAGGATGATTCTTCTGAATTCTGATGGAAGAACCTTTGCTTGTTTGACCTTGATTTGGCTCTTCTTCTGCTTTCTCAGAACTTTCTTCAATTTCAGAGTCTTCAGGTAGGGGGTCTGATGTGCCCACATCTGGTACTTCATCATGCACTTTCTCATCAGGGTGGTCATTGACAACAATATTGATTGATTCCATCATTGTTCTGGTCCTGTTGTTGAAGACTCTATAGGCTCTGCTGTTTGTAGAGTAGCCAAGAAAAATCCCTTCATCACTCTTGGGATCTAGCTTTCTTCTTTGTTCTCTATCAGCCAAGATGTAACATTTGCTTCCAAAGACATGGAAGTGTTTGACACTGGGTCTTCTTCCTTTCCAGATCTCATACAGAGTGGTAGAGGTGCCTGCTCTTAGTGTAACTCGATTATGAACATAGCATGTTGTGTTCATTGCCTCTGCCCAGTGTCATACCCTAATTTTGCCCCACCCTATTTTTACTTTTTTTTATTATTATTTTATTTTTTAGAAAAGTCAACAAAAAGTCAACCTTTGACTTGGAAAAGTCAACTGTTGACCCAAAAAAGTCAAAGTTGACACAAAAATAATTGGAATCATTTTTCTTGCATGGTTTTTGCATGGCATGATCATAAAGGGCCATATTTACCATTTTGCCCTTCCATTAATTTTTATTTCTTATTTATTATTTATTTTTAATTAGTTACTTGCATTTCAAGAAACCTTTTTAACATCAAATTTAAATCCTTTTTTTTCTCATTTTTAATCCATAACCATGTTGCATAATCACATTACATCATCATGCATATTTTTATTTTGCATATTTATTTTATTTTATTATTTTATGTGTTATTTTTAATTTGTTCCCAAAAATCAAAGAAATTCAAGAAAATTCTTCCAATCATTGACACCTCATCATTCCTATCATTAGTGAACTAGAACCTTCTATTCTCCTCCACCTCACCACAAAAAAATTCTAACTAAAGCACAACCAAAAAACCTCAAAATATCATAAATTACATTCTCAAAATTACCTTTTTCTTGGCCAACAATCTCATCCCATTCTTACCCTAATCTCTCACTATAAATAAAGCCTCACATCAGACCAAAATCAATCATCTATCATAGTAAAGAAACTCTGTCAAAATCACAACTCAACAATACCCATTTTTTCCATCTTCATCAAAAAACCAAAAATATCAAAAACTTCATCAAAACTCAAAAATAAACCATCAATCATCTTCATTCAACTGCCAGAAACAAGAATTCACGCAAGAACGAACGAAAAACACTTCCCCAAGCTCAGATTAAGGCCACGGTGGCCAAGAGGAGTTCAAGAAGATTTGGACCTAAAACGGGCCTAAACAACGTAATTAATCTCTAATTCTAACTCATTAACTTATCCTAATGCTTTCTGGTTAAACTTTTCGCTTTAATTTGATCTGTAATTCGTTTTGCCATTTTTACATTTTTTGAGTTCTTCACTTGATTCGTTCGAATCTTAAAAATAAGTCCTCAAATGTGAAATCCGAGCTTGGATTCATGATCAGGAGGCAAAAACAAGTGGGTTTGAACTTCTTTTCGTTAATTTTGGTTAGTTTTTGAAAATCCGGAAAAATTTCAAAATGAGGAAGATGAAGATTCATAGTTTGCTACGAAATTTCGTAGCTAAATGATGAACTTGTAGCAAAATTTCGTAGCAAAAACCTTGAACCTTCATCGCGTTTCCATATCTGACCTCAGCCGTCCGATCAAACGTGCGCACAAGATCATGTCTTTCCTTTTTAAAACACGCGCGTAGGATTTATCCAGCAGCCTGTATGATAAGATCTTACCGTGTACCGACTTTCTGTACCGCACTGAATTATTTTTCTGCTGACTTCTTTTTTGTTTGACTGGGGCGTTGGGCTGGGCTTTTGTACCCGGACCTGTTATTCGCACCCCATCCCCGTTAATTTCTGCACCCCCTCTGGAACTTATTTTTAATTTGTTTCTTAGCTTATTTCCAAAAGCACTTAAGTGATTAATAGCTTATTTAAGCTACTTTAATCACTTTGTTATGCTTAAATTTATGTTTCCAATTATTTTAGCATTATGTTATCTTTTAATTTATTTTCTAGCTTTTTAGCTTAATTAATCACTTTTTAGCTTATTTTCATAAGCACTTATTTGGTGCTTAAGCTTTTTAGCTTATTGGACCATTTGGTTATGCTTAAATCATGTGTGATTCCTGTTTGTCTCATTTGAGCATTTATTTTTGCTTTTTAGCTTATTCTTTAGCTTTTTAGCTTATTTAATCACTTTTTAGCTTATTTTCATAAGCACTTATTTGGTGCTTGAGCTTTTTAGCTTACTGGACTATTTTGCTTTGCTCATATCATGTTTGATTTCAGATTATGTTCATGCTTCCCTTAGCTTGTTGTTTAATCACTTTTCTAGCTTTTTAGCTTATTTACTTAAGTGCTTAATTATGATTAATTGCTTATTTTTATTTCTTATGCTTGTCTTCAGCTCTTTAGCTTTATTTCAATTCATTCTAACTCATCTCATTTACTTTGATTTAATTTAGCATGTTTATGTTATTTAATTCATTGTACGTTACTTTAGCTTATGCATTTTTATTTAATTATGCATCATCAATTCTCATTCATTCTTGATTCATTCATGCATATTTAACTATATCATGTTGATTCATGCATTTTCATTTGAATACTTGCATTCATTCACATTTAATTGTCGCATTGTTATTATATCAATTGTCATTGTTATTTAATTTTGCACACTATTTTTATATTCTTGGACTTTGTTTTCATAATCAAGCTTAATCAAACTTTTTGCAATAAATAATGGATGAAAAAGGGGGAATTTAGCATTTGCTTCTTTCCGCTCCGGATAACTTGGATCCTAGACATTTGACTAGTGGTCGCAAGTTGTTCTCATCTTAATCAAATTCTAAAACTAATCAACCTTCGTCTTTTCTTTTTGGAATACTTTCTTAATCAAATTAAATCAAGATTTTCATAATAATGGATGAAAAAGGGGGAATTTAGCATTTGCTTCTTTCCGCTCCCGATGACTTGGATCCTAGACATTTGACTAGTGATCGCAAGTTGTTCTCATCTTAATCCGATTCTAAAATTAACCAACTTTCGTCTTCTCCTTTTGGAACACTTTCTTTAATCAAATTAAATCAAGATTTTCATAATAACAAAGGTGAAAAAGGGGGAATTTAGCATGTGCTTCTTTCCGCTCCGGATGACTTGGATCCTAGACATTTGACTAGTGGTCGCAAGTTGTTCTCATCTTAATCAAGCGTTAAAACTTAACCCCACACACTTAAACTTCTTTTCAGAAAAATATGGATATACGCTTTATCCATTCCTCTGACACATACACAGCTTAAGCCTCTAAAGTAGAGCATACAAGCGTCGTTGTATCAGCGGAATGCGAAATAAGCAACATCCGTTATTCAGCTCTCTTTTTCCACGGATACACGTCTTATCTACTCCTCTGACACACACACAGCTTAAGCCTCTGATTAGAGCATACAAGCGTCGTTGTGTCAGCGGAATACGAAATAAACGTTATCCACTAAAACCAACCAACCCCACAAACATTTTTTACCAGAACTACGTGAGTTTTGAGTTTCCCATTGCACCGGGGAATACGTAGGAGCGGGCTCCTACAACCGTCAAACTCAACTAATAAAAAACCTTTTTTTAATTTATTCGGAAACGGAGTAGAGATTAGCCAAGCGATAGAGTAATTTAATTCAAACCTGCGCAGACAAACCTAAACCACCTGAATGGTTCCCATCGAGTACGATGGATGCGAGGGGTATTAATACCTTCCCCTCGCATAACCAACTCCCGAACCCGCCACGGTTCTTCAACCGTGTTTACCAAGGTTTTCGTGATATTTTCCTTTCCCCTTCCGGGATAAATAAACGTCAATGGCGACTTTATTGTGTTACGCAAGGATGAATTTTCCAGCCCGCTACACCCAGAAGTAGTAAGGTAGTTTCTTTGCATGTAGCATAACCCTTGCTGCTTCCTGTATGGTTCTGTTCTTCCTTTCAACAACCCCATTTTGTTGTGGTGTGATTGGAGAGGAGAACTCATGTGCTATTCCTTCAGTTGAGCAAAATTCTGCAAATTTTGAGTTCTGAAATTCCTTGCCATGATCACTTCTAATTCTGATGATTGGGCTGTCTTTCTCCCTTTGAAGTCTTGTGCACAGATCTTTAAACTCTTCAAATGTGTCTGATTTTTCTTTGAGGAAGCTTATCCAAGTGTATCTTGAAAAATCATCCACAACAACAAAGGCATACCTACTTCCTCCAAGACTTTCAACTTGCATGGGTCCCATCAAGTCCATGTGAAGAAGTTCTAACACTCTAGATGTTCCCTGATGTGGCAACATTGGGTGTGACATCTTGATCTGCTTGCCTATCTGACACTCTCCACAGATATCTTTTTCTTCAATTGTAAGCTTTGGTAGTCCTCTGATAGCTTCTTTGGAGATGAGTTTCATCATACCTCTTAAGTGCAGGTGCCCAAGCTTTTGGTGCCATAGTTTTGCTTCATCCTTTTGACTCATAAGGCATGTAGTGGAATGAGCTGTTTCTGGAGGAATCCATAAGTAGCAATTGTCTTTTGACCTTTCTCCTTTCATCAGCGGCTCTCCTTTGTCAATGGTTACAAGGCATTCATTCTTTGTAAAATCAACTTTTAGTCCTTGATCACAGAGTTGACTTATGCTGATTAAGTTTGTCTTTAACTCTTTCACAAGCAAAACATCATCAAGGTTTGGTAAACCATTATTGTGAAGTCTCTCAATTCCCTTGATCTTCCCTTTAGCTCCATCACCAAAGGTCACATAGTTGGTGGTGTATGACTGAATGTCTTTCAGATATGTTTCTACACCTGTCATATGCCTGGAACAGCCACTATCAAAGTACCAATCTTCTCTTGATGAGGCTCTGAGGGATGTATGAGCTATGTGAGCAGCTTCTTGGACTCTTGGCTTCAATTCTTTCTTGACTTTGGCCTTTGTCTGATAAGCTCTAGTTTGTGATTGGGATCCCTTCTTTAGACGACCATAGAGCTTATAGCAGAAGGATTTGATATGGCCATACTTACCACAATAGTGACATTTCAAGGAAGTTGACTTCCTTTTGTTCACAGGTTTCTGATGTGGTGTAGGATGTGGCAACATCTTGAAGTCAGTTCTGTTTCGAGCAGGAACAAAGGTTGATTCTAGGGTTTCATTGTTATATGTTACCCCATACCCTACTCCAGTTGGATCATTAGCATGATTTCTGTTGCTGAGAATCTCATTGAGCTTCTTTGTTCCTGTACCAAGCATTCTAACAAATTTTGTCATGATCTCTAAATTAGAAGTTACTAGCTTGACTTCATCTTCAAGGCTGGTTACTTTTGCCTGTAGCTTCTGTTCCTTCATCTTGAGTTGCTCAATGATAGCCCTTTGTTCTCCAGCTGTTGATTTCTCTGACTTGAGTTGATTGATGGTAGTCTCAAGTTGTGTATTTTTTCTGCATACCTCTTCACTTTTGATGCATAGTTTTCTGTATGCTGAGGCTAGTTCCTCATAAGTGAGATCTTCATCACATGATTCATTGTCAGAGAGACACACACCAGTCATGGCATTTACTTGATTGGAAGAATTGCTTGCTAACTCATTCACAGAGTCATCTTCATCAGACCAACTCACAGATAGTCCCTTCTTCTGTCTTTTTAAGTAGGTAGGACATTCAGATCTATAGTGACCAAAGCCTTCACATTCACGACATTGAATGTCTCTGTCTTGAATTAGTTTGTTATCAGTTTTGGTTTTTGATGAAGTATTTCCTTGTTTCCTAATGTCAAACTCGATGTGCTCCACATTGCTTTTTCTTCCCACATTCTTCAAGATTCTCTTAAATTGTTTTCCAAGAAGAGCTATATCATCTGAGAGGTCTTCTTCATCAGCTTCCTCATTATCAGTGTTGGAAGAGAGGACTATGCTTTTCTCTTTCTTCTCAGGTTTGTTGCTGAAGTTCATCTCAATGGTTTGAAGAGAACCTATCACTTCTTCTACTTTCATACTAGCAATGTCCTGAGATTCTTCAATAGCTGTGACCTTCATGTCAAACCTCTTTGGTAAGGATCTGAGGATTTTCCTTACCATCTTCTCATCAGACAGCCTTTCTCCTAAGGAATCAAAGGAGTTTGCTAGGTCAAGAATATTCATGTGAAAGTCATAAATAGTCTCTTCCTCCTTCATTCTGAGATTCTCAAATTTTGTGAGCAGGAGTTGAAGTCTTGAGCTTTTCACTTTGGAGGTCCCTTCATGAGTTGTCTTGAGTATCTCCCAAGCATCTTTGGCAACAGTACATTGTTTGATGAGTCTGAACATGTTTTTGTCAACTCCATTGAATAATGCATTTAAAGATTTGTTGTTGCCAAGAGCTAGTGTATCTTCTACTGGAGTCCAATCTTCTTCTGGTTTAAGTTCTTCTGTATCAGCTCCATTAGCATCCTTGATTTTGGGATGTTCCCAACCTCTTAGCACTGCTTTCCAAGTTCTACTATCAATGGATTTTAAGAAAGCAGTCATGCGTGATTTCCAATAATCATAGTTTGTGCCATCAAGAAGAGGTGGTTTGCTGACCAAAGTTCCGTCCTTGTCCATGTTTCCAGAAAGTATCTTCCCTGGAGCTCACCCTAAAGCAGAACAGGGTGCCTGCTTTGATGCCAATTGAAATTCCGGTAACAAGTTACAGATGTGCAGCGTGATGTGGTGCACGTTAGGGTTTAGGTATACGATGTGTTGCCTAATGTGCCAACATCATAACCATACGATAACTTGATGAACAAGGAAAATAAAGTGCAGAAGATAAAGAACACAATGAGTTTGTTAACTCAGTTCAGTGCAACTCACTTACGTCTGGGGGATACCAATCCAGGAATGAATCCACTATGATAACTCTAATTCAAAGCTTAAACTCCCCGTTTACAACCTCTCGCTTAGATACTACCTTGTGTAACCCTACCTTGCTCCTCCACAAGATATGACTTCCCCCAGTCAATTCCCAACCTATCCTACCTTGCTCCCCGCAAGGACCTTGCTCAACCACAAGGAATTTTAGTCTTGTTCCCACAAGTACCTTGCTCAACCACAAGGAATTTTACAAACTCAATAATGGAGACGCACTCCTAAACTAAAGAACCAACTCGTGCTTCAAAGCTTTGAGTGATTCAAAGTCCAAATCTTGTTTCCAACTGGAACCAAGAAGAGGAACAACTCTGTGCTTAAAAGCTTAAGAGCTAAATACAACCCTAATTCAAGTTTCAAACGAAACAAGAAATCCTAGGGACAAAGACTTGAAATCCTAAAGACTAGATTTATGAATATTGATTTCAGTGAATAAAACATGTCTTCAGCATTCCTTTATATAGAACGAGATCTGGTAGCTGTTTGTTGTATTCTTCAAAAAACAAACTTAATCTTTTAATAAAAGATATGATATTTAAATAAAAGATAAGTTTTGTTTTAAATCTTTTTGAATCTTTTTCAATCTTCTAGAAACAAACCAGCTTTTTAAATCTTTTCTGAATCTTCTTCAATCTTTCAGCTCGTTCCTTGGCGCGCAAGCTAGCGTGGATATGTTTGTTTCAAAACAAATCATTTTCACGCAAATATTTGAAAGCGCGTTTATAGGGTATTCAGTTCAGGTACCACATGTGTGCACATCAGTCACCACATCTGGACCAAAGGCTTATTTTAACAAATGAAGTCAACCCTAAAATAAACTCAACCTTGCAGGTTGAAAACACTAACAGATCAGACTCTGAATGGATAAACAGATTGTAATAACAGTCTATCCATTAGTATTATTGCTATGAGACTGTTATTACAACCCGTCTATCCATTCGGAGTCCAATCATCAAAATATTATCGATATGTTTGAAAGTGTAATTTGATGGTTATTTTTATTTTTTTATTAAAATAGTGACTTAATTGACACCAATTTAATTAAAACAACATATAATAAATATGTAACTCGTACTGAATTGACCTTAATAATGTAATATTTTTTAGCCGTAAAAATCAGAAGAGTCATAATTTTTACTTTTAAAAAATATTATCAATAGTCTTTAGAATTTCTGATCATTTTTAACCATTGTTTCACAGTCGACCACTTGTTAATCCGGTTAGCCAGCATATATTTTAAACTAAAAACTAATACTGCAAGTATTTTAATGGATCTAAAATTCCAATCTTATCCCTCAAATAATTGAATTATCAAAATTATTAATTAAATTTTTAAATATATATATTCTTGGCTAATTAATTAGTTTGTAAGTCCCTTAAAGACTTTTTTTGTTTCACTTTGGTCCCTTAAAGAAAATAAGTTCCACTTTGGTCCTTATTGATATCTTCATAAGTTAATATGGTAATTTCGGTCCATTTTTTCCAAAAACCGTTAACTTCAGTACATGTGCCACGTAACCATCTATTTTACCACATGTACAGAAGTTAACAGTTTCTGAGAAAAAATGGACGAAAAGGATCATATTGACTGCCGGAGATATCAATAAGGGACTAAAGTGGAACTTATTTTCTTTAAGGACCAAAGTAAAATCAAAAAAATCTTTAAGAGATCTGCAAACTAATTAAGGCAATATTCATTTATAAAAAAAACAACATATAGATGCATAAAAACAACATATAGATGCATTTTTTTGTGTATCGCACGGTAGGAGATCTAAGAAAGTCTCCTACGGTAGCCTTTGCCGATGACATCGAACTATATTGCACCCGAAATCACAACATGTCATTTATGGCACTACGATAAATATATTAAGGGAAATGTTAACTTGTGCACCAAGGGCACATGTTAAGGATGCTAAAATAGAAATATTTTCTTGAAATTTGTGCATTTAACTTTCAAAACATTAAATATTTTACATCATTAAATGTTAACTTTCTACTTTTAGGTAGCTTATCATATGCTTTTAATGCACAAGTTAACATGACCCATATATTAAAATAAAAAAAATAGAAAAATACATCTTCAAGGGGACTATACTAAAATTTAAGAAATAAACACTTGAAAAAAAAAGAATGTAGTGTAATAAGACCAGGTAAACTCATAAAGAATAACCCAACAAGCTTTACAAAACTAGTCTAAACAAATGTTTTTTATTTATCAAGTATTTCAGTAAATTTATTTCTTGAAGCGAATAAGTGGACATTTCAAGTTCAAACATTTCTTGAAGTAAAATGCAATATTCCCTACCTTTTTATTTATTGTATGGTGATAATTTATTACATCAAATTCAAATATTACGTGTGATTCAAATATATCGGAAGAAATAATAGCAAGGAATACATAGCAAAAAAAAGTTGCAAACCGATTAAAGTATTCGAACCAAACTGAACAAAATCAATTAGTTTTGTTCGGTGTTTCATTTTTGAAAAACACCAAAAATGGAACTAAACTGAACCAATCGAATGTTCATTGGTCGAACACTGAATTCACAAAAAACTGATTCAAACCGGTCCAATTACACCCCTAAATATATCGTATTTCAAAGGTGTGGACTTCTTACAATTAGTTTGATTGAAAAAAATAAAAATTTATTACTTTTTTTAAGGTATGGATCTCCGGGGAAACTGTGGGGGATACGCGGGGATGTAGATGAGGGGAGAATACTCTTGTAAAAGTCTGGGGCCCCATCTTATGTGGTCCCTGCACTACCACCTCACGATCTTTTCCAGCGTGCTCTCTAGTGGAGTTTTAGCCTTCCGTGGGAATCGAACCATATACCAATTGAGCTACTAGCCCAATTGGTAGTGAGAATTAATTGAAATGTACTTGAACCCCATGGTACATGGTTCGATTTCCACGGAAAGCAAAAACTCCATTAGAGAGGGAGGTGGAGAAGATCGTAAGGTGGTAGTGCCGGGACTGCCTAAGATGGAACTCGGACCGTTACAACTCTCCGAACCAAGGAATGGAAATGAGGATGATGAATATTTTAGATAGTCGAGAAGAGAGTGGTAAAGTATTTCCTGCTCAATTTCTGTCATATTGACATCCCTAATCATGTCAATGCCCGTGGATTACCATATCGGTCCCAACCATTGTGACAAAACTACACTGGTGGGACTGATAAGACTAACCCACAAAACTAACTAAAATTATTAAAAAAAAATTAATGTTCATGAGGATAAGAAAGTATAAAAGGGAAGGAAGAGTAGAGGTGTGAAAATATTTTCACACAGCACCATTCATTTTATACAAATTTTGCTGCATTTTCATTAATCATACACTATTCACAAAGAAAAAATTAGCTCCTAAATCCTCCATTTCATCTCTCCACGGATCGTTAGTAGATGTGAACATTGGAATGTTAACACGCTAAACCGTTTTGCTATTTCTATACCCAATAAAGTTTGGGGGATTCTAGCATGGGAGACTTAGGTAGGTCTCCCATCATGAGAAAGAAATGTGAACCGTTAGATGAAAGATCTTATAATGCACCAACTGCATTTTATATATTTCTATTCAATTTCTTTCTCTTTGCATCATCTCTCTCCTTGCTGTGTTTTCCATTACTTTCTTCTACCTCACAACCGCACACTCTTTACTTTCTTCAAACTAATTATTATATGCAAGTCTATCAATTTAATCTCCTATTAATTTCATTCAAATTAGCAAGAAAAACTAAAACTCTCAAAATTTGATGTGTTTATTTGGGTTAGCTTTGAAGTAGAAGTATAAAAACATTCAAACAATGGGATCCAACGGAGAGTAATCAATTTTAATATTTGTAGAGTTTTTGAGGAAAAAAAATTACAACACACATTTTTGTTTTAGATTCTAACAAGTCTTTAGATTTTATAGATAAAAGAAATCTTTAAAACACCAAAATTTGATGAAGATGGAGAAAGCTTCAACAATGATATTAAAATGGAGAAAAGAATGACTACTTTGGGTTTTTCTTTATTATTAATTATTAATGTTTATGTAATATTTGTGGCTTTGAACTTAAAATAAGGTGTTGTGTTTTACTAGTATTTATTTAAGAGATGAAATTTTAGATTTGGAGGTGAAGAAGAGAAAAAAATGGCGTAGAGAAAGATTGAAATAGTTGCAGAAGTGGTGAAGAGATGATGGTAAGTGAGAGAGGAAAAAATAAGCTACAGATGGTACATCATAAGATCTTTCATCTAAGGGTTCACATTTTTTTCCCATGGTGGGAGACCTACCTAAGTCTCCCATGCTAGAATCCGCCATAAAGTTTGGCGATAAGAAACTTCTTTTATGCAATAGTCCTTTTTAGATTTAGGTCCAGTGTTTTAGTAAATCTTCATTTTCTTAAAAAAGAACCACAATTTATGTTTAATCTAAAACTCCTTTTTAAATTTTGTTGGCTTTGTTTTAGTTTTAGGATTGAAAAAAATTTAGGTGTAACTTATATGAACCTCAAAAAAGATTAAAAGGTGCATACTTATATTTTATAAGTAAATTTAATAAAATATTTAAATTTTATTTTTTTAATGTAAAATTCATTATTTTACTAAAAATAGTAAAGTTCCCATTGAACCGTTTTATCAATCAATTGTTAGCTAGTGACTTATCCATATGTATAGTTTATCATCAAACTATTCATATGTACTCCCTCCATTTCTTTTTATAAGAAACAGTTTAAAAAAATTACACATACCAAGGAAACACATTGTAAATAGTTCTTTTCATTTATTACTTTTGTAAATGTAAACTTATTCCATCTATATCCCTATTTAATTATTCTAAATTCAATTAACTTACTTATTTTTAATATTTTCTTTCATAATAAATAAGGGCATAAGTGAAATTCAATATTTAAAACATTTGAAAATTAGTCAAAGTTTCTTATAAAAAGGAACAACAAAAAATTCACTTTTGTTTCTTATAAAAAGGAACGAGGGAGTATTAAGTTTTATAGAATGCTTTGATAGTTCTACAACAACAACAAAAAAGAAAAGAATGCTTTGATAGTGTCAAAAGGGAGCCATCGTTTTAATGCACGTTACCTCTTATTTATAATGGTAATCCTAAAATAAATAAAAAAAGTGAGCAGTCCTTTGATAGATATTAAGGGGGAATATGGTTCCAAATTTTTATTTTATGTTCTTCCATGATATTTTTCTTGTCCGTATATGTAATGTTATTTAATTTCTATGTCATCTAATGATTTAATTTTGTACAATTAAAATTTCAGGTCATTGTCCCATGAGCTTAGCTCAATTGGTGGACATTTGCATTATTATGCAGGGGATCGGGGTTCGAACTCCGGTCATCCCACTTATTCACCTTAAGGGTGAAATTTCAAGCCATTAGGCTACTTGACAAAAAAAAATATATTCAGGTCATTGTGTCCATGAGCTTAGCTCAATTGGTGGACATTTACATTATTATGCATGAGATCAGAGTAAATATTTCAGATCATTATTGCTTCCATTCATGGTTAAAATTTTAATTATTTTTATAGTATAATATATTTTACATAATAGTAATATATTTTTTCAGAATAAGAGTAAAAATAAAATAAATTAAAAAGTTATAATTCCTTTAATTTTGTCCTCTTTCCAAACATTAATTAGAATAACAATTTTGTTCATTCCGTCGTAAAATACTGAAACATGTTTCATTTTACGTTGGTCCCCTTCATTTCATAATGTTTCAAATTAAAAACCAATTAAATCTAACCACATATTTTTGTAAAATGAATAGCTCAACTAATTTGAATTAAAATTAAAAGATGTCGGAGGTCATAGTTCAATCGCGGGTAAAAAAAAAATATTAACCTGACAACAAACTAACAATTAATATTGTCCGTTTAAAATAATATGAAAAAAAAAATAAATCCAACCACATTTAAAAACAAAATTTTGGACAAACACATTGTGATACATAGATTAATGGTAATTGTGCTCATCACCACACCCTCTACTTATAAGTAACGTGTGTGTTCTAATTCTTCTTGCTTCTTCTCATTTCACTACCAATATAATTATCATGAATATGTTTGGATTAAACACACAACTATCCTACTTGTTTTTTCTTCTACTTTTATTTTTGGAACTATTTTCATATTCAGTTCAATCTATGCGGTTTGATTTGCCATATGGTAAAGGTAAATTAGCTGGAAGATGCTTCTACGAAGAAATAAAAAAGAATACAATGGTTGTTGGTAATTACTCCATTGTCAATCCAAATGAGGGTCACCCTTTGCCAACAAACCACACTATTATAGCTCAGGTATTGATGTATATCATGTATTCACCATTTTGTATTTAATCTTATTTTTGTTTCCAGTTGTTGATTATTTTATCGACAATTGATCGATATTACATATTTTACGAAATTGATGTGGTCAAGTGTTTGTACCACATACATGTGGTTTGGTGTTCAGTTTTAGTTCAAATATATGAAAATTTACCTTTTAATCTTATTTTTATTTCTAATTGTTGATTTTCTTATCAACAATTGATATTATTTATGTTACGAAATTGATGTGGTCAAGTGTTCGTACCACATACATGTGGTTTGGAATTTGATCTTAGGGAAATAATTTGTAAATACAGATTTAAACAATCGACAACGCATTCTATATATTTTGGGATTCGACTTTTATTTTTTAAAATAAAATTCCTCTACTCATCTCGGATTGCGGGCACGCTCCCTCCCTTTTGTACTTGCTACGGTGTGGATCAAGAGTACGATGCCGGCTCAATGTATGTTTAGTCATTTTGGACAAGCTACATATTTGAAACTCTTACAATGAATAAGTTGGTCCAAGTAGTAAGAGTGATTTGAGTCTTTTACAGATTTTTCGGCACCATTAAATGATTCATTCTTATAATATGGTAACAGAAAAAAATTCTTTATTAGAGTAAATTTATATATTTTTTTCGATCATTTTTATAAGAGACGGTTAATGTCGATCAGGTGTCTACGCATGGAGGTAGGGCCAAATATCATCTTGCAGAACGTGTTCAAGCAGGCCAATTTGCATTTGAAGCATATGAAAGTGGTAACTACCAAATATGTTTCATAGATACAACTGAAGATCGACAAGTAACACTCTCTATTGATTTTGATTGGAGAACTGGATTGCCAGCTGTGGATCGCTCCAATATTGCAAAGAAAAGCCACATTGATGTAAGTTTTTTAATCTTTTAGTTTAAAATTGACATGCAAAATAATATCTTAAGTTTTTATATACATTTAGTGCCCAAAGGACATTTGTTGTCATTTTAAACCAATTAAAATTTGACATTAATAAATATAATAGTATTACTTTGTAATTTCAATTTGTTGGAACATGATGTGAAGATTGGAGGAAAAACTTGGTATATGAAATAAACACAAGTGTGAACCAATGTGTGGTGTGAATTTGAAAAAGTTCCTAAGTTCCACATTGGATAGATCACCAAGAGTGAGAGTGTTTATAAGTAGGAAAGTGACCTTATGGTTTGGGCCCCAAGGGGTACCCAGTTTTGTGCGACGGAGGAGCCCATACACAATGTTAAATATCACCGCCGGACGGCACGCTCGCCGGCCGGCTCGGATCGGGCCGGGGCCGGGCTTGGAGATATATTAATTTTTTAGAAGTGAAAATTTATTATTTTTCGCACGTTTTTTAAATGTTGCAAGACCAAGTCCTGAACGGGAATATACCCGTTATTGCTCCAACTCAGTCAATAACTGAGTGCCTAAAATTCAGGCCACATTCTGGTTTGCTGGCAGATGAAGGCTCCCACTGATTCCTCCTTGACAGTTAAATCCTTTCCTCTATAAATACCGCTTCAGTTTCAGAATTTTCTTTCACGAAAAATTATCTCTCTGCTCAATTCATTCTTCTTCTCTCACCAAATATTTTCTTCAGTAAATTATTTTTCCGTTCTTGTTGTTTCAGAATAGTGGTTGCTGCCACTAAGAATTGATATTCGTATATCAATATATCGAACTGGTTATTTAAACCAGAGAAAGGTGTCTTTCTGTCCGTTTTCTTCTGTGCAGTTGAAAACGGTATTATTTGCTTTGGCTGTTTTATCCTGGGGACTTCACGGTTTTTATTGAACTACATTGCACAATTTCGAGTAGTTCCGTGAAACGTCTTAAGGAGAGCGTATTGATCCGCGACTCGACCAATAATTTGTTCGTTGCTGTTTTTTGAAAACCGATTTTATTTAATTCGAAAACTTATGTTTTTAACAATTTTAAGACATTTCTGAAATTATCATGGCAACCGAAGAGATTATTGGTAATTCTGCTGTTGGTGCTACCGAGAAACCGTTCAAATTTGAAGGTAATCATTTTAAACGTTGGCAACATAAAATGTTTTTCTTCATGACTTTGAAAAAGTGTGCCTACGTTTTAAATGATCCTATTCCTGTTGTTCCCACTAATGCTTCGACTTCAGCTTCTGGTACAAAGGAACGGTGAGAAATCTGTTACTGCTGAACAAGACAAGGACAAGAGTCCAGATTCTGCAGAACAGATTAAGGCCAAAGCGCTGCAAATTGGAAAGGAAAGACAACTTTGGCTCCATAATGATTATGTATGCAAAAACTATATCATTAATGGACTTGAAGATGACTTGTATGATTATTATAGAACATACAATACTGCAAGTGATGTGTGGGAGGCTTTGAAAAAGAAATATGACACTGAAGAGGCAGGAGTGAAAAAGTATGCTGTGAGCCGGTATTTGAAATACCAGATGGTGGATGAAAGGTCAGTGGAGGTGCAGTCTCATGAACTCCAAAAGATTGCTCATGAGATAATAACCGACGGTATGCCTTTAGATGAACAATTTCAGATTGCTGTAATTATTGACAAGCTGCCCCCCGGTTGGAAAGATTTTAAAAATCAGCTTCGTCATAAAACAAAAGAGTTTTCAATTGAAAGTCTGATTACCCGTCTTCGAATTGAAGAAGAAGCACGGAAACAGGATATGAAAGAAGAAGAAAAAATTATGGTTGTCTCCAACAACAAAAAGAAATTCGGCACGGATCTGAAGCCTACGGGCAAACCATTAAAGAATCAGAACCGCAATCCTAATCAGAACCGAATTAAGAATGGGAATCCTTCTCAAAGGTCCCATATTGCTAAGCAAAATCAGCAACCTCCACCTCCTAGAAATGACGCTGTTGAACCATTCTACTGCTTTAACTGCTGGAAAACATGTCATATAGCTAAAAAGTGCAAAAATAATAAGAGGCCAAAACCTGCTCAAGTGAATATGAATGTGGCTGATGAGCCATATACTGCTATGATCACCGAAATTAATATGGTCGGTGGTACTGATGGATGGTGGATAGATACGGATGTTACTCGCCATGTTTGTTATGATCGTGCTATGTTTAAAATATACACGAATGCTGAAAATAAGAAGGTGCAGATGGGTAACGCACAAACTTCTGATGTTGCTGGTGTTGGAGAAGTTGAGCTGAATTTCACCTCCGGAAAGACTCTGATTCTGAAAGAAATCTTACATGTTCCTGAGATGAAAAAGAATCTTGTTTCTGGTTTTCTATTAAATAAGGCTGGGTTTAGTCAGACTATTGGGGCAGACTTGTATACCATCACTAAGAATGGTACTTTTATTGGGAAAGGCTATGCCACTGATGGCATGTTTAAATTGAATGTTGATCTGAATTTGAATTTGAATAAAATTTCTACTTCTGTTTACTCTTTGTGTGATTTTAATCTTTGGCATTCTAGACTTTGTCATGTTAATATGCGCTCTATTCATAATTTAAGTAACTTAGGTTTAATTCCTAAATTAAATATTAATGATGTAGAAAAATGTGAATCTTGTAGTCAAGCAAAAATAACAAAGAGCAAACATAAATCAGTAATAAGGGAATCTGAACCAATGGACCTTATACATTCGGATATTTGTGAACTAGATGGAACATTGACTAGGAATAACAAACGATACTTTATCACTTTTATTGATGATTGTTCTGACTACACATTTGTTTATTTAATGAAGAATAAAAGTGATGCATTTGATATGTTTAAAGTGTTTGTTAATGAAGTTGAAAATCAGTTTAACAAGAAAATCAAGAGATTTCGTAGTGATAGGGGAACAAAATATAATTCTAGTTTATTTAATGAATTTTATAAACAACACGGAATTATACATGAAACGACTGCGCCATATTCCCCTGAAATGAATGGTAAAGCAGAAAGAAAGAATAGAACTCTTACTGAACTAGTTGTTGCTATTATGTTGACCTCTGGCGCCGCTACTCATTGGTGGGGGGAAATTATATTGACAGTTTGTTTTGTTCTGAATAGAGTTCCCAAATCTAAAATAGATATCTCTGCTTATGAGATATTAAAGAAAAGATAACCAAACCTGTCTTATTTGAGAACTTGGGGATGTCTAGCATATGTCCGTAAACCGGACCCGAAGCGAGTTAAACTTGCTAGTAGAGCCTATGAATGCGTATTCATCGGTTATGCAACAAACAGTAAGGCATATAGATTTTACGATCTAAATGCAAAAGTGATGATAGAATCTAATGATGCAGATTTCTACGAAAATAAATTTCCTTTTAAATCAAGAAATAGTGGGGGCGCTATACAGAGTCAGATTCCTGAATCGAGTCAAATTCCTGTGATACAAAATGAGAATAGCAATGACGAAGTACAAATTGAGCTTCGAAGAAGTAAACGAGCAAGAGTTGCTAAAGAGTATGGTCCGGATTATTCGGCCTATATAGTAGATGAAGATCCAGCAAATCTTCAAGAAGCATTGTCATCGATGGATGCAGATCTATGGCAATAAGCTATTAACGATGAGATGGATTCTTTAGAATCTAATAAAACATGGCACTTGGTAGACTTGCCTCCTGGCTGCAAACCGATTGGTTGTAAATGGATTTTGAAAAAGAAACTGAAACCTGACGGCACTGTTGATAAATACAAGGCTCGCCTTGTAGCCAAAGGTTTTAGGCAAAGAGAAAATATAGATTTCTTCGACACCTTTTCTCCCGTCACTAGAATAACATCCATTCGAGTACTTATTTCAATAGTTGCTATTTTTAACTTGGTTGTACACCAAATGGATGTTAAAACCGCTTTTTTAAATGGTGACTTAGAAGAAGAAATCTATATGGAACAACCTGAAGGATTTGTAGTACATGGACAAGAACTAAGGTCTGTAAGTTAGAAAAATCTTTGTATGGCCTTAAACAAGCTCCGAGGCAATGGCATGAAAAGTTTGATAACTTAATGGTATCAAATGAGTTCAAACTCAACGAGAGTGACAAATGTATATATTACAAGACTAATGGTAACATTTTCACTATAATATGTCTCTATGTAGATGACATGTTAATATTTGGATCAAACCTATCTGCTGTAAATACCGTGAAATCATTGTTGTGCAATAACTTTGATATGAAAGACCTTGGAGAAGCGAGTGTGATTCTCAGAATCAAAACCACTCGGTCTGAAAAAGGAATTTCCTTAAATCAATCTCACTATGTGGAAAAGATCTTAAAGAAATATGATTACTTTGACCGTAAAGAAGCGAACACTCCGTGTGACGCTAGTGTAAAACTCTTTAAGAACACTGGCGAAAGTATTAGACAGTCAGAGTATGCGAGCATCATTGGCAGTCTTAGATATGTTACTGATTGCACTCGACCCGACATTGCATATGCCGTGGGACAGTTGTGCCGGTTTACAAGTAGACTGGTAACGAGCACTGGCAGGCTATAAATAGAGTCATGGGATATCTTAAAAATACCATGAATCTCAGACTACATTATCAGAGATTTCCTACCGTACTTGAAGGATATAGTGACGCTGATTGGAACACCTTGTCAGATGATTCCAAAGCAACTAGTGGCTTTATATTTAGTATAGCCGAAGGAGCTGTATCATGGAAGTCAAAGAAACAGACTATTTTGGCTCAGTCCACCATGGAGTCTAAAATGATAGCACTAGCAACAGCTAGTGAAGAAGCAAGCTGGTTGAGATGCTTGCTATCTGAGATTCCCTTATGGGAAAAGCCAATGTCAGCTGTGTTGATCCACTGCGATAGTACCGCGGCTATCGCTAAGATTGAGAACCGTTACTATAACGTTAAAAGACGTCAAATTAGAAGGAAGCACAGTACCGTGAGAGATTTGCTCACTAAAGGTGCTGTTAGAGTGGATCATGTACGCACTGATGATAACTTAGTTGATCCTTTGACGAAAGGATTAGCTAGAGAGAAAGTCTACAATACATCTGTTAAGATGGGACTAATGCCTACGAATTACTTATGATGGTAACCCAACCTAAAAGACTGGAGATCCCAAGAATTAGGTTACAATGGGTAAACAACAAGTCGTGAGTAATAGGACATGAACATGCAAGGATAAGAGGCATGAATCCTGAACTGAGAGAGGATGAGTTAATGAAACTCTTAATGATATCTATACTATTTATGAGTGGAGTATTTCAGGAGTACTCTTGATAGACTCACCTATATGAATGTGGAACTGAGGCCAGTTCCTATGGAGTTTTGAGGCGAACTCCTAGATCGTTCATGAAACTAGGATACACATGCAGGGCCATTAAAGCACGGGCTTTAGAATACACCTTAAGAGAGGTTGTGTGCTGGTTTGAGAATAATCTGAGATAGAGTTCCAAGACTTAAAGTCACTCTTGTTGAATCAGGCTCTTACTGGCTATGTAGAGGTTCCAAGACGTAGTTCACCTTTGCTTATGCACAATCTTACAGAAACGTTTTAACGTTATCTCTGAAACAACTTTTTTAAATTCAAGTGGGGGATTGTTGGAACATGATGTGAAGATTGGAGGAAAAACTTGGTATATGAAATAAACACAAGTGTGAACCAATGTGTGGTGTGAATTTGAAAAAGTTCCTAAGTCCCACATTGGATAGATCACCAAGAGTGATAGTGTTTATAAGTAGGAAAGTGACCTTATGGTTTGGGCCCCAAGGGGTACCCAGTTTTGTGCGACGGAGGAGCCCATACACAATGCTGAATATCACACGCTCGCATGCGCCGCCGCCGCCCGGCTCGGCTCGGATCGGGCCGGGCTTGGGCTTGGAGATATATTAATTTTTTAGAAGTGAAAATTAATTATTAATTAATTATTTTTTGCTATCGAATGGGTGTGCAATTTTCGCACGTTTTTTAAATGTTGCAAGACCAAGTCCTGAACGGGAATATACCCGTTATTACTCCAACTCAGTCAATAACTGAGTGCCTAAAAATCAAGCCACGTTTTGGTTTGCTGGCAGATGAAGGCTCCCACTGATTCCTCCTTAACAGTTAAATCCTTTCCTCTATAAATACCGCTTCAGTTTCAGAATTTTCTTTCACGAAAAATTATCTCTCTGCTCAATTCATTCTTCTTCTCTCACCAAATATTTTCTTCAGTAAATTATTTTTCCGTTCTTGTTGTTTCAGAATAGTGGTTGCTGCCACTAAGAATTGATATTCGTATATCAATATATCAAACTGGTTTGTTAAACCAGAGAAAGGTGTCTTTCTGTCCGTTTTCTTCTGTGCAGTTGAAAACGGTATTATTTTCTTTGGTTGTTTTATCCCGGGGACTTCACGGTTTTTATTGAACTACACTGCACAATTTCGAGTAGTTCCGTGAAACGTCTTAAAGAGAGCGTATTGATCCGCGACTCGGCCAATAATTTGTTCGTTGCTATTTTTTGAAAACCGATTTTATTTAATTCGAAAACTTCTGTTTTTAACACAATTTGAGTCAAGTTTATAGTGCACATGTGAGACAACTTTTGTATCATACATCAACTTTTTTCAAAGTTATATCTATGTGTCGCCGTTGGATGCTATTGAAAAAAAAAGTTTCACTTATGTATATTAGACAAGCCTTCATTATGATAATTTCTAAAATAAACCACCAATTTAGTATTTGACTTTGTTAATGGCAAAAGTTATTGGCCATAAGCCAAATCTTTATGGACGGTGCATAAGCCAATGAAAACATAAAAGATTTATTTACGTGCCCCACAAATTTCTCGCGCGTGCCCAAATTACTCACATACCCCCTAAATTTCTTGGGCACCCTCCAAATCATGCTAAAACCATTTTGCATTGGGAATGGTTTCAGATATTTGCGATCCAAAACCATTAAGTGCATAAAATGGTTTTGGCTAGAAATCTGGAGGGATGGAAAAAAAATGTTAAGTGCATAATTATAGTGTTGTACTCCAAACCATTTTATGCACTTAATGGTTTTTGAATACAACTCTCGGAAATTATTCCAACAGCAAAATGATTTTGGCTAAAAATCTGGGGTAGGAAAGAAAAAAAACAAATTGGGGGCCAAGAAATTTGGGGGGGCGAGTGAGTAAATTTGGGGGGCGCGAGTAACTTGGGGGGGGCATGAGAAATTTTCCCTCATTTATGGATGGTGATAACCACACCCTTTGTTAACCATTTTCAAATAGATCTATGACTTTGTGAATATCTCTAAAGGTCTCTGACTTTATTAATATAACAATTTAGTCCATGTAATTAGTCACTTGCTATCAAATAAGTCTTTATATTTTAACAACTTACTATCAATTTGGTCTTTAATTTGGGTTGGTCTAGTAATATTGGTTTGAGAACCTGAGAGTGTGCTCCTCCTTAAGATCTCAAGTTCGATTCTCACTAGTGGCAATTTGGGCGGACTAATTTAGCTTCTTAAAAAAAAAAAAAATCCTTAATTTTATTTGTTTACTATCAATTTCGTCCTTTGACGGCATTCAGAAGAACTAAAATGAATAAAATTAAACAGAGTTGAGGATCTTATTAAATAATTTTTTAGTTCCGATAAATATCTCGAATTTTATTTTTAGTCCCTATATATAGGGTGCGTTTGTTTTGGATTTTTTTAAGAAAAAATCTATTATTTTTTATAAAAAAATCCAATTTGTAGATTTTTAAAAAATCATTTTTAGAGGCTGTTATAGATTATTTTAGAAAAAAATCACTTTTTTTTATAAAAATAATGACTTTTAAAAATATTACACCTGTTTGTTACAGATTTAAAAAAAAAAAACAGAATCTAAAAATAATCAGAAAACAGCTAAAATTGAGAAGCTGCTAAGAGTAGCTTCTCAAATAATTGATTTTTTTTAGAGGAAAGAGAAAACAAGTGTGGTTATTTTATAACTAAAAAAATCACTTTTATAGGTTATATTCAAACAAGTTAAAGATTATTTTATTAAAAAAAGTAATTTTTATTACAATAAACAAATACTAAATAAATTCTACTTTTCTATAAAATCTCTAAAAACTAATCTCTAAATTATT
Source organism: Trifolium repens (assembly GCA_030408175.1). NCBI lineage: Eukaryota > Viridiplantae > Streptophyta > Magnoliopsida > Fabales > Fabaceae > Trifolium > Trifolium repens. The sequence goes on from CP125844.1 coordinate 35,445,278, forward strand.
TAATATCAAAATCACTAATTTTTTAATCTGTAACAAACGGGCCCGCCTCAAAATGGAAAGTTATTTCTAATAGCTTTTCAAGAATCTATTTTTTTTAAACTAACGCACCATTTGAACTTCCATTTTTAAAAAATAGATTTTTATAATTATAAACAAACACAAAGTAGCTTTAGATTTTTTTCAAAATCTCTAAAAAAAATCACTAGATTTTTCTTTAAAAAAATCATTTTTTTAAAGCTTAAACAAACGCACCCATAATTTCAGCAACTTTTGTTCCTCAAATATTTTTAACCACAAGTTTTGGTCCCAACTTTTTAATCAACTCTTGTGTACTTTCATATTTTAGAATGATTTTTTTTTTCATGTTTAAATTATTATAAGAACTTCTCTACAAAAATTTAGAATTTCTTAACATAAGATTAGTTATTTATGAATTTTTTAAGCACAAAAATAAAATTATATTTAATTCATTCCTTGTTGAAAATTTTAAATTTTCTCCAAGAGAGATTCTTATAATGTACTAAACATGAATGTGGAAAAAAAATTAAAATTTTGAATTACATACTTGAGTTTACTGGAAAGAAGGGACCAACAATCACGATAGGAAATATTTGAGGGATCAAACTTGCTGAACTTTTTTATAGAGACTAAAAACAAAATTTGAGATATTTATAGGACAAAAAAAATATATATTTAATCTTTAAAATATTCATAAAATAAATGACATATTTAAGAGTGCTATACAAAGTTAGGGAAGATTACTCTATTTTCTATCTTAATTCTTGTTGGACCTATTTTATTTTAGGGTAAAAAATATTTTCAATCACTACTTTTATATTGAATTTTGATTTTCGTCCTTATATTTTAAAATCTTTTTTTTCGTCCCAAGTTGATTGTGAGTTTTTTGGTTTTAGTCCAAAATGTTAGTCAATAGTTATTTGACTAACGGTTGGCCAAGTGGCAGCGCCATGTTGGACTGACTGTTTTACACGTGGCATCCTACATGGACTGCCACGTCATCTTTTTTAATTAAAAAAATATTATTTTTTTAAAAAAATATTTTTATTTGTTAAATAACTTGGTTTTTATTAAAAAAATTAATTATTAGTTAACCAATAAAAAACATTTAATAAAAGACTTTTTTAACAGAATTAATTTTTTTTTGTTAAAAAAACATTTTTATTAGAAAAAATAATTATTTTTCAACAAATAAAAAACATTTAATAAAAATAGTTAGTCCACGTAGGATGCCACGTGTAAAGCAGTCAGTTCAACGTGGCATTGCCACGTGGCCACCCGTTAGTCAACTAACATTTGAGATTAAAACCAAAACTCACAATTAAAAAAATTTGAAAATATAGGGACGAAAACCAAAATTCAATATAAAAGTAGGGACTAAAAACATATTTTATCCTTTATTTTATTTTATTTGGAATTTACAATTGTATCCAAAACAGTAATTTTGTAAAAATTAAATTAAATTGTCAGCAAGAGATTTTATGAAGAAATATTTGGTTGGGTACAACTCCAAAATAAATTATTTAAACACGCATAAAAGTATACATCATTTAATTATTTAAAAAATATAATATTATTTAATTTATTTTTTCTACATTTTCCTTTTCATGTGTGAGATGTTATATTTTATGCTCACGTAAGACCTTCTCCATTTTATGATATATTTCTCTAACATGTGACAGAAAATGGTACAAGAGGTACAAATTATGCATGAAATGGCCTTGGCCATTAAGGAGGAGATGTCTTATCTTCTTCGACGGTAAGCATATATATATGCACATTTGTTTGTCTATCCTTAATTCAATTTTCAGGTTCATAAATGGTTATTATTTTAATTTACCTTTTTTAAATTTTTTTTTTTTTTAGAAATACAGAAATGTTAGAGATCAGCTGGGTAATCGACAATAGAATTTTCATGTTGATTTTCGTCTCATTTTTTATCAGCTTCTCAGTAGCAGGATTACAATTGTGGCACTTGAAGACCTTTTTTCAAAAAAATAAAATCTTATAATTTTTTTTGTTATTGCTTAATTGTACACCTTAATTAATTTTCTTATGTGCTTTGTAAAATAAACTTGAGTCACTTTTATAAGATACAAATAATGGAATAACTGAAGGGATACACATATATGCTTGATGGAACTGATGAATATTAATTTTCACATTATTCAAATTTACCTTTTGCCTATTTAAATGATAACAAATTTCATCCTCCATTTTTTTCTTATTTTGAAACATTAGGATTAGCACCCTGCCTTAAAGCATTAGGATCATTCAAAGCTACTACACACTTAAATAAAAAAAAAATTCACTTTTTACATCCAAAATTGTTTCCGGGCGGAAAGTCCCTTGATGTCCCACTTAATACCAAGGTTTCCACTTTAATATTTTTCAGATTGACCCATAGTGGTGTCAATTGTTGTGAACTCAATTGAAAAAATCACATAACCAAGTAACCAAAATTAGCAGCAACCAATAACCAAGTAACACATCACGCACAATAAACAAGATAAAGGAGGAAGAGAAAGAAGAATGCAATATTTAAAGAGTTTCATTACAAAGAGATTTCAAAAGTTATTACAAGAATTAGCTTTCAATAATAACTCAACAATTTTTACTAAATATCTACTCGTGGATCAAGAGACTCAATTATTTAGTATTCTAAGGTAGATTCAATAATATCGAGAGAAAACCCTTTTTGATCACTCTCTAAAACTTTATCTTTATTGCAGGCCGCAAATCGAACTCATGTAAAAAAAATAAAATCTGCTTTAAAAACAAAACATAATTTCACTTTGTTTTGAAGCATATACAATTAAAAAAAACATAATCTTGCACAAAATAATACTGTATCAAAATAACCTTACTATAGAAAAAATATATATAATCTCAAAATAACCTAATTTTTAGGCATATCTTTGCAAATAAAAATAAAATTTATACATTCAATGAGAGATCGTTATTTTTTCAAGTCATATCCATCAATTGCAAAATATTCTCACCAAATAGAGTTATGTGACAAAATTAATTTACATTGAATTAGCATATTTGATCTCTTTAAAGGAGTAATAAAAGGAACAAAATTTAAAAATAGTAAGAATCAATAAAAGTCAACCAAATAATTAATTTTCGTCAAAAAAAACCTCATAATTAATTAACAACCAAATTTGGACAACCACATCATAATATAGATTAATTGTAATTATAATTTGTATCCACCCTCCACTTAAGTGTTTTGAATTCCTCCACAATTTCTTCTTCTCATTGCACTACCAATCATGAATACGTTTGGATTAATCACACAACAATCCTATTTGTTTTTTCTTCTACTTTTATCTTTTGGACTATTTTCATATTCAGTTCAATCCATGAGATTTGATTTGTCATATGGTAAATCAGTAAAATGCTTCTTTGAAGACATTCAGAAGATTAATACAATGGTATTTGGCAATTATTCCATTGTCAATCCTAATAAGGGTCACCCTTTGCACCCTAACCACACTATTTCAGTTCAGGTATTAATTTATACATTTGTATCTAATATTTCTTTGGTACATATTGTTGAAATTAAGGTAGTTGATGAGAAAATCTACTATTGATTTTATAAGCACATAAAGAATAATGTTGTATATTAGTCACCGATTTTTTATTTTACCAAATTGATATGGTACAAGTCTTAGAATTGAGTTGAACCCAATTCAACCTTACAAACTTGAAGATTAGTTCGACATATAAATATATGTTTGAAGCCTTTACTAAGATCCGGTGGGCATCTGCCGTCAAGTTTTTCACTATTAGACTGCTCGACTCCAAATGTTCAATCTTAAATGTGAAGGGTGTGTTAAATGTTTCAATCATGAATATATGTTTATAAGTAGGGGTAATTTTCATCTAACAAACCAATTCTAATAACAAGCGCATATATATACCTCAGTGTTTTATCGTAGTTAAGAGTGATATATGAACAGTTGGGATTAATTTATTTTTGAGTTTATGAAAAATAGTTGCAAATGAATATTGCAAAATATACTAGATAAACAAAAAACAATTATTTCATTTTATAAAAGAAAATGTTCATTTGTCCACAATATCTAATTCAATTGGTAAAAACACTGAAAAAGTTAGTTCATATGACGTCATAATTGGCATTCGAATCCCTGTTGCTTTGGATATTTGTGAGTTTTCAATTGCTATTGTCATTTCATTTATCTATAGAAAATAAATAATTAAATTATTCATATTAGATAAGCTAGAAATATGATTTAGTTGTTGATGTTGTTTTAGGTTACGTATGCAGCGGATGGGACCAAATACCATTTAGCAGAGCATGTTCAAGCAGGGCAGATTGCATTTACGGCATATCAAAGTGGTGATTATCTTGTATGTTTCATGGTTAAAGAAGATGATCCTCAATTAACACTCTCCATTGATTTTGATTGGAAAACTGGAGTTGCAGCTAGAGGTCGCCCTAATATTGTAAAGAAAAGCAACATTGATGTAAGTTTTTCAGTTTTGTTAGTATAAATTAACGAATCTGGATTACTTATGTCAGAATGCACTCACACACTCCCGTAAGTTTAACTCAATTCGTAGAACATTATATTATATGTGCAGAGGCTGAGGTTCGAACCGGGTTATCCCACTAAATCACTTCAATGGTGAAATTTCTAACTATTAAACTACTTAAAAAAGAATGCAATCACACTGTCCGACTATTGTAAACCTTATGATTGAGATCATATAAGAAAGATTAATAGCTCAAAAGATAAATAGATCGGGTTGCTGAAATCACCTTGCAGATACTACAGGGAATAAATTTCGCAAATTAACATTCAAAAATATCATAGTGGGAAAAATGATTTTAGTCCCCGTAAAAATATCACTTTTTTGTTTTGATTCTTGTAAAAATATAGTATTTTGCTATGAAGCACGGACATTCCTCGGATTAGGTGTGTCTGTGTTGGACATGTGTTGGTGTCTGTGTCAGACACCGACACTTATGATTACAATGAATTATGTTATTTTCTCAAATTATTATTGATGTAAACTTGTCGGTGTCTGTATCTTATCCGGTGTCCGTGTATGTGTCCGTGTTTCATAGGTATTTTGTAGTCCCTGTAAAGAATATTCTTTTGTTTTTAGTCATGGCAAATATAGTATTTTTAGCTTATTAGTGCCCCACTATAATATTTTCTTATGGTTAAACTTATACACTTAAAGTGTGGAGAATTAGAGAATCCAAAATTCAAACTTGACTTCTTTATTATTGTCTCTAGTAGCTATCAGTTGAATTACACTTGCAAATTTTACTCTTCAATGTTTTGTTTTAGCTCTAGCAAAATATATTCATGTTCAAATTAGTTCCAATGATATTTATTTTATAAGACTATAATCAAATATTCTATATATTACGAGCATCAATTCTAATATGAATCAATTTTACATTTACAGTATATGATATTTGAAGTACAACTTATGCAAGAAACTGCCAGGTCTATTAAGGAGGAGATGTCTTATCTTCTTGAACGGTACGCTATTTTTAATTCAAATTATTTGTCTTAATTCTTAACTCAATTTTCAGGTACATATGTATCTTACTTTAATTTATTATTTTTTTTCCTCCAGAAATACAGAAATGCTAGAGCTCAATTGGATCACCGACAATAGAATGTTCTTGTTGATTTTCGTTTCATATTTTATTTGCTTCTCAGTAGCAGGGTTACAACTTTGGCACTTGAAGACATTTTTTCAGAAAAAGAAACTCATAATATTTTTCTTGTTGGTTAATTATACAACTGAATTTTCTTATGAGCCATGTAAAATCGACTGATATCTATTTACATGATACACATATTTTTAATGGAGTAATAGTTTCATGGGAAACATATGTTGGGTATTATTCATTCTCTTCGTATTAGATTTATAAAACTGAAATCAACATGCATCCAATAGGCGAGTGGTATATTTCTTCTAAAAAAAAATGAGTGTCACGCAATCAAGATATTAGGTTCAAATGTTTAATGAGCTTCTTCTAGAATGAATTCTTTGAAAATATCTAAGTTCAAATTTTGGTGGAATATCTACCAAAAAAAATAAAATTGGTGGAATAATTTTTTATCATATTTTTACTTATTTGGTCTCCTCAATTTGACTAAAGATTTGATCATGTTATAACGTAATTATTTTTTTTACTAAATGGTGAGTATAATAGAGTTTTGAATACTGAAGATCTAGAAAGAAAGAAAAATGAATTAACAAATAATGGACTAGATGTTATTGTAAGCTCAAATCAAACATTTCATGTCGCTGCAATAATACTTGAGATTGTAGGAGTGGAGAGTAATTTTGTTGGATTATAAATTTAAATTTGGTTTACTGACATGTCAATTTTGGTTTAAGTAGATAAATAGTATGGAATCGTGATATTAAATGTAATAATAGAGAGATTTGTAAGATTTATTCCTTATTTAAAGATATAATTCAGGGTTCTGGGTTGTTAACTTTACCATCAGTAAGCATTCTTTTTTGGAAAATGCTAAACAAAGCCTGGGACACTGTTTAAGGAAACAAATATAATAATTTAACATCAGAGTGTGTGCAGTCAATTTTTCAAAAGTATAAAAAGTGTTATATTCATCTTAAACTTTCTTTTTTTTATTTCCTTAATCAGTGTCCGGGGCACCGGTTAGCATGACCCTACTTTTTTATATACATATGAATGAATTAGTCCAGTTCAAACTTTTCATAAGAAGTTTCATTGGAAAATTTGAACATGTGCCTTGAGCAACAATATACATGCTATATTCTATTTTATATACTGATGAATGAATTTGTTATATCATTATACACAATTTTGTTCATTTTGGCTGTTTTGGGTGTTAAAATTATTTAGTATACAGTCACATTTCCCACCACAAGGGAGCTGAATTTCATACCAAATCATCTTGGTCTTCAAGTGACCGTTTTCGAGCTCGCAGATTGAGCTTAAGGTTTTCGGGTACAGGAGGTGTCCTCCCTCTGCGGAATAGAACTGCAAGAGCCCTCATTTTCTTGCAAAGATCAAATATCTGCAAGACATCATACAAACATTATTGTTTAAAATATTCAGAGATCAGAGGAAAATTAAATTGCTTGGTTATTTGTACCGATGAAGCGTCTATCTCGGCAACACCCTCACAACCTCCTTGCAGCAAGTCACAATATTTCGCTGCCTCATTTTCATCTTCAAATACCTACACCAACATAATGTCAAATTGTCTGAATGGGTCAAATATTACAATAAACCACACAATCCATTGGTAGACAAAATTATTGTAAAATTTTATCAAGTTGTGGGCACTAGGGTAGCATGAATCAACTCACTGTTTGGCGTAGTAGGTACACTAACTAAGAAAAACTAATTGGAGAATTTACCACAGCAAGCATATTCCAATTATCTTCAAACAAAATGGAGGCACTAAAATATGTTATTGCATATTTTTTTATGCATTTCACATTACAAAATGTTTGGATGACAAAGTAAATATCCAAAATTTAGCCATAATTTTGTGCATGTACGTGTGTCTGAATAGAATACATACCAGCACTCCCTCTCTAATATCTTCAACCTGCATTGGAAATTTTGTCCCTCCCTTTGCTTGTTTAGTCTGATTTCCTATTGCAGCTCTCCGGTTGCTTCCTTTAGAAAACAATAAGCCAAGCTCTCTTTCAACTTCGCTGTTACATAAAAAGTAAAGTCAGGATTCGAAAAATTCCAAATATTACTTGAGAAAAAAGAACAGAAAAAAAGTGAATCACACCTTATATTTCTTCGTGTTTTCATTGTGCACAATTGGTTTTCCTTTTGGGTGAGTACATAAACAGGCTTTGAAGCTTCTCTCCAGGGGTTGTCGTCTAAAACTGATGAAGGAAAACAAGAAACAAAAAATTAGAACCAATACCAAGAAAGAAGAAACAACAAACTGATGAATGGAAAACCTTCAATTATTACGAGTAATAACAACACTATGTCTAAACTGACATCGACATATACAGATCTCAAACATTGACAGACAATTGCATCAAATTTAAACATTGGAAAAGCAGTTTAAAATATAATCTCTTTCTTCAGTAACACTTCAATACAAGTGTCGTACAACTATATATGCAAAAGTGGACATAAACTCTGAGAGCGTGGTTATCAAACCACAAGTTAACTTGTGGAATCTTCATAGACTCAGCTGTAAGATTGTAACACTCTTTTTAATACAAAAATAATGTTCAAAACACTACAACAATATCTAAACACAATTGAATGTGGTTGAAGTTGAGGTTTTAGATAAAAGAAAGAATGAAAACTTTGATGTGATTGAAAAATAATTTACTGACTTGATACAAAAGACTAAACAACACTAACCCCTATTTCTAAGGATACAAGATTCTTAATCCGAAATAAATAGAAAAAATTAGTAAATAAATCATGAAAATAAGTAAGTGACATGGAAACTAATTCTAGGAGATACTCTAAGATTATAAATTGATCATAGGATATAAACTAAGATATTCTAACATAAATCAAAGATATTCTGAAATATTTCATATATTCTAACAAATACTATGTGCAGAGTAAACTTTAATATTAATATTTTGTGTTAAAGCAAAGTACAATAGCAAAATTTAAATTTTTTGTACCCGTTTGGCCCGACTTTTTTTCTACTTTTTTTCTTCTCCTTAAAAATAGTAAAGAAGGAAAAAAATGTGTTTAACTTCACTTTTCTTTATTTTTTACTTCTTTACTTTATTTCTCTAATACTTTTAAGGAGAAATAGTGTCAAATATAATTTTATACTTCTCTATTTCGTTTAAGCTAAAATAAAAAGTAAAAAATAAGCCGGATCAAACGGGGCCTTAGAAGGATTCATAGCCCGGACTAGACCCGACTAATTTGACTGTACTTTCTGTCAAAAAATAAAACTTGAGTATACAACTGACCCAGCCAAAATACTGATAGAATAGAATACACAAACATAGCACAACTCAAACACAAGATCACAAATCAGGTGATAGAATCTCAACTCGGCACACATAAAGAGCATAATAAAATCAAAATTGATTGACAAATCACAAGGTTTAAAATTACCAAAGAGTGAGGATGGAGGGACTGGGTTCCCCACGTTGGAGCTAGATTCAACTCAGTAGAGCTAGGCCTTAGCTCATCTGAGTGGGGTTCACTCACGTTGACCTGTTCAGTTCACTACACACTTGCAACAATGGGTTTGCTCATGTATTATAATTAGTGACTTCGCTTATGCATATAGCTATTGGGTTAAGACTCAATACAACATCTTCATCTCCTTGAAGATGTATTCACATCGGGAAGTCAGAGAGGAGCAAAAACAATAGAGACAAGCAAAGCATAGTTGTTTCGGAGGTTATTGTTAGAAAGGAACGCCATAATTTTCAATTACCAATTTTAGCTTCGGCCTCTTCTACTCATTTTTTCTGAACTGAGAATATCCTCAGTCTAGATCGAGAGGCTAAACACTGATGCTTCTAAGATCCATTTGAGGACTATCAACAGAAGTGGCAGCCACTTTCATTGACGTAGTTTTCTTATATCCTCTTTATGTTGCTCAGCAACTGGATACTACAAAATAGGAATTTCCATTGTACAGAAAAGCGTTTCGCAAGCTCAGCTAAGTTGATGATTGTTTCTCTTCTAATTCATTTCCTTTCGTTATTACATGCACTCTTTCACATCTTTGTTTCTCTCAATCTAACAAAATTATCTTCTCTTAACCAAAAAGCACAAACAGGAACCAGCCAACAATATTGATTACAATGAAATCATAAAAATTTACGATAAAACTTAGGTCAAGTTGCTTAGGTCCAATATTTCATGCTTTTTCACTAAAAAAAACACCAACTATTTTCAAGTGTTTTTAGGGGATGTATCTTCTGAACAGTTTCTTTTTTTAGTGTTTTTGCAATTTTAACGTGAAACGGCCCTCTTTGGATAAACAGTTTAATCAAGTGCTTATGTATAAAGTAAACATGTTTACATAAATGCTACAAAACCATTTTCATAAGCTCTAAACGATTTCATAAGCTATCCACTTGAATTCATGAAAATAAGCTGAAAACAATTTACGGACATTTCATAACATAAACATGTTATAAGTGTTTTTATAAGCTCTTCTATCTATGTCAATAGATAAGCTCAAATAAATTAATCCAAACAGACCCTTAACCTAAGCAATTTGACTTATATCCATAAATTTAAATCATAATTCATAGAGATCAACTTGTGAAAACAAACATAAAATTCAAGTTCAATTAATAATATCATAATCACAAGAAAAGAAAAAGAAACGTAAGATGAAATACCATCATAGCTGCTAGAATCAAAAGACTGATGGAGATTCCTGCGCATGTCATAAGCGCGGGAGGAAACGCGTTTCAGGAACTCGTCGGAGCTTCCAGGAATTGTACCATCCATATGAAGTGCCTTCTCGACCTCATCATCTTCTCCTGAGGTTCCGCCACCGACGTTGCACGACACATCCTTCCTTCTCCTTGTTCGGAAGCGAGGAGCAGAGAAGAGTCTCGGAGGAAGACGAGGATGGCGAGATAAGAGAGAGAGGCGTCGAGTATGACGACGGAAAGGATTGGTTGGAGGTAGAACCATGGAAGGAGATACCGAAGGAAGAGAATCCATGGTGTTGAAGTTGGTTGACGTTAACTGTGAAATGGAAGCAAAATAGGAGAAGTTGTTTTGGGGAGAAAAAAAAAAGTAGAAAAATGAAAATTGGGTTTTTGTGAAGGAAATGAATTATGAATATGTTAATGTTAATTAAGCGATTTTTTTCTCTCTCATCTCTAGAACAGTGGGTCCACGTGAATCTTCTTTCCCTCTATTTTTGAAATTAACTAATTATTTTCTCTTTTTATTTTTTTGACAAAAATTATTTTCTCTTTTTAATAATAAAATAAAATTGGAGTAATTTTTTTACTAAAACAACAATCATTGATTCAAATTGATAAAATACATTGATTAATACAAATTCAAACTGTCAAAAATTGAAAAAGATAAATATGTGAAGAGACTCATGGCACTTTTTTTTTTTTGAACGACAGAGACTCATGGCACTTATTTTAATAGCCAAACAATAGTAAAATGCTTAGAGCATATTTAATAGAAGTAACTAAAATAAGTAAACTAAATTATTTTTTTTGGATCAAAGTGCCGTGTAGGATTTAAACAATCCATTATTGATTTATTAGTTTTTACTTTAATGGTAGTTGTTTATAAAAAATCAAAATTTGACTTATAATGAACGTTAAGGATACTTAGAGCATGAACATCGCCTGCAAAATTGAGTGTCTTTTGCCACCTGTGATACTCTTGTCATGGTGGAATGAATAATTGGGTGCATTAGTGGTGGCAATAGAAAAGCACCGTTTCCATATATGGATACGAGTGCATTACATTTTTTGTTCAAATTCAAAAGGTTCTACGGGCCTATATTAGAGTTTTGGATGAGTATGAATATTTGAGAAATATGATTGAGTGGTTTAAATAGTTAAAAAGTGTAAAATAATATAAAATATTATGTGGGACCCATTTATACCACCCACATGAGTGGCATGGATGTGGGTGTGCTCTAAGTGCACCCACTATGCCAAGAGGCACTTCTTCAATGGCAATAAAGTATTAAGATTTAAGAACACTATTTATAAGGAATTCGGCTCTGTTTGGTCAACCAAATAAGCTAGCTTATAGCTTTTAGTTTATAAGCTAAAAGCTCTGTTTGGTAACAGTTTTTGAAAAAGAGCTTATAGCTTATTTTAGTGGCTTATAGCTTATTTTCCAGATGCTATTTCAAGTAGCTTATGAGCTTATAGCTTATTATCTTTTCTTCCAATTTTACCCCTATCATCTTACTTGAAAAGAATTAAATATTAATTAAACATATCATTTTTATGTCATTTATACTTATAAGCTAGTTCAACCGCTAATTTTACCAAACACTACAAATTCAATCAGCTAGCTTATTCGCTATAAGCTAAAAGCTAGCTTATAAGCTATCCGCTATAAGTTCACTGCTATAAGCTAGCTTATCAGCTATCCGCTATTTTTTACCAAACAGAGCCGTCACTTAGCTACAATTGTTATGGATGCTCTTGGAGTATCCACAACGGAGATCTCCACTTTATAGTATTTAATCAGGCTCTCATGTATACCAATCATTTTTTATTTTTTTTAATAATAGTACCTAATAAACATTTAATCATTCCAACTCAACACTTTTTAAAAAGTTTTCAATGGATCTCACTAATAACACATTTTTCAATAACTCTACATCATTATAAATTAGTCCCACAAAAATAACAAAGGTAGCTGATATCATTGTTTATTGTAGAATCAGTACCTATTAAGTATTGTTTCTTAAAAAATAAGTACCCACCATTGAAGATGTTACAAATATGCAGAAATTGAAGTGTTCGGATAATTTATGCCTTTAAATTTGTAGTGTTGATGATGTTAAAGTTATTGATTAAATATGTGTTGGATTGAATATCATTTGTCAACCTGGACCGAACAACAATCACACTGGTATGGGAAAGCAAAATAATATCACATCAAGACAAAAAAACAACTCACCATCGCACTAAGATGGCGAAATCACAAAAGAAACGTAAAATATATGTGAAAATCACTTATTTGAAGAAAAAGGAAAAAATGATTTTGAGAAATTATTTATAATAAAAAAATTGATCTTAAACCATCCCTCTTTAGTGGGTGAATAAGATGAAAAGATTATAGTGTTAAAAAAGAGAAGGGGTTGCAAGGTTGTTTCATAAAAAGTTTTTTTTTTTTTGACAATGTTTCATAAAAGGTTGAGAAGCAAGATTCATGAAAATGCAAAAGTTGTATATTAAATTTTGAAGTTACAAATATTAATCTTAAGCTAAGTTTATGGTGTACAAGTTTCACCAGCCAAATTTATTTTTATTATTGAATTAAATTAAATGTGATGTGACATATTATTTTAGTTGTGAAACTTTTTTATGTCAAAAAATATATATTCCATTGTAATTAAAACTTTTTTACTTCAATAGTCATAACTCTCAAAAGTATCTCCACGACTTAAAGTTCTTTGGAGTCATTATGAGGATAATCCACAAGTCGGCTTCGCGACATCTAATTTATTTTTATTTTTCTTTTTTACACAAAGTTTGACTATCTTAATTAATAATGAATTGATTCATGTAGTAAAATATTGAGTTACCATAGTAAAAATTTCATACGTATAATATGATAACAAACATAAAATTTGGCTATCACAAAGAAAACTAAAAGCTTAATTGTATATTTAATTTTTTACGTTTATTTTAAATTTTAAATTGATCCTCTATTTTTAAAAAGTTTCAAAGTGATCCTTACGTTATTGATATCAATATAAGATCACCCTTTCCGTCAAATTTTGAATTAATTTCGTTTAAAATTTTCACCCGACACCCTCTTAAATTATCCATATATGCAACTCTACTAGCCGTGTAGACAATTTAACGATAAATTTTTTAAAAAAGATTAACTTATTGTAACACTAGTAAATGAAAATCTAAAATAAAAACTAAAAGCCTCTAAGATTGAAATATATTTTTTAAATTGAAAAATAAAAACGATTTTGGTGAGATTCCTTGTTCTATATTCTTGAATCTTGATGGTAGTTGACCAATGAAGACACGTGACTCGTTGTGTTATGTTCACGTCCGCAAGGTTTTGGCATCATCCCAACTCCGTGATCATCTCGTACTTGATTTACTTATACCACACCCCTCAAAGTCTCCACCAACCAAACCTCATTTGTATCATTACACTTGCACCTTGATGCCATTTAATTTAATCGTAATTTCGAATTACTTGTCCATAATAAACAGTCTATACACATAATCAAATTTACTTAAAGTATTACTATTAGCACAAGAACTTGAAATTCACTCCATTCATACAATAAACAAATGCTATCTTGCTAGAAAAAGCAACATGTCATAAAATGAGTACACATGATCAAATTTACTTGCATCAAATAAACAACATTCTTTCATTTCAAAAGAAAACACAATATAGAGCATAAAAATCAAGACACCATTGACAACTTCACCAATCATGAAGAGAAACAATTGCACGGATATGACAAACATCATATGTGGTTCCTATATACAATCAAGCACATATAAAGTATATATATAAAAAGATCACTTGAATTGCACCCTGTTGTATCTTGTGAATATTAATTAGCTAATGAGATAGCTTGTAAAATAGAATAATAACTATAGCTAAAACAAGTGCTCCGATCACAGATGAAAGGATCCATTTGTTTCTTGTTATTCTCCGTGACATGGCGGTTAAAACCTTCTTACTCTTGTCAATAGCATTATCTACCCCGTGAAGCTGCAAGACATACAAAAATTATTATCAACAAGCAATCATCGCAGCTTCTACATTGCATTTGTTAAATTTGAAGGCTAACAAACTTATTTTAAGGGGATAACTGACGCGATTGATTTGTTTTAACACAGATCCTAAGAGAAGAAGATCATTGCATGATTCTTTGATAGTAAAAGGAAGAAGGGCTATCTATAGTTGACATAAAAAACACCATTTGAAAAAGAAGAAAAAAATAGCATTTACATATCACGTACCCTTTTATGGGAGCTCAGGAGAGTCTCGCGCTGCTGGTGTAAATCTTGGATGATTGAGATGCCAAGCTCTTCGGTCTCCAGCACGGTTCTGTGGCTCTCCCGGATTCTATCACTTGACTGATTTAATCTCTCCACCGACATAGTTAATCTTTCTCTCTGATCAGCAGATGCCTGCAACATTATCCGTATTTCACAACCAAATGATAGATAATATATTAACTACATTTGATCCACTACACTACTTTCCTCAACAGCTATCATATTTTTAAAAATACAAATTTCAAAATTCAACAAATATATGGGGACAGAACAATCAGAGAAATGGATACGCATTTACAACTGCAATATTTTCATTACTATGTGCAATCAATTTGCAAGTTCAAAATAAAAGATATGTGGATAAGCTAAACAAAACCCGAGATATCTGCATGTAATGGTAGTCATTTTAGATGTATTTTCTCTGCATTTGTCTCGTATAGGTAAGATTCATAGAAAGCTACATAACTGTTTCATTCAACACTCTTGCATGCATAGCTTGCATAATTTTTCAGACAGATCTCACATCATTTCAATTTTTTGTGATCTAAATTTAATAGATATTTAATTGTTGGAATAACTCAAGGAAAGGAGAGCCAATTTGAGAAGAATAACAGGAATAGAGTGTAAAGATGGCCAAAAGTGAGTGCAATTATGCTTGATGCATGAAAGAAAAGATTCAATTATGATCATTGGGTCAACTAATTTCCTAAAGTCATGTGGTTAACCCACTAGACCAGATAGGTTCAAAACTGTTATATTTAAAATAAAATAAAATATTAAAAAAAATATAGTTTTTAAAAACTGAGCACACAAAAAGAGCATTACAAGTTCAAAATCAACGAAGTTCACAATTCTTAAAGCGTGAAGGACAGTAGGACTAGGTTCCCCTTGATGGAACTCGAAACTGGATTTTAGCGCATCCGAGTTGAGTAGTTCATTTAACTCGTTGTCCTACTGGGTTCATTGCAAACTTGCAATGATGGGTTTGTTCATTTTTCCAGATTGACTTTGTTTATGCTTGGAACTATGGGATGGGATTGAGACTCAGTAAAACATTGTTCACCTCTTTTGCTGAGAGGATCACATTGCGGAGTCAAGTGTTATAACTTAAAGATCAATGTATTGTGCTCTGTGTAGAGCCCTATCATTTAGGCGTTGCATTATAGGTTTTCAAAAATAACATTGAACCATTGTCAGTTTAGGCTTATCTAGGGGTAAATAACCATAATTTTGTAGACTCGTTCAATCACCCTCAAACTATTTTATAGTATGTGGGTCTATGCAAGTCTAGCTTAGTTGACACAAATGATTTTGTAAATGAGTAAACTCTATTTTGAGACCTAGAATCCAACTCGTACGATTCTTGGTTAACTCAAGAACAATCATGCATATATGGAACTACACATAAATATGTCCAGAAGTGAGCATGAGTATGCCCAATGTCAGACCCTCATGCCTCATCTATAACTAGATGTTCCTGACAGATTCTCATAACTTTTGGCGTGAAATTAGAGAAATAATCAGCAAATTTCTTTCTTGGAAGCTTAACCTTGTGGAAGCAAGAAGCTTGTTCATCCAAATCATCATGTATCCATCTCCTATCTTCTCTTCCTATGAGCTCCTAAACTTCTCATGTTAAGGAATGATGAAGCTCTATGAAATGACTCCTTAAATCTCAACTCAAGTTTCTATCTTTTATTCTTTTAAGGAAGTGTTTACTTCTAGCCGTAATGATTTTCACACGCATATTGCAGTAGCTACATCAACTACCAGATTTATGAACGTTACTTCTACTCAAGTTTCTATCTTAGTAACTAAGGAAACATTCAGTCAAATTACAAGAGTACCTTTTGAAGTGCCTTTATGGTAGTTAGTTTGATTAAAAGGTCGAGATACTTTCATTCATGATTCCATTAAGGAGAGATAGAAGAGAATAAACCATATCTGACAAACCAATAAAATGTGAAATAATCTTAACTAGAAACGGAACTTTATTTTCCCACTTTGGAGCTCTGTAAACTAACCAATAGCAAGAGAGCCACAAGGTTCCCTCTTTTATTTTCAAGAAATATATGCATATGAAGTAATATATTCTAGAGTTCCAGATATACCAAATGTGCATCTGCTCTTCCGGTCTCTAACAAATCGTCCCGGGCAGCCTGATCAGCGCTGGGAGATGTTAACCTTTTAAATTCTTTTTTCAAGTTGTTTAGATCAGATTTGTATTCCCTCAACTTTGCAAGAAGCATTGCTTTTACACTTGGCTGCAGACTTCTTGCCTCAAGGTCCATCTTCCGGATCTAGAGAGAGAAGAGGGAAATTAAAAACAAATAAAATATAATAAGTATACAAGTAAGACGTAGTAAGATGTAAGAAAAAACTTCAACACTGTACCAGCACATCTGCGTCATCAAGTCCAGTTTTGATCTCAGAAAACTTTTGCAGCTTCTCTTCTGAAATTTTTATTGATTGCAGCGAAAATTCAGTAACAATACTCATTGTGAAAGTAAATGATATTGATATATGTTTCATGTCAAAGTCACAGAAGCATGCTCATGAAAACATTTGACACCCAGCACTGTAAATATCATCCAGCTTCTCCAGAAAGGTTTGAGACATGATATCCAATGATTAAACAGTGCCAACAAAAGAAACATATGACCAAATCCAACAACACTAGGGATCATTAGACTACATTAAAGCAACAGTCGCTAGTGAAACATAAGTCCAAAGTTATCAAATACACAATACTCTTCAAAATATGTTTGCTGGCATTGGCAAAACATATGGCACGTGGATATATTTGGTTGGTTGGTATGCTAATTGATTAATTGGTACTCTCTGAATATCTTTTGAAAACAATGATGTGTAAGTATTTTGTTTTCTTTTCTTTTATGTGAAGAGGATCCATGATGATGAGTTAAAGTTGCTGTGAGCGTGACTAGAAAGTCACGTGTTCTTCCAGCCAGTCATAAAATCAGTGTATTATTGCAGGAAATAACGGTTCTCCCCCTCCCTTTTTTTTCCACATTTAATTGTAACAACTAACAAGATCTCTCATCCTACTCTTTTCCCCTAGAGAACTAAAACGAAAAAAAGCACGGATAATGACGTGAATTAAATTTAGCTGAGGGGTTGACTAATTACTATCAACAGTTATTTCCTTTTCTTCAGCTGATTGCATTGAGAACTGAACTAGGTCCCTCAACTGTGTGTCCGTTATCTACTCTAAAGAGTGTTAATTAAGTGAGGTGAACAAAGCTAGCTAAACTAGGAAACCGTGATAAAATAGTAAAGACTTGCGACCAACTAAAGTTAAACTGCAAATGAAAAATAGAGTTATATTCATTGATGCATGTCTGATAATTTTGTGCAACTAGTATTTTTAGTTAAACTAAGTATTTCGTCGGCCTACCAAGATTCCTATCCACTAACATAGCTGACAGCTGCACATGCTCCGTTTAACTGCTACCAGACATGTCTCCACTAGCCACAAACAACCATATTTTTTAGGTGGAACCTCACCACTTCTTACTTTTCCGCTTCACAAGTCAGCCATTGCTTGGCATGCACATTACTTCATCTTCGAGCTGCAAAGTACAGCATTAACTGCTTCCCTAAAAACAAGGCGCCAACACAAATTGACTAAAAAATCCCATAAAAATAATGAATTTCCCTCTGATGGGTTCAGAAATTTCTGATAACTATGAACTGGAATGGAATGTCCCCTTCCATGCTCCTAGCATTTCACCCATCAGCTGATCACTCGGCTATCTCATCACCTCGACTAACCTTAATCAATCCCACTAAATTCTCTACTGTGTACCAATTCCGGCTAACATCTAAACTTATTTCGGACATTAAGTGCATTAACAACCACGAACCAGAATGAGTTCCCAATCCAAAATCACAGTTTAGAGATGTACTGATATAATAATATTATAATTAAATCAAAATTTAGTAGCCTTGGTCAAGTCCAAAGAACAACCCTAATTCAAGTAATATAATAGTAAACTCAAATAATCAAACAATTTTGAAATAGAACACTTCATCAAATCATATAACAGTATCACAAAATCATTCAACATAAAAAAACAATGAATTCTAATTCAAATAATTTCTAGCACATCAAAATTCGAATAATAACAATAATAATGATCATATTCAATGCAGCAAGAGAAACAAACAAAATCAATTACACAATTTGATACCAATCCGATTAAGAAGAATGAAGGGAAATTACCTTGACCAGAAAGAAGAGAAGTGGAACTGCATTTGCGAGCGAGATTAGCAGAAAGTTCACAGTATTGACGCTCGTAACCTTCGAAAACTTCACTCATCTTGCTAATTTTTTTGGGGAAAACAAACAACTATGAAATTAGAAAAATAATTGAAAATGAAGGAAACAAACTTATTGATTAATTTGATTTTTACCTTAAGTTGGATCGTATGGTAGTGTGAGGGATCTGAAGGAAAAGTGGAAGATTAATAACTTAATTTAATCAGACGCAGGGAATGGGAGTGAAGGATCGAGTGCGGTTGGAATAGTTTGGACTTTAGTTTTGGTGATGTCGCTTTGGCGGTTGCTGGTTGATGATGGCGTTTGGTTGTATACAAGTCAGCAGTCAATTTTTTACTTTTCCTTTTTTGAGATTTACTTTTCGCACCCCCGAGTATCCTCTTTCATCTCCCGAAATGATCATAATACCCCCCTCGCCGTCTAGAAAGCGAGTATTTTTCGCACTTTAAGTAGCGAATGTCAATATTTTGCACTCAAACTGGACGCTAGAACCCCCATGGATGAAAAAATTATGAAAAAAAAGAGTTCGCATCCTAGGGAGCGAACTCTTTTTTTCATAAATTTTTCATCTATGGGGGGTGCTGGCGTTCAGTTTGATTGTAATAAATTGACACTCGCTACTTAAAGTGCGGACTCTTTTATAGTTCGCTACTTATAGAGCAAACTCAGTTTACACTTTAAAAAAGGATGAAGAGGACAGTTTTTTTTTTTACTTTTATATGGTTCGCATCCTATGATGCGAACTGCGATGTTTCCGTTTTTGCAATTTTACACATTCGCTTCCTAAATAGTGAGAGGGGTAAAAACGGAACACCAAAGGGTGAAAAAGAGTATTGGGGGTGCGAAAAGTAATTCTCTCCTTTTTTACGGTCATCTTTACTGGAAACTAGGTCATGCCAATGGTGCCTAGACACTTCCCTAAGGCCCAAAGCCCCAAACTCATAAAGTTTGGTATTCCCGTTTTTATTTCAATTTTTATCAGGAATGATATTTGCTATGTATAACCTTAGATCTATGTTTGTATAATTTCTTAAGCTCGTTATGAACTAAAACTCTTGTTGGAATTATGTGAAATTAATGAGAGTCTAATATTATTCATGTAAATAATTGTGGTGTTTATACATTTTTAGTTCTTATGCTTATATACTATATATTTTATTCTAGCTATATTGATCAACTTAGGATTGAATACAACTTTATTGTTATGAGACATTTAGTAGTAAATTGAACCTAAAAACTAATATGGTTAAGTAAAGGATGGACACATACTTCTTACTTAATACCTTAGACATAGTATTAAGGTAATAATGAGATAGAGACCAAGTTTTAACGGAAGTGAATAGAATTTAGCCAACTCGGACATGAGAATATAACTTATCCATTGTTTCATATTTTCACGTTATTGACAAACACTTCAAGGTTTTCGTTTTGCTCACAGATAGCATGACACCACACATCACTTACAAATATAAGATGATTAGTTGAATGAATCATCATAATTATAACATCGTTTCCAAATCTAATCCTTAAATCAATGTTAATTATTTTCTTTTAAACATTGAAACCCTAAATGTTGTTTGGTTACCTTTTTGCTCATGGTTTAGAAAGTTACTTTTTATGTTTTATGAAAAAGTTTCCTCAAACAATCCTTGTGGGTACAATATTCTCTTTCTTATCACTTGCTAAAAGTGTGGACTGTCTATACTTGCACATGTTTTTATGCAACATGTTTTTGGCACTATTGTCGAAAATGTACGAATATAAATTTTATTTTACATTCAATTTAGCATTTTAATTCATTTGAGCTTTAATTTGTTCTATTTAGTAGTGACATGACATGTAGTATCAGTAACTTTTTTATAATGGGTATTATTATAGCACACACATTGGGGGTGGTATTACTCCCCAAAGACACAATGTGTCAGAAAATAATGTTATTTAAATTCAATTGAAAAGCCATCGTTGCCAAAGAAAGCCACAGTATCTTTGTTCATTTTGACCAATTATTTATTTTATAAAATGCAAAGGTAGTGTATATTGTGTGATTAGTGGAACCCATTTTAGATTTTTAGATGAGTGGTAAGGATATTTAAAAATTTTAGAAGAGTGGTTTAAATAGTTGGAAAGTGTAAATTAATATATTATATGTGAGACCCATTTATACCACTAAATTGGGTGTCATGGATATTGGTGCTCTTAACTCTATATATACAAGTTACTCACACTTTAATTCAGAGTAGATCTTAAGATTGAAATAACATTCAAAATTCTAAGAAAATCTCAAAGGAGGACAACCTTTCCTGGTGGACATCCTGTTGAGAATCAGCTTAAAAAGAAAAACTAAGAAGACGAGCTTGTTGAGGAAGTAAATCAAGATCAAACAGAGGTAGAACGAGTCATGGAAGAATCAAACATTATTGGCATTGCCAATGACAATAAGAGAAACATTAGAGATTATGTTGTGTTTGATCCCAATACTATGAATACTTGAATTATCAGTCCATAAATCATTTTTGCTCAATTCAAATTTAAACCTATAATGTCTCAGATGCTACAAAGTACAAATTGTGGCACACTTTTCTGGTGTTGCGATAGAGAATACACTCTTGCACCTTAGACAATTTATGGAGATGGTAACTTGGTAAGTAATTCATGATTCTTGGGATTACTAATAACTCTTTCAGACTCAAATTGTATCCCTACTCACTGAGGGACCAGGGTAAAAGTTGGCTCAATTTATTGGAGCCTAATTTCATTGCTACATGTCATAACTTCGTTGAGAAGTTTTTGGTTAAGTGTTTCCCTTTCTCAAGAATGCAAAGATGAGAAATCATATCGCACCATTTAGGCAAGGAGAGGATGTATCGTTTGTTGATGCTTAGGAGAGATTTAAGGAATTCTTAAGACAATGTCCACGCCATGAGATTCATGTGTGTGATTTTACAATGGGTTAACACCCTTATCAAGAAAAATGTTGGATGCATCTTCAAGAGGAACTTTACTCTCTAAGTCATATATATATTAGATTTTGCGTTAATTAAGAGTATTATTGTAAACACTTACCAATGCCCTATCATAAGATCAACTCCAGCTCCTACACCTGCAAATAAGCCAACTTGAATGCATGAAGTTAGTGAAACCATTATACTATCTGCTCAAGTTGCCCATATCCATAACATGATGAAGACTCTGTTGACACAATTTTTCGTGTCAATTGGCGAGCCAATTAAAGTAATAATAGAAGAAGATGAAGTGACATATGTTTACTATAATAAAGCTCATTTATTTTACGTGGGGAATTTCAACAAGAACAAAAACCTCTAAAGTAACTTGATTGGAGGAATCATCTTAACTTCTCTTGGGCAAATACTTATAATCAAACAATGCTCCCAACACCTCAAGTACCTCATGGTTTTGCTGCACCTAATCTGAATGCTGCAATCAACCAATTGGAGATCATGCTTAAAGCTTTCATTCAATAGACCAAAATTTTTGCTAATGAAGCCAAAACTCAAATTCAAGGAGTTAGCATAAAAAATTTGAAATTTGGAGAACTATGTTGGACAAATTATTACCGCCATCTATATGTATTAAACTCTTTTTCTCATGATGAATACTCTATTGACACAACTTTGTACTGTCATCTTATTTTCCATTGTCTTTTACACTTCACATCACATTCTTTTTTTTAAAAATAATGGCAACCAATGACAATGTCTTTTTTTGCTGATGCAAAATTTTATATAAGAATTATTTCATTATATTCTCACATCACATCCTTTATTTTTTTTAAACAAAAGGAGAGCAGAGGAAACCCTCTACACTATACCAAATAGATTAAACATAAAATAAAATATAATACAAATAAACTGGGGGGACATCAACCTGACCCAATTAACCACATGAATGTAGCAATAAAGATAATACATTTAATTCCAACTACACAAGTGGTTTTAGAACCAACCCTAACAAGTATAACAACCAAAGCAACCACCAACACTTCGAACACTATCCAGCGAACCCGCGTAGCGGCGCAAAACCAAATAGTAAAAAAAGTGACGTGTAAGCATTTGTTGAGGTATGAAACAGCGAATGAATCGACCGCCAACAGGACAAATTCACGTACCACAACCCCCTATGACAAATCAGAGCAGGCATAAACGACCCTTTCGGGCTAAACAAACCCAAACCACTGCAAACTGTCTGATCCGAAAAACAAGGCAGATGCGACCGACCTTTGAAGCGACCGACCTTTGAAGCGACACCAACAACACGAAAACTGCAGATCTCAACAGATATGGAACAATCAGAGATCAATGCAGCGCAACAAGAAGAAAAGCCGGTGAATAAGGGTCTCTGAGCAACAGCGACGACAGCAACCTGAGTCCAAAGAGAACCCAAACCACAATCGTTTCTATGCTAACATGGATGAACAATAATGTAGACAACATCAACAGAGTACACAGCACCGACGATGGCGAGCACTCACGAAGCACATCGGAAAGCCACCGCGGCAGCGCCGACTAAGAAACCACTAATTGGATGAAAACCCAAATCGGTCGAGTAGAGGAGCAAACCATCTCAAGATCCAACCGAAATTGATCGACAATGGTGAAAAAAATTCGGCGAATTCCGGTGTCTAACAACCCAAAAAGGGTTTAGCACCCCATCTTAGGGTAGAATGATGATGCTGACAGAGAAGCCACCATCAAGCACCATCGAGAAGTCTGATATCTACATCGAAACAACTAGTTTTGGATATGCAAGGAAGGTGAAAAAGGATCGAGAGAGCGTTTATAGCTAAACTTGTCCTCAACATCACATCACATCCTTTAAAATAAAATAAAAAACAATTAATCATTGTCTTAATACAAAAGTACAATATCAATTAAAATTCTACCTTTTATCTTTTTCAGATCTACTTTGTATGCATATTGCTTACTATCATATTATAAGTGTGTTTGTAGCGATGATATTTATTAAATTACAATGTTTGATATATAAAAAAGATTTTCTATATAACAAACCCACTCATTTTTACGATGGTGTGCATTAGCAACATGCACTGTAGAATGTATTTAATCACTTTTTAATTATTACTTGCTAATGTACATATTTTATAAAAAAAATTGGGTGCATTCTAGCAAATGTTTATAGGAGCTACTAACTTACATCCAATTACTTTATTCGGTTCTATATATAAAGAAAAATTTGACTTTTTAAATTCATTGAACAACTAATGTATTTTCTCAGTTAATGAGAAGGAATCCTCTCAATTTATTTTTTCGCAATTTTCATCAATTTTCATATCTCAACCATCAATCAATTTTTTCTTATTTCTTTTCAATTATTGCTCTATATTTATAATCTAATGGTCTAAAAGCCCACATTATTTTCTCAATTTTTTTTCAACTTGAGAGAATCTTTTCTCAAAGTTATATATTGCAACTATTTATATTTCAATTATGATAGTTTTTTTTTGTAATAAATGATAGTGTTTTATTACCAAAAAAATGATACTCCGTAGTATTTTTTTTGACAGCAAATGATACTAATGTTTTGTTATTAGTATTTTTTTATTAGCATTTTAATTTTTTATTGTCTTTCGTTATTCCTTGTACACGATGGCGTAGTTTATTTGGATTATTTTATTCTAAGTTGGACATTCTATTAAAAAAAACAAATAAGCTAGCTTATAGCTTTTAGCTTATAAGCTAAAAGCTCTATTTGGTAACAATTTTTTAAAAAGAGCTTATAGCTTATTTTACTATCTTATAGCTTATTTTCCAAATGCTATTTCAAGTAGCTTATGAGCTTATATCTTATTATCTTTTCTTCCAATTTTACCCCTATCATCTTACTTGAAAAAAATTAAATATTAATTAAACATATTCTTTTTATGTCATTTCATACTTATAAGCTAGTCCAACCGCTAAGTTTACCAAACACTACAAATTCAATCAGCTAGCTTATTCGCTATAAGCTAAAAGTTAGCTTATAAGCTATCCGCTATAAGCTCATCCGCTATAAGTTAGTTTATCAGCTATCCGCTATTTTTTACCAAACAGAGCCTAAATTAGTTGGACAAATAATTTAAACAGGCTCGTTGGAAGCAACAGTAAGTCGGCAACTCTCATTGAACGATAGTTGGGAGCTGGGACTTCAAACTTAGGAGCTGACCAGTAACTAACAAGTAACAACCTTTCCACTCTAAAATAAAATCTCCAAAAATAAAAAAAGAGTACACATAATTGAAATCATAATTTTTTTTCTTTAATAAAGAAATCAATAATAATTAATTATTAATCAATTAAACTTACCGACATGATACTCAAGCTTAAATCAGTTTATCGCCATCGCATGCTATCACGTATCATATCACACACAAAAACAAAACGTCCAACGCTATCAAACTTAATTAGTTCATATGCTTAACATTTTCTTATGTTTATTTTTAGTAAAAAATAGAAGAAAAATATAGATTAAAAGTTTAAAAATTATATTCGAACATTAAAAAATATTAAAATATTATTAAAAGAATAAAAAATTTAAATATTATTTGAAATTAAATTAAGAAACTACATATATAATTTTATTAATAATTAATTATTTTCCTTTGGTGTGTCAACAAAATCATTTTCTTTCTGTACTAACATTCTAATTATTTGATGCTAATAGTTAATTTTTTTTTTCTTTTCATTACCAGTTTAATCTGGTTCGGGGGCTGTTCTAGTATCAAGCAGTTTCATTTCCTCCCCCTCCAATCACAATTATGAAGATCGAACTGTAATTTTTTCTACCAAGTTCAGCGTCAAACCAACTACGATCAATAATAGTTAATTATTTATCAATGTCAATTTGTCATTAAAAGAAAAGAAAGGACACGTCAAAGATGGCAAAGTTGAATAAAACAAAAAATACATAAATTAATAAGGAATAAAAAATATAAATATGAAAGTGACTTGAAAAATGGGATTATGGGAGGTTGTGATTCAGTTATTTTCTTCTCTCACTGACGGACGCAGATACATACCCTTTCCATTCTCGTCAGAGCTACTACTACTACTCTACTACTAGTATACACACACATAAGAAAGAAAACGGGTAATCTCTTCTCTGTTGATTCATTCATTCATTCATTCATTCATCATCTTTCTATGCTTTTCACCTTCTTCTGTATCTTCTTGCTTTATACTCAACTTTGCCATTTCAGTTTGTTAGTTACTGCAACAAAAAACAATCATACTCTGTAAGTTTCTCAATCTAGGTTTTTCATTTCACTTTTACTTGTTATTTGCTTACATCTATTTCAACACGTTTATACTTTTACTTTTTTTTTTTGGAAAAAATATCTTATCCTCATTTGATGTATGAATCTTCAATTGGTTGCTTGCATATTGATTAAGTGTATGTTTTGTTTCAATTTTTGGATGCGCTAAAATTGATTTTAGAGGTGTGGAATTGATTTTGCTTTCCAAAATTGATTCTACCTGAAACTAGAAATTGTAGCTTATAATTCTAGAATTGATTTTTACAATCAAATTATTGTTGAACTCTTTTATTTGAATGTATTCAAACAAATTACTTTACCTTCAACTCAATTTTAGTAAGAATTAATTTATAAATTAAAATCAATTTTTGTCTCCTCCAAACCAAACACACAAAGTAGGAAAGTGAACCTACAATTATATAATAAAATAGCTTTATGTATAATGAATGATCCTTTGAGTAGTTGGTTAATTTTAAGAATTTTTCTTCTTGTTCTTGGTCTTATTGTTGTTAGAATTTTATTTTATTTTCCATTGATTTATAAAACATTGGTTGGATGATATCTTGATATATGTAGCATCTACACTTCAGGTTGAAATTTTGCTACATTCAATTATTCCATTTTTTTTCAAATTATTATCAATGCTGTGTTTGTGTCTGTGTCAGTGCTTTGTAGATCTTACTAGGATATGGAATATTCATCTTGTGATAAGTAGATATTGGACATCGATTGTGTTTTTTGCACGTATGATGATCAAGTCATGAAGAATATTTGATTATCTTTTTCTCCACTGCTTGTTTTTCTTTGTTGCAGTAGCTCCGAGTCTTGCTTTTCTTGGTTTCTGAGATTTCCTTGGAAACATGATTGTGTCAGCTCTTTTGACATCTGTTGGGATCAACACAGCTTTGTGTGTGTTATTCATCACACTGTATTCTATATTGAGGAAACAACCGAGCAATTATGAAGTTTATGTTCCTCGATTGTTGGTTGAAGGAACTTCAAAGAGGAGAAGTCATTTCAATTTAGAAAGACTTATACCTTCAGCAGGTTGGGTTGCTAAAGCCTGGAGACTCTCCGAGGAGGAGCTGTACTCATTATCAGGGTTAGATGGTGTTGTCTTTATGCGTATCATAACCTTCAGGTACTATATCTTTCTGGCTTTTATCTTCATTTAGGATATAGCCGTTCTAAATTGCAGTAGTATGCAACCGCAATTGTGGCCACAATATAAATGTTTTAGATGTTTTCGTAACGGCAAGACAGCCACAATTGCGGTTGGATCGGCCGCATTTTCTCGCAACTGCAATTTACAAACCATACTACCATGACTTTCATGGTTTTGTAATTTTGTGCAATTTACAACCATACTACCATGAAAAGGATTAAGTCGTTTAAGCTTATCTTGTTTAGATTGAGTTCTTATTAGTTATATAATTTTGGATGCAGCGTGAAAATATTTACTTTTGCTGGGGTTATAGGAATCTTTGTGCTTCTTCCAGTCAATTGCTGGGGAAATCAGCTAGAAGATTTTGATGTTGCTAACTTTACCAGTAACTCATTGGATGTGTTCACTATATCAAATGTAAACAGTGGCTCTAAATGGTAATAGTGCCTCAAGATTTATTTGTTTTAAATTGAACTGTGCTTAGGGAACTTTCTCTAATCATAGGAGGTTTTCTATTCAATATTTATCTTTTGTTGGCTCATTATGGGATCAAAATCTTTATGAGATTGTTAGTTTAAATTGTTTCCTTTTCAGGTTATGGGTACACTTCTGTGCTGTATATGTTGTCACTGGATTCATATGCATACTCCTTTTTTATGTAAGTCCCTAAATATAAGACCTTTTTGAGATTTTTCATTGTCCCTTTTTATAGGACTCCTTTCACATTTTCAACTGCATTAATTATTTCTTTACCAACATACTATGGATTATGTTACATTTTTTTCTTCTGCATCTTGTAATAAATACTACGATGTTAGATCTCTTTCCTGAAAAGGTAAAATTGTAAAACAATACCTATTGTCAACAAATTTAATACTACTAACAATTTTCTTATTTCCCGTGGTTTAGTCGACAGCGTCTTATATTTAGAGAGACAAATCTTGTATATCTTTTTTCTGGTATCTAGAGTTCTAGACTAATTAACAAGATAAGTAATACCTCCTAATTCTACATAGCTTGAATATAAGTATGTAGCTCATGCATGTAACCAACATTGAACAACTTACTCATTTCTCAATATTATTTCAATCTTCAGGAATATAAACACGTATCTTCTAGAAGAATTTCTTACTTTTATTCATCCAAACCCCAGCCTCATCACTTCACCGTTTTAGTTAACAGCATTCCCACTTCTTCTAGCAGCATTAGTGACAGTGTTGACAGCTTCTTTAAAGAGCTTTATCCTTCTGATTATCTGTCACATGTGGTTGTTCGTCGTACAAGCAAAATCCGAAGTCTCCTGGTAAGGATTATGTTGTATTTTAATTTCATGTCTTGATAATCAATTTTTCTTCTATGTTTTACTTTTTCTTGGAAACCTTACTTTTAGTCCATAACACCTAATTAAGAAGGTCGATGAAAGGAAGAATTTGTGAAAACGAAAGGATGGATTTGTGAAGTTGTTAACACATTTGAGAACTAATTTTGCATATGGCCACTTTAAGGACAAAAGCAACACTACTTGCAATATCCAGGAACCATATTGTACATTTAATTCATTCTATTACACTTAAATAACATAATTCAGGCCTGATTTCCAATCATGACCAGGAAATATGGAATTATTAAAGTACCCCTAAGTTGAGTTTGTAAAAAGTACTATTAATCGACAATTTCCTAATGCTAGTAAGTAGAATCTCTAAATAATCACATTCTATTTGGATTTATAATAGATTATTACAATCAGCCCTGTGATAATCATATACTACACACACACACACACACACAAGAATATTGAAGTCATTTGGTCTTTCAAGATTCAGCTTGATTGGTGCTTGTATTTCCTGCATCAGTCTTTCTCTTACTTTTATGTATCTAGTTTAGTAAAGTAAATAAGTTATTGGTTGGCATTTTAAGTGCCTTTGTGTGTCTATATGCTAAAATTTTATAATTTTCCAGATGCTAAAATGTTTTTGATATTGTAAGGTTTGGACTTTTCTGTTGACACAACACACAAGATTAAATCAGCACCATCTAAAGTTAGGAGAGAGTGAGGATGGTTGTATTTGTTCACACCTTCTTGATCAATATTCACTATTGACATTCATAGTTCCTTTGACTGTACACGACACGACTAATAAGAAGGAGCTAATTGAACTGAATTGTTGTAAAACAATCTACCTATTTGCTTTCCACATAATGTTACTATATTTTGTTTCCTGTTCAATCTCTTTTGATATTTATCAACTGACATAAGCACTTGAGAGACTGTTTGGGAGAGCTTATGGAAACAAGAAATGAATATCCATAAGTTGTTTTCAACTTATTTCCATAAGCTCTCTAGTATAACTCATAATAACAGTTTAACTTTATTTTATCTTTTCTTATAGAAATAGCTTTTACATAGAGGCACTTATATGATAAATCCAAACAAGGAAAACATCATCGTGTTGTTAATGTGTGATTACAGATCACTTTTGAAGAGGGTATTAAGTGATTGCGCTATATCATGAGAAAATTTTGTTCCTAAATGAAAATTCTGAGACAATTCTAATAATTAAAGTCTATCTAGTATCCACTACTCAAGCAACACAGTAATTTTAACATCTATGTGAATTCAATCATTTTTTCAATGATATGAATAAGGCGGGTATGATGTTGATCAAATTTAAGTGCTTTGGTATACTATTTCTGTTTCAATTTGAAGAATTATGCAGCTCATTTCCTATCTTTTGATTTCCTCAATCTAGAATGATGCAAACAATATGTATAAAAGGGTTGCACAGTTACAACCGGATCCCACTAAGCAAAAGATTAAGAATGGATCCTTTTCTCGACTTTTTGGCCGAAAAACTAATCACATAGAGCGTTACGAAAAGAAGTTAGAGGAAATTGAGGAGAATGTAAGATTGAGACAGTCAGAGGCTTCATTGACAGGAGAAGTATGTGGTAATCTTTGAATTTTTTTAGAATAAATTAAATTTAGTATATCAGCCTTCTTTTAACTATTTGAATTTTTCATGTCTCTGTTGGCATAAAGTGCATGCTACTAATATACAAGTAGGCTCGAGCTGCATTTGTATTCTTCAGGACTCGTTTTGCTGCTGCAGCTGCTTTCCATTTGCAGCAATCAGTCAATCCAACACAGTGGACTACTGAGTTGGCTCCAGAACCTCGTGATGTTTACTGGCCTTTCTTCTCTGAATCATTCATACGAAGATGGATTTCTAAATTGGTGGTTGTACTTGTGTCTATTGTTTTCACTACTTTGTTCCTTCTACCTGTAGTATTCGTACAAGGGCTTACCAACTTGAGTCAATTGAAAAATTTGTTTCCCTTCTTGACAAGTATTCTAACCATGTAAGTTACTTCATAACTCCTCTCTCTTCTTTTATATCTTTCTTCTCTTGTCTCCCCTCCATTCATGGTCTCATGATCTTGATTGGGATCTTATGCACAAAAAGGAAAACTTTAGAGTTGCTTGAGAATTAGGTCAATCATTGATTAGGAGACAAGTTGGTGATTGTGGGTTTTATATTCAATGATTGCATGCTTAGTACATTATGGATATTCTAATATCAGTTAGTTCCAATAAGTAATAATTGATGCAAATTGGGGAATAATACAGTACAAGTAATGATTGAATTACAACATAGTTTTTTTGTCCTGTCTTCTATTTGGTGATGCACAAGATTAGTAGTTTTGAGGGAGAGAAATGAAAGTGCATATTGTAGGAGGAGGGTTGAAGGAGAGAAAGAGATTTAGTGAAGAGAAGAGGACTCTAAGGATAGGAAAAAAATGTTGGATACTTTAGACTTTTGGATGTTTTTCCTCAAACAAATATTCGACTCATTGTTTATAGTGTAACAAATTTTAAGACCTTTGTCATGGGATCCGAGTCCTCTAAAGTGAACAGTTCACTTTAGAAGTGTAAAGTGAGTATTCTCAACCATTGATTGACAAATGAAAGGCATATATTATAATTACATCAAGACAAATCATGAGTCTGTTGAAATAACAGTCATTGATTTTCTTACTTTACACTTTACTCACTTTGGAGGAGCCAAATTCTTTGTTGTCATGTGCTTCATCGTTTGTTTATTTCTTTCCAATGACTATTGTTAATAGTTTTGTGCTATCCAATTCTTTATTATTTAGAAGAAAAAAATGCACCCTGCAAGAACAAATGAACATGTCAAACTAGGTAGTGAAATTCGTTTCTAACTATCATTTTGGTGTTACCTAACATTGTTCACATGATAGGTTTGGCTTTTTGTTCTGTTTTTCAAGTTATCAATGCAAAATCTCTGACCCTTTGGTGAATATGCTTACAGAAAATTTGTCAGTCAGATAATTACCGGATATCTTCCCAGTCTAATTCTTCAGTTGTTTCTGCAACTGGTGCCGCCTGCCATGGAGTTCCTTTCCACTATTCAAGGATACATCTCACACAGTGATATAGAAATGAGTGCAACTAGTAAAGTGTTGTGGTTCACAATATGGAATGTTTTTTTCGCGACTGCATTTTCTGGGTCAATTATTTCTATGCTGTCTGTTGTCCTTGATCCTAAGGTCATTCCTGGGAAGTTGGCAATTGTGGTTCCAGCACAGGTTAGACACAATATTCTAACAATGTAAAAAATATTCTATTGATGAATACATTATAATTTAGTAGAGAGATAAGATAGGATTTGAAAAATCTACATGCCAATTCATAATAATAATAATTTTTCATTTCTATCTTTTTGATGCTATTAAATTTTGTTTGATTGTAGGCATCATTCTTTATTACT
The DNA here is from genome assembly GCA_030408175.1 of Trifolium repens. NCBI lineage: Eukaryota > Viridiplantae > Streptophyta > Magnoliopsida > Fabales > Fabaceae > Trifolium > Trifolium repens. Next base: position 35,477,551 of record CP125844.1, read on the forward strand.
TATGTTGTCACGTCAGGATGGACAAGTGTGTCATCAGAACTCTTCCGTATATTTCCTTATATTTTGAATTTGATAACAAGGCTATTCAAAAGTCCGGATGATGAATTTGAATTTCCATATATGCCATACCACAAGGATATTCCAAGGGTCCTTTTCTTTGGACTTCTTGGTATTACATATTTCTTCTTAGCTCCACTAATTTTACCGTTCGTCTTGGCCTACTTTTGTCTGGCATACATCATTTACAAAAACCAGGTAAGCATTTATTTGGGAATTTTTTTTATATCTATCTATTTCTTGAAGTGTCTCTTATTTTGATGAGCTTATTCTATGCCAATGTTGAGTTTGTACCCTGCTTCTGCCAGTAAACATAAGGGAGAAATATGATGTTGAACATCCTTAGCAACATATTTCCAATATAGAAACTGTTTAAGTTGTACAATATTTTCTGAGCCTCCACCTATTGGTTTAAGCATTAAGAAATGATAGGAAATGAGAGATCATCTTGATGATTTGACAAAAGGCCAGCAATGTGGTCTGGTTTAGAGTGAAATATTGCTTGAAAATGTGTTTATAAGTGAGAGATATCCTTCACCTTATAAGTTGATTTTGTAGGGTTAAGTCCAATCCAAATTTTATATTAGTATGAGAGCTTATCCAAGATTCGTTGGGCCACCGGCTTTTGGGCTACTTGGATCATCCTCCAAATGTTCAGTCCTAGGTGTGAGAGGGTTGTGTGTTGAGATTCCCATGAAATATCACCTGAAAATGTGTTTATAAGTGGGAGGCAATGGCATCTCTCATCTTACAAGCTAATTTTGTAGGATTGCGTAACATTTCTTAATTCATTCTGGATAGATATAATTTTCCGATTCATGCTATATAGTGAAATGTTTGGAGTATACAGTTTAAAATGAATACTAAAGATGCATACTTTTGGACAGTTCTGTTGATATGACTCGCACTGATGTTCTGCCTGTGTATTATGCAGTTTATGAATGTATATGCACCAAGGTATGAAACCGCAGGAAAATTTTGGCCTACGGTGCACAATTCAATGATATTTTCTCTAGTACTCATGCACATCATTGCGGTGGGAATTTTTGCATTGAAAAAACTCTCTCTAGCATCTACCATGACGCTTCCTCTACCAGTCCCCACGCTTTTATTTAATGAGTACTGCCGCAAAAGATTCCTACCGGTTTTTATTGGATACTCTGCAGAGGTACATTTCAACTTACACCTGTGAGACTTACACTTGTGAGACTTATTTGAACTTACACTTGTGAGACTGTTTGGTAGAGCTTATGAAACAGTTTACGACATGCTCATAAGCTATTTTCAGCTTATTTCTATAAGCTCTCCATCAGATTCATAGCTTATAAAAACAACTTATAGCTTATACGAAAACAGAATGAGTTATTTACAAGCACTGATGCTATAAGCGCTTAATTATGCTGCTTATTCAAACAAGGGTCAAATATTTTCCCAATATCTAACTCCTAATATAAAATAAAATGAAACAATTCCCTTCTCTCTAAAAAAACATAGAGTTGTAGCATTTTCCATTTGATCTGTTAGCTCTAATTTTGATTCTTGTCTGTGTTTCAGACTTTGATAAAAAAGGACAGGGAAGACCAAAATGATCCTACAATGACTGAGTTTTACAACAATTTGGTAGATGTTTACAAAGATCCTGCTTTGGTTCCAATTCAATACTCATCAAACACCAACAGTCTTTCCAGTCCCCTTCTATCTTCAGCTTAATGCTGAGACACAATCTATTCGATAATCGAGATTTTTTTTGCTCTTTCTTGTATTTGATTGAACATTCATATCTCAAGAGCAATGGAACACAATAGATGTTTGTATATTGTATTATTTTGTATGCCTGTCTGTGAAAATAGAGAAGTCTTGAGTTCCAACATAATGGCCATTCTTTCTTAGATGGAGAATTACATATAGCAGTCAAGTTAAGTTACCTTTTGCTTTTCACTCTTTAATTTCCTTCTACATCTTGACTTTATTTAATTGTGAATATGTAATAACCAAATATTGAGTTCAAATGGTTAATGAGCTTCACCAAAGGACGGTTCGTTCAAGAGAACCTGATAACTGGGAAATGTAATAAGTCGGAACCAAAAATCATCCTCAATTGACACATTTTTTGCCGGAAATCTTTTTTTTTGAACTATCACTTATTTTGAGAATTGTAATGTTGAAAATGTAATAGTGGCAAGTACATACCAATCTGATTTATATAAATTTTGTATGAATATATAGTGAAATGATTTATAGCAATGTCTTTTGTTAATAAAGTATTAGTCTATTTCAATATGTTTTGTTGCATGTTGAATATGATTATGAGCGATACTAATACCTACTTTAGTGACACAACAAGTTAGCATGTGTTTGGTTATGCAGTGATAACATGTTAAACATGTCGTGATTCGTGAACTTGAAGCTGGGAGAGATAGTTTACGCGTTCACATCATCTAACAATTTTCATCCATAATTCAAATTCCTTAGGCTATGTTTGGATTGATGGTATAGAATGGAACGGAGCGGAATGAAATATAATGGAATGGAGCGGAGCGGAGTGCCATTCCACTGTTTGGATATTTTATAAAGTGTTTCCATTCCATTGTTTGGAAAGAAAACGGAGCGAAACATGTTATAATTTTTATATTTCATTTTCACCATTTATTTATTTATTTTTTAAAAATACATTATTATCACAAACATACTATCACAAATTATTTTCGTAAAAACAAATAGAAGAAAAAATAATCTCAGAAGTAAAATCTTATTTTCGTAAAAAAAAAAAAAAATAGAAGAAAAACATACCCAAATAAAGATACAAATTTTTTATATGATAAAAAAACTATGTTTTAATACTAAAAAAAACTACAGAATTAATGAAATGTGTTACTTACGTATTACTACTGATCAGAGCATGCGTCTTGTCTTGGTTACAGACTTAAAGGCATAGTATTAATCTTTGGCTTTCTTCAAAAACGGAAATGCAACATGAGCAAACTATGGGATTGGGAGATGAAGAAACGTTACAATGAAATGAAGATTAGTTTATGAAACAATGAAAAATACTGTTTGACACGCAAAAAACAGGATGAACGTATTAGAGTTTAGAGGCAAAGAGATAACAGTATAAAAATAATAGAGATGAAAGAGGAATATTTATTTATGAATTACCATTCCATTGGATACACCCCAAATTGGGTGGAATGAAAAATTGAAGGATTGGATGGAAGGGAATGGAATGAGTTCCATTATGTTCCACTCCACTCCATTCATTTTTTGCAAATCCAAATAATGGAAACTTATTTCTTACCACTCCATTCCATCTCACTCCATCACATTCCATCAATCCAAACATAGCCTTATGCAAGTTGATAGGAGTGATATTGTCTTAATTTTAAGTTTTAACTATTTACTCTCTCGTTGATAGGAGTAGTATTGTCTTCCCAGGTCGGTCCAGGGGCAAAAGCCACTAGGATCTTTCCCTAGGGCCTCCAATTTGAGATATATTTACCTTTGTCATCGTATCGTTTTATCCTTCCGCTACATAAATAGTGGACATTATAAAATGAGATTTTTTTTTAAAAACGCCGTCCACTACTTAAGTAGCAGACGTTATAAAAAACAATTATGGTAGGGCGTTTTTGAGTATATCTACTACCTGAGTAGCGGCCAGGGGTATTTTAATAAATTCTTAGGACGCGTGAGAAAGTGGATAGGGTGGCAAAAGTGAATCCCCTCCAATTTTGTTTGTAGATGTTTTCTTTTCGCCCACCAATGTCTCTTACTCTCCTGAATTTTTAAAAATATTTTATAGAACTCAAATATATATTTTACATATTCAAGTACTAGAAAGAAATCTCTCGTCGACCAAGTATCAAACTTACTACTACTTTTGTCACATTATTATTTTTAGGGTAAATAGACCGTTGATACCACTTGTAATGTGTGTGAGTTTTATTTTTTCTTCCTGTAAATTTTTTTGGTTTCCCTCTTGGGTGCAAGGAATTTGCATTTTTTAAATCGGTTGAATAGATTAACCGTTTTAAAAAATAGCACTTTTTAAATCGGTTTGAACAAAGTAACCGATTTAAAAAGTGCATCCAAGCGGCGAGTCCAAAAAATTCAACATTGTAAGGGGCGAGTCAAAAGAAAAAAAATTACAGGGGGAAAAACAAAATTCGCCCACATTACAGAGGGTATCAACCTATTTACCCTTATTTTTAAAAGAGTCTTATTTTAAAATTTGTGCCGATCTCCATGTGTGGTGTTTTGGGCTTAGAGAGAAGGAAGATCATTAATTTATTAACGACTTGCAAGTTCTCAATTAAGATGAAAATTACTTTTGCCACCCTACGGATTCTGTGCCGATCTCCATGAAGAATATAAGGCTAAGACTACGTACAAGTTTGAAAGTGGGGATGCGGTGTAAAATAATAATATATACGTCAAACACAAGTACGCAAACAAGCGCATCTCTCTTGCGTAATAATCTGGCTCTTTGTTTTTCTATTCTAATGCATCTATAAACTATATGCTGACTCACGCCATTAAACACTATCAAGGATACCTATCCCATTTACCAAGATCAGGTATCACGAGATCACATGCCACCAACGTACTCCCAATTACCAAGAGCTACGCCACCTGACTTCACATGGAGTCCAGTGTTATAAGTCGATCGTCCCTAAAGAATATCAGGCCAAGATCCCATCTTGCCTCGCATGCGTAAACAGTAATCCCCGTCGGGATTCTAGGCGATTGATCAACCTCGTAGGTCCCATACCGTATGGCAGTGGACTTTCACATTCCTGAATGCAAGTCTATATGATCACTCAATCGTCTTATCGTATTTCTTCTTTCCTTCCTTGCAGAATACTTACCTCTACACAGCAAGTTCAGTTCACACAATGAGTAGTGTATGGTTGGTTTCCCAAGTAAGATAGGTAACCGTAAGAGGCATGGTCTACCAAGTCTATGCCTAGCCAGAACCCAACCAAATACAACTAATCAAAGTATTTTACTTCCCTTAAGTGACGAGGGTTCGTCCTCTTGATTTCTTCTATGTCGTTGACTTCTTTTCCTCGAAAAATAATCTATTGTCAAATAATGCAAACACAATACAAACTCAAATTATCATAGATTATTCATATGATAGATAATTAAGGCCGGCTTAACCTCGTTTAGTAATTCCAGAAAAATCACTAAAAGAGAATAAGCTCTCCTTAATTATTTATTGGTTGTAGTGGTTGTCGACACCACCACTACACATATATATTAAGCTATTTTACGCTAACCGTCCCAACGTGTATAAAATCTTGCCCGACCTTTAGTTGATAAGTGTTGTTGAAAATTCTCGAGTGTTTCCTCTGAACTTTGGTGAGAACCTAATTTTCGATATTTGTTGAGTCGTAAGAAATTTATAGAATAATTAAAATGTAATTTATGCTTAGTTAAATATACTTCATAAAAGTTTGAAATATTTATTTTAGAATGACCTCCAATATTAATAATAAATTCAAATGTAAATTAGACTATACTTTCGCTTAGATTTGCTAGTTTTAGAAAATTACCGAGTATAAACTTAATAACATTTTAAATAGTAAAATTATAGTAAAATTACCGAGTATAAACTTGAGCATTATAACGACTTAAAAATAGTAAAATTTATTATTTATTAAAATATTACTTGGACCTTATAAATTCAAAATTTGGACATCTCAAAAAATTTTAAATAACAAATTTAGAATAACCTTCATAGATTAATAAAATAGTTTGAAAAAATAATATAAGTGAATTGAATATTCCTTCGATATTCTAATAATATTAAGAAAAAATATTTAGTATTAAGTGGAGAATACCTTAATAAATTTTCGGAATAGAACTTAATATCCTGAAAATATTGACAGCATAACGATAGGCTAAACTCGATCGAAACAAAAATTAATATGATGGAACCAACTCACAACTCACACCTTTAACTATACTGAGAATATTAAGAGAGGAAGAGTACATATATGCATGCGATGAACATATATGTGTGCATGAAAATTGGTAGTGGAACATTCTATTTATACTAGTTTGCAAAGGATAAAATAATAGAGGTTTAATCAAAGCATGAGTTGTTCTATTTTGACAACTTATTTCTTAGCTCTTTTACACATAACAGTCAACTGTGTCAATTAAATTAAGACTGAGGGAGTATATAAAATTTACAGTAACTTTTGTTCTAAATCCTTATGTTTAAATAAATAAATAAATTACTATATCATACATTCATATATAATATAAATATAATACAATAATAAATAATTATTAGCTTTAAATGAGTTACTTGTGATTTATTTAACACAAAAAAAATTAATTAATTTGACATAAAAAAAATAGTTAAATATTTATTTATTTATAGATAAAATATTTATTATTTTTAAGTGAAGAGAAATCTACCGGGTTCCGATGTATTCCATGCTATTATTTTTTCCCAATATTATTTTTTCCCATAAGCTCATCAAATACAGAATACATTTCCTTTCCCATAAGTTTGTCAAATAGATATACTCCCTCCGTCCCATTTTAAATGACCTTTTTTTGACTTAGTATACTATTCATTTGACCTGTTTTGACCTTATTTTTCTACAAATATATACATGCAAATATTAGCATATGAGATGTTTGATTTGTCTCGACGAGTACTTTCAAAATATACCATTTTTATAATTTTTAATAAAATATAATTAGAGATATTAACGATTAAAGTTGTGCATTGGCAAACGTGTCAATGGTCAAACAAGTCATTTATTTTGGGACAGAGGGAGTACATAATACAACCATATTAAAAACAAATACAAAATACAATTCTTTTCGCTTAAGTTCATCAAATACATAATACAACCATATTGAAATTAAGTTTATAAGTTCGTCAAATACAAAATACAACCATATTGAAATTAAGTTCATAAGTTCTTCAAATAATAAAGTGCAATAAAAATAAAACTTCAAGTCTATTCCTACTTAAATCGAAAAGGAAAAAAAAAAATCAAAACAACGCTTGAAAAGTTACCGTTATGAGAGTTTGAGATGAGAGCAGCAGCGTGACGTGAGAGTGTTGTTTGCGTAGTGTTGAGAGCAGCTTGAGGATGAGGTGATGTGAGATGAGAGCAGCAGCTTGAGGATCAGGGTGAAGTGAGATGAGAGCAACATTTATGAGTTTGCGTTTATGAGATAAGAGCAGCAGCAGCTTGAGGATGAGTGTGAAGTGAGATGAGAGCAACATTTATGAGTTTGCGTTTATGAGATGAGGGCAACATTTTTAAGTTTGCATATTTAAATTAGAGTTTTTAAGTGAGGCAAATTTTATTTTTTAAAAGTAGTTGGACCAGTTGTAGTTTTTGAGAGATATGGGCTGCCTTAAATAAAATTAACATATATACTATATATTGGTTTTGTTCGATTTGTCCATTGGATTTGAAAACTGGAATCGAGAACCGAACCAAACCACTTCATTTTTTAATTGGTTCGGTTCGGTTTTTTAGCCGAACTATAAAATCAGTTTTTTTTTGTTTGGATTAGTTTGGATCTTCGGTTCAATTGAATTTTTCGGATTCGTTTACACCCCTATCAGGGGTGAATGAGACCACCCCGATGGTGCGAAAAGTAATTCTCTTTTATTTTTCCTCTTTGCTGTTTTTTGATAAAATATACACTGCCTTAATAAACCCATTTTTTATTACTAATCTGCAAGTTATGACAACCACTACATATTTTCCCATCAATAATTGACATCGATTTTTGTACAATTGGCCCTATTTGTAATCCCTCATCCGACAAAAAATACAAGGTGGGTTTATGGTTCCCAATACTCCTTTTCAAAGCAAAATTATTTGCAATGAATTCAAACATGTCACGAGGAATGAACAAGAGGGTGATAAGTAAAAACAAAATTGAGCTCTCAATCACTTTGTTGTCAATCTGCAAATACTTTGTTCTTATCTAAATACACACATCATGACATTTTAAATCTCATCAAATGTCTTACCATGTATAGTATTTGATGGTTGCTCTACAATAATAGAAAACTGTTTGGTTTATATATGACTAGCCGCCAAACGGGAACGTGCCCGTTTGTGTGATCGTTATTCTTTTTTTTTAATCGATATTGTGGAAATATAAATAAATATTTAATCTCCTTTTTTATTGGACTTAGTTAATTGATAACTATGTAACATCATTTTTTGTTGTGGCTAGTTATTAAGAAGAAACAAATTTTTTTTTTAGTATAAAAAAACTGGAAACCTACTTTTATGCGGAAGTTGTGTTTAGTTATTAAAAAGAAAAAAATATTATTTACTAAAAAAAACTGAAAATCTATTTTTTATGTGGAAGTTATTTTTTAAGGGTAAAATAAGAATAATGAAAAAACCACCTCAAAAATTTGTATCATTTTTATATATAGTATAGATTTCAGCTATTTCATTCCAAGAATCTATTACTATATTTATACTAATATATAAAGGGGATACCAATTTTTGGGATGGCTTTTTTATTATTCCAATTTTACCCTTAAAAAATAATTTCCACATAAAAGTAGGTTTTCAATTTTTTTATAGTAAAAAACAATTTTTTTTTCTTCTTAATAACTAACCACAACAAAAAAAGGAGGTTACGTAGTTATTAATTAACAAAGTCCAATAAAAAAGGAGATTAAGTAATTATTTATATTTGCACAATACAGAATATCGATTACACACGAAAAAAAAGAATATTGATTACACAAACGGGCACGGAACGTGCCGTTTGGCGGCTAGTATAAATAAGATAAAAATACAAATTTTTGGGATGACTTTTTTATTATTCCTATTTTACCCTTAAAAAAACTATATAAAAAAAAGTAACTACAATTTTACTATATATAAAAGGATATAAATTTTTGGGATGACTTTTTCATTATTATTCCTTAATAATTAAGCACAACTTCCACATAAAAGTAGGTTTTCAGTTTTTTTATGGTAAAAAAAAAATCTTCATAATAACTAGCCACAACAAAAAAGAAGGTTAAGTAGTTATCAATTAACTAAGTTCAATAAAAAATGAGATTAAGTAGTTATTTATATTGTTGCAAAAAAAAGTAGTTATTTATATTTGCAAATAGAAAATATCGATCACACAAACGGGCATGCGGCTAGTATTTTATAATTAAAACACGTGGTGCCAGATCATTTGCCAGCTCTCATGAAATAATTTTCGGGACGTTTAATAGTATTTTCCTTAGGCTAATTAAACTTCCTTTTATTTAATAACTAGCCGCCTTCCGTGCCCGTTTGTGTAATCGATATTCTTTTTTTTTTCTTCGTGTGCGATCGATATTCTGTATTGTGCAAATATAAATAATTACTTAATCTCCTTTTTTATTGGACTTTGTTAATTGATAACTACATAACCTCCTTTTTTTGTTGTGGTTAGTTATTAAGAAGAAAAAAATATATATTTTTTTTTACTATAAAAAAACTGAAAACCTACTTTTATGTGGAAGTTGTGCTTAGTTATTAAGAAGAAAAAAGAATTATTTACTAAAAAAAACTGAAAATCTATTTTTATGTGGAAGTTGTTTTTTAAGGGTAAAATTGGAATAACAAAAAAGTCATCCCAAAAATTTGTATCCCCTTTATATATTAGTATAGATAACAAAAAATCTTTCTTTAGTTATTTCTTTTTATGTTTTTTTGTCGAGTAGTTTAATGTCTAGAAATTCCACTCTTAAAATAAATAAGTGAGATGATCGGAGTTTGAACTCCAACCACCTACTTAAAGTTTCTTTTTGTGCCATATCTAGCAGAAGAGATTTTAGTAATTTGAAGTTCGGCTTAAAGTAAATATAGTTTAACAAAAAAATTATTTCACCAAAAAAATCGAATTCAATTTCTCTCAAATGATCTGTCCTTTACTAAAGTTCATTAATTATTTAAATTCAATAAGTTAGTTATAAGTATAAATATTTTATAGATATAAATCGGAACATGTGTGATGTCCAACAAACTCTTTCCAACAATAATATTGTTCAATATAATTTGAACTTGGTTCAATATAATTTCTACATTTTCCACTCTTATCAATATTTCCTTGTTTGTGTTCATATTGAAACCAACGAAATGGCAAACTTGGAGGAAATAAGAGAGTCCCAAAGAGCCAATTGGTACCGCAACTCCATCCAATTGCATTTACCAATCTGATTTTACTGATTATTACTTCCGAGTTACCAAAACGAACACATGACTGAACAAAGACTAGTACTAGTACTAGTTTTAGCTCTTACTAGTATAATGAGGACTGAAACATGATTAAAAGAATTATGCAGTGGTGTGCACTCATAATAAGATCATTTTCATGTCTCTGCTTTCATTTATTGACTAGTGATTTTGTGGTTGAAGTCTTTCTTCTCTGAAAATGTAGGTTCCTTATGTAATCGGGGTGCGTAATAATAAGCCTGAGGTTAGTTTTTAGATTTTCGCCATAATTTGTAGATCTTCTCATTAAATTGAATGTCTTTGGAGAACTTTTGTATAATTGTTCTACAATATCTCTTCTTAAATTCTAATTGGGATTCTTCTCCCATTTCAACAGCCGTTTCGAGAGGTTCAAGAGGCTCATGCTGGTGAGATATAGTCACTCTAGCTTTGCCATTGAATCCACAAGGCAGGCCCTATGAAGGTAAAAGAAATTAGTAAAATTAATATTTTTTTATTCTTCAAAGGTCTTGCGTATAGTTAAAATATTAAAAAAAATATATATTAAAAACATCAGCTTTGATAATTAAGTAAAGTTTTTTCTATAAACTTTTTTTTTAGCTTGTCTATCTCAAACACACATGGATTTCACACAAATGACTCAACTGCTATGTCATTGATTACATTGTTTTATTTTTCACAGTTAACTAATACTTAAATATTTGATTGTAAGATTGAATTTTTCATGAATCTGTTGTCGGTGCCGGTGGTTTAAGTTGTTTGAAAATGCGGACCTTTATATTTTTTATTTTAGAGAAAAACAGTTTCTACACTGTGTTTTGATCCAAAATATTATTCTTTGTAAATTATGGACATTCCACTCTAACAAAATATGCCATGTGAAACAAATATTAATGTGATATAGTCTTGTTGTATTCATTTTTTAATTAGGAGATGCTTTTGCTGATGGTTTTTTTTTTCTTTCTAGAAACTTTTGCTGATGGTTTAGTAAGATATACAAAAGCTTCTATTGATAATGTTAAGGTGAGTTCACATGCTAGAATTAAAGGGGCTTGGATCCTCTCCTTCACCCATTTATCTCTCACTCTCTCCTTCATTCATTTGTTTCTATCTATATCTCTTTTACTTTTTCTCAAACTTAATTATTATCTTTTTATTAATTTTCTTTTTGAAGGAGAGAATCCAATCTCGAATTAAAGGACATTGTGTCGAACCTTTTTAATAAAATGGATCCTGATTAAATATGTTAAGGTGAGTTCACATGCCTGGAATTAAAGGACATTGTGTCAGACGACTAGATTGCTAGATGAATGCATAATTGTTGACTGATCCAATTTAAATTTGTGGCATAAATGTAATACTTCAAAATATGAGTGCAGAGTTTCATTTTTGAGTTTTCTTCTATCATGAAGTTATGCAACATGATTTTTTTTTTTTGACAAAAAGTTATGCAACATGATTGAAGATAAGAGAAAACGAGAGAAAAGTTGAGAGAATATTATGAGTAAACTCTTTAATCATTGAAAAAGTTAATGAAAAACAGTTACAACAAACTATATACAATAAGCTATTTTCTAACTACCTCACAACGGCATAACTACCACTACAGAGCTAATATATCTTACATCAAAGACATACTATATTTACTATACATCCACGTACAAAATGAATGCACAAGTTCCTTATTACACAAGTTACTTGTGCTTCAAGATACAAGTTTAACACTCGCTCTCAAGCTAAGCATGGTAAATATCCAAATGTTTAGCTTGGAAATGAATGACCCGAAATTCTTAGGTGGCAAAAGTTTGGTACGATTGAAGTTTTCGCATTTTTGCTAGTTGAACTGTAATTTATTGGGTGTATTATTTCTATTTATATACCGTACATCATAAAAATTAATTTAATGATGGGTAGAAATAAAGATAATCAAATATTGATAATTGTATCTCTTCGTTAAAGGATATGTGACTCTTGTGAATAAATATTATATGGTGGTCGATTGTAGATTAAAGACCCGTTTATAAATTCTCATTAGTGAAAATTGTATTTTCATAAACTGTTTTTCAAATTCTATGTACCTTTTTCACAAAAAAATTGTTCCTAGCATGAATTAAACTCAGATTCTCCCAAATAATTCGTTATGTGTGGAATTTATTAACCACTTGAGTTACCTGATTATTAATTATTTTATTAGTGTATGTACATTGATGTAAGTATAAAACTACTACCTTCATCCCTAATTATAATACCCTATTGAGAAAATTGTAAAAATGATATCAATTGTCAACAAATTTAATACCAAAATTCACTTTCTTAATCTCCGCAATTGATATCATTTTTACAGATTGTAAAAAAATATGTACTTTAATTAGGAGTATGTTGATAAAGAAATAATTAGTGCTCTTGAAAATTTGAAAAGGTTCTTATAAAAAGAGACAAATTTTTTTTTTAAGATGGTCTTATATTTAAAAATTTGATAAGCTACATTGAAAAATTTAATGACAATTGAAATTAAATTTGAAAATCATTAGTAAAAGAATAGTATTCAAACAGGATTTGGATATGAGCACCAATTTATTACTTTGTCTAAGACACTCAAATTTTTAGGTTTGATTCCAACATATCTTACATGAGTCTCATCACTTCATCTCATATCAAAATGTTTTTCATTCAATGCATAACAAAATTTACGGCATAAAGATAGAGTAAACAGTATTAAAGCCAAAGATGATTAGTGGAGTTACTATGTGCATTCAAAACAAAACATATTTTAAGGCTCTCCACTTTGTCCCATCATCACATTCAACCTATGTTTATCTAAAGAGACACAAACCTTGCCAAGTGCATGTATCAACCTTTCTCGTTCCACCACAAAAATCATGTAAACCAAAGATGAGGCAAAAGTAAGGATTAAAGATAGAATTAATAATATAAAGGAAAACTAGCTAGGAATAAGTGATGAGCATCAAATAGTTTCTTTGTTTTTTCCTCGGTTTTAATAAGTATTTGATCTCAATCACTAGATTTTTTTTAAGAATTGTCACGTGGCTAAAAATTCATGTGATTGAGAATATGAAGCCCCGATACTCTAAAATTGGTGAAGTATCGTGTTCGATACGCACCCGATACCGATACTCTTCCGATACGTCTCGATACTCGTATCGGAAGAGTATCGATTAAATCTTTATTTTTAAATAAAAAAATAATATCCGATACGCGTCCGATACTTTTCGATACTCGTATCGGAAAAGTATCGGTTAAATATTTATTTTTAAATAAAAAATAATATCTGATACAATCCGTGTTTCCAAGTGAATGTCAAACTATTATGTTGTTACATGGGTAACTAACTATGTCTTTTTTTGGATAGTACTAATGATGTTGTATAATACTTAACTTAACTATGTCAAACTGTTTTGCTCTTGTGCAAGCTAATTGGCTTGTGTGCACTCTTTGTACAATGAATTATTGGCGTTTATAATAATAATAATTATTATAATTATAACAATTTTTTGTCTTTAAAAAAAATTATCATTATTAATATTATTGTGCATTTATATATTTAATTTTAAAATTAATTTTTAAATAACGTATCGCGCCAGTATCGGATATGAGTTTTTTAAAATTTTCACGTATCGGCGTATCGGTATCGTATCATATCCGTATCGTGTCCCGTATCGGGGCTTCATAATACTAAAGCTCTGTTTGTCCAGCTTTTTTTAGCATTTTATTCTCTTAAAAATAAAAAGTTGGGCCAAAGACAATTTTAATAAAGCTTTTAACCATAAAACGCACCTTTTTGTTAATGTGTAAAATTGAATCAAAAAAACTTCCAAGGGAAGAGGTTAAAACATACTTTTGGGAAAAAATTCAGAGCTTTTTGTTATTATTTTTAATAAATTTAGTTTAATCTAGTTTTTTATCTTATTTTCTTAAGTTTCATATTAATCGTTAGTTTGTTATTATCTTTTTAAAAAAAAAAAATCTATTTTACCAAATAATTTGAAGTTATAAAAAACAATTACCAAACAACTTTATCTTTTCCTGAAAAGCTATTATTTTCACTTTTATCTTTCAAATACTCCCTCTGTCCCAAAATAAATGACTTGTTTGACCACTGACACGTTTGCCAATACACAACTTTAATAGTTAATATCTCTAATTATCTATTATTGAAAATTATAAAAATGGTATATTTTAAAAGTACTCGTCGAGACAAATCAAACAACATCTCATATGTTAATATTTGCATGTATATATTAGTAGAAAAATAAGGTCAAAACAGGTCAAATAAATAGTACACTAAGTCAAAAAAAATGTCATTTAAAATGGGACAGAGGGAGTAGCTTCTAAGACCTAAAAAAGTCAGGTCAAACGACCCTAATTGTATTTAATAACTATTTCCTCAGTTTTCCATTGCCAATAGTCAATGGTAATCAAGTGCTGATTGAAATCAAATACTTAATAAATTCTGGTTAATACTCCCTCTGTCTCTTTTTATAAGAGCTAGTTTGACAAAAAATTTATCCTTTTTTATAAGACCCTTTTACAATTATCAATGACATTAATTAGTTTTTTCCAAACCTACTCTTATTTACTTTGCATAGTTTTTTAATAACATTAAATTCTCTTTTATTTTAATACAAAGCAATACATTTTTTAAATATGTAAAATCAATATAATTTGTCAATCAATTTAATATCAAAATCCATTTTTTAAATACCCGTGTTTTGTCAAACTAGCTTTTATAAATAGCGAGGGAGGAGTAGCAAATTGTTAAAAAGAATTTGAACTTAAATCATAATTGAAATGATCATTATTGACCAAATTCTATAGTCAAATTCTGATTGATCAAAATCTTCTATCTAAAAACGGAATGGTTAATATAGGGATGATCATATCCGAACCAATCCAAAAGTAAAACCGCAAACCGACCCAATCCAAACCGAAAACCGCAAAAACCGCATTTGGTTTGGATGTATTTGGATGACTTTTCTATTGAACCGCGAACCGCAAAACCGCGAACCGTAAAAACCGCAAAAACCGCGGTTAACCGCTAAAACCGCATTAAGCTTCTATTATATTCCAATACCATTAAAACCACATTAAGTTTTTATTATCTTCCAATATACATAGCCCAATTACTAAGTCAGTCCAACAAATTAATGGAACTTTAAGTTATTCTTATTTTTTGTATTGTAATGTTACTTTGGTGTTGTAATGTTATTTTAGATCAACAACTTTTATCGGTACTATGATGTTATTTTGAAACTTTAATTATTATTTTTTGGATATTTAAAATTGTAAGGTATTGTGATGTTATTTTGGATAAACAACTTGTATTGGTACTTTAATGTTATTTAGGAAATTCAAGTTTTTTTTTGAATGTTTAAAATTATTTGGTACTGAAATGTTATACTGTAAACCGCAACAACCGAACCGATCCTAACCGCATTGGTTTGGTTTGGTTTGGATGACCTTTTAAAAACCAACCGAACCAAACCGAACTACATGCATTTTTATATCATGGTTAAGATGACTTTTATGCTCAAAACCGAACCAAACCGCACCGCGATTACCCCTAGTTAATATAAAAAAATTTGCAATAGTCAATAATTATGTATGAAAATAAATACCTAAAAAATTTTGAGGGTCCGGTTGCGAAGAAATATTTTGTTGGGTAAAACTTTTATTGATTTTCTCTCATTTCTTACACTCATGTGGAATTTCATATTTTTGAATAAGTTTTTTTCTTCATTTTTTTTATTTATTTTTTGGTCAATTTATATTCATGTTTCTAATATTATTAAAAAAAAAAACCACAAAAGTTTAGAATTTTTTAATATAAGATTAATTAAATATGAATTTTTAAGCGTAAAAAATTTAAAAATTCATATTTAATTCATATCTTGTTTAAAAAACTTAAACTTTTGCATTAAAAACTAAATATATTACTTTTTTAATTTATCTAAAAAATTAAAATTTGCTTATATATAAAATCAAAAGGAATATACTAAACATGACCTTGAAAAATATTCAAAATTTGAAATGATATACATGAATCGACGACTTATATTCAAAATTTTGAATAATATAGCTGAATTGACTTAGAAAGATAAATCAAAAGTGATAACAGAAGATGTTTTAAAGAACAAAACTTGTTAATTTTTATATAATACTAAGTAACAATAAAATTTGAGATATTTATACCGATTACAAATTTATTTAACCTAAAATTTAAATTAAAAAGTGATTTAATTTTTCTGAAATGTTTATTTAAAGGTAAATACTAACGAGTGCCTCTGGGACACTCTTTAAGACTTTAAATAGTAAGATTTATATATAATTTTTACGGGAATGCGTAAAGTCAACGCATTGAAAATTGTATTGTTAAATTTTTTAAATAAAATATTTCTATAAATGGAATGCTTAAAGAGTGCCCCGGAGGCACTCGTTAGCAAGACCCTTATTTAAATTATTGTGAGGGGAACAGAGATATGGAAAAATCAGAGTATTGATGACGCAACAAAGAGCAGTTCCTTGATGACAAGCTGGAAGAAATTGAATGTGTATAAATTGATTAAAGCCTGCAACTATAGTGACATAACAAAGGGATGATGATGATGATGTTGTTTTTTAGGGCATAGTGAACTGAAAATACTGCTAAAGAAAGACAAAATGTTAACCCAAATTGATTGATGAAACTCAAATCCCAATAAGCATAAATAAATGTAAAGTTCCAATGAAAAATAAAAACAGAATGGAGGGACTTTTTGGTCCTTTTTCTCTTAATTTGACTTCTTATTGCTTTTTCAATGGAAAAGGAAAAGTGTTTGGCAGTGTGTCAAGGACCATAAAAAAGATGGTATTAATGTCAAAGACAGATTGGAAACTACATAAAAGACAATCACTTTTGTGAATCCCATTTTACCCTTTCATTAATGCAATGCAACTCAATGGTACATTTCACTAAAGAGTAAATCATCAAAATGATTCATAACTTTATGAGGCAATGTTAGTCCTTACAACTACTACCCTTGTGAAAATATTTGTTGCATTTGACAATTTTTTATGGATTAAGAAGACAAATTATTGTGATTTAGAGATGATATATTGTCTATATACTACCACCGTCCCAAAATAAAAGACCATTTTGGATATATCACAGGAATTAAGAAAATTGATTGTGAAATTAAATGTATTGACCATTAGTATTATTTTTACAAGTTTGCCCTTTATGAGAGAGAATTAGTTGATAATTATAAAGGGGGAGGGATCAAATTACACCGGTGTAACACTTGAGTAATGTTACACCGCTCAATAACGCTTTGACGAATTCAAATTTTACAAAATCAACCGTTGGATTAGAAGATTATATCATATAGATCATTTATGTTGAGTTTTATAAAAATCTAAAATCGTTTGACATGCTTTTGAAACACATAAAGATTAACGGTATTCAATAAAAACGCATAAACCGTTAATCTTTATGTGTTTCAATAACATATCAAATGATTTTAGATTTTTGTAAAACTCAACATAGATGATCTATATGATATAATCTTCCAATCCAACGGTGGATTTTGTAAAATTTGAATTCGTTAAAGCGTTATTGAGCGGTGTAACATTACTCAAGTGTTACACCGGTGTAATTTGATCCCTCCCCATTATAAAGTATTTATTACAAATTGCATAAAACAATGTATCATGATTAGTGGTATTGAGGAAAAGAAACAATAAATGTATTTGAAAATTGAAAATAGTTCTTATAAAATGAGACAAGTAAAAAAGTGAAAAGGGTATTATATTTTGAGACAGAGGTATTAGACTTTTTTGAGGCAATGATAAAATTCTTTTTGCTCTTTTAAAAAACAATTTGTTATTAATTATTAGTGTATATCCAAAAATGAATTAAAGTTACATTGAAAACTTAAAAGAGAAAAAACTTTTTTGTAAATATGACAATTATTGTAAGACGAAGATAATGTTAATTTTTAAAATAAATACTAGTTAATTTTAATTTCTTATTTTTTAAATTTACCAAATTAAATGTACCTTTAAGGAGAAGAAAAATAAAGGCAAAGATACATTTGTAATAATTTAGTAATTAGCCAAAATGTATTACTTGGAGATGCATCCTATCCCATTCCTTCTCAATGAAGAGGGAAGCAAAATGAGAGTAAATAATGAAATATGATGTAGTATGATGGAATGCATGCCATGAAGTACCATTCTATTCCACCTCGTAATCACTATTCAAACAATGAAATTTTAACCTATTTCATTTTTTCTAAAAAAAAAAACTATTTCATTTTATCCCATCCCATTTTATTTCGCAATGACAAAATTGATTGCTATTAGGACTAAATAACTAATATTTACTTTCATGATTATTCTCTAATTTTTGGGTCATCTTAACAAATGATCTAATGAGACTTGTAATTGTTAAAATTAAAAAGGGAAATATTTGTGTTGAAAATATAATTTTTTAATGTTTTAAAGAGTTGGCTACACAACTTGTCATATGTTACTACTATATTTGATTTTTAAACAAGTACCATTAGGATATTTGTTAGCATTTTGCTTATTTTTTTATGGACAAATTACAATTTTGATCCCAAAAAATATAACTCGTTGTTATATTAGTTCTAAAATACATTAGAGTTTTAAATGAAAGGGAGGATAATTGGAAGAATGTTAATAGTTCAACAAGTTAAAAATTTTAAATGATCTATTTATTAGCTAAAAATCTTAAAGATGCGACTATTACAAATGCTAAACTAAAAGACTTTCTAGATGCAGTTCGCCTATATTTAATTATCTAATGTTAAAAATTATAAAAAAGTGTATTATGAAAGTATTCATTAAATAAATTAAACAATGTTCTATGCTAATATTTATATTTATATATTAGTAAAATAATAAAGTAAAAAAACAAAAAAAAAAACAAAAAAACAATAAGGTCAAAGTGGATTATGTCAATAGTCTATATAATCAAATTGTGTCATTTATTTTGAGACGACCAAAATATATAACCTTAAATTTGATAACTAAAATAACCGATAAAAGAGGCACTTGTAAGCATGTTTAAAAGATAGTCCATACTGATTGTTCGCCCACTGTTTTGGTTTTTTCTACACCATTCCTTAATAATTTTGGAGTATTTATCCAACAATCAATAAAAACAAGTTTATATATATATATATATATATATGAACTTAAAATTTGTTAAAATTAGTTGTAAGTACTACATACAAGTATATTTACGTGACTTAGAGCACGTCTGGATTGACTTATTTTTGAGTTTATGCAAAACAACTTATGCAAATAAATAAGCTTTTATGTATTATTATAAGTTTTTCAATATAGTTTAGAAAGAAAAAAAACTTATTAAGACACAATTTTTGTTAGCGAAAACATATGAATTGACATAAAAATTTATTTATTTGCATAAAATATTTTTATAAATTCAAAAATAAGTCAAATCAAAACAAGCTTTTATTCTCATTAGTTATTGAATAAATACTTCCAAATTATCAAGAGATGACGTTAATCGCTCCCTCTTTTTTTGGAGCAGGATTTCCTGCAGTTACAACACCATACTGTAACTGATCTTGGTTGTCTGATCTCTGATTGATGACTGAGGTCATTTTACAACTGTATTTTAAATATGAACTTTCCGATCCTAAATCAATAGCCACAATTGATAATTGCGTACAACTGTCTCATTATCCAAAATTTTTTTCACTTGTCTCTATTAAATTATTATTAAATGTAATTTTGCCACCATACATATTTTCTTGCGCACCCTACAATTTTACCAAAATACTACTCTTGTACGCACACTACTTAAGTAGCAGATACCTTCAAAAATTTCTTATTTTTATAACATTCCCTACTTAAATAGTGAAAAAGTAAAATAGAAAACGTGTAGGATGCGTGATTAACTAATAGAGCAGCAAAAATAATTTTCTTAAAACATATCTGAAAGAATAGTGCATAAAAAACCCGCCAGGAACAAAAGCCCAAAAAAAGTTCCTTTATTACCTCTCTCACCTCCTTCTCTGTTCCCACCACACCTCCCTTTCTGTCTCTTACTTTACTTGTTCTCTTCATCATAATCTCTCTCTCTCTCTCTCTCTCTGAAAACAGTAACTGATACTATTTCTGTTCTTTGTCACATCCATCTTCAAACTATAATATCACCAACCCCATTTCCTCAAATATATTCTCTTTTTCTCACTTCCCATTTTCTTCTTCCAAAAAAACCATGGAACAACAACAACAAGACTCAACAACAAACACTAACCAAAATCACACAACAAAAACAACAACCTTAATTAAAACAAATGGAACAACAAACTCTTATCATCAACAACATCAACATCATCAATATTATCAACAATATCATCATCAACAACATCAAAATCAACTTCAACAATACTCAACTCAACTTGGTTTCTTCAACAACAAAAACTATCAAAGATATTACCCTGCTCTTCTTCCTTTACCTTCACTTCAACAACTACCTTTGATTCCATCTTTTCCTCAAAATCAAAACTTTAAACTAAAAACCCATTTGCATAAACTTCCATGCAAACTCAATACTTCTCCTTCATCAGATTACAATCTCTCTCAACTATCACTTACTTCTGGTAAGTAACATCACCATTCTTCATTTTTCTTTCCATTTCAAGCATACCCTTTTGCTTGCATTCTTGTTTTTTTATTATAGATGCTAAAAATTTGTTCTTTATGGATGCTTGTTTGGTTTTCTTGAGGAAAAATTTCAATTTTTCTTTGACTTCTTGGAGAGAGTGAAATAAATAATTTCTTATTGTCTCTTTCTCTTTTAATTTGAATTTTGAAACATTGCATTTGGGGTTGTAATAATATACAGTAATTTATTTATTATCAAGCTAGGTTTGGTCCTGATTTTACATTGGTTTTGGTGCTCTTAATGTGAAAATCTAAGGTCTTGTTTGGGGAAATCCCTTTTATTTCAATGCTAATTATGTCAAATAAAAATAATGTTAAGTCAAAAAGATGTTAAGTCCTTTTCATAGTATTTTCTTATCTTTGTTGAATGATTTCCTTTTTCTTTATATTTTGGTTTAAGGCATATATTAATATTAATAATTAATAAATTCTGAAATGATGTGAATTGTCCTATTAAATTAACTATGCTTTGGAGGCTACTGTTTTATAAACAATGTGTCAAGACCTAGTTAGATTAGTAATTGTGGATTTTTTTAATTTTTTTACTTTTATTCTATGTTTATAATAACACCTGATTTTGAAGCTTATAACTTTTTGAAACTTCAGTGTCATGTTTTGATTAGTATTTTCAAATTTTTTTTTGTTGAAAGTAGATTTAAATAATTTAAAGTGAAATGATCACTTGTTTGGTCTCACATCAAGTCAAATTTGATTTATTCTCAAACTTTCTTTAGTAAGAAGCAACAATGATTTGCTTTGGTAAGAAATCAAAATTGATTTATCCTAAAAAGCATTTTTCAAATAAATATGAGGAAAAAAAAACTTAGTTACTTGATATAGTTAACAAAGCATATATATATTTGAAAAAAGATGATGAACAATGTTATTTATGATTTTGATTTAGCTCCAAAGGAACTTCAGAAGCAAACAAAATCATCCTTTAAAGAAGTTGATGAGAAAAAGCTGATTTCAACAAGGAAGCCACAAGAAGTGATTGTTGCAATAAGGCCAGATTCAGGTGGACAAGAAGGTCCTGTGATCTCTCTTCTAGCAAACCACTTTTTGGTGAAGTTTGATTCATCACAAAAAATATATCATTACAATGTTGAAATTACTCCTCATCCCTCTAAAGATGTTGCTAGAGCAATCAAACATAAATTGGTGCATAACAATTCCGAGATTTTATCGGGCGCTTTGCCGGCGTATGATGGGAGGAAGAATCTTTATAGTCCAATTGAATTCCAAAATGATAAGCTTGAGTTCTACATAAGCCTCCCTATCCCAACTAGCAAATCGACGTCACTTTATGGAGAAACAAATGATACGAAAGAGAAGCGTGAACAGCATAAACTTTTTCGGATAAATATCAAACTAGTCTCGAAGATTGATGGAAAGGAGTTGGCTAACTACTTGAGCAAAGATGGTGAGGAAGGGATTCCACTTCCGCAGGATTATTTACATGCTTTGGATGTTGTTTTGAGGGAAAGTCCGACCGAGAAATGTATACCTGTTGGAAGGTCATTCTATTCGAGTTCGATGGGAAGAGGAAAAGATATTGGTGGTGGTGCTGTTGGATTGAGAGGCTTTTTTCAGAGCCTTAGACCAACTCAACAAGGACTTGCTCTCAACGTCGATTTCTCAGTAACCGCTTTCCATGAGAGTATAGGAGTTATTCCGTATTTGCAGAAACGTCTTGAGTTTTTTAGAGACCTTTCTCAAAGGAAGACAACTCAGTTAACTTGCGAAGAAAGGAAGGAAGTGGAGAAAGCATTGAAGAACATTAGAGTCTTTGTTTGCCATAGAGAAACTGTTCAGAAATACCGTGTCTATGGTTTAACCGAAGAGGCAACTGAAAATATTTGGTTTCCTGATAGAGACGGAAAGAATCTTAGGCTAATGAGTTACTTTAAAGATCACTATAACTATGACATTCAATTCAGAAAGTTGCCATGCTTGCAAATTAGTAGGAGTAAACCTTGTTATCTCCCCATGGAGCTCTGTGTGATCTGTGAAGGACAGAAGTTCCTTGGGAAACTGTCGGATGATCAGACGGCAAAAATACTCAAGATGGGCTGTCAAAGACCGGGAGAACGAAAAGCCATCATCGAAGGAGTCATGAGAGGAAATGTTGGTCCTACCAGGTAACTACAATACAAAGAAGTACTTTCATATTTCTTGTTTATTGAATATTGTGTATGATTATTAGTACTTTTATTTTATGGATTATTTATATATTCGAATGAAGTCTCATTCTGCTCCCTCACAAAAACTCGGCATTTAGATTAGTCCTTGAGAAAAAATTACAACATTTTCCCCTCACGAAATCAGCATCCATCCACAAACCATCTATTAATTGATTACATGGACGGTTAAATGGACTATATGTAGCATTAAGCGCGATTAAGTGATTACTACATCGTTTTTGTATCAGTTTCTTTTATTACTTACTAACGCATTAATAGTAATCCTTTTGGCAGTGGTGACCAGGAAGGGGAATTCAAGCTCCAAGTCTCAAGAGAAATGACAAAGTTGACTGGGAGAATTCTTTACCCTCCAAAACTAAAGCTCGGAGACGGAGGTCATGTGAGAAACCTGACTCCTTCACGTCACGATCGCCAATGGAACCTACTAGATGGCCATGTCTTTGAAGGAACAACAATTGAAAGGTGGGCACTAATAAGTTTTGGAGGCACACCCGAGCAAAAATCTCATATCCCAAGATTCATAAACCAGTTAACTCAAAGATGCGAACAATTAGGCATTTTACTTAATAAGAACACAGTTATTAGTCCACAGTTTGAATCAATCCAAGTTCTTAACAATGTTACACTTTTGGAATCTAAGCTCAATAGAATCCAAAGGATTGCTTCAAACAAGCTACAGCTTCTTATTTGTATAATGGAGAAAAAACACAAAGGGTATGGGGACTTGAAACGAATTGCCGAGACAAGTGTTGGTGTTGTAAGCCAATGCTGCTTGTATCCTAATCTCATCAAATTAAGTTCACAGTTTTTGGCTAATTTGGCTCTCAAGATCAATGCTAAAGTCGGTGGATGTACAGTTGCTTTGTACAACTCGCTTCCTTCTCAGTTACCTCGTCTTTTCAAGATCGATGAACCAGTGATGTTCATGGGAGCCGATGTGACACATCCTCATCCTCTTGATGATTCGAGTCCATCTGTTGCTGCTGTTGTCGGTAGCATGAATTGGCCAACAGCAAACAAATATATTTCAAGAATAAGGTCTCAAACACATAGACAAGAAATCATTGCGGATCTTGGCGCAATGGTTGGAGAATTGCTTGACGATTTTTATCAAGAAGTAGAAAAACTCCCCAACAGAATAATTTTCTTCCGAGACGGAGTTAGCGAAACTCAATTTCACAAAGTGTTGCAAGAGGAACTTCAATCCATAAAACAAGCATGTTTATCATCAAGGTTTCATGGTTATAAACCTTTTATTACTTTTGTAGTTGTACAAAAGAGACATCACACAAGGTTGTTTCCTGCTGACACCGATCAATCTTCAACGCAGAACAATTTTCATTTTCAATACGAAAATATTCCTCCAGGGACTGTGGTTGATTCTGTGATTACTCATCCAAAGGAATTTGATTTCTATCTGTGTAGTCATTGGGGTGTCAAGGGAACAAGTAGGCCAACTCATTACCATGTTTTGTGGGATGAAAATCGGTTCACTTCCGACGAACTTCAGAAGCTGGTTTACAATTTGTGCTTTACTTTTGTTAGGTGTACTAAGCCAATTTCTTTGGTTCCTCCTGCATATTATGCACATTTAGCTGCATATAGAGGTAGACTCTACCTTGAAAGATCAGAGTCATTAGGTTTGTTCAAAAGTGCTTCTACATTATCAAGAGCTGCTCCTCCAAAGACACCACCTCTACCTAAACTTAGTGAAAACATAAAGAAGCTCATGTTTTACTGCTAGTGATATGCACTAACATTGTAGATTGAAGATGAACTATCATGTGTCGGTGTCCGATACCGAGACTTGTGATTACATATTATTACTGGTGTCAACGTGTTGATGTTTGTATTTGTGTATGTGTTTGTGCTTCATAGGTAGCTATTCTTCCAATGTCATTTGATTTTTATATTGTTTAATTACATGACCAAGCTTTAGATTTGTGGGAGTGAGAAAAGAATGTAACACATGGAAAGTATAGTATTGCGCAGGATAAAAGATCGGCCGAAGACAAGAAAAAACGATATGTAATCTTTGCATTTTATTTAACTGAAATTATTCTCATTTTAAAGGCCTTAGATGTTAGTTAATCAAACAAGATGTATTTCTTTACTATATATTAGTATATTCAGTTCAGTTCCAATGGTTGTTAACTAGTGGTGTGTTTGGTTTCATGTTAGGTTTTTACAAAAGTGATTTTGTATCTTGTTGAATGTTGAATGTTGTTTTTTTAAGTGATAAAAGTACTTCTAACATGTTTGGTTACATTGTTCACATAGCTTGGCTCGAGCCCCAATACTGTGTTTTTGTGGGAAGCTTGGTATTGTAGCTTCTGTCCAATTGTGCTTTTCAACTCTTTTCACCATGCAAACAAACATTCGGTTCACTATGTTAACAAATATACATTTGTGTTTTTTTCCAGCAATTTTACCTCCAAACCTCGATTTAATAAGAATTCGTTCCTAATTAGGGTGTCGGGTCGTACAGGTGGCGAGTAGAACGGTCGGCTATATATCAAGTAGACCTAAGGACAATAATATGTCAAATAGAAGAAAAATTGAGATTAAAATAGATCTAGAATAACTTTTTCACATTTTCTTCATCGTGATTATAAGCTTATAAATATAAAAAATTTCTCATATACCAAAAATGGAAAGAAAAAAAAAACACTATACAGAGAGATAGGGAGAGACAAAAAAAAATTAATTTGCATTTTGTTGGTTGTTCGGTCGATTTCGGTTATGAAGAGATATAATTTTAGAGGCCCGCACCCGTGCATATGCAACTCTTCATGTCCGATTTTTTGTAATTGTTGACCCGAGATCCGACCTGAATCCGACAGAATGCTTTAATATGTTGTCGGTTATATCGATTTCGAGTCGGGTCTCGGTTCCTGGTTCCATGCTCAAGCCTATATTTGAGTATGATAATGTGACATTTAAGAAGTCCAATTAATTTTTATACACATCATTACTCTTCAAAGCTATAGTAATAGTGAGAGAAAATAAAGAGATTCGAACTTCGATGATTATGCTCCAAGAGAGTAATTCAATTTAGGGTTAATAGGTTTTTATCCCCTGCAAAGTTGGCGAATTTTGCATTACTCTCCTGTATTTTTTTTTTTTTTGAGATTACCCTCTGCAAAATTTATTTATTTTTATTTACCCTTTTTTGCTGACGTGGCAGACAAAAAAAAAAGAATAACCGATTTAAAAAACAACACTTTTTAAATCGATTGAATAAAATAACCGATTTAAAAAGTACATCCAATGGGGTAAATCAAAAAAATAAATTTTGCAGAGGGTAATCTCAAATAAAATAATTACAGGGGGTAAAGCAAAACTCGCTTACTTTGCAAGGGGTAAAGACATATTAACCCTTCAATTTATCTTCTTTTTATACTACCACTGTCCCATAATATAAGAACTAGTTTGATTACTGCACGTATACCAATGCACAATTTTGATCACTAATTCTCGATTAATAAAAATTATAAAAATTTGATATTTTGAAAATACTAGTCAAAACAAATCAAATAAAGTTTTATATGCATATATTTATATTTATATATTACTAAAAAAGTATGGTCAAAACAATATAAATAAATAGTGTCATTTATTTAAAATAGCTCTTATAAAATGGGACGGAGGTAGTAATTAGTTACTCGCATCTTTTTGAAAAGTTAATTGTTAGTAGTTACTGCTATGATATAGAATCTTGAGATTCAGGTAGTTAACTAGTTATGCATCCAATCCAATCTGTACGCGTGCAGCATGAACTTGTTAATGAAACTAACTAAATGTGAACTACCTTATCACATAAACTAGTCTTGTATTATCAACAACATAATAACTGTAAGAGAAAGACAGCTTCATCTAAGTACAATATTACAGTATTAAATAAAAGATGTCAAGTCAAATTGATGGTAGAGGTAGTATGCTATGCTTTATACATACAACACAAAGTACTATAAATAAATAAATAAAAGTAAATGAGTAGTACTAAAAATCTTTTTGCCATGCAATAATATTGTAACCGTAGTTGGCAGAGAGAGTTACTAAAAAGAATCCAAATTTCAAAGCAAAAAGACAACAACCAAATTTATGGTATACTTCAGAATCAATTGTGTAAAATACTACTGTTGTGGCTTGAAAGGCCCCACATAGTATAGTACTGAAGCTTAGGTAGCTCAGGTACTGAATTACAGTGCACGGTATATGCCAAACTACCGGCACAACACAACACAACACAACTGTATTATTAGATTGATCACTAATTACTTTACACAGTGTAGGGTGGAATTTCGTGCGATCTTAAATGATCCTGGCTTGATTTAGTATCATGGTAAATATATCAGAATCACAGTATGCTTGGTCCTGATATGATGTGCTAATCTAAGGGATTAAGGGAAAATCAATGGTAATAGAAAAAGAGGAAAAATCACCATAAATAAGCCTTGAAAAAAATTAGACAAGTTTGCTCAATTTCTTATAGAAGGTGATATTCATGAATCACCTCATTGATCAAAGTTTACCCCTTCATATGTTGACACATTTATTGCCACTAGTTGCTTCAACATGAACTTCTCATCAATGACAACATCTTTACTGATTACCATTTTATTTGAAATTAGATTCCATAATTTAAACCACTTCATTCCTTTTGTGTAATCGGCGAAGATAAAAGTTGTCAATCAAATCATTCATGCATCTTCAAGTTGTATAGTCTTTGTCACTGGCGGATCCAGAAATTTTTTTTGGTGGAGGCTAAAAAATAGTGTATATATTTTGACTAAAGAAATAATATATTACGAAATACACAACTATAGTGATTGACTACGGTCTGACAAGTGCATCAATCTGTTATCGAGAAATAATTCACACTCTGCTGAGTAGAATGAGTTCATATCCACAGGTATTCTGCCAAAGCAACTAATTTACATGAACTTATGAGTTGCCTCCACTTTATAAGTTGGGATATTTTTAGATTCAAGAAACAGAGAATATAAACTAGAAAAGAGACAATTTAAGAGGATATGTTAAGTAGTTGGAATCCCTCCCTTATTCCTGCTGGATAGTTGGTGCTATATCGTTGACTATTCCTTTTTATTATTGACGAACTAATATAAGTAGTAATAACACCGCGTACGAGAATTACCCTAGTTACGAGTATAAAGAACCTTAATTAATAGAACAGGGAACCCGCGTTAGACACGTTGTCACGTCCCCACACTAGTGATTAGACTCTAAATATGTAGTCAATTAAGTTTGGTTTCAGTAGTTCTTTAGCCCTTAACCACGGGAATGGCTAAGCTATTATCTATTGATCGGGGTTAGTTGCCGGCTTTGAGGCACAATACTAGGTATCACTAACCCTAAGAG
The DNA here is from genome assembly GCA_030408175.1 of Trifolium repens. Taxonomy (NCBI): domain Eukaryota; kingdom Viridiplantae; phylum Streptophyta; class Magnoliopsida; order Fabales; family Fabaceae; genus Trifolium; species Trifolium repens. The sequence goes on from CP125844.1 coordinate 35,506,136, forward strand.
TGTTTCCCTAACTGTAGCTATCAATTGGGTTACGTAATTAAAACATAGACAATCGAATAAATAAAACTGAATAGAAAATTATATAAACATTAGTACCAAATTACATGATTCCAACATTCCTAAGGGAGTTCATCTTCTCCACCTAACCTAAAGGAGTTTAGCTACTAATAGATATAATTAAATTACAAGAATTAAAATAATGCATACCAATAACCTTGATACCTTGTAGAGGAAGTTACCTTTCCCATTGAAGGGGGAAAAATTCCTTCCCTAGAGCTCCTCCTCCTTTGCTCTTAGAGAGAAGTGTTTCTCTAAGTTTCTGAATGAATAATAATGAGAAAAAGAGCTCTATTTATAGTTTTTCGGACTTGGGCTGCAAGGCACATCGTACTACGATGGACCCATCGTACTACGCTGTGTGGATTTTCTTCAAAAATATATATGCAGATTATTTTCTTTTCTTGTGCGCGAAGTTTTCCTCCCATCGTGCTATGATGTGTGCCATCGTGCTCCGATGGGAAAATTAGGTTTTTGCTCCAACCCGAAAGTTGCAGCTCTTCGTCTTAGTTTTCCAACGCATGGTCACGAGCCTCATTCCGATACTCGTAGCTCAAGTTATAGTCCGCAGACTAAGAGTTGTGCATTTTCTTCATTATTTGCTCTTTTTTTGCATTTTCTTCAATTCTTGACTTCTTGGACAAGTAGCTTCACTTCTTTAGGTTTTTGCCTTGTAATTGGTCTAAAAAAAATACTAAACTAATAATAAATAATACTAAAATCATCATAGAAATTACTGTCATCACAACCCCAAACTTAAACAGTTGCCTGTCCTCAAGTAACATGCGTGCCAAGCAAAATCGTCAGTGAAACAACAAGCAGATATAGATGACAGAAATTTCACAACCTTATGTATTTGTCAACAATGGAACCACTGAACTTCACGAAGAGTCCATGTACAACATTTTCTCTCTCTCACATTTTTGCTAAAAATTGAAAGGGTTATCTCTCAATCATCGTGTAAATTGCCATTTTACCATAGGCTTGCAAGAACTCTAAGCGACCGGTCAAAGTTTAAACAAATACACATTTTGGAGGTCTTTAAGAGTTATAACGTGGCTTAGGTCAAGGTAGGACATTTTTGGGATAAGTAGGTTAAACTTGGAGTTAAGTTCTACTTTGTTTCCTTTTTGTGTACGCAATCTTATTCCTTAAGGTACCTTTTTGCTTTGGTATAAAAGATTTAGAACCGGATGTGTCTTTATGTGGTTCTTTTCTATCACTATTTTTGCCCTTTGGCTCTTCTTTTTTTTCATTTTTTTTGAAGAGACTCTTTTTTTAGGGAATTTTTGATGTTTTCCTGTCTCTTTTTTTATTTTTTTCTTTTGTGTAGTGATAATTCTCTGTATACCCACCCCAAACTTAAGATGTTGCTAGTTCCATGAGCAACCCCAAACTTAGGTTGTTGCCAAGACTAGAGAACTATTTCTACCTAACTCCAAGAGAGGGTAAAATATTGTTTTTCTGGTCTATGGGCTTGTAACACGGTTTGTCACCGAAAGAAAAGGAATATTATTTTTTACGGCTCAAAGTTGGCTAGCAAAGGATAATAATAATCATAAGGGCGGCTTGAAAAGGATCTGGGTTATAACAAACAATTGCCTCATGTGTATAAGTCAAACCAATCAGTCAGTAGAGAATTAAAGCAAGTTCTAGAAAATAAACAAGTACACAGTACTCTCATAGTAGATCGAAAGAAAGTGGTAATACCGTTTGGAAATATTTGGCTCAAATCCTCACTTGGCTTAGGTATCTGAAGATTGAACATTTATCTTGCGAACATTACCTTCGACACTCATCTCGTTGTCTCTCAAACTTCCGCGCTTTCTGAGCAATCACATTCGGTGTTCTTTGTATAAAGGCATGAAATTCAAATCATCCAAATCTAGTCGTTACATCACTGGAACTTTGCCTATAACTTTTAAAATGCACTAGATAATAAACAAGCAAACTGTAATTGAATTTTCTAGTAAGCATAGGAGGCTGTCAGCAAATGACATTCATTACATAGATGATAAACTACTAAGATACAAAGATAGAGGGGAACAACGGGAATGGTCCATGACTTACTGCCCGCCCTGGTTGATGCTACACAAGGTGTAAAGAATATAGGGTTCAACTCCCTATTCAACAGGTCCATGATGTTATCTGAGTATTGACCTGCTTGTGCCTGCTTTGAGTCTGATATGCAGCATGTTGCTGCTATGGGTTTGTTACCCCAAACTTTGAACTTTTATAACGTTGTCATAGCTACTTCACCTTTTCACCATCTGAGCACCGTGACTGATCAGGTTTGATAGTTGACTTTGTCTTCTGTTTCTCAATTTGGTGGTAATCCTTTTTGCTCGGTTAAGAATGTCTGCGTCTCTGTCCCAAGAGTTCGTCTCTCCTTTACTTGGGACTTGAGACGTTTATTCATCCTTCCATCTTGACTGGATAAGAATCTAGAGGTTATATTTATTTTTCTTTGGTGCAATGGTGATGAATTTTGTGGTCTAATGGTTGTATAGAAGTTTTGGGAATGGAGGGGTAGGAATATGTTGAGGTTTGATTTTTGTGGTGATGGATGAATGAATAGAAAAGAGATGATGATGGTGAATTTGAAGGTTTAGAAGTGTAGGGTTAATTGGGTGGATGGTGTAAGTGTTGCAACCGATGTTTCTTTTTGTAACTTCCAAACTTTCATCGTGTCATGAGCAGTTTCATTGCACGATGGCTGTTCCAATGCCATGTTTTTTAAAAGTTTTTATTTTTATCGTGACACAATAGGAAATTTGTTGCATGATGGGATTTGGAACAGTTCTTTTAAAATTCTTTTTTTTTGACATAAATTTTTTGCATTCCTTCCATTTTGAAAACAGATCTTGTAGTTTTGAAAATTACCTAATTTGAAAAGAAATTTAAAATGTAAGAAAAATAAATGAAAGCAATAAAAATACCTTGGGTTGCCTCCCAGGAAGCGGTTCTTTAACTCATTAGCTAGACGTCAGAAGATTGTTAGGGCGTCTTCTTCCTCTTCTTTGTTAAGAATCCCAGGAATTTGAGAAACAGAGGATATTGCTTCCAGACCCTCTTCAGCTTGACCGTAGCGAACAAAACACAAATCATATCAATGACTTTATCTATTTCTGATTTTTCCTCGGCTTTGTTGCTAGGTTGTTCTTTTTGTTGCTCTTGAATCTTTATTGGTTGGGGCTCAACTTCCCTATAGAAATCTTCAACCAGAACACTTGACGCGTCGCATTGGTTCATTTCTATTTCAACCAACTATTTCTCTTGATCTTCTTTTTTATCATGTGCTTCTTCCTTACCGTCCGTTCTTGGCACAATTTTCTCTTGTTCATTCTGCAGAAAGAATTGTTTCCTGATTACGGTTGGTTTTCCAAAGCTGATAGGGATTTCCTCTGGCACATCATCTATAAGGACAAAGTCCAATTTCATCTCCAGGCCAATGACTTTAATAGGCACATCTGGTAAGATTCCCCCTAGATAAATTTCACTGTCATCGGCTAGAGTAAGGTACATGTCTATGACTTCCATTTATTCAAGATTCATTTCTAACCTTTGTGCTAGAGGGATAGTCATCCAATATAATCTAGAGTTGAAATCACAAACCGCTCATTCAATGTCCACCTCCCCAATAGAACAAGGTATTGGGAGACATCTATTGTCTTGCCAAGGTTTTCTTGAGAACGTTATCTCACATTCTTTAATGAAGGATCTCTCCTCTAGTGGTGAACTATCTTCTAACTTCCTTAAGGCTTCCTTAAATCTTTCCACGTCTTGGGCCTTTTTCGCCTTACTACTTGAGGTTTACCATGGTACTTCATTAACCTCGCAGTCTTGACTTTCATCTCCCATGGACTCCTCTTTGCCTTCCTCGATGTTAGTGTCCAGAATAACAAATTGGTCATCTTTGTCCCCTGCTATTAACATGACTCAAAGAAACTTATTAGTAGTAAAGCACAATGAAAAAGATAAATATCGTATGAGATCAAGAGAAGATTTTCAAAAAGTTTTATATTTTTTTGTTGTTTTTGCAAGTCTATCACCACAAGGATTCCCAAGTAAGGGAGGTGGATCACAATGGATCGCTTAAATACCATGTCTTGCCTAGCCAGAATCGTCTGTAAGTTCAATATTGCAAGAACAAATTTTGAATTTTTTTTTTTAATTACAAAACTAAATAATTTTTATTTATTTATATATAATAATAAAAGCTACTAAAAAAAAAAACTAAATCTTTTTGTAAATTTTTTTTTCTTATAATAAAACTAACTATTCTATTAATAAAAAAAACAGATTTTTTTTTTTAATAATGAATAAAAATATAATCAAACTTAATAAAAATAAAATAAAACTAAATCTACTAATAAAGAAAGAAATATTTTTGGATTTTTAATTTTTGTGTTGTGATTTTCAAATAAAATTCCTAAAGTACGCTAACTGCTTTTTCTACACAATCCCCGGCAACGGCGCCAAAAACTTGACTGCATTCTAGCAAGTGCAACAGTCTGTCGTTGAGTAATAATTCACACTCTGCTGAGTAGAATGAGTTCATATCCACAGGTATTCTGCCAAAGCAACTAATTTACATGAACTTATGAGTTGCCTCCGCTTTATAAGTTGAGATATTTTTAGATTCAAGAAACAGAGAATATAAACTAGAAAAGAGACAATTTAAGAGGATATGTTAAGTAGTTGGAATCCCTCCCTTAATCATGCTGGGTAGTTGGTGCTATATCGTTGACTATTCCTTTTTATTATTGACGAACTAATATAAGTAGTAATAACACCGCGTACGAGAATTACCCTAGTTACGAGTATAAAGAACCTTAATTAATAGAACAGGGAACCCGCGTTAGACACGTTGTCACGTCCCCACACTAGTGATTAGACTCTAAATATGTAGTCAATTAAGTTTGGTTTCAGTAGTTCTTTAGCCCTTAACCACGGAAATGGCTAAGCTATTATCTATTGATCGGGGTTAGTTGCCGGCTTTGAGGCACAATACTAGGTATCACTAACCCTAAGAGCGTTTCCCTAACTGTAGCTATCAATTGGGTTACGTAATTAAAACATAGACAGTAGAATAAATAAAACTGAATAGAAAATTATATAAACTTTAGTACCAAATTACATGATTCCAACATTTCTAAGGGAGTTCATCTTCTCCACCTAACCTAAAGTAGTTTAGCTACTAATAGACATAGTTAAATTACAAGAATTAAAATAATGCATACCAATAACCTTGCTACCTTGCAGAGGAAGTTACCTTTCCCGTTGAAGGGGAAAAATTCCTTCCCTAAAGCTCCTCCTCCTTTGCTCTTAGTGAGAAGTGTTTCTCTAAGTTTCTGAATGAATAATAATGAGAAAAAGAGCTCTCTTTATAGTTTTTCGGACTTGGGTTGCAAGGCACATCGTACTACGATGGACCCATCGTACTACGATGTGTGGATTTTCTTGAAAAATATATCTGCAGATTCTGTTCTTTTCTTGTGCGCGAAGTGTTCCTCCCATCGTGCTACGATGGGAAAATTAGGTTTTTGCTCCAACCTGAAAGTTGTAGCTCTTCGTCTTAGCTTTCCAACGCATGGTCACGGGCCTCATTCCGATACTCGTAGCTCAAGTGATGGTCCGCAGACTAGGAGTTGCGGATTTTCTTCATTATTTGCTCTTTTTATGCATTTTCTTCAATTCTTGACTTCTTGGACAAGTAACTTTACTTCTTTAGGTTTTTGCCTTGTAATTGGTCTAAAAATAATACTTAACTAATAATAAATAACACTAAAATCATCATAGAAATTACTGTCAACAGTGATAAAAAAACAAATCAAAATACATAAAAGTTTATATAAATTGCAATAATCTTTTACGGGGTTTTAATACCAATATTACAAAAATTGCCACTCCATATATCTATATATGTAATTAAACGATCATTCAAAGAAAAGTAAAAGTAAGATAAAGATACAAAAAATGATTGAGAGATAAGAAATTGATGCTTCAATGAATTAAAAGAAGAAGAGTAGAAGTCAAGAGAGAAAATGTGTGGAAATTAAAAGAATTAGAGTAACGAAAAGTTGAAAAATAAGAAGATAGACTTATGGTGAGTGGATAATAGACCTAGTCATAATTCATGGGGCTTAAGAATAATATTAATACTAATATTAAATTACAATTATTATTTTTTGAGGGGGCTGTTGGAACAAAATTGATTTGATAATCTCTCAAAGTAAAAGAGAGAGAAGTTCATTTTTCTTGTTCTTGGAGAAAGTAGAGAGAAGGAAGAGAAGAGAGAAAGCTAGGGCAAGAGAGAAAGGGAAGAGATTTCAAGAGAAGGACTAAAGTTTTCAACCGATCTAAGGTAAGAGAGTAGATTCTTAATCATGAGTGATCCGAGAAAGGGGAGAATGTCGATTTCTCCGTACCCAAACTTTCTCCACTCATTTTTGTTTTTGGGGTGGGAGATTTTCTTAAAGAAAGTTGGAATTGTTGTTCCTAATATGTTTAATGAACTTATATTATGATGTATGTAGGAATTTTAAGGGAAAAATGGGAATTTGTAGATGTTTGAATCAAGTTTTCTTGAGTTTTATGAGTTTTGAGTAAATGTGTAAAATCTTGCTTTATGGTATGAATTAGTGTAGATCTGTGTATCTTTTGGTGTTTTTATGTGTATAATCATATATGTTAACTTAAATGAAGCTCATTTACGAGTTATAACATGAAAGATGGAATTTTGGGTTTATTTTGAGTTTAACCCGTAATGCTGATTTTCAAGAACTGGTGTTGCTCGCTGAGCGACCACTAGCGACCAGCTCGCTGATTTTCGCCAGTGCTCGCCAGTCTTCGCTCAGCGACCAGTACTGGGCCTGACTTATTTTGTGGATGTTTTAAAGTGTAATTAGGCACTTGTAACATGGATTAATGATATCCTAACATGCAATTAAGTGTTTGTAACTATGATTAATTGCTTGTTGATGAATAATGATGTGTTGATGAATTGTTGATTATATTTGTGGAATATAATTGTTGTTGATTGTGTTGATGATGTTTGTTAAAATGTCAAAGAAGTATATTAATGTGTTAATCAACTTAATAAAGAAGGATATTAGAATTATGTTATTATAATAAAGAAGAATATTAAGGTATGTGTTATCTTAATAAAGAAGTAATGTTGGATAGTGTTCCACATTAGTAAAGGAAGAGCTTAATGCTAATTAAAATGATTGTGTGAGAATATTCATGAACATACATGCATTCATGAATTATATTAGGGATATTGGATATTCCAATAAAGAAGGATATCAGATTATATTTATTCGATAAAGAAGGATATTAGAGGTGATATACTCTAATAAAGAAGAATGGTACCACATGCATTAGATATGTCTAGAGTGACATAGCATGATTTGTGGCATTAGATGCATTAGGATGATGTGCATATTGTGTGATAATTGATATGTGACATTAATCGGATTTGTTGATGAATTGTCTATATGTGTTAAGACTTAATTGAAGTGTTAGATGTTTATTAACTCTAAATGATACTTCTATGTGTTGATGCCTCATAAATCTCATGATTGAACTAAGATTGAGAATGTATTCTTGTGTGATTAATTGTCTTTGTTTGATAAGACTAGAGGGAATATAAATGATTATGAATGCTTATATTCTACTTTGATGTATTAAATCTTAATTCATATGTGTTGATTAAGAATAGATTTATATTCTACTTTGATGTATTAACTCTTGCGCAGGAATTGCTGAACATGTTGATTCCGATAAGGCCTTTTTTAGACGCGAAGGATAGGCGAAAGTGGATACCATCTTCTGCTGCTTGTTTCTCAGTCAAGACAGCTTATCAGGACCTTCTAAATAGACTAGCCTTGCCTCCTTTAGATGATAACAAGTTAATCTCTTTGGGTAGGATGTGGAAGAACAATGCTCCGTCTAAAATTAGCATGTCCGGTTGGCGTTTGTTGCTCGAAAAATTACCAACTAGAGAATCTCTTTTTAGCAAAGGTGTTGTTACTAATGCTATGGATAGTTATTGTGTGCTTTGCTGCAATCATGTAGAGTCCATGAACCATATTTTTCTTCAATGCCATGTTTCCAACTCTGTTTGGATTATTATCTTCAAGTGGATGGGACTGACACCCATTACGAATGCCTCCGTGCAGCAACACTTCCTAATGTTTGGTGACTTGATCAAGAGTAATGTCAACAAGCGATATCGGCATGTTATTTGGCTAGCAACAACTTGGTGTATTTGGCGGTGGCGCAATCAAATTGTTTTTCGAGGAGATAGGGTCAATATATCTACTTTAGTGGACCAAATTATTTATATGTCGTGGTTTTGGTTCAACGGTCGATTGAGGAGTAACGTCGATATTTTTTTTGATACTTGGTGTAATATTCCTTTACATTGTTTACAATGTAGTTAGAGAATTTTGTCACCTTTGAATTGTAAGGGCTGAGTACCCCTTGTACTCAATATAATTCAATATTCGCTTATCAAAAAAAAAAAGAATAGATTGGTATGATAGGGTTAGATTATACTTGATAAACTCATGTGGTAGCAAGTGTACCTTATACTTATGATTTTGTGGATTATGTGATCTAACTCTCTTATTTTGTGTTAATTTATGAACTTTGGGATTCAGGTTCCCAGGTTGACGGTTTCGCTCTGATCATGACACGGGGAAAAGGGTTTATACATGTATATATGTAAATAAAGTCTTGTCTCTCTTATTTTAATTTATTTAAGGATGTATCTTTTTAGGCATACTTTTGTAATAAACGATATTTTGCTAATTAAGTTATTAGTAATTATTTTGTTGAAGAATGTAATACTTGAACCATCAATTTTATGTAATATAAATTATTTCCGTTGCGCATTTTGAATCAAATTTTATTAAGAATAGTATTTCTATTAAATAAAGGGTTTGGGTGTTACATGAGCCCCCGATGTGTTGTATCTACATCTGCCCCTGATCGTTGGTTCGCGAATGATTTATTCATTAGCATCTTGGACCATACCGACTCTCCAATTTCTTTGGTGACATTATTGTAAGTGCACCAGTTCATCCTCATGTTTTAATAATTGTCAAAACACATGAAAATAGAGTAGAACATATTTTGGCAAACATTACAAATGACTTGACAGCGAAAAACTATTTTTAACACTTTGAAAAAATTGTTTTTAGGTATTATGTATCGATACATAAACATGTGTATCGATACAAATGTCCTGAAATTACTTCAGACTGATTTTGTGCAATTTGTATCGATACATATATCACTTGTATCGATACAAAAGTGGTTTCTCAGAGGCAGAGAGTTGTCTGTGTATCGAATCATGCTTGCATGTATCGATACACACCTATGCCTCTCAGAAATCCAGAAACATCATGATGTATCGAATCATGCTTCCATGATTTGATACATATCAGTCAAGATTTCAAGAAACTGATGTATGTATCGATACATACCCGTGTTTGTATCGATACATAGGTCAAATCTTTCATTTTTAACGCTGGTCAAAGGTTTTGTATCGATACAAATAATCAGTTGTATCGATACATGTCTGTGAAATTTTGCCCAAATTTGCTCAATTCTATTCTCTCTTTAAATAGCAATATGTTGTGTCATTGTAAAAAAAAAAAAAAAATCATTGTGAAAGATTAGAAAACGCTTTGGAGTTCAAATTGAGTGAAAATTTGGATCAAAGGTTTCATTCAACACAAGTTCATCATCTTCATCAAGTTTGCAATCAAAATTGGATTTGAGTATGGGATCAATTCAATAGAAACTACAGATTTGTGTGATAACGTTCGATACGGTTCGCGGTGAATCAGAATCGTGATCGGGTTGAATTGCGTTGAAGGTTTTGGTTTCTCTCACAGATTCAAGATCATGCGTGTCTTGAAGGAATCGACAACAAGGAACGAAGGACTCAGCTGGACGATTGGGTGCGGTCCGGCACAAGGTGAATCGTTGGAATCAGAGGGTGAAGTTCCGTTGGGTGTCGAGGTTTTTCGCATTAGTTTACATTTTGTCTTGCTATAGGATTATAGATTTCAATTGTAAACTGTGCACTTTTTGTTCATCAAGTTTTTGATCTATAAACTCTCAAATAACCCGTTTGGTTATTTGGGGGGAGACGTACTCGGATAAACGCGTGGACGACGCGCAATCCGGGGAACTCCCTAATCACATCGTGTGTCTCTCTTTATCTCTCTCTTTTAATTTCGTTAATTTCGTTAATTTGTTAATCGATTGAATTTTTGTTGTTCGTATTGGTTCACAAAAATTCAATTGGTTCTTGCTTGATTGTGATTGATTTGAATATTGATTTGTAACTTGCTTGGGACTGAAGTTATTTTGTGTACATTCAAATAATTTTGAACTCAAACATTTTCGTAACTTTCCACAAATTCGTTCAAGGCTTAATACTACTTTTCTTTTGGTCAATCGGTGCGTAGACTACCGATTCGGTGGCTCTTCCGCTCGCTTGATTAATTTGAAACAATTTTTTTTAAAAACCCATTGTTTCAAGGATCACTTATTCAACCCCCCCTTCTAAGTGATAAGCCTAGTAGTCTAACAAGTGGTATCACGAGTCCGGTTCAATTTTGTTTACAAAATTCGGAGGATTGTGCCAATTATTAGAAAACATGGCTTTCGCACCGAAAGGGGCGTATAATAGGGCTCCTATATTCAATGGAGATCATTTTGACTATTGGAAAAGTAGTATGCGGATTCACATCAATTCTTTTGATGGAGAAGTGTGGAATGCTATTGAGACCGGTCCGTTTGTTCCGACAATCACCGATCCTAATGGCATTGTCACTATTAAGCCTATGGCACAATGGACGGATGATGAAAAGAAAAAGGTCAATTACGATGCAAAGGCACAAAACATACTTATTTCATCCCTTGGGATTGAACAATTTTATCATGTGTCGCATTGTTCTACGGCTAAAGAAATGTGGGATACATTAGTTACTCACTTTGAGGGAACTAATGAGGTCAAAATTTCGAAAATAAACACTTTAACCCAAGAATTTGAATTGTTCCATATGCAAGATGGTGAAACCATCGCGGATATGCAACAACGATTTGTTAAAATCACAAACAAGTTACATGGCTTAGGCAAACCAATCACAAATCAAGATGCTACTAACAAAATTTTGAGGTGTCTTAATAGGTCATGGCAACCTAAGGTCACCGCGATCAAAGAGGTGAATGATCTTACTACCTTGAGCCTCACGACTTTGTTTGGTAAGCTAACGGAACATGAACAAGTGCTTAGTTTGTTGGAAAAGCACGAAAAAGGTGAGAAAAAGGAAAAACACCATGAAAAAGAAAAAGAAAAGGACAAGAGGTCAATTGCTCTAAAAGCCTCAAAGTCAAAGTCCAAAAAGGTTGAGCATGTTGAAAGTAGCTCAAGCAAAGACGATTCCGATGATGAGGAAATGGGATTCTTCGTGAAACGCTACAATAGGTATGTGAGAAAGAATGGGATAAAACATTCCGATGACAATCTTAAGAAGTTTCGAAAAGATAGTGGTTACCGCCGGAAGAATGAAGATGCTAGGTACTCCAAGAAAGGAATATGCTATGAGTGCGGACAAGTTGGTCACTACAAGCCGGATTGTCCTAATCTCAAGAGAAAAGAGAAGGAGTCATCTTCAAACAAAAGGAGGAGCAAAGGAAAGAAAGCTTATGTTGCATGGGAGAGTAGTAGCTCTTCATCTCATTCATCATCAAGCTCTAGCTCAAGTGATGAAGACGAAATGGCTAATGTATGCTTCATATCTAATCATCACAAAAAGAAGGACAAAGCTCCCAAAAAGGTAAACCAAAATCCCTCTAGCTCATATACCTCGTTAGAATATCATGACTTGCAAAATGCGTTTGAGGACCTATGTAGTGAAACTAGGAAAACTTTCAAACGATTAAAAGAGATCATAAAAGTTAACAAAGCTCTTGAAAAGAAAGTTTCCGAAACGGAAGAAGAATTGAAAGCTTTCAAAGTATCACTATTAGAAAGGACTAGTGCAAGTCATAATAACGGTGATATAGTTGGTTGTGATAATTGTGTCACTTTGTCAAAAGATATTAAAGCTCTCAAGGACAAAGTGGAAAATTCATCAAAACCTCGAGTCTATCATCAAGTTGATCCAAAACATTTTCAAAACACTTTGAAAATCAAAAGAAGAATGACTCACATATCACTTGTCACTATTGTTGTTGTGAAGGTCATACCATTGCAAAATGTAAATCTAGGAAAGTGTTGGTACCTAAGGGCGTATTGCAATGGATGCCAAAACTCAACAAAACTTATTTGCCTCACCGATTAGGACCCAATGAAAATTGGGTACCTCTCTCTTATGTTTAATTGTTGTAGGAAAAGTGCCTTGATAATCTAGAAAGGAGATGGTTTCTAGATAGTGGATGTTCAAGGCACATGACGGGTGATGCCTCGCTTTTTATTGAGTTCAAAGCATAGAAGAAAGGCTATGTCACCTATGGAGACAACAATAAAGACACTATTCTTGGTGTAGGTACTATCGGTAATCCTTCTACTATAACCATATCTAATGTTGTACTTGTGGATAACCTTAAGCACAACTTGTTGAGTGTTGCTAAACTTTGTGATAAAGGGTTCATAATCAATTTCAAACCAACCTTTTGCACAATCGAAAGTAACAAAGACAAGAATGTGATTCTTAAGGCTATTAGGCATGGAAATGTATACATGTTGGACCTAGATGATAATTGCCTAAGTGGTGCTAAGTGTCTCATAACCAAGAATGATGAATCTTGGTTGTGGCATAGAAGAATGGCACATCTTAATTTCGATTTACTAAATAAGATAGCTTCTAAAGATCTTGTAATCGGTCTACCTAAAATTCGCTTTTCAAAAGATCACTTGTGTGACGCATGCCAAATGGGTAAACAAACTAAGGCTTCTTTCAAAACTAAAAAGTTTATTTCAACTACTAAGCCTTTAGAGTTAATCCATATGGATCTTTTTGGACCATCAAGGACTAAAAGCCTTGGTGGTAACTACTATGGACTTGTGATTGTAGACGATTACTCAAGATTTTGTTGGACATTGTTCTTATCTAGTAAAAGCGATACCTTGTCCGCTTTTAAACAATTTGCTAAGATGATTCAAAATAAGCTAGACCTTAAGATCATTTCCATTAGGAGTGATCATGGAGGTGAATTTGAAAACAATAACTTTGATAAGTTTTGCTCCAAACATGACATTGAACACAATTTTTCGGCTCCACGAACACCACAACAAAATGGGGTAGTGGAGAGGAAAAATTGAATTCTAGAAGAGTTAGCTAGAACTATGTTAAGTGGTCTTCCTAAGTATTTTTGGGCCGATGCGATAAGCACCGCAAGTTATGTTCTAAATAGGGCGATCATTCGACCTATTTTGAACAAAACTCCATATGAAATACTCAAAGGAAGAAAACCTAATCTTAGTCACTTGCGCTCTTTTGGATGCAAATGCTTTATTTTAAATAATGGAAAAGAAAATCTTGGCAAATTTGATCCAAAAGCGGATGAGGGCATTTTCTTAGGTTATTCATTATCTAGCAAGGCATATAGAGTATACAATAAAAGGTTACAAATTGTTGAAGAGTCGGTTCATGTAAACTTTGATGAGACTTTTCCGGAAGAAAACGGGAAATGTGATTTTGTTGGTACAGGTGTCGACACAATAGACATTCTAAAGGATCAAGAAGTTGTTGGAAGTGATCAACCCTCAACGGAAGTTCCAAAAGAAAAGGACGATAAGCCGTCACCATCCAATGAAGACAAAGATGATGGAGGATCTTCTTCATCAAAGAATCATCATAAGCAAAGAGGAGCCGGTCTTGCAAAGGAATGGCGTACTCTAAAAGACCATCCCATTGACAAAGTCTTAGGTGATATCTCAAAGGGAGTGGCCACTCGATTTCAAATAAGTAACTTTTGTTCTCACTATGCTTTTGTTTCACAAGTTGAACCTAAAAACTCAAAGGCCGCATTACTTGATGAACATTGGATTCTTGCAATGCAAGAAGAACTAAATCAATTTAAAAGAAATGATGTGTGGGATTTAGTACCACCTCTTCCAAGTCATCAAGTGATTGGGACACGTTGGGTTTTTAGAAATAAACTCGATGAAAACGGTGTTATTATTAGGAACAAGGCTCGGTTGGTCGCTCAAGGCTATAACCAAGAGGAGGGCATTGATTATGAGGAGACGTATGCTCCGGTTGCTCGCCTTGAGGCTATTAGACTTTTATTAGCTTATGCATGCAATATGAATTTCAAGTTATATCAAATGGACGTTAAGAGTGCTTTCCTAAACGGATACACAAATGAAGAGGTGTATGTCAAACAACCTCCCGGTTTTGAAGATAACGAACATCCGAACTATGTTTTCAAATTAAAAAGAGCCTTGTATGGTCTTAAACAAGCTCCTAGAGCTTGGTATGATAGGCTTAGCAAGTTCTTGATTAAAAACGGATATTCAAGGGGAAAGGACGTCTTATTGGTTCAAATATATGTTGATGATATTATCTTTGGTTCCACTAACCCATCTCTTGTCAAGAGTTTTTCTAGTCTTATGCAAGGTGAATTCGAGATGAGCATGATGGGTGAACTAACCTACTTCTTGGGACTACAAATCAAGCAACTAGAAGAAGGAACCTTCATATATCAAACTAAATATTGCCTTGAGTTGCTCAAGAAGTTTGGGATGACGGATTCAAAAATTATGGAAACTCTCATGGCATCAACTTGTGCGTTATGCAAAGATGAAGAAGGTAAAGATGTGGAAATTACAAAATATAGAGGTATAATCGGATCCTTACTCTACTTAACAGCATCTAGGCCAGATATTATGTTTAGTGTTTGCATGTGTGCACGATATCAATCATGCCCCAAAGAATCACACCTAAAAGCCGTAAAAAGGATTTTAAAATACTTGAAAGGAACATCAAATTTTGGCTTATGGTACTCTAAGGGGAATGATTGTTCTTTGGTAGGTTATTCCGATTCCGACTTTGCCGGTTGCAAGTTGGATAGGAAAAGTACTAGTGGAACATGTCACCTATTTTGTAATAGCTTGGTAAGTTGGCATAGCAAGAAACAAGTATCAGTTGCTTTGTCAACCGCCGAAGCGGAATACGTTGCGGCCGGAAGTTGTTGCTCCCAAATACTTTGGTTAAAACAACAACTTCTCGACTACGATTTAAAACTACAATGTGTTCCAATCTTGTGTGACAACACTAGTGCTATAAACCTCACAAAGAACCCCGTGTTGCATTCAAGGACTAAGCATATAGAGATTAGGCATCACTTTCTTCGCGATCATGTAGAAAAAGGGGATGTTGTTTTTGAGCATGTGGACTCGAAAAATCAACTTGCGGACATCTTTACAAAGCCACTTGCAACGGAACCCTTTATCTTTATTCGCGGAGAATTAGGGATCCTAGATATCTCTAACCTAGAATAATATACATTTGTACATGCACTTTGTATACATATCATACTTCTTGGCAACTTGGAGTTTTATACAAAGGAAAGTGCATCAACACCCTACGGTACAAGGTTAAAAAGTATCATCTCTATCTTCTCTTCTTTAAACTTACACTCTTATGCCTATGTGAATGCTTTTCAAAACATCAACATCACATATTAGTTCTTTTCAATACATTTCATATGTTTGCTCATTTCCAAAAATTCTTGCTTTAAGATAAGTAATAATTCTTGAAGTCTATATGTATCAAATGGCAATTTATGAAATATTGATTACTTGATGTGTTTATAGCCTAACATGATGCATCAATACTATCCGTGTGTTTCATTTCTTCATGAACGTCGTTACATGATATGGCAACATGATATTATGCATTTGTTGCATTGTTTTGTTTATTTTCGTCCCATATTTTGATATGTTGGTTGATTTAAAATGTCGATATGTTACGATATTCATGCGTTGGCTTTGGTTTGTTGTTCTACATTCCATATTTGTCATGATATTTGGTATTCGTCATTGATATATTTTGGCATATCTTTGTATGTATTTATATTGATTAGGATCTTTCATCATATATGTGCATTTCGACAAATGTAAGTGCACAATATGACTTTGGATTGAAACTTTTTGAACATGATACTTCTAATAGACCCTCTTCTTCTTTTTGATATTGTCAAAGGGGGAGAGATTTGGATGCACAAGTTAAGGATAAATAGCTAAAAGAGTCTTGAATATTATCTACTATATGACAACCGCATTATGGCATCAACTCAGGGGGAGCGTGCTTATTGTTAGCCTTGGTGTTTTAATTGCGTCTGTATACATATTGCTATTTTATTGCATATTAGGTATAGGCTTAGTTAGCTTATGCATAGTTTTGACAATTATCAAAAAGGGGGAGAATGTAAGTGCACCAGTTCATCCTCATGTTTTAATAATTGTCAAAACACATGAAAATAGAGTAGAACATATTTTGGCAAACATTACCAATGACTTGACAGCGAAAAACTATTTTTAACACTTTGAAAAAATTGTTTTTAGGTATTATGTATCGATACATAAACATGTGTATCGATACAAATGTCCTGAAATTACTTCAGACTGATTTTGTGCAATTTGTATCGATACATATATCACTTGTATCGATACAAAAGTGGTTTCTCAGAGGCAGAGAGTTGTTTGTGTATCGAATCATGCTTGCATGTATCGATACACACCTATGCCTCTCAGAAATCCAGAAACATCATGATGTATCGAATCATGCTTCCATGATTTGATACATATCAGTCAAGATTTCAAGAAACTGATGTATGTATCGATACATACCCGTGTTTGTATCGATACATAGGTCAAATCTTTCATTTTTAACGCTGGTCAAAGGTTTTGTATCGATACAAATAATCAGTTGTATCGATACATGTCTGTGAAATTTTGCCCAAATTTGCTCAATTTTATTCTCTCTTTAAATAGCAATATGTTGTGTCATTGTAAAATAAAAAGAGAAATCATTGTGAAAGATTAGAAAACGCTTTGGAGTTCAAATTGAGTGAAAATTTGGATCAAAGGTTTCATTCAACACAAGTTCATCATCTTCATCAAGTTTGCAATCAAAATTGGATTTGAGTATGGGATCAATTCAATAGAAACTGCAGATTTGTGTGATAACGTTCGATACGGTTCGCGGTGAATCAGAATCGTGATCGGGTTGAATTGCGTTGAAGGTTTTGGTTTCGCTCACGGATTCAAGATCGTGCGTGTCTTGAAGGAATCGACAACAAGGAACGAAGGACTCAGCTGGACGATTGGGTGCGGTTCGGCACAAGGTGAATCGTTGGAATCAGAGGGTGAAGTTCCGTTGGGTGTCGAGGTTTTTCGCATTAGTTTACATTTTGTCTTGCTATAGGATTATAGAGTTCAATTGTAAACTATGCACTTTTTGTTCATCAAATTTTTGATCTATAAACTCTCAAATAACCCGTTTGGTTATTTGGGGGGAGACGTACTCGGATAAACGCGAGGACGACGCGCAATCCGGGGAACTCCCTAATCACATCGTGTGTCTCTCTTTATCTCTCTCTTTTAATTTCGTTAATTTCGTTAATTTGTTAATCGATTGAATTTTTGTTGTTCGTATTGGTTCACAAAAATTCAATTGGTTCTTGCTTGATTGTGATTGATTTGAATATTGATTTGTAACTTGCTTGAGACTGAAGTTATTTTGTTTACATTCAAATAATTTTGAACTCAAACATTTTCGTAACTTTCCACAAATTCGTTCAAGGCTTAATACTACTTTTCTTTTGGTCAATCGGTGCGTAGACTACCGATTCGGTGGCTCTTCCGCTCGCTTGATTAATTTGAAACAATTTTTTTAAAAAACCCATTGTTTCAAGGATCACTTATTCAACCCCCCCTTCTAAGTGATAAGCCTAGTAGTCTAACAATTTTATCTTTAATATGATACATTAAAGGGAGCTTCTATGGTGAAGTTACCCTTATGACTTTTTTGGTGAAGTTGGCTTATGTGGCCCAATAGAATTAAAGTATTTATTTGTCCCCACCAAATCATTATTATATCATTATTATATGATGTGTATTTTCTATTATGATACATGGTACACCTTCATAGATCAATGGTGTATATTTAAACTACTTTATTTTAAGATCGAGTTATGCTCTGATACCAGAGTTTTGATCTAAGTTCGTCAAAATTTTCATAGATAAATCTAGATTCTTTTGTCCAATTTTTCGAGCTGCAAGGACAGCCCTGCTACCGAGCTTTGTAGCTTATGTAGCTCCTTTTGTTCTGAGATTTCAAAATCTCTTTTGGGTGGTGTTATTCTAAGGCTTTGACTTTTAAATAACGTTCTTTCTTCTGTTTCTTCAAACAAATTTTTGTCAACTTCTATTAGAGAACAACTATTCCTTGCTGGATTTCTAAATATAGGTGATTCTAATGTTACTAGTGGTGTGAATAATTCATCAATATGAATTGTATCTTTTCCTGTAAATTCTATGCTGTGGTGTGAATTGCTTAGAGCATAATTAATCCTATAGCAAATTGTAAAGGGATGGTTACCTTTTTTCATAAGATTTGGGTTTTCTAGTTTATAGTGAAAAACTATAGATCTGTCTAGATCTTTATCTTTTAGGGATAATCCCATTTGTAAGTTTATATCAAACTTAATTTTTCCATATTTCAAATTGCATTTTCCTTGTGCAATTATTGATTGTCTTCTATCTACAATCCTAGAATCCTCTAAAATTATTTCTAGAGGCGAATCAATACCTTTCATAAAAGTACTTTTAATCAAAATCTGAATGGTTGATATGTGAATATAACCAATTTTAGTTCTTTCTTTTTTCAGAAAGGTTTTCAATTCTTCTTCTAATTTGTGTCCTATCTATAGTAGATACGACTATATTTCCATAAGTAGAGTCAATTGGAATTGCTTCTTCTCCAGTCATTATTCCAAATTTTAAAATATTTTTTCTTGAGAAAAATTCCTTGAATTTATTAAACTTTCGTTTAAAGTTTTCTTCTGCAGTTAAGGATAAATCTGTTTCTTCTATTTTATGATCTAATATGCCATCAGCAAAATAACTAGATTTATTTTCCAAAAGTGAAATTTCAGTCATGATAATTTTTCAGAAAGGACTTGATAGTTTCTTCATGAAGTTTATGTCTTGGTTGTTCAGAACCATCTAACAATAAATATCCAGAAGTAATTGAATATTTGAATTGTTCTAAAAAATCTATACCAAACAAAAATTTATTTGGTTGTTCATCAATTAGTGTTTTTAATTGGAATTCTTCTAATTTTCTGAGTTTTAAACGAATAACAGTGCTTTGTGACATAATTTTTAAAGAACCATCAAATATTAAAACAGTTCTTGGTTCTGATAATATTTCAAAATTATCACAAATTTCTTTTGATACATGTGACCATGCAGCTCCTGTATCAATTAAAATTTGTACTATTTTTTCGTTTATCATACCAATAATATGGTATTGAAATGTAACTTTTGAATTTAAAAGAGATATAATCATACCTGATTGAACTCTCTGTTTGATGTTAATGGAATCTTCGTCTTGAAGATGTTTGTGTTTTGAGATATAATCTGTTGTTTATATTGTTGGTATGGGTGGTCCTTCCAGAGTATTACCTCAAGGATCTAGCTCCTCCAGAGTATTACCTCAGGAGCTACTTCTTAGAAATAATTATAAGGACAAAAGAAATAATTCTTCAAAAAACTAGATAGTAGTTTCATATATTTTTCAACTGTGTTTACAAATGAGCTGAATGCTCTTATTTATAGTGGAGAAGGGCTCACATATTAGGTAGCACGTCCCTTTCCATGACAGCACACTACAGCACACTAGAGTGACATGCACTTATTAAAGTAACATGCACTAACTAAAGCAATACACACTAAAGAAAAAACGTCAAACAATAATGTACATAATTATTATGAGGCTTACTTAGTGGTCCCCATCTGACTCAGATGTGATAAGGTACCACTATACATTATTGTCTACATTGTGATGTGTTGTTTTGTGTTGTCAGCTTCTTTGTCTTCTTGTGCCGACGATTTTGGTGGACAATTTTTGCACATGTGTCCCTTGTAATACTGTGAAAAAATTCTACAGCATTCATCTTGAATTACTCTAGGTAATTTTTTATAATCTTCCTTAAGTTGGTCAACTCTTGCTTCAAGATTTTTAACTGCATTGATGCCTTTCTCTTTTGCAGGCTTTCTTGAGTCGCTGTATACAACCATTGTTGAATCTTCATAAATAATTCTGTAGTTGTTTTGAGAAGATAATCTTGATACTTTCTGATGAAAGTTTTTGATTTGTGCAATGTAACTAGCAGGGTGCCATTCACTACTTTCCTTGCTCATTGTTGGGTATTGTTTGTTTGAGATCCCAATTTTAATGAGGTATTGTGGCTTGGTAACTAGTTCCAATGTGTTTTCATCGTACCATGGATATGTTGAGTCGATCTGCAAGAATATCTCTTTTCCTTTTGCAAATAGGCTGTTGAATTTCTATGTTAAATTTTGGAGTTCCTTGGGAAGATATTTAAGTTCTCCAAATGCCTTTCCTGGTTGCTCCTCCAAGTATATGGTGTTGATTAGTCCATTTTGAAAAAATGATAAACAGATTTGATTGTCTATTCCTGGTAGTAAAACTGCTCTAGTACAATTAAACTTATTGACCGGATAGAAGCATTCGGTGGTGAATATTTCGTTGTAGTGGTTTAACCATTTCCATCTGAGACTGAATTCCATGTAGGTTGGATCAGTTATCTGGAAATTTTTCTGATGTTCAAGCTGACGAATTTTGTCAATTGACAGCTTCTTTTTGAATTCCATTGTAGGTGATCTTTGAAGGTTTTTTGCAGTTGCAATTTCTCTGTATGATCCATAAAGAGCTATTTCTGCTTCCTCCATAGACTTGTAAGCTTTGTGCCTTATGTTCTTACCAGTAGCGTGCTGCTTTGCTATTGCCCAGCTTCGATAGATACCTTTAAATGGTCCTTCGAAGATGACATATGCTGCATATTTTCCCATCTGCTGATCAATAGGATCTACGAGAACGCTTTCTTGGAAGGTAGGTACACCATTTTTTCTTGCTTCATCTTCTTCCTCAACTTCTTCAGCCCATGATTTTTTGCTATCTGAAGTTGTTCCTGAGGATCCAAATTCCTGTTCTTCATTTGAATTTGATTTCCATCCACTGGGTGTTACTGCCTCAATGGGAATTTCTGAACTTTCTGGGGCCGTATATTTTACATAATAATCATACTTTCCAGAAGGTTGTCCTAGCAAGTCCCAATTTTCTTCATTTTTGAGAACTTTGTCTAAGCTTGTTGTCATGTTTTGCAAGCTTTTGAGTGTTGTAATCATCTCCCCCCTTTCGTCAGAGATCTTTTTCCTTCTAGAATCAATGGCAGCGAGCTGCTCATCCTTCTGTTTTATGTTGTTTTGAAGTAGCTTTATTGCTTGCTCCATTCTCTCGTTAATGTATCTGCAAAACTGTTTTGTTCAGATTTTATGTATTGAATATATGGCTCGAATTGTTGTAACTTCATCTGCCATCTTATTAGTCTGCCTTGTCTATGGTCAGCTTTAATTTTATATTTCCAAAACCCTGTAAGATATTTAGAGTCTATTCGAAGAAGAAACCTTGATGGTAATAAATCAATTTTCCATTTTTCTAATATCTTTACACATGCCAGAGTTTCTAGTTCTTGGATATGGTATCTAGATTCTGTATCTGTAAATGTACCAGAAACATATTTACATAAATGTAATTTTTCAGTATCCTTTATCAGGATTTTAGAAGCACGGTAATCAATGCCTTTTATAGTATCTGTCCCTTCCCTCGAAGTTTCAGATTCTTTTGATTGAAGATCCTTAGATTCTTCAATTTTATATCCCTTCTCATTAAGAGAAATTTTTGCTTTACCATTAGGTAAGGCTCTCATACAACCCGCCCAGGTTGTTTGTGATGCATCTGTTTCTATAATTAAAAAATCTTCTTTCGTCGGATTCTAAAGTTCAGGCAAAACTTGAATTTTTTCTTTAATTGTTTTAACAATATCAGAATCTGTTTTGGTCCAAGACCATGGAATTTTTTCTGAAATTTTCTTTTGCAAATGTTTTCTTTCTTTTGCTAAGTCTTTGAAAAATCCTTCATTAGCAATATAATTTAAACATCCAAGAAATCTTTGGATTTGCTTTCTATCAGAAAGTTCATTTGGAAAAGCTTGTATTTTTTCTTGGGTATGAGGTGCTAAACTCAGTTCCCCGTTTTCTTTTAGGATCAAACCAAGGTATTCTATTTCTTTTTGTAAAAGTTTTGATTTCTTTTTTGAAATCACAATACCTTTTTCTTTAATTCTTAAAAGAACAGTTTCTATATCTTGAAGATGTTGTTCCCTACTTCCTTTTGTGAAAATAAGTATATCATCTATATATGCAAACACATATGATTTAAACCTTCAAGAGATTTATCCATAAATCTTTGGTATATTGATGGTGCCTGTTTCAGTCCAAAAGGCAAAACATTCCATTCGTAATGTTTTTGAGGTGGACATGAAAAAGCTGTTAATGGTTTTGTTTCTTCGGCTAGTCTTAGTTGATAATACCCAGACTTTGCATCTAAGGAAGAAAACCAATTGCATCCTTTTATTTTTTTCTAAAATAAAATCTTTTCTTGGTAATTTATAAGAATCTCCAACTGTTGCTAGGTTGAGTTTCTTATAATTGATCACCATTCTTCTTTTAACTCTTTATTTCGTTGTGATTTTCGACATAAAAAGCTGGTGCAGAATGTGGGCTTGATGAGGGTCTAATAAGATCCTTATCAAGTAGGTCTTTACATTCTTGTTGAAATTCTTCAACATCTCTAATAGAATATGGAATCCTATTTGGAACATTTATCTCGTCATTTGGGTTCTTGAGTTTAATGACTATAAGTTCATGATTAGTGTTTTTAAGGCTGTCTAGAGGGTTATCTGAACAAACTTCATCTAATCTTTCTTCTATATTGATATGGAAGCTTCTTTCTTCCCACATCATTCTTAACTCTCTAAGGTTTCCCTTAATAAGATTTAAGATCTCATTTCTAGTAACTATTTTGGTAGTTACCATTTTGCTATTCTTAGGATTTCCCAAGTCCTTCCATTGAAGTGATATAGTATCCTTTCTTTGAGTAAAAGGTTCATATAACTTTAAAAAGTTATTTCCTATGATTAGGTCTAATCCTGAATCATGGAGATATATTGTTGGGATAAAAAACTTATACCTTTCAATTTCTATAGATACATCTCTAAGGTTAAACCATATCTGATGTTTTGATTTATCTGCAACTATTATTTCTTTTGGTTTGATTAATCTTTCCCAATTTTTAGAGATAGATTTTCTCCCAAAACAAAGAGTTGCACCTGTATCTATATAGGCTAAAAGATTTCTATTTTTTAGTACTATTTTAATAAATGTAGCACTTGGATTTCCTTTACCAAGTATCTTCTTCGACATCTGAATCTGTTTCTGTGCAGTATTCATAAATTTCTTCATCAGATTCTATGTCTGATTCTATAGGTTCATATCCTATTGCATATATTGCATGTAAGACATTTTTCTTAGGATTCTTCTTCTTAGGACACTCATTTGCATAGTGACCTTCTTCATGACATAACCAACATGTACATGATTTTTTACCCTGTGGGCATGTTTTCTTCTTAGGGTAAGGTTGTTTTTTCCTAAAGAATTTTTTGTCTCCTTTTCTGAATTTTCTAAAAGGGATCTTCTTGAATTTCTTTCTTTTATAGGGTTTTTGTGTCCTTACCTTTCTAGGTTTCTTTCTAAAGTTACAACCATAGTTTCCTACTTTGTCTTGTAGTTTACTACAACAAAGTGATACTTGAGCTTCTCTCTTGGCTATCTTCTGACTACACATTTCTTGAAGCCAAATTTTTAAGGAAGTTATTCTTCCTCCTAAAGTATCATCTACCTTTCCTTCTGCTAACGCTGAGGTAAAAAACGCCTTAACTTGAGCCGATACTTTCTCTGGTAACTTGTCATAAAATAGTTCTAACAAGTTCCTAGAGATTCTTGTACTATTATCTATATTGTAGTAATAATCCTGAAATTCACAAATGAAATTATCTACATAGCACATATTGCAGATTTTTAGGTTGGTGATTTTCCAAAGGTTTTGGTCAGAAAATGCTATTTTTGATTGAATGGAATTTTTCCATCCTTTGAATTCTTTTATTAGTAAACCATAGACCCAATCTACTACTAAGGTTTCTGTTAGAGGTAATTCTCCCATAACTTCTGATGGCAGAGTAGAAATGTATTTGTAAGCATTTCCTCTAGTTTTATATTGAAGATAGTTGAAAACTTCAACTGCTCCTAAATGTTTAAGATCTTCGTTTAACTGGATTAACACACTATTTGTATTATACCAATCCCTAAGATCTTTTGCTGCATCAACACTGCAGTCTATATCTAAAATTCCTTGTCCTTGGAATGGATTTTGCGAAGGTACATAATAATGAGGTACTTTCTGGAATTTTTGTTTGGTGAATTCTCTTTCAAAATCTGCAGGTCTTTTAATTCCTGAAGTTTCTCCTTGTTCTTCTATTTTTACATAATGAGGATTTTCACTCTCATTTTCATTAGCCTCTTCTTCTGAGCTAAAGTCATAAATAATCTGATTATTATCTTCTGATTTATCATCATAAGTTACCTGACTTTTGCCACTAATATCTAGAGAGACCATTAGTCTTTCTAAATTTTCCAATTGCCTATTGAGGGCTTCTTCTGTGTCATCCATATCTAAAAGTAATTAGATGGTGGTTTAATTCTTAATTGTGTGGACTCAGAAGTTTCTTCGAGTTTAGAAATTTTTTCTTGAGGCTGGATTTGTGGTATTTCTAGGATTTCTATTTGTTTTCCCTTATCCTACCCCTTCTTAAGAAATTGAGATAACTCATCCATAGTTAAATATTCTTCTTTATTTTCTAAGAGTTTTGAAAGAACCTCTAATTTAATGCAGATATTTTCCACATTACTTTTTTGTTTTTCTTGAAATTCATCCATTCTTTGGTGAAAATTTTGATAGCAACAATTTTTTATTATATAAGTTAACATACATGCTATATTGTTGAGTTGTGGATTTGTTGTATGAAAAATGTGAGGACATCTATGCAATTCATCCTTTTCATAACAAGCAAAGTTTTCTTCATGAAAGTTCCAAGTTTCATGAGGTTTATACTTACTTTCTTCAAATTGTAAGTTTTCTAAATATAATGTTTGTTTTTCTAAATTATCTAAAACTTTTTGTAGAACACTTGTTATACTCTCTTCAGTCATCTTGTCATAGACTGTAGTTTTTTCTGAAAATATTCAGCTAATTCTTTATATCCTTTGGATAAAAAATCATCTCCAGTATTTCTAAACCAATATTCTAGATGTTTAAACCATTTAATCTGAGCTTTATAAAGTCCAAGATTATTTAAATTTGGTCTAAGGGTAATTACTGGATAAAGTATTTTTCCAGCTGGACTTCTTAGGAATTTCTTCCCGTGTCGTTCTACTTCCATGGATTTAGCTACCAAAATTTCCTAGGATTTTAGCTACCAAATCTATAGTATTGGACTTCATAATTTCCATCCATTAGATCTAAAGTTGGCATATAGAAATTTTTGTGCAATAGATATACTAGATTGATGACTTCATTGGTGAAGTTAAAACTATGACTTCACCTTAGAATTTGCCTACATTAAATCGCCTGAACACATACAATATCCGTCTAACCACCTTCTCCTTCAACTCTAACCCAATCGACGTCCACCATGTCTACTAGTTTCATCTAACGCGGCATATTATTTAAACATTGCCCATTCCAAATTGCTCATTCTGTTAAATCTTTCTATTTCGAATTTCACACCAGATCTAATCACCATATGATATTTTCAGTTAGAACAACAACTAATAGAAAAATAAATAAACGTAAATCGCAACAAAATGGAAGACAATTGTTTGTCATTATATACAAAGCCAATAATATGAGTTCGATTCCACTTGGCTACATTTTTTTGATTAAATTAATAAATGATTATAACAAACGGGCATTGAGATTAACTCCAATTGATTGTATATTAATGTTCAATTTACTAACAATGAATTTGTCCAAGTAGTAAGAGTTTTGGCCTTCACTACCAAAAAAAAAAAAGTAAGAGTTTTGGCCTTTGAACCACTTAAATAGATGGTTAGAAATTCAATTTTTGACTTTTGTGTATGAAAAAATTCAGTAGGTATAAGAGAGATTTTTTTTCAATTTTTAAGGTGTATTTATTATTTAAATGACTTTTTTTTAACCTAATTTAATTTTTTTTTAAATTTTATTAGATATATTTAATGTCCTATAACTCGGTACAAGAATAACCGTCTTAAAATTTGGACCAATGATCAATCCAACTAAACACATTAGGAAAAAAAATAGATATAGATGTGTATGTTTAAAAATTTGGTATTATAGTTCATATTTATTAATAAAGTAATCCTTCCGATCCTTTTTATAAAAAATATTTTTAAAAAATTAAACAGACTAATACTTTATCTATAGCCATCCATGTTTTTTCAATAAAGGCAATATCTAACCGTTATTTTCAATTTGTGATAAGTCTGTGAAGGATTCTTTCGCAATGAATAGCACCACTGTATAGCTTATATATGATACTATAGTGAGCCATTGTAATTCAGACATATGCAACATTATACCAAACATATTATTAGTCTATTATTAACATAGTTTCTCCAATGATAGTGTGAGGAGTGAGGAGGAACTATTCGATGAGTGAATTACTAGGATAAGTAACTCAATTAGCGTTCGTTGAATCTTAAGGTCAATTAATTATAACACCAATACACTCTCGGAGTTCAACTAATCAAAACTTTAAAAAAAAAGAAAAGAAAGAAAGATGAATGAAGATAGAGAAGGAGAGAAAGAAAAGGGATGGGTTCGAAAGGGGGTAAAGAATGAGAAATGGTTTTGTCCCTTTCAGCTACAAATTACTAGTATATATCTAGAATCGTGATAAGTATTTCGGTGTACTAGTTAAAGATATAAAAAGAGACATTTGTATTAAAAATAAATATTTTATATTTTATATATATATTGACTACACAAATTCTAATATAGTTTTAGGGTCCGTTTAGCTTATGTGAAAAATTTATGCAAATAAATAAGTTTTTATGTTATAATTTTAAACTTTTTAAGGTAGTTTATGATAAAACAATTTACAAAAATACAAATTTTTCCTGTGAAATTTTTTGAATCAACATAAAACTTTATTTATTTGCATAAGTCATTTTCATAAGCTCAAAAATAAGTCAAATCCAAATAGGCCCTTATTATATTAGGTTTGCTTAGTTAGTGCTTTAAAACACTAGTTAATACTACTCCGATCTCATATATAAACAACTTTTTACTTTTTATATTCATTCAATAATTGATGTATTTAGTCAATATTATAGACTAGATACATTTGTTATTGAATAAATTTAAAAAGTAAAAAATTATTTATATATAAGACCAGAGGGATTATTTTCCAATTATACAATCTTCTCTCCGACCTTATTTATAAATAAAAACTCTCAGCTTGGAAGGCCTCTCTTTTATCTATTGCGGGCAGAGTGCAGTTGGTTCGATCTGTGGTGCAAAGTATGCTTACTTACAACATCTCTATTTATTCCTGGCCTATTTCCTTGCTCAAGGACCTTGAAAAATGCATCAGGAACTTTATTTGGAGTGGTGATAGTGACAAACGCAAGCTTGTTACAGTTTCTTGGAAGAAGATGTGTAGACCTTATTCTCAGGGTGGTCTAAACATTAGATCTCTTATTAAGCTTAATGAGGCTACCAATCTCAAGCTTGGCTGGGACTTACTCCATTCTGATTCTTCTTGGGCTAAGCTTCTTCGTGCTAGAGCTCTAAGGAATGGCAGACCTATTTTACATCATATCTTTTCCTCGTTATGGGCTGGTGTCAAGACGGAATATAGTAATATTAAGTCAAACTCGGTTTGGATCATAGGTGATGGGTCTTCGATTAGTTTCTGGCACGATAACTGGAGTGGTTCTCCTCTCACGAGCAAACTTGCTATCCCGGACCAGGTAAGTGGCTCGTTACAAGCTACTGTGCGTGATTTTATTTTTAATAACAAATGGAACATCCCTCCTCTGCTTTCCAGATTTTTTCCGTCTTTGCAGGGTATTTTAAACTCGGGCTCTCTCCCCTTGGATGATCCTACGGACTTGCTCTCTTGGCAACACACGGTGGATGGTGATATGAAACTCAGAGACGCGTATCATTTCAAAAGTCAGTTTCATTATGATTTACCGTGGGCTAATATTATTTGGAGCAATGATATTCCTCCATTGCGCTCTTTACTTGTTTGGCGTCTGATGCATGGGAAACTTCCCACATATGAGAATTTGCGCATTAGAGGTTGTCATGGTCCTTCTATGTGCAGCTTGTGTCATACGACTGCCGAGTCTTCCTTCCACATTTTCTTTGAGTGTGACATTGCTGTGAAGCTTTGGTCCTGGCTTGTTGGGTGCCTTGATCGCCCTATTCAGTTCTATTGTATAGATGATATGTGGTCTCTTTGTGATAATGGTTGGGCTCCTCAGAGTAAATTTACCCTTACGGCTGCTATTATTAATCTTATTAATATTGTGTGGATGGCTCGTAATCACGCTAGATACCATCATAAGTGTATCACATGGAAACATGCTATTTCTATGCTTATAAGTAACACCATGCTTGCTGGTAATCATTCTAAGAAAGTTTCTTCCAATGCTATCAAAGATTTCTTATTCCTTAAGAAGTTTAATATTAATATTCATAGCCCTCGTCCTCCCATCCTGAAGGAAATTATCTGGCATCCTCCTTTGCCTTCGTGGTACAAATGTAACATTGACGGTGCTTCTAATGGTAATCCTGGTACTGCTGCTTGTGGTGGTGTGTTTCGCAACAACTACTCTGATTTTGTTTTCGCTTTTGCTGAGCCTTTAGGTATTGCAACTTCCTTTTATGCTGAACTTAGTGGTGCTTTAAGAGCTGTTGAGATTGCTTGGGAAAAAGGCTGGCTGAATCTCTGGCTAGAAACTGACTCTTCTCTTGTGGTTTCTACCTTCAACAAAAGTAATAACTCTGTAGCGTGGTCCCTGAGAAATAGATGGCGTAATGTTCATATCAGACTGAAAGACATGAATATCATGGTATCTCACATCTACCGAGAAGGTAATAAGGTCGCTGACACTCTGGCTAACTATGGGTTAACTTCTCCTGCCCTTACTACGTGGGATGAAGCGCCCTTTTTCCTAAGGGATAGTTTAGAATCCAATAAGTTAGGTATGCCTAACTTTCGTATTTGTAAGTGTTGATGTTTTTCTGTGTACTTTCTTGGAGCACTGCACTCTTTTTCCCTTCACCTGGTTTTGCCCATTGGGTTTTACAGGTAAGGTTTTTAACGAGACAGTTGTTATTCTTCGAGCTCCCACTTGGGTTTTGGTCTAGTCCCCCCAAGTTTCTTTGATGTATTTCTCTTTTTCTTTTTAATAATATTTTGGGTTAGCTAATCTGTTGGAGTCTTAGGGGGGTGCCAACCTAGTTGGGATGTCCTTAATTCTTCAACTTAGCGTTCTCCCTTTTACTTAAAAAAAAAATATTTATAAATAAAAGTTAACAACAAAATTTGACCAAAAATAAATGCAAAAGTTATAAAAAATAACTTTTATAACTTTATTTAATGTTATTCTTCCCGAAATACCTCTATTAATTATTTTACTTTTGATATGATTTCATAATCCGGTAAATTCTAATATGGACCACCTCATCAAGTGGTTTATGGTGGACCAGTTATAAATAATATTACAACGAATACGAATTTTACAAAATTTACCGTTGGATTGAAAGTTTATATCACATAGATCATCTATAGAAAATTTTAGAAAAATTCAAAATCATTTGATATGTTATTGAGATCCATCAAGATTAACGGTTTATTAAATACTGTAAATCTTGATGAATTCCAATAAAATATCAAATGATTTTCAATTTTTTTTTATGAATGATCCATATGATATGTACTTTCAATCTACCAATAAATTTTGTAAAATTCATAATCTTAATATAAATTTTAATTTTAATACTCCGTATATTATAAGGAATAATTTAATAAAAAAATAACAAAAATTACTATCTTGATTTACACATTGAAGTTGGTAGCACTGACCAATGTTGGTGTCTCTCTCATACTTTTGGATGTTGGTCAGATGCTTTTTCAGTACTACACGTCCAAAGCTAGCAAGGGAAGGGACAGAAAGACTTGATAAATAAATGAATATGGTTTGTTTCAGCCTTCTGCTTCTGCCAGTGGCAGTGCTTTGGCCTTACTTAACCTAATACTCTAACACACGGTTTTGGGCCCCCCTTGGTACCACATGGATTCTTAAATGTGTTTTACAAAAATACTAATATGTTAATTTGATATTTGGAAAATATATTCATAATTTTTGTTATTTTATAACATCATTTAACATCAAATATAACTTATTAATATAGCACAAGCACAATTAAAGTTGGATAAAAATAGAAATCTTTTAGCCTATATATATATATAAGATTCGGTTAAAATTTTATTTTGTGAAGTAAGCTTTGTGAATGCTCTTATTGCACTGTTGAGAACATATTACCTCCGGTGCAAAAAAATAACTGCAGAGAATGCAGTGCAATAATCCACCCTTAATTTAATTATTTTATTATATAAGTTTGTACTATTTACAAATTAAATGGATGATTATGATTTCGCTTTAACAATTAAGAAAATGTGACCGGAGAGGATCCCCTCTCTCGCGTTGTTAGTTTTATATTCGTTATAATATTATTCATGATTCGTAAACAATTTAAATCACTCTTATATATATTAGACAAAGCCTAATATATAAGAAAAATGAGGAAAATAGAGTATCATATAGGCATTAAGCATATACTTCCTCCAGTTTTATATATATAAATAAATTTTAACTTTCTAAATATATTGAAAAAGTAATGTATCTAGATTATAATATTGACCAAATGCATATATTATTTTTTCAATAAATTTAAAAAGTTAAAATTTGCTTATATATAAAACTGGAAAGAATAAGTAACATACATGTGCTTATAAAAATAAAGGAAAATGATATATACAGCGAAGGAATTTTCACGATAACATCACGATAGTGTAATTTCACTACATAATGCCACCATTTACTTGTATTCCGTCAAATCCGGAATTCATTTGTTAACAAAACTGTTTTGGCATTAACTTGTATACATGTATCGTGAAAATTCGTGAAGAAATCATTCGCCGGAGATATAGCACTCCTAAAAAATAAAATGAATAATAAGTAACATACGTGTACTGGTACAAATCAAAATCCTGGTTATTTTTTATTCTCTTAATTTTTGTGATTACAAAAACTATAATAATAAAATAAATAAAAAATGGAAAGAAAAAATAGATTGGATCCTAACTCATATCGAGACCGAATATTTCACACTTTAAGATTTACAAATATGCATGCTTCAAAGCTAGATTTGACAAGAATTTGTTCATTTAAAAGTTGTTTCTTTGCATTCACAAAAAATATTTATATGGTTATAAGGATATGAATAACAATGTTGTGTTTTTTAAAATTATGAATGTTTTTTTTTTGAACATCAAACGATAAATTTTATTAAAATATGAAATGGAATAAGTATAAGAGATACTAAACCCAATGCAGTAAGAAAAGTACAGATAGTACTAGCTCCAAAACTATTGTACACAGTAAAATACTAAGCCTATACAACACAACCAAAAACATAGCGATCAATACAATCAAGCGGATTAACACGCCATTCATGGAACAAGCAAGGGGCCTTACACTTCTTTGTCACCAGCCATTTCCACGAAGTAATTTGGACTTTGTTGAATAGTTCTTCCGCGCCACCTCTTTTGTCTAGAAGATCTTATCATTATTCCTAGCACACCATAATGCCCAAACCACCACATGCCATACTAAGAGAACACTCTTTGGTCCTTATTTCCCTTTCCTATACACCTTGAGGAAGTTTTCACACATGGAGGATGCGGTAGACGGCAACACCGATGATTATGGACCAAAGACCAAACAGCCCAAGCTAGCAGACAAGTGACAACTGACAAGCAAGTGATTTTCCGATTCAATTTCACCCTCACACCACAGACACCATGAAGCCTCACTCGTAGGTACAATCCCCCTACATACTAGATTTGCTCTTGTTGGCAATCGACTAAGTAGCTCTTGCCACGAAAAAACAATAACCTTTGACGGTGCCCAACTACTCCACACTTGTGCCACCACCCCATTAGATTCAAGCTCCAAAGTAGATGACGGAAGAATTTTTTTATACAAGTATAAATGTTATTCTTACGAGAATTGATTTTCCCATTCAAAAAAAGTTAGTGGCGCAACTTATTGCCTATTTGTCTTTCATTCATATATGATTACCCTATTTTGATTAATATATTAATTAAAAGTATGATCATAAATATTTAATCACTTTTACTACTTTTGTCCCAAAATATAAGAACTAGCTTGACTACTGCACATATGCTAACACACAATTTTGATCACTAATATCTTTAATTCTCTATTAGTAAAAATTTTAAAAATTGGATATTTTGAAAATATTCATCAAAACAAATCAAACAAGATCTTATATGCTTATATTTTATCTATATATTATTAAAAAAGTATGGTCAAAGCATGATAAATGAATAGTACTATTTAATCAAAATAGCTCTAATAAAATGGGACGGGGGTTCAATAACATTTGCATAAAAATATATAATATTTAACTTTTATCAAACATTTATGTGACTAAATCTTTATAATCACCTGAAAATTTGTCTTACATTTCACTTAATTTCTTGATATTTTCACGTGTGAGGTTAAATGTTCATGGATGAGATGATGAACCCATGTCAAGTGGTATGACATCCTAGCTATGAAGTCCCGATACGCGACACGATACAAATACGATACCGATATGCTGATACGTGAAAGTTTTAAAAAATACATATTTGATACTGGCGATACATTATTTAAAAGTTAATTTTAAAATTAAATATATAAATGCACAATATATAAACATGATTAAAATTAATAATATTAATAATGATAATTTTTTTTTGAATGACAAAAAATTATTATTATAATTATAAATGCCAATAATTCATTGTACAAGGAGTACAAACAAGCCAATAAGCTTGCACAAGAGCAAAACAATTTGAGGCTCAACACACAAGGGCTTCTCAGTTCTAACTAACCACATATAATAGCTCAAAAAACATATAATAGTCATGACATCAAACCTCTTCAACAAGCCCATCTTGTAGCAATAGCAGACAATTATATAGGTCATGTAACTGACCAATTAAAAACATAAAGCATCCATTCTTATACTAGAATTTTGGGACAAACCCAAATACTTAACAACCTATTATATAGTAGGACAACATAGTGACTTCAGAACAATGACAAAGACAAAAAATACTAATTATAATAAATTAACATCATTAATACTAAGTTATGTATTTGTGTTTCATTAATATTGTCCTGAAAAATAATGATCACCAGTACATTTTAAGTTATACATCTTAAGTTAAGTATTATACAAAAAGAACATCATTAGTACTATTCCAAAAAACATCACCAGTACTATCAGAAAAAAGACATTGTTAGTTACCCGTGTAACAACATAATAGTTTGAAATTCACTAGGAAACACGGATTGTATCGGATATTATTTTTTTATTTAAAAATAAAGATTTAACCGATACTTTTTCGATACGAGTATCGGGAAGTATCAGACGCGTATCAGATATTGTTTTTTTTATTTAAAAATAAAGATTTAACCAATACTTTTTCGATACGAGTATCGAGACGTATCGGACAAGTATCGATATCGAGTACGTATCAGACACGATACTTCACCATTTTTAGAGTATCTGGACTTCATAGCTTCCTAGTATGGGAGATGGTCTTATCTAGACACAAAGATTTGGCACAAAGTTTAAATACACACACATAAACCACAAAAAATAAAAGAAAAATAAATTTATTACATCAATCAATATCACTTTTGTTGGGTTTTTAATTGTTGGCTTCATTTTGGTAAAATAAGCCTATGTCCAAGATGTTGAATCCAATGTCACAACATCATAACCTGACGTGTGCGCGCCAGCTAGCGTATCTTTTGTGCGCACATTTTATTTTAAGAGAAGATCTTTTCTCTTTCATCAGTCTTTGCTTGTGCATTAAGAAAAGATTTATTTTCTAAACAGATCTTTTATTTAAAGATTGTTTTAGGAATTATTGTGAAGATTTATTTTAAAAACATATCAAATCTTTTTAGATATGGTTTTATTTTATGTTTGTGAGCTGGATGTTTCTTTTGGGTCAGATCTTCTGAAGCCCATGTTACTGGCTATTTAAAGGAAGGAGCTAAACCTAGTTTCTATACCGAAACCAATATACCAAAATGTAGACTTTTAGGGTTTCGTGTCTTTGTAAGCCTTGTGCTTTATTTGTGAGCCTCTCTAGTATCATCTTGATACTTTTGTAGGACTGTTTTATTGAGTTGTAACTCTGTATGTTCTCCAAAGCTTTTAAGCATGGAGTATGATTGTGTTACTTGTGTATCACTCAAAGCCTTTAGGTAAGAGTGGTCTAGTGTTTAGGAGAGTGTCTCCACCATAGTGTTTGTCTTAACAACAGTGATGGTTGTACTGTTGAAATTAAGGAGTGAGTTGGGAACTCATACCTAGAAGTTCCTAGGTAGAAGTGCATGAGGATAGTTGTTAGGTGATAAGTTGTAAACGAGGAGTTTGCTGTAAGACTTTGAACTAGGGCTATTAGTGGATTTCCTCCTGGATTGGTATCCCCCATATGTAGGTTGCGGTTGGCGCCGAACTGGGTTATCAAATACTATGTGTTGTTTACCTTCTGCTATTTATTGTTTAGATTGTCCATTGTGTTTTATGCTGGCACGATGTTGGAACATCATATACCACATCTGTTACCAGCGCGCCAGAATTTCAACTTTAATACATTTTTTTTAATTTTTTTTAACTTTTTGTGAAAGTGCATAAGAAATAAATGCCTAAAAAATAAAGATTCGGGTTTGTTCCCATATTTTTCACTAATATTGTTGAATAAAAACATGATTTTGGGTATAAATTTGAGAAATAATGAGTCCCTTCGGTCTTAATTATAAGTAAATTTATATTTTTTAAATTCATTAGATAACTAATGTATTTAGTTTTAATTATAGATTAAATACATTTGATATCCAATGAATCTAAAAAGTGAAAATTTGTTTATAATTAAGGATAGAGGGAGTATATGGGCACAAACCCAAATATTATTTATTAGACACACTGACAAAAAATAATTAAAAATAAGGAAATAATATTTAAAGTTATATGGATTGAAGTGACAATTTGATATTTCTTTTAATATTTTTGATTTGTGTGTGCTCAAAAATCTTGTTCTAAATACTTGTCTTTAAGCAAGTCTTGCTCATAAAATTTGGACATACACATAAAATTCAAATAATTTAATTATTTAAAAAATAGTATGAATTATTACAATAATTGTTTTATTTTTTCATACTAGAATTTTTCTGATTTATTTTGTTTGTAGTAAACTTGTTTTATAACCTCATGATGAAATTGATCCATCACAGAGACATTCTTACATAGGCACAACAATATAGGCATAATATTTAGGCGCACACACATCAATCAAAAAAATTAAAATGAAAATAAAATAGTCACATCAATTAATATAATTTTAATCATTTTCTTTTTAACTTTTATTTAATTATGAGTGTGTGCCTAACATCTAAATTTTATATTTGTGCCTAGGTAAATATTTTCCCCATCACAATAGCACAACAACCCTTATAGAAGCAAACAAGCTTTTGATCAATCACCAATCATGATGGCATCAACTGAATACAGAACCAATGAGACAAGCTAAGATATGACGTTGCCTTTATTAGCTGTATGTATGTTTTCATTGTAGTCGTAGGGATCAATATCCTCTAACTTTTTGGAGGGAAAATTTCTCTAACTTTCCCTACCTTTGTTCCTATCTCTCTCCTATAATACACTCTCTCTCATTTTATTTCCCTCCAAATATTTTTCTATTTTCACTTTTCTCTCTCCAAAATTTGCCTAAAGTCACTCAAAGTTAAGAAAATGGAAGTTAGAGAATATTCCTCGTACTACTACATACAACAAGTCCCATCAATTCCATCCCATCACATCCTATAGTATAATTTCTTACTTTTTCTTTGATATTGAAATTACTACTAGTAGTCTAGTAGTAGCTACTAGTAGTCTAGTAGTAGCTTTATTTGAACCAGTTGCTTGGATAGTTGGATGTTACCTTTAACTGAAATTATATGTATGACTTGTTGTGTTGAAGCAATATGACTGGATAATCCAATGAATGTAAACTCAAGCTCTTCTTCCATAATTTACGTTACAACCAGCCATCATGTTCATGTGATGGGTAGGTATCTATCTAGTGTGTGTGGGTTTGGAACTTCTTGCTGGAATCTTGTGGTAACTTATTAGGCTGGATTCTACATTTCACTTGGTATCTTTTATTCTTATTGCTTTTCATCTATATATAATGTGAAAGTGAAACTATATATCTAGTTGTACAGTAGTACTAGTATCTACAATTGAGAGAATCACATCGAAAAGCCATATTGCATGCCAACACAATTTAGCATATAGGAATAGCTATAGTTTAAAAGGGTCTTGTTAACGAGTGCATATGACTCTATGAACATTTCATTTAAAAATGAGTAATAAATCTCGGTATATTATTCCCTTTTCTTCCATTAGCTGAAGAAATCATTTGAAAAATGAAACAACAAATACAAAAATGAGTAATAAACCTGGGGTACAGTGGCGGAACCAAGGGGGTGGCTGCGGGTGGCCGCGGCCACCTCCGAAAAATATAAAATTACTAGGATACCCTTAATATTTTATTAAACAACTAATAGATAATATATACTATATTTGTTGTGATTCTAAACATAAACAAAGGCTAGCCCAGCGGGTGAAACTTGAGGAAGCGTGCCCTTATTCCCAAGAGGATCTGAGTTCAATCCTTGGAGGGTGCCCTTTTTTTTTTTAGCCATTAAAGTATCATAATTTCTATTTTATTTCTTCAAAAAACACAAATCTATTTTCTAATAATCAACTTTATGAAAGTTATTTATTCAAAGTTAATTATTGATTATTTCAAGTCACTTAACTTGACTATTATTTTAACCCATAAAAAAAGCGTAAC
Source organism: Trifolium repens (assembly GCA_030408175.1). Taxonomy (NCBI): domain Eukaryota; kingdom Viridiplantae; phylum Streptophyta; class Magnoliopsida; order Fabales; family Fabaceae; genus Trifolium; species Trifolium repens. The sequence continues at coordinate 35,543,720 of CP125844.1, forward strand.
ATTTTAAAGCAAGTAATTTATTTGATTAATAATCAAATTTTTATACATAATATAATTTTTTTATTTAAATTTTTAACGGCCCTCCCGAAAAAAAAATTCTGGTTCCGCCACTGCTGGGGTATAGACTACTATGATTCAATTCAAAATTTTGTTCCAATTTTTATTACCTATTTATTTGGGAAATGGATTCAGTGAAGTCGGTCTGAGTGCAGTCAGGCTGCAGTCAGCCGCTCTGAACCGTTTGATTAAAATCAGACGGCTTAGATCTTAATGTAATTTTAGTTTTTTAAAATATAAAAATTTTAACTTTAATATCTGAACCGTCTGATCTTAATCAAACGGATGTGATCGCCCCGACTGCATGTCATTGACTGCACTGAATCCGTATCCATTTATTTGTCCCTTATATTAAAATCAAAGGGAATTTACGCAGTTAATTTTTAATAATACTCTCTTTATCCTCATAATTGTTATGAAGAATATAAATTGTACTAGTAGAAAGATTGTCATTTTTAATTTTTGATGTAACTTTAATTGCACCTATAAGTAGCCTTTTATGTGAACCAAGTAGGGATGGACATGGTTTGGTTTTGGAGGAAAACCGAATCAAACTAAACTGTTTTCAAAATATATAATAACCGAACTGAACCAAACAGTTTGTCTTTAAAACCGAACTGTAAAAGTTGTTCGGTTTTATGGTTTTAAACCAAACCATAACGAACTTTTCACTAAAAAAACGAACCATTAAATCAAACTGAACCGAACTGTTAATCATGAACTGAACCAAACTATTTCAGTTTGGTTTCAAAACTGTTGGTTATGGTTCAATTTTTTTATTTCGGTTCAGTTTAGTTTGGCGGTTCGGTTTGATTTTTTGGCCCACCCTAGAACCAAGTATCAAACAAAGCACCAATTCCTACTATCTTGTTGAGCAATTTTGGCAAGAATTAAACTCCAAAAATTTAGAGAAGAAAATATAAGAATTGTTTGATTAGTTTCATTTCTTAATTCATTTGGCTATTGCCCATTCTTACATATAAGACCATCTACGATGGTCACAAAACTCAACATCCACTTTATTCACTTTTTACACTTCACATCATCTTCTCTTTCTTCCACCTACTCATTCAACACTCATTTAACTTTTACCCTCTTCAATGGTTTTTCATTCAACACTCTACCCCACCACTTTTTATTTCATATTTTTATTTAAATATAAATTTAAATTTTTATGATCACATAAAAATACAATTATCGATTAAAATTTAAATTTAAATTATACGATACAAATCATCGATTAAAATTATAATAAAAATTATCAATAAAAATTAAATTAAACTCCCGATCGCAATTATAATTAAAACAAAATTTATTTAAATAATTGATACGATACGATCATCTTAACTTGAAATTAAAATACGACACATAAGTAGTTAAAACGATACAAATAATTGTTGGAATTTTGATAATTGTTGGGATTTTGATATGTATTTGGATTATTAGAAGAATTTTGGGTGTTGAAATTATTATTGGGATCCATTTCACTAAACAAAGACTAAAACTTAAAAATAAACACTAATAGAAAGATAATAATAAGATTAAGAGAGTGAAAAATTTGATTTTTTTTCTGTGTCCAAATCAAATGAACCAAGTCTCTATTTATAGAGAAAAAAAATCATGAATTTTGGTATAAAAATAAAAAAATAAAAAAAATAATTTACAATGAAATAATTGAGTTTAAAGGTAAAAATGAGATAAAAATCCGCCCAACTAATCAGAAGAAGCCACCTGTCAAGCCATCATCTTCTCTGTCCGCCTCCCCTGCCCATCACGCGCCCTGTCGGGCCGTGCATCACACGTGCACGCCGGAACGAATTGGAACGTTACACGCGTCCCTTGCGGTTAGGTTTCAACTGTGTTGAAATGTTTCAACTCCTCACTCCTCCAACTCAACTTCAACACCCCCATTGCACTGCATTGCTGTGTTGAAGTGAATTTCAACACCCTTTCAACACTCCCATTGGGTGGACAAAAAACTAAAAAACCGAACAGAACCTCTAAATTAAACCGAACCGAAAAAGACTGAACCATAACTAATAATTTTGAAACTAAACTGAAACGGTTTGGTTCGGTTTAATGGTCCGGTGACCGGTTTACTTTAGTGAAAAGTTAATTATGATTTGGTTCAAAATCATAAAACTGAACCACTTTAACAGTCCGGTTCGGTTTTAAAGACAAACAGTTCAGTTCGGTTATTAAGAATTTTGAAAATAGTTTGATTCAGTTCGGTTCAATTTTTCTCCAAAACCAAACCATGCCCATCCTTCTAATTGTAATCTTCCAGATAGTACTCAAGTTTGTGACCCTTTCTCTTGGGCTTTTGCAATAATGGGCTGCACATTGGGTTGTTGCATATTAGATTGAGCCCAAAACTGATAGAATTCCCTTTGTTTTATAGATACACAAATTTATAGAAATTTAAAATATAGAAAATCATAGAAGTTGGTCATAAATCTTGAGTTTTATTAATGTTAACGTTTCTGTTCACAGTTGGTCATAAATCTTTTTGTACATTTTGCATAGTTGCTACAAGAAACATGACATACTTAACAACCCTGCACACATTAATTCGAAAGACAACTAACACTGAAAGAAGAGATGCAATTTTGATAATCAATCCGAGTTCTTTTTCCACATAACTGCATTTCTTCTTCGCAGTTGTAATAACGAATTCTAACTGAGGCAATTCGGTGTATAGTCAGTAAATATCAAAATATCCGTTGTGGTGAGGGTTTCTCAGCCGGAAGATCAAGTAACTCTCTAATTCCTTCACAAACCTGCATTGAAACAATGTGAAGTCCTCAAAACTCTGTACAATTATTACTACTATAGGGTAGAAATATAGTTACAGTTTTCCTCAAATATCTTCAGGGAAAATTCAATTTTGGGTCAGTTCCAAAATTATTTCAAACATTATAAACATCATGATATGGAGGGAGTACAAGCAACATCCCTTACACAAAAGGAGTACAAGCAGCAGGGATAAGGGAGTCAATAAAATGAAGAAAGCAGAGTGAATGTACCAGCTTAATTTGGGCCTTGATTGAAGCAATCAATTGAGTGTACTCCTCTATCTGCCTGCAACACACAAGTGATTCTTAAGTTTGGACATGCAGCGATGTTTTCAACCATTAAAAATAAAAATTAATTGACCATTATAAGAGATTAAAATAGGACAAAGATAAATTTGTCCCAAGATGGAGATAAGAGTTCTGTTGTTAATCCCAGACAGTGGCATGTAGAGAAAATTAGAGCAATCCCACATAATAGAAAATTCAATTGAACATTATCTTAAGTGGTTTGACCATGTATAGAAACGACTTGTAAAAGTAAGTGAAATGACGGTAGACTGGATGAACGACAGTCAAATGGTTATACTTAGAGGGAAAGCAAGATAAACTATAGGCCAAACCATTAAGAGAAGAGAAAGTTAGAGGTAAATTATGCATCTTAAAATCAAATAACATGACAAGACTTTACAACGTCAACTGAAGCTTATAGCAACTCCACCTAGTTGAAATATGTTCCGCTGTTGTAATATAAATATATCAAATTATAAATATATCTATGAACTTACGAATGTTATGTCTATTGCTGAACTAGAATATGTTGTCATATTACTAGATCATGATTATATATTTATGTTTATATAAATATCAATCACACTTTGACTATGGTTGAAAACCATTACCCAAAATTTGTTAGTCAAACTTTCAAAACAATCAACTTTTTTTTTGAACTTGTTAGATGAAACAACTCAGCCATTATTTAACTAACTCTAGTGCTGTTCATTATAAACTATTAGGCTTTCGGCCCAATGGTGTTCAAAATCCAAATCATATGGAAGGGAAAAAAGGCAAATAGGAAAGGAAAAAAATACAACATTGATCATGGTCATTATTGTTTGAGAAAGAGTAGTTTCTCTATTACTGTATTTTTCTGATATAGTAGTCAGGGCACTTCAGTATGCCGCAGTTACTAGACCATATATCAGCTATCTATTACCCATTTAACTTACAAGATTCGTTAAACCTTCAAATCTATGAAATCATGAGATTTTCCAACACATTTTTTATATTAAATATTAATTAAATTTAACACAATTACAACTTATCCAAAAAAAAGGAGCAGAAAAGTGCGACCCCGTGTGTCGACCCACATGTGTCCTACTAGTTTAGTTAATAAAGTGTGCAAGTTTATGGCTTCTCCACTTGACATTAGACCAACTAACTCAGTTAGTTAGTTTTAGACTATACTTAGTTAGCTATATGATGTATTTTAACAGAGTTGAGACAGTTAATCAATATTTCACATTTAACTTATGAAATCTCAAACGCTTTCCCTCTCTCACTCTTAATCTGAGCCCTAGAACCGATAATTACAGTCGGTTTTGATGTCAATTGAACAGTACCATTGAAGTATGTTGGAGCAAAATCTCAGTTTTGCTGCACTGCTATCACTATAGCAGTCACTGACTTGCTTCACAAGAAGGAAGATTCACACACTTGAATGGCAATGATTATGATCAATTGGAATGCACACACACTCTCTATTATTTTGTGTAGAAAACTTTTTAGAGAGAAGAAGAGAAAGAGAGCAATTTTATTAAAGCACCTTGTGGCTAAACAAAGCACAATTACAACTTATATAGAACAAAACTCAACTAACACTAACTACTCTTTCTCTACATGTAACTGAATTTTAAAACAAAAACAAAGCACAAACTAACATCCTAACTAACTTGAATTGAGTTGGTTAGGCAGTTACTTAGGAAACAAGCAACAACTTTGGCTAAATTGAATTACACATAACAAAGTAGTATCATTGTTGCGAAAATCTATAACAAAATCCTGAAAGACTACAATAAACAGATTAATTTTCCCAGCTTCAATACGGCAAGATATGTGAAACCCAAAAATTATACCTGGCTAGCTTTTCTTCCCTTTTTTCTATGAAGTTTAAGGCTTCAGACCATGTAAACTCCACATGGAATCCCATACCTATATCCACAAATATGTGTTGTGCGTTGGGCCTGTAAAGATTCAATCAAATACATAAAATATGAAAAAGATGTGGATTTCCATGGACTGGACACAAAAAAGAGAGTTAATTGTAAGGGCAGAAAGAAAAAGCACTAGCAGTGAGCTCATGATGAGCGGTTTGGTAGTTTGCGAAGGTTTTTGGGTTAAACTTCCAAGCATTGATTGTACCCTGGACCAGAGGAGGGAAGTGTCTAAACACAAGTCTTATTGTTTTTGTTTTATTATATGGTGATGACCGATGATTATTAAGATCATATATCATATATGAATGAAAATAAGTTTGATCAGATGGATAGGCAATAAAATACTCATGTAAGTCAGTTAAGTAGGATAAAGGCCGAAATGTTTAATTACTTACACTTCTGCCTGAACATAAACCTCTGACCCAATATTGACCAAAGTTCTCAGACTGGTTACACTATTCTTCTCAAGGTTTTCAATGTTTCTTCGCAAATCAGTACTGAGTGAACGAGTCAAGGGGGATTCAAACAGCACAATAGTACTTCACCATTGAATTTGTGCTAATTCTAAAAAGTAGTAATCGAGTACAAACTACTCTCCAAGCTCGGTCTACAAGTATAATGTACACGTGGTACTGTAGATTTTGAGAAATGGATGATACAACAATTTAATGTGTTAAAAATGTCATTGTCATTGTAATACTAATTGACCCTAGCAATATACATAAAAGTGAAAAAGGATACAAAATTTTCTGTTGTTCGAAGACCTTGTCCCTGCAATGAAAAAATGAGAAAAATAAGTAAACAAGATTCTGAAACCCATGAAAAAAAACAAAGTTATGCTGCAGAGTGAACTATGTATCTTCATCAAAAGTAGCTTTTGTACTTAAAGACACCATGCACTTTTAACTAGAAAAACCTAGAGATAATAGAGGAATAACATTGAAATTTATGACATACATCTATACGCATTATTTGTATACCAAGAATAAAATGCACAAAGTAAACACTATACCTCTGAGCAGTAGCATGAAGAAGATCAGGTTTTAAACGTTTATCAACAAATTCTTCATACTTTTGAATTTTCAGCTGGTGTATATTTTCCATTTGATAAGAGTCCTAGTAAAAGCATAAGCCAACGAGGAATCATTAGCTATATTAGTTAATGTATGCATACATGTAAGTTCATGCATATATTCCCAATAATGGACAACAAATATTAAAGGAATGGTACATGATCATTAAAAGGGTGTTATTATAAAGACAAATTGTAACTCGTGGTTTATTTGGGTATTTTATCAAACATGTATCGGGAATGAGACATGGTAGGTGCTGTTGCAGTTCATTCAGCTGTCATGGCTTGTTGATTGGAATTGGTTTGTGGTAGTATGTTAGCTGGTGTTGCTTGGTAGAACTCGGAACCGAGTTTTGGTAGCACCAGAAATAGATTAGTGTATCAGATATAGATTAGAGTTAGACCTTGAAGATTAATGAAGTACATAAAAAACATCTCTGGATACTCAAAGTTTCATATCCGAAGCGAGTTTTCAATAAACAGCTAGAGTTTTAGCAAAAGCAACTTCTTAAAGTTTAAAATTTGAGTTCAAAAACCACTTATATCAAGGTAATTACTACCAGCATTGTCTTTGTTTTAACCTGTTAGAGTTTTAGCAGCAGTAACCTCACTGTATTTTATGCATTGGATCTCTTCTTTTCTTACGGTAAAAAATTGAATTCATCGAAGGCAAGGGAAACTTGCACAGATATTGTTGTGATTTTGTATGATATTTTAAAAGTGGGAAGTCCTACATCACTCAAACCTTGAACTATTTTTGACTTATCATAGTGTTGGATATTGCCTTGAAAATGATGTTGTTGCAGGAAGCTGGTGTGCCCTGGTGAGGGCTCAGCAGGCAGCAGGCAACAGGCAGGGCATGTCCTCGTGAGGGCGCCAGGGCGCAGGTCTGCGGGCGCCAGGCGCAGTGGTCTCGGGTGCTGGCGCCAGGGCGCGGCCACGAGCCCTGGTGAGGACGCCAGGCGCGGACCCGCGTGGTTATATAGTTGTTTTGCGTTTTCAGGCCTTTTAAGGTGTTTTTTAGGGTTTCTAAGGCCAACATACATACAAGAGTTAATAGAGAACATCTTGGGAAGACTCTAGGGTTGGGAGAAACCTTCTATCACCTTGGAAACACTTGTTGATTGAATCTCTTGGTCACGGGGAGAGATTTGGGAAAATGGTAGAATTTAGGAAAACTCTAAGGTTGCTCTCAAGGTTTCTATTGATAGTGGAACGGAGAGGTTGCTCTCTCCCCCAGACGTAGGTTCATTAACAGCGAACTGGGTAAACAATAGTTTGTGTTCTTTATCGCTTTCACCGTTTATTCTTGTTGGTTGATTATTATTGCTTGGTCCATTGTTGTTTGGTTGCTTTGTTTGTTTTGCCCCACACACTAAAGGATTATTGGTGTGGTTCTATTAATCGAATTCACAACACATAGAATATAGCACTACGACTTTGACCCTTCAACAACTAAAGTTACATTTTGTATTCTATCTTAAAATCTAAATTGGACCTAACTCAACTTAACAAAGCCAACTTGTAAGGTTAGAGATGCTCACCACTTATAACCATAATTCATACCATATAACCATTATAATGTAGCATACATTTAGTTCCCCAATAGGTTTATAATATAACTCTTTCATATGTCAAATTTAGAAAATGAATTTAGGTGTATTTACAGTGCACCATAATTATCAATTCTATATAAACAGTTCAAAGAAACATTTCATCAAACAGTTAACGGGCATTCATGGTAAAGACATATATTTAAATGTAGAATTGCATATTGAGATGAAAATGTTGGTTAATTGAGATATAAAAGAGTGATTTAGAATTAATTAATTAATTAATTGATATGGCTGACAGTGCAATTAGGATATTGAAGTAACTGAAAAAAATAGAAGAAGCTGCATGTGGAGTGAAAAGGTGAAGTTAACGAAGAAGAATATTGTGATGTGAGGCAATGGAATTGGAGAAGATGATGATGAATAACCTGATAATGATGTAATCTTCAAATTCAAAGTTCTGTTATGCAAGAGAAGATCAATAGCCAGAAAACGTCCATGCAGCTAGCATTTGAACGCAATGAATGTTGCCGTTAGTCACTCCTACGGATGTAACTCCCTCGATATTATATATACTAGTTTCCGGACGGATTTAGATTCTCATCAATTATTCTATCATGTTTTCTTTCCAATTGTTAATCTAATGGTTCACAAATGAAAAAAAATGTTTTTTCTCTATCTTCATGAGAGAATAATTGGAAAGGATCCAAATCCGTATGGGAATCCGTGTCAAGAACGATAAAAATGTTTCTATAAATGATACTCCCTCCGTTTCTTTTTAAGTGTCCGTTTTGAATAATAACACCAAATTAAGAAAGTGTATTTTTGCACCATACTTTCCTATTATACCCCAATTTTAATTCACCAATAAAATCCTATTATTTTGCACACACTTTCTCTTCAATAAATTTAATATATTATGCACAAAAAAAAAATTAATTTGTTACGTACCAAAAAAAATATTAAAAAAAAAATTTAGTTTTCCAAATATATAACATTAATTAATTTTATTGAAAAAGATATGAGTAATTGACAAATGGTATAATTGACAAATCGTACCCTTAAAATACTAAATAGACAGTTAAATAGAAACGCAAAATTTGATATTTTTGGACATTTAAAAAGAAACGGAGGGAATACTATTTTAATATTAACTGACCAACTAAATATTTTTCACACTTTAATCAGAAATAATCTCCTTTCAAAATTTTGTTATTGAATTTTTCTTATACACACCACACCTGACATTCGAACCTGCGACCACTTGCTTAAGTAGCTTAAGTCTTTTACTAATTGGATTAATCCAAAAATCATATTAAATTTATTCAGTTAAAATTTTTTAAAAAAGGTAACCAAGATTGTGATAAAAAAAATATACATATTGAAGTTTACGTATGATGATCATCATCATCACTATCAATGATAACGTCCTTGAAGTAGAAGTCAGGATAATCAGACTGAAAGATGAAATTGGATGGTTTTGCAGTGCCAATGGTCAGAATTGTGGCCACACTTTTGCCTCGAGGTGCCTCTCCATTTTTTTCTTCGCTCTCCATTTGGATAATATTTATTCATGTCAATTTATATACCAAGTTTTTTGGGGTGTTATATATAAGGGTCTGATAATTAGTGTTTTCAACCTGTAAGGTTGATTTTGTTTTAGGGTTGGCTTCATTTGTTAAAATAAGTCTTTGGTCTAGATGTGGTAACTAATGTGCACACATATGGTACCTGAACTGAATGCCATCAAATAACACGCTTTCATTATTTGCGTGTGATCTTTTGAAAAAGATTTGTTTTGAAACAAACATATCCACGCTAGCTTGCGCGCCAAGGAACGAGCTGAAAGATTGAAAAAGATTTCGAAAAGATTTAAAAAGGCCGGTTTGTTACTAGAAGATTAAAAAAGATTTAAAACAAACATATCTATTAAAAGATTGAGTTTGTTTCTTGAAGAATACGATGGCCAGCTACCAGATCTCGTTCTATATAAAGGAAGACTGAAGACTTGTTTTACTCACTGAATTTAGAATTATATTTCCTAAGTCTTTAGAATTCAGTCTTTGTCCCTTTTGTTTCTTGTTTCCATTGAGACTTGAACTAGGGTTGTATTTAGCTCTTAAGCTTTTAAGCACAGAGCTGTTCCTTTCTTGCTTCTAATTTGAAACAAGAATTGAACTTTGAATCACTCAAAGCTTTGAAGCACGAGTTGGTTCTTTAGGTTAGGAGTGCGTCTCCATCATTGAGTTTGTTATTTAAATCCTTGTGGGTTGCAAGGTAGGTTATACGAAGTGACCAGAGGTTGTCATATCTAGGGAGGACCTAGGTAGAATTAGCACGGGTAGTGTCTAAGTGATAAGTTGTAAACTGGGACTGTTTAGCTTTGAATTGGAACTATCATAGTGGATTCATTCCTGGATTGGTATCCCCTAGATGTAAGTGATTTGCACTGAACTGGGTTAACAAACTCATTGTGTTTTTTTATCTTCTGCACTTTATTTTCCTTGTTCATCAAGTTATCGCATGTTTATGATGTTGGCATATTAGGAAACACATCATATACCTAAACCCTAACGTGCTCCACATCACGCCGCACATCTACCGGAATTTCAATTGGCATCAGAGCAGGCACCCTGTTCTGTTTAGGGTGAGCTACAGGGAAGATACTTTCCGGAACCATGGACAAGGATGAGACTTTGGTCAGCAAACCACCTCCTCTGGATGGCACTAACTATGACTACTGGAAGTCACGCATGGCTGCTTTCTTGAAATCCATTGATAGTAGAACTTGGAAAGCAGTGCTAAGAGGTTGGGAACATCCCAAAGTCAAGGATGCTAATGGAGCTGATACAAAAGTACTCAAACCAGAAGAAGATTGGACTCCAGCAGAAGATACTCTTGCTCTTTGCAACAATAAAGCTTTAAATGCATTATTCAATGGAGTTGACAAAAACATGTTCAGACTCATCAAACAATGTATTGTTGCCAAAGATGCTTGGGAGATACTCAAGACAACTCATGAAGGGACCTCCAAGGTAAAAAGCTCAAGACTTCAACTTCTCCACTCAAAATTTGAGAATCTCAGAATGAAGGAGGAAGAGACTATTTATGAATTTCACATGAATATTCTTGACCTTGCAAACTCCTTTGATTCCTTCGGAGAAAGGCTGTCTGATGAGAAGTTGGTAAGGAAAATTCTTAGATCTTTACCAAAGAGGTTTGACATGAAGGTCACAACAATTGAAGAAGCTCAAGACATTGCTAGCATGAAAGTTGAAGAAGTTGTAGGCTCTCTTCAAACCTTTGACATGAACTTCAGTGATAAACTTGAGAAGAAAGGGAAAAGCATAGCCCTTACCTCCAACAATGACAGTGAGGAAGTTGATGAAGAAGACCTCTCAGATGATATAGCTCTACTTGGAAGACAATTTAATAAAATCTTAAAGAATATGGGAAGAAGATCAAGGAGCAATGTGCAGCACATCCAGTCTGACATCAGCAAACAAGGAAACACTTCAAAAACTGAAACTGATGACAAAGGTGTTCAATGTCATGAATGTGAAGGCTATGGTCATATCAGATCTGAATGCGCTACCTACTTAAGGAAACAAAAGAAGGGGATATTCGTAAGTTGGTTTGATGAAGATGAATCTGAGAATGAGTTGGTGAATAAAGCTTCCAATCATGTGAGTGCCATGACTGGTGTGTGTTTTTCTGATAATGACTCATGTGATGAAGATCTCACTTATGATGAACTAGCCTCAGCATACAAAGAACTATGCATCAGAAGTGAGGAAGTATGTAGAAAAAATACAGAACAAGAGATTGTCATTAATCAACTTAAGTCAGAAAAATCAACAGCTGAAGAATAAAGGGCTATGATTGATCAACTTAAGATGGAAGAACAAAAGCTACATGCAAAAGTAACCAACCTTGAAGATGAAGTCAAGCTAATAACTTCTAATTTGGAAATCATGACCAAGACTGTTAGGATGCTTGGTACAGGAACAAAGAAGCTTAATGAGTTTCTTAGTATCAGAAATCATGCTAATGATCCAACTGGGGTAGGTTATGGCAAAATTTACAACAATGAAACCCTAGAATCAAACTTTGTTCCTGCTCGAAACAGATCTGACTTCAAGATGTTACCACATCCGAAATCAGAGAACAAAAGAAAATCCACTTCCTTGAAGTGTCACTATTGTGGTAAGTATGGCCATATCAAATCCTTCTACTATAAGCTCTATGGTTATCCAAAGAAGAAGCCTCAATCTAGAGCATATCAAAGAATGACCAAGAAAAAATGGAAGCCAAAAGGCAAAGTAGTTGCTCATATAGCTCACACACTCTTCAGAGCCTCATCTAAAGAAGATTGGTACTTTGATAGTGGCTGTTCCAGACACATGACAGGAGAAGAAAGATTTCTGGTAGACATCAAGTCATGTACTTCAAGTTATGTGACCTTTGGTGATGGTGTTAAAGGACAAATCATGGGAGTTGGGAAACTAATCAACAATGGTTTGCCCAAGCTTGACAATGTTCTGTTTGTCAAAGGACTGAGAGTCAATCTAATCAGTATAAGCCAACTATCTGATCAAGGCTGAAAGTTGACTTCTCAAAGAGTGAGTGTCTGGTCACTAATGACAAAGGTGAAATATTAATGAAAGGAGCCAGATCAAAAGAAAACTGCTACTTCTGGGTTCCTCAAGAAACTACTCAGTCTACCACATGTCTTATCAGTAAAGAAGATGAAGCAAGACTATGGCACCAAAGTTATGAGCATCTAAGTCTAAAGGGAATGAAGAAACTTGTTCCTAAAGAAGACATTAGAGGGTCACCAAAGCTCACTATTGAAGAAGGAGATATATGTGCACTACTACAAAATATACATTTGGTTTAGGCTTTTTACATCAGGTAATGATATATTATATGTGAAAGGGGACAAGGTGGCAATCCTGTAATTAACATGGAAATATATTATAAGGATTTTATATATGTCCAATTTCCACCGATGTAAAATCCTTCTTTCCCAAATATCATCTTTCCCTAACGCGCGCAAAATCACTCAGTCCCTCTTTTTTTCTCTCACACGAAGAACCCTAAACCCATGCTTTCTCACTCAGTCACTCTTTCTCTCTCAATCCTCACCGAACCTCTCTTGTTTCTCTCATAATCCTCACCGAACCTCTCTTGTTTCTCTCATAATCCTCACCAAACCCTCAATCGCCTCTCAATCGTATCTCAATCGCCTCTCTCATTCACGAAATTGAGTCTCTCAATCTCTCTTGCGCGACAGATTTCGTGAGTTGCTTCGTGAGTTGCTTCTCATGATTTCGTGAGTTGCTTCTCTCTTTCTTTAGGTTCGTGAGTTGCTTCTCTTGCTTTAGGTTCGTGAGTGGTATCTCTCAATCTCACCGACCCTCTCTTGATTTTGCGCAACAGATTTGTGTTCAACAACAACGACAGATTTGTGTTCATTACTCAGAAACCCTAGGTGAGTTTCTACTGGATTGTAGTGTTGTTTCTAATTTTAGTTTTAATCTTAATTTTTGCTGATTTTTGTTTTGTGAGCTGCTTTTGGTTATGGTGTTGAGTTTGGACATTTATTTGTTTTGTGAGTTGCTACTGGATTGTACTATTTTATATCAAAAAGAAGTATAAGGGAAAAGATAAATCCAAAAGAAAAAGAGAACAATGTTTCTTCTGTATTCATTAATTTATGATATGTGCTTATAAATGTTTTTATGAATAGTGTTATGATAAAATAGTTGTTTTGATATGACACTATAGCATTAATGTTTTTGGTTGTGCTGCTGCCTGTTTTGGTGTTGTTTTGGCTGCACTGTGCCTCGGTTTTGTGTTGCGAGTACTGCTGCCTATTTTGATGTTGTTTTGCTGCACATTGCCTTGGTTATGTGCTGCTGTTGTGTGTTTTATCTTGGTCCTGTGCGTGGATCTGCCTATTTTGACGTTGTTTTGCTGCACATTGCCTTGGTTATTTCTGTTTTGCTGCACATTGCTTTTTATCTTGGCCCTGTTGTGTTTTTCGTTGCTTATTTCTGTTTAAGACCCACCTTCGCCGTACTTCTCTTTCCCTCCCTTGGTATTTCTCTTGCCTTGGTTTGAGCCTTCTATGATTAATTTTGCAGTTTGGATGACCACTGCAAAATTGCTTGTATTTTTAGTTTTTTACCTTATATGATTTAATGATTTAACTTTGCAATTTTACCTTATGTGTGTCCACAGGAACTTGAGGATCCCCTCATCATAATCCACTAAAAGAAAATCCCAAGTATAAATGGCAAAGTTAAAGTATTAGAGTTAGCCTAAAAAGTAAGTAATATTGTATTCATCATATTACATTGAATTGTTAAATATTGATATGATAACTCATATGAAACTTGATTCTTATTCCTCTCTTTAAGAATAAGAAATGGACGCTAACAAACAATTTGTATTCCTCTCTTTATGAATAACATATATGTTATGAATTTTGATTCTTATTGCGTTGTTTATTTTATTAGATCAGGGCAGAAAACCTTAAACGCAAATCTCTTTCACGAAGCTCATTCACCAAGTTCAAAGTCAGTCTCTATTTTGCAAGGTACAGATTCAATTACAAGTTTCTATTTCACAGTTTCTGTTTTTATTTTTCTTTCTATTTCTTAGTTTATATTTCTTTGTGTTGAATGTAATGGATTTTAACGTTTAATGTGTGTCGGTCAAGTTTATGTAATGTTAACGCCTAATAGTAATACCTCCAACCTTTTGTCATAACTAAATTTTTGTGATATCAGTGAAAATATTCATGAAGTCTAATAGTGTCATTATCTTGTCAAATATGAACATAATTTTGTTAGTAGCAAGTTGCTTCCAATATAGGTAAAAGTAACCTTACTTACTCTTCCTTTCACCACATATATATATATATATATATATATATATATATATATATATATATATATATATTAAATCTAAAAAAGCTTCATCCACATTTAAATGTTACTCTACTTAATTCTCAACCTCACAATAATGTGAAATGTACTTTTTACCGGATGTGGAATCGCTTTCCGGAACTAGTGATTTATATGTGTCCTCATAGTTGTTTTGGCAATTTAGTTATGGCTCAAGCATGTTCCTTTGTAGGATATCTTGTCCTTGAATAGTTTCTAGTCACTTAATTTTGTAGGAGTGACAATGCTTTAACTTAGTATACATTAATTTCGGAACATAGGTATGGATCGTAGTTGGATGAGAGCTAATCGATTAAGTTCTGAGTACAAACAAGGAGTGATAGAATTTCTAGAGTTTGTTGAAAGTAATATTGAAAAAGATCTTCCTCCTCCTAAAAGTAATGCTGAAAAAAGACCTGTGCTTATTCTATGTCCATGTGTTCATTGTGGAAATCAAGAACCAAAACGCAATAGGAAAGAAATCATGACTCATCTAATTTGTGATGGGATTTGTCAAAATTATACACAATGGATATGGCACGGTGAAGAAGTAGCAATGCCAAGTGTGTCCTAAAGAGAAAATATTAGTGTAGATATGGACGATCGCCTGGAAGACATGATGCGTGATATTGGAGAAGATTCGTTTAAGAGGGCACATGTGTATGATACTTTATGTAGTGACAAAGATAAACCTTTGTACCCGGGATGCACAAATTTTACACGTTTGTCAGCGGTGTTAAAATTGATTAATTTGAAGGCAAATAATGGGTGGAGTGACAAAAGTTTCACTGAATTACTTGAATTGTTGATACAAATGCTTCCAGAAGGTAACGTGATGCCAAATCGTTATTACGAGGCGAAGAAAGTATTGTGTCCGATGGGTTTGGAGTATGAAAAGATACATGCATGCCCTAATGATTGCATACTGTACAGAAAGGAGTTTGTAGAGTATGATCATTGTCCAAAATGCAAGGCGTCACGCTACAAAAAGAAAGATGGTGATTCTAGTGATGGTGAGGTGACCAAAAAAGGTCCTCCCGCGAAAGTGGTATGGTACCTACCAATAATTTCAAGGTTCAAGAGATTGTTCGCTAATGCAAATGATGCAAAGAATCTTAGATGGCATGCGGATGAGAGAAAATGTGATGGACAAATTCGCCACGTAGCTGATTCTTTGCAATGGAAGAAAATTGATTCTTTGTTTCCAAATTTTGGCAAAGAGTCGAGAAACCTTAGACTTAGACTTGCTACCGATGGAATGAATCCGTTTGGTAATCTAAGTACTAACCATAGTTCATGGCCCGTTCTCCTGATGATTTACAACCTATCTCCTTGGTTGTGCATGAAGCGTAAATATATTATGTTATTGATGATGGTTTTGGGCCCAACACAACCAGGAAATGACATAGATGTTTATCTAAGTCCCTTGATTGATGATTTAAGACTGTTGTGGGAGGAAGGAGTGGATGTTCTTGATGCATATTCTGGTGAACAATTCAATATGCGTGCCATGTTGTTTTGCACCATCAACAACTTTCCGGCATTTGGCAATTTGGCTGGGTATAGCGTTAAAGGGAATCATGCGTGTCCTATATGTGAAAAGGACACATGTTACCGTCAACTGAAAAATGGAAAGAAGACTGTTTATCTTGGCCATCAAATTTTTTTAAAGCGATATCATCCATATCGTAGATTGCGGAAAGCTTTCGATGGAGACCAGGAGTATGGTGTTGCTCCAAAGCCCTTAACCGGAGAGGAAGTTTATCAACGACAACGAGGCATTAATGTTGTCTTTGGAAAGTGCCAAAAGAAGTCTACTGTGAAAAATATATGGAAAAAGAGGTCGGTGTTCTTTGATCTTCCATATTGGTCTAGTCTTGATGTAAGACATTGTATTGATATGATGCACGTGGAGAAAAATGTATGTGATAGTGTAATTGGGACACTTCTCAACATTCCAGGCAAGACAAAAGATGGTGCACATGCTCGCCTGGATATGGATTTGATGAATATACGACAAGAGTTATTACCACAAACAATAGGTAATAAAACATATTTGCCTCCAGCATGTTACACTTTATCTAAAGACGAGAAAACAAGTTTTTGTAAGTGTTTACAAAGTATCAAAGTGCCGCAAGGTTACTCATCAAATGTCAAGAAGCTTGTATCAATGAAAGATCTCAGATTAATCGGCTTAAAATCTCATGATTGTCATGTGTTGATGCAACAACTACTACCCGTGGCTATTCGTGGGATATTGCCTGACAATGTTAGGAAAACTATAACTAGGCTGTGCTTATTCTTTAATGCAATATGTTGTAAAGCCATTGATCCATCGAAGTTAGACGAGTTGGAAAACGAGGCTGCAGTTATCTTGTGTCAATTAGAGATGTATTTCCCTCCTTCATTTTTTGACATTATGGTTCACTTAATTGTTCATCTAGTACGGGAGATTAGATTGTGTGGTCCCATTTATTTAAGGTGGATGTATCCAATAGAGCGATATATGAAGATCCTAAAAGGGTATACAAAAAACCCGCACCGTCCGGAAGCATCGATTGTTGAGAGATACATTGCAGAAGAAGCTATTGAGTTTTGTTCAAACTATTTGTCAGAGGTGGATGCTATAGGGGTTCCCAAGTCTCGTCATGATGGAAGATGTGAGGGTGTGGGTACACAAGGTTTAAATGTCAAGAGCATGCGTTTTGAGGTAGTTGTTCAAGCGCATTTGTATATATTGAATAATACTGCTGAAGTTCAACCTTACTTATCTGCTCACAAAAGCATCATAAAGGAAAGGTACCCCAAGATGAATGAAAGAGGGTTGTTAAAAGAGCATAATAAGAGTTTCTCTGAGTGGTTTAAAGAAATAATTGCTAATGATGATAGTGCTTCTGATACAATTAATTGGTTGTCATATGAGCCTAAATGTAATATAATAACTTGGAGTGGTTATGATATTAATAAAACTTCATTTTATACAAAATCAAAGGATGACCGTAGTACCATGCAAAATAGTGGGGTTATGATTGTGGCCGAGTCCATGCACTTCTCTAGTTCCAAAGATAAGAACCCAGTTATGGCATCTACACCCTACTATGGGGTGATTGAAGAGATTTGGGAGGTTGATTACGTTATGTTTAAAGTGCCTGTATTTAAATGCAAATGGTTTGATATCAACAATGGTATAAGAATTGATGAATTAGGATTTACACTGGTTGATTCCTCCAGGTTATCTTATACGGACGAACCTTTCATCATGGCATCCCAAGCAAAAAAAGTGTTTTATGTCAAAGAACCTTTTAATGAAAGGTGGTCGGTGGTTCTACAAGGAAAAAATGTGCATAGTAGTGATGAAAATCAAGATGCAAATCTTGATGTTTCCGAAACTCCTCCTTTCTCAACAAATGTGCCTACCTTCATAGAAGAAAATGAAGATGATGATGTGCTTGCTATTCGTATAGATCATGTAGAAGGGACATGGGATAACTAATGTGCGATGGTTTATTTTTCTATCCTAGGGTGTTGGAGCATTTTTGTGGGGGCTGGCTGTAATTTTTTAGGCTGCTGCAGGGTGCACTTTTGTGCTACTGTTGTTGTTTTTAGGCTGCTGTAATTTTGTTTTTAGGCTGCTGCAGGATGCACTTT
Organism: Trifolium repens; assembly: GCA_030408175.1. Lineage (NCBI taxonomy): Eukaryota > Viridiplantae > Streptophyta > Magnoliopsida > Fabales > Fabaceae > Trifolium > Trifolium repens. The sequence continues at coordinate 35,562,011 of CP125844.1, forward strand.
TGCGCTACTTTTGTGTAATTTTTTAGGCTGCTGTAATTTTGTTTTTAGGCTACTGCAGGATGCACTTTTGCGCTACTTTTGTGTAATTTTTTAGGCTGCTGTAATTTTGTTTTTAGGCTGCTGCAGGATGCACTTTTGCGCTACTTTTGTGCAATTTTTTAGGCTGCTGGCTGTAATTTCTTAGCTTAACCCATTTATTGTACTCTCTTTTTGCCCTCTTGTACTTGTTGTGCTTGAGTGAGCCTTAATAAATTTGTTGTTTAAAAGAAAAAATAAGTTTAGTACATTTGTGCATTTAGATTTAATTAGATATTTCTTTTTCCAATTTCATTTTTTGTGCTTAATTTGATTTTGACATGTTTTTATTTTGTATAAACAGAGCCATGGATGATTCAACCGACGTCCCTTCTTCATCTAGTCAACCTAGATCAACAAGAGTTAGAGGTCCCACTTCGATGGCACAAATTACCAAAGTTCGTCAAACGGGTGTAAAGATAGCTGTCGAGTTTCATCCAAGAACCCATGCATGTATTGGTGATCGTAAAAACGCTGCAACTTTTAGGAGCTATGTAGCATTTCTTGCTCGATCTAAATGTAGTATTTTGAAGGATGAATGGAAAGACATAAATAGTAATATAAAAGATGATATTTGGATTGATGTTCAGGTATTTTAAATTCAGCAATTTTTTATATTTTATAATCATGTACTAACAACATATGTCATATACTAAATTTTTTATGTATATATATGTAGGGTTATTTTACTATTCCACAATGTGAAGATCCAAAAAAGGATCGTTTGAAGGATGAATGGATTAGATATGCGGGAGATCGATGGAGAGGTTTTAAGACACAACTCACAACAAAGAATATTACAAAGGCCAAACCAACTACCCGTCCTCCATTTCTCATGTATGATTATATTACAGAAGCCATATGGAAAGAGTTTGTGAAGTCTCGAGATACCCCTGAATTTAAGGTTAGTAGAAATATGGAAATAGTTTTTGTTCATAACATTTTTATTATGTTTAGTAAATAAATTTAGTGATTAGTAATTGTTTGAGTTTATAATAGGAAAAAAGTCAAAAGGGTAGGGAAAATGTGGCTAGGAATGTTTACAAACATGTAATATCTCGTGGAGGATATAGCTTGCTTGAGGAAAAAATGAAAATTGAAAGGAAATTATCGAGAGATGATTCCACATTAACCGATGATGATCGTAGTCCATCTCCACCGCCACGTGAAGAAAAATGGAAGAGAGCACGACAAAAGAAAGGGGGAGAATACACAACAAAGGAAGTAGAAGTTGTTGCTGAGAAAATTGTAAGTAAAATTTGGAAAATACTTCAAGTATATATCATTATATTTATGATTAATATAAATTATTGAAATTACTTGCATTTTGTAGGATTCTTTAGTTGAAGAAACTAAAAAGGGTGCCTTTGTTCCGGATGGACGTAACGATATCTTAACAACAGCCATTGGGACATCTGAGCATGGTGGTCGTGTTCGTGGTGTTGGAAAACACCATAAACTCAGCACTTTCTTTGGAAGGTCGTCTTCACGTCAACAACACGATCATATAGATGTTCAAGAGGAACTTGCACAAATTAGATCTGATTTTGATCATAAGTTGGCTGAAGAGCGTAAGGCGATGCAACAAACTTTTTTGGAGACACTTAAGTCTATGGGTTTCTCCCAACCCTTAGAAACAAATAAAGAAGTTGTACAAAATTGTCAAAAAGTTGTTGTCGATGGAAGCGCAAAAGCAAGTTGTTCTGCTGCAAAAGGAAGCGCAAAAGAGGGTGAACTTGATGCTGTTCAGAAGTTGTGTGTCATGCTTCTACAATCGGGTGACGACCATTTGGCATTAACATTAAGTCATTGTAAGATTGCCATGAATTTTCACGTATCAGCTAAGTGTATTAGAGAGCTGTTGATGGGTTTTCATTGGCTTGACTTGGGGATTCTTCAAGTTTGGTGCACGTAAGTAAATTTTCTTATTTACTACTATCAAAATGTTATACCAACTCTCATCATATCACTTGAATATTTAATGTTTATTTTAATATTATCCAGGTATATTCATTGTATATGTGTTGAAAAAAAAATCTCGGAAATGTATGGATTTATGGACCCTGCTGTGTTGTGTTATCGTGATAATGTGGCAAAAACTCAATCAGCTGTTAAAAAATACATAAAAGATAAGTTACGTGATGAAAACAGAGTGTGTCACTTACTACCATTTAATCATGGGTAAGTTTGTATGAATTTGTATTTTCTAGCTCTTATTTAATTTTGATAACATAGATATTAATAATCACTAATATAATTTTTCTTCCATGCACACTTACAGAGGACATTGTCAGTTAATAATCCTTATTCCAAAAAACAATATTGTGGTCGTTCTTTGTTCACTACATTGGGATCTTAATGAAACAATGAAGAAAATTGTTACAGAGTAAGTTTATCTTTTATGTGGCTTTAATTTGTTATATTATCCTATAAACATAAATTGTTACAAAAGTAAGTTTACATTTATGTCACTTTATGTGGATTTTTTTTTCTTCTAAATTAGTGCTTTTGGAGTTTATCAAATGGCTAACGGTAATAGAAAGAAGGCTAATTGGCTTTATCCCAAAGTAAGTGTGGTGTAAATTTTAACTGAGTTACTTTTTTGATAAGTATTTACTATAATTATGCATTTCATTTGTAGACGAGGCGACAACCTAACTCGAACGACTGTGGATACTATGTAATGAAAAATATGTTGGACATTGTCTCTGCTAATATAACTGATTCTTGGGTGGAGGTAATAAAAATATGTTTGGACATTATTTAACTTAATGTGTATTTTTCAAAGAATAACTTTATATTGTTATTTATTTATTGTAGATATTTAACGACCCACAAATGTTAACAAACGATGAATTGTATGATTTGCGACTCCGTTGGGCAACATGTTTTCTGGAGTTATATGGAGATTAAGATTTATCTGGTGAGTTATATTAAATTGTTTATATATGTCCGATTTGAGTTATATAGGTAATGTAATTTATGTGTCGTGATAAAATTGCAATCGTGAATTAGTAAATTGCAATTTCTGTCTATATATGTTAGACTGTCATTAAACCATGCATGAGGCTACTATATTGCTATTTGCAAAGCACAAGGCTTAAGAAAAGAAATGTTTTAATTCCTAGACTGTGCTGTGTTTTCTGGTTTTTAGGTGTTGCTGGTGTGGTTTGGTGCATGTTGCTGCTGCTGGTGTGGTTTGGTGCATGCTGCTGCTGGTGTGGTTTGGAAAGAAATGTTTTGGTATTAGAGAGGACTTAATTTAGTATTTCTAGCTATTAGGGAGGACTTAATTTAGTATTGCTAGCTATTGTTTTGGTGCATGCTGTATGCTGTTATTAGGGAGGACTTAATTTAGTATTGCTAGCTATTATTTGGTGCATGCTGCTGCTGGTGTGATTCTGGTGAAATTTTAAATCACTTGTGTTTGTAGAAATGTTATAACCTTTGCTAGCTATTATTTTGTTGCAATGATAATTGAGTTTCGAACAATTATTATTAGAGTTATATATATGTTTGTGGTATGTGCGATGATATGGAAAAAAATTAGGTACCAAATTGTGGTTTGTGTGATGATATGGAAAAAAATTTAGGTACTTTGTTTATGATAAATTATGTGCCAAAACCGAAAAAAAAAAATCAAGATTTCACATCAGTTTTACTACATCACCGAAGTGATATAGTGGCTTTTCACATCGGCATAAAGGGGAACCCGATGTGATATACATTTGTTTTTAATAAAATAAAATTAAAGGTAAGATTTCACATCGGATATAATTAACAACGCATGTGATAACTTAGTTTTCACATCGGGTGGCCAACCGATGTTAAATGTGCCAGACTTATTACATCAATGGTCTTTACATCGGACCATGACCCGATGTAAAATGTCATATTGGCCCGATGTTAAATCCCTTTTCTGTAGTAGTGGTGGTAAAGGTCAGATTGACAAGAAATTCCAGAAGTTACATCCAATCCTTCAACAATAGGCGACATCTAAAGTTCATGATGTGGAAGCTTATGTGGTCACATCAGTCTCCAAACCTGAAGACTCAAGGTTGATAGGCTATTAGGATACTGTTTGGGCTGACAGTGTAGATGATTGGAAGAGTACCTCAGGTGTATGTTTCTTTCTACACAACAACCTAATACCATGGTTCAGTAAGAAACAAATTTGTGTAGATCTTTCCACAGCTAAAGTTGAGTATGGTACAGCAGGAAGCAGTTGTTCTCAATTGCTTTGGATGAAGCAGATGATGAGTGAGTACAATGTGGAGCAAGATGGGCTCACATTATATTGTGACAATAAGAGTGCTATAAATATTTCCAAAAATACTATCCAACATAGTAGGACTAAGCACATTGATGTCTGTCACCATTTTATTAGGGATTTAGTGGAAGATAATCTTGTGACCTTGAAGCATGTAGCCACAGAAAATCAATTGGCTGACATATTTATAAAGACTTTGGATGCAAGTAAGTATGAGACATTAAGGGGCAAACTTGGTATTTACCTTCTTGATGATCAATAGCAACTAATGCTATTCAAGCGTGCAACGGATACCTGCCTTTCCCTCCGTTTATTAGTACACGCAATTCAAAGGCAATCATCACAAGATTCTCTCAACGGTCATCACTCCCTATATCAAGGCTATCTCCTCTTTCACGCAAACACTTCAACATCTCTCTATTTTTCGCTTTGCTCTCACAACGATCAAACCCTATTTGCCTTCAACTCTCTTTTTCGCAACTCATCTCACAATCCAATTTTCACCATGTCTACTGCTACTCAAACATCTCAACAAAACTCTGCTCCATCATCACCAAACCCTAATCAAGAAATTGATTCAGGTGCGATCATCACTAATGCAGTTCCTGTTTCAATGGTTTCTCCAACAAGCATCAAGAGAGGACTTCGCGATCAAAGAAGAAAATTACTAATATTGCAGAAGAAGAAACTGTAACTCCTCCTCCCTATGTTGAGAAATCAAAGAAAAAGAAGAAGAAGAGCAAGAAATCAAAGGTTGAGACTTCCAAGACTGCTCACACCATGGAAAGTCTTTATCTTGATCCCATTGGTAATAAAACTGCAGAACCTGAAAAGACAGGTGATGAAGACCAACGTGATCCTACTCACACCTTGGAGATGTTCAGCAAGATTGCTGCTAAAAAGATCACAGAAGACAAACGCCACCCCATGACTCAGAAGATCATCAATGATGTCCTTAGGGAGATCAATGATGCTGATGGTGTGCGAGATGTTGACACATCTTTGGCACTGTAACACCCTAACCCCATAAATTAAAATTACTTAACTTTAAATTAATGAATACATATAGAATCAGGGTATACAATTTAAAACAAGGCATACATGCATATATCATATATATATATATATATATATATATATATATATATATATATATATATATATATATATATATATATATATATATATATATATATATATATATATTAATGGATAACCAAATTAAAGTCATGCATCTTAAGACATAATCATCATACATCAACTTAAGTCCTAACAAAATAGATAAATAAGTATCAACCTATCCATGTAACCAACATGGATATAATAAGTAGCATAGTTCAAACAACCATAAGAACAATTCATGCTCAAAACATTCGAATAAGGAAAACGTCTACCCGACTCGATGTTACAAATATCAGAGCATCTACTTATTACAAACCAACTAAAATAAGTCTAACTAGGAGAAGCATAAAGCTTGACTCCTCACCACTAGCAAGCAAAAGCGCAGACAACGCTAATCCGTCGAAGCTAAATCCTCACCCTGCACACCTGAACCCCCAAAGGTTCAGCATATACACAAAACAGAGAGTTAGTAAGGAATCCCACAAAATAATGCAAGTATATCGAATACTATACATTTATAATAATTAAATAAGGAAAATGCAATATTCACATCACATAAGAAATTTGCATACATTAGTTGTATATAGTTCAAGTATCAATTCAATTAATACAACACAACTTTATCAATTAACATAATCAATCCACATATCAATGACATATAACAAATCAATGGATAACCAAGAATGTCATTTACCAAATTATTACACATAAATAATCAACTTCATCTCCTAATGCAAACTAATGCAAGAAATTCATGAATGCTCCCTAGCATTCCTCTAATGTATGAAGGTACCTTGTCATTTCGTTAGAAAACTTATTCTAACTATATTTTAACCACCTCGTTAAAATATTCCGTATTTTAGTCACCTCACTAAAATACCTGCTCATCATGCATATATGAATGCATGAATGTAATCATCGACTCATGAATATAATCAATTCATTTCAAAATAATATAATAATCATGCACTTCAACCTTAAGTACATTATCTCCATCAAGTTTAGTCAAATTACACATATTAATGATATAATATAACCATAGGTATCATATTTTCAAGAAAAACATAAGTTTCAGGTTTGAGTAACTCGCCCGGCGAGCTCACAGCTCGCTGCAGCGAGTTAAGTCAGAGAGCAACAGGTGAACTCGTTGTCAGCTCGTCCTGCACTCGCTGCAGCGAGCTTGACAGCACCAGCTCACTCTGTTCTCGGGTTTTTGCTGCAATGATCCAAAATCTTGAAATTTCAACATACCAATTCGCAAAATTAACAACTTTATACATATATAATCATAACCGACAAAAGTGGACTCACCGCCAGTCCAAATAAACTTGTATTTTTCAAACCAGTTTGAGCAATGAATGCCATGGATGGGTTTAGTTGTGTACAAGTGTTTCTCTTTCTTGCCCTTCCAGTTTCTTCTTTAGAGAATAGAGGTGCTTGTTCTTTTGAATAGACCAAACAGAGAGGTTTTTTAGGGGCAATCGGTGACGGAAAAGCAGAGTATTGTATATTAAAGAGACAATACATGCAATGATTGATTTTGCCATTCAAAAAGAGTTAGCGGCTCAATTTGTTGTTTGTTTGTCTTGCATTAAAGTGTAATTATACTATATATATATATATATATATATATATATATATATAAGGAGGGATCAAATTATACCGGTATAACATTCACTCAATAATGATTTAACGAATTTAAATTTTACAAAATTCATCGTTTGATTGGAAGATTATATCATATAGATCATCAATTTTTAATTTTATAAAAATCTAAAATCATTTGATATGATATTGAGACTCGTCAAGATTAACGGTATTTAATAAAAACGCATAAATCGTTATTCTTGATGTGTCTCAATAATATATCAAATGATTTTAAATTTTTATAAAATTAAAAATGGATGATCTATATGATATAATCTTCCAATCCAACGGTGAATTTTGTAAAATTTAAATTCGATAAAGCGTTATTGAGCGGTGTAACATTAAAGTAACGTTACACCGATGTAATTTGATTCCTCCCATATATCTATTACTATATATAAAGAGGATACACATTTTTGGGATAACTTTTTTATTATTCCTATTTTACCCTTAAAAAAAGTACCAAAAAAAAATTAAACACAACTTCCACATAAAAGTAGGTTTTCAGTTTTTTTATAGTAAATTTTTTTTTTCTTCTTAATAACTAACTACAACAAAAAATGAGGTTAATTAATTATCAATTAACTAAGTCCAATAAAAAAAGAGATTAAGTAGTTATTTATATTTGCACAATAGAGAATATCGATCATAGCAAACAAAAAAAAATCGATCACACAAACGGGCACAGAAGACTAATATATATAAATCTATTATATGTAATAAGCGACAAGGATTTCAAATCTCTCTTGCCACTTGGCGTATTCAAAATAACCCTGCTCTTATAACGATTTAGCCTTCAATACTATAATTATGCCAATTTTTAAAATAAATAAAACAATAAAGACGTTTTTAATTACTGATTCCTCTGATTGTGGTGTTTTTATTAAGGCTATATTTACCTTATTTTTCTATAAATATAACCACCGATTGTAACCATTTTGTCACAAAACATTTATCTTACTTCTACAAATTTCAATTATTTTTTTTCTCTCTAATCACTGATTTTATCTTCTTTTTTATTGTTATTTGTGTTTTTGATTCTTTGATGTTTGTTTTCTTTTTGACATTTTGAGTTTTTTTTTATCTATTACTAGGATTTCCAAACTTGGAGGTCAAAGTGGCACACACATGAGAGGATGAGACCAATCACAGGGGTAAGTGGTGAAGATCAATTTTAGATTACAAAAAGATTTTATTTATTTTTTAAAAGTTCACTAACTGATCAAAGGATTAGCTAAAAATAACAAAATATTGCATATATATAATTTTTACGGGACCTAACTTATATGCATATATTAATACATGAGTCTTTTTTTTTTTTAAGAAAATTATATGAGATTATATTTATAGTCATTTATTAATACAAGGATTTTTTTTTGTAATTTAAACGGGACTTATACCTATACTCATATATTAATATTAATTTGAGATTATTTTTTCTAATTTATATGGGACTTATATTTATTCTCATATTTTATTATGGGGCCTTTTTTTTTCTTTGTAATTGCTATAGGGACCTATATTTATAACCATATGTTAATATACGGGATCTATTTATTCTTTTTATTTTGTAATCTATAAGAGACCTACATTTATACTCATAAATTATTTGTGACTTATTTCTTTCTAATTTATGAGTATGTGTATTCCTACTCATTAATATGAGGAATGTCTTTTATAATTTATATGAGACATATTTATATATTAATAGAGGAATCTATTTTTTTATAATTTATACGTGGCCTATATTTATACTTATATATTAATATAAGAAACTATTTCATTGTAACTTATATGATGGACTTAAATTTTAATTTATAAGAACCTATATTTTTACTCATTTATTGATATGGAATTTTTTTTTACTCAGAAATTAATATTTTTTTGCCAAATATATAATGTTTTCATAAATTAATAAGAAATTTAAGTTTTTAGTCTAAAGTAAAATATATTAAAATGTTGTGAATAAAATAGAAGAGCAAGATATGAGAGATAGAGAGAATGAAAGTATATTCTTATTATGACTTTCAGGTGTGTCAAATACAAGAGGATGATGGTCCTATTTATAGGACAAGAGTAGGAGACAACCAAATCTACTCATTAATGGACATTCACTCAATAATCAATATTATTCATAACACTCCCCCTTGAATGTCCATTGAGGATATGTCTCGTTAAAACCTTACTAGAAAAAAACCCAGTGGGAAAAAATTCTAGTGAAGGAAAAAAAGTACAATATCCTTTTGTGTGAATTACATGATATAATTATTTCTCCCCCTCAACTAGACAATTATCTCTAAGACGACGAAGACCAATCCCTTTTACTAGTTTCTCAAAAACTTTACTTGGAAGTGACTTAGTGAAAAGGTCTGCGAGATTATCACACGAACAGATTTGTTGAATGCTTATCTCACCATTCTTCTGAAGATCATGCGTGAAAAAGAATTTTGGAGAAATATGCTTTGTTCGGTCTCCTTTGATATAGCCTTCTTTCAACTGAGCAATGCATGCGGTATTATCTTCATAAATGATAGTTGCATCCATTCTTCCGGAGGATAAACCACAATTCTTCTGTATATGTTGAGTCAAGGATCTTAACCAAACACATTCTCTGCTTGCCTCATGTAGTGCTAAAAGTTCGGCATGATTTGATGATGTTGCTGCTATGGTCTGTTTCACTGATCTCCATGAGATGGCTGTATCTCCACTTGTAAACAAGTACCCTGTTTGTGATCTACCATTGTGAGGATCTGACAAATAACCTGCATCTGCATAACCAATTATTTCTAGTTTGGGTACTTTACGATAAAGTAAGCCCATATCCATTGTACCTCTAAGGTAGCGAAATATATGTTTGACTCCATTCCAATGTCTTTTTGTAGGTGAAGAACTATACCTTGATAATAAATTGACAGAAAATGCTATATCAGGACGTGTATAATTAGCAAGGTACATCAATGCTCCAATTGCACTGAGATATGGTACTTCAGGACCAAGTAGTTCTTCATCCTCTTCTCGAGGTCTGAAAGGATCTTTCTTCACATCTAGTGATCTAACAACCATTGGGGTAGACAACGGATGATATTTGTCCATATAAAATCGTTTTAACATTTTTGCTATGTAAGCTTCTTGGTGTACAAAAATTCCATTATTCAAATGCTCAATTTGCAATCCGAGACAAAACTTTGTTTTTCCCAAGTCTTTCATCTCAAATTCTTTCTTTAAGCAATTTATGGCTTTTGAAAGTTCCTTGGGGGTTCCAATAATGTTTATGTCATCAACATAGACTGCAATTATAGCAAAATCATTTCCCGATCTTTTCATGAAAATACATGGACAAATGGAGTCATTTTTATACCCCTCCCTTAACAAATATTCGCTGAGGCGATTATACCACATGCGTCCCGATTGTTTTAGCCCATAGAGGGACTTGTTCAATTTGATCGAGTAGTTTTCTCGAGATACTGAACTATATACATCGGGCAAATCAAATCCTTCGGGGAGTTTTATGTAAATGTCACTATCGAGTGAGCCATACAAGTAAGCTGTAACAACATCCATCATGTGCAAATTTAGGCCTTCATTTGTTACAAGGCTGATCAAGTAGCGAAAGGTAGTTGCATCAATTACGGGTGAATATGTCTCATTAAAGTCAATTCCAGGTCTTTGAGAGAATCCTTGAGCGATGAGTCTTGCTTTGTATCTTGCTATTTCACCATTCTCGTTTCGCTTTCGCACAAAAACCCATTTGTATCCGACTGGTTTCACACCTTCAGGTGTTCGGACTACAGGGCCAAATACATTTCGCTTGGAAAGAGAGCTTAATTCTGCTTCAATTGCATCTTTCCATTTTGGTCAATTCTCACTTTGTCTACAATCTTTAATAGACTTTGGTTCTAGATCCTCACTATCATTTATCACATTTAGCGCTATATTGTATGCAAAAATATCATCAACGTTGACTTTATGTCGGTTCCATTGTATTCCATTAGTGACATAATTTATTGAGATCTCTTTATTTTCATGATTTTCAGGTACCTGATCATTCTCTTCTGGAACTGAAACATCAATCATGTCTGAAGACTCTTTCTGAGTTTCTATATCCTTGCTTGGATCATCTTTATTTTTAGCTCCCTTTCTTATTCGAGGATTTTTGTCTTTTGAACCGACTGGTCTACCACGCTTCAAGCGTGGTTGAGACTCATTTGCAATAATAGATTTTCCAACAGGGATATCTATTTTTATTGGAGCATTAGCAGCTGGTATATAAGATTTAGTTACACCTTTTGGATCAGTAAATGCATTTGGTAATTGATTTGCCAAGCTTTGCAAATGAATTATCTTTTGAACTTCTAGTTCACATTGTTTAGTTCAAGGATCAAGGTGAGACAATGATAATTCTTTCCAACTGATCTCTTTTCCCAACTGCATGTTATCTCCCCCTAAAGTTGGGAAATTTGATTCATCAAAATGACAATCAGCAAATCTAGCTGTAAATAAATCTCCTGTTGTTGGTTCAAGATGTTTTATAATGGATGGAGATTCATATCCAATATATATTCCCAAGTTTCTTTGAGGACCCATCTTAGTGCGATGTGGTGGAGAAATAGGAACATATACCGCACATCCAAAGATTCTTATATGGGAAATATTCGGTTCTTGACCAAAGACTAATTTTAAAGGGGAAGAATTATGATAACTAGTTGGCCTGATGCGAATCAATGTTGCTGCATGTAGAATTGCATGTCCCCAAGTGGATATTGGAAGTTTGCTTCTCATGAGAAGTGGTCTTGCAATTAACTTTATACGCTTAATAAATGATTCTGCAAGGCCATTTTGTGTGTGAACATGTGCTACAGGATGTTCAATGTCAATTCCAATAGACATACAATAATCATTAAATGCTTGAGATGAAAACTCAGCAGCATTGTCAAGACGTATTTTCTTGACAGGGTAATCAGGGAAGTGAGCTCTTATTCGAATTAGTTGAGCTAATAGTCTCGCAAACGCCTGGTTGCGAGTTGACAATAAACAAACATGTGACCATCTAGTTGATGCATCAATTAAAACCATAAAATATCTAAATGGTCCACATGGTGGGTGTATTGGCCCACAAATATCACCATGTATTCGTTCTAAAAAATTTATAGATTCATTTCTAATTTTTAATGGTGATGGTTGAATTATTAACTTCCCTTGTGAACAAAATGTGCATGAGAACTTATTAGACTGAAGAATCTCATGGCTCTTCAATTGATGTCCACATGAATTTTCAACTATTTTTCGCATCATTATAGATCCGGGATGACCCAACCGGTCATGCCAAATAACAAATTTATCATGATTCGTAAACTTCCGGTTTACGGTTAAATTTGTTTCGATTGTACTAATATAAGTGTAGTACAAACCAGAGGAAAAAGCGGGCAACTTTTCCAATATAGATGTTTTATTCAGATCACGTTTTGTGATACAAAGATATTCAATACCTTCTTCATTACTTGTCTCAAGATGGTATCCATTTAGACGAATATCCTTGAAACTCAATAAGTTTCTTTGAGATTTAGAGGAATATAAGGCATTTTCAATATGTAAATTTGTTCCTCCATATAACAAAATATTAGCTCTTCCGGAGCCTTCAATTATCTTTGTCGTTCCAGATATTGTATTAACATTGGTTTCTCGCTTCACTAAATAAGAAAAATATTTTTTCTCTTTAAGAATTGTGTGCGTAGTTGCGCTATCGGCGAGACACATATCTCCATTGATGCTAGTGTCAATATTCATTCTAAAAAATAGATAAAAAATGGTTATATTATGAATTGAAGAGAATGAATTCTTGATTAAATTAAAGGATAAGTTAGCATCGCACTATAGTAAATAGTAATATTTTTATATGTTATGTTTTTCCAAAAAAAATTAAACAAGTAAATAGTTGAAAGCTTGTTTATTTCAAGAAGTATCTTGATAGTCATTATTAATAAATGAAGAATAATAAGATGTATTATAAAAGGAGAAAAAACTTTATTGCCGATTACAAAAGAAATTGAAAATAAGATTATATTAAATTTGATTTTATAAGTTTATTAGAAATTTAAGACTAATGATTGCTTTAAACAACAAAGGAACGTAATGAGATTTATTATCATGGAGATATAAAACTCCATTGCCAATAACAACGAGAATTGAGGAACACACTTAAACAACCATTGCAAAGAAAATAACGAGAATTAAAACACACTTAAAACGACAAAAGAGATAATTAAAGAAATCTAATTCTTGATGTTTCCATCTCTATTAATAATGTGATCACTCTTTCCTTCCGGATCCACCAAGAAATCGGCAACATCTAAGTGAGTAGGATCCATATCATAATCGAAGTCACCATCCTCATAAGCAAGATGAGTCTCAATCTTTTTCTCTTTAAGTGAACGTTGGTAAAGGTCAATAAGATGTTTTGGGTACGACAGGTACGAGCCCAATGACCTTTGTCACCACAACGATAGCAAAAAATTTCATTAGTTTTGCTGCTTTGTCCACTTTTTCCTTTTTCATTCTTTTCATTTTTCCACCTCTGGTGTGAACTAAAATTCTTAAAATTACCACGACCATGATGATTAGCACGACCACGACCTTGTCTATGACCACGACCATGGCCACGACCACGGCCTCGAGTTTGTCTATAGTGGCCATGGGTTGCAGCATTCACTTCTGGGAATGGAGCAGCACCAGTTGGTCGAACCTCATGATTTTTCATGAGAAGCTCATTGTTTTGTTCAGCAACCAGAAGACAAGAGATCAAATCAGAGTATTTTTTAAAACCCTTTTCTCTATATTGCTGTTGTAGCAACACATTGGATGCATGGAAGGTGGAGAATGTCTTTTCTAACATATCTTCCTCACTTACTTTTTCCCCACACAATTTCAATTGGGAGGTGATACGAAATACCGCACAATTATATTCCGTTACGGTTTTAAAATCTTGCAACCGCAGGTGCATCCACTCATAGCGAGCTTTTGGAAGAGTGATAGTCTTTTGATGCTCGTATCTTTCCTTTAAACAATTCCATAGGACAAGGGGATCTTTTACTGTAAGGTATTCATTTTTGAGATCCCCATGGAGATGGTGACGAAGGAATATCATGGCTTTCGCCTTTTGTTGAGCAGAAGTTGCATTTCCTTCTTTAATTGTGTCACCATTGCCTTCCGCATCTAAATGAATTTCTGCGTCTAAAGCCCATGGTAAATAATATTTTTTCCGGAGATGTCAAGGGCCTCAAACTCATGTTTAGAAAGATTTGACATTCTTGATACTATCATCAAATAATAAAATTAAGCAAATTAGAGCAATTAGACCAACATTTATACTCATAAATTATTTGTGACTTATTTCTTTCTAATTTATGAGTATGTAAGTCTATATTCCTACTCATTAATATGAGGAATGTCTTTTATAATTTATATGAGACATATTTATATATTAATAGAGGAATCTATATTTTTATAATTTATACGTGGCCTATATTTATACTTATATATTAATATATGTTACACCCCGAATTTTCAAAGACCAAAAAGGGCATTTAATTTTTTATTTTTTTTTACACATCAGAGTTACGCATAAAAGATTTTAAATGAGCCGGCATTCAAATATACAAAAGAACTCATTACCATAAGGTGCTTCAACAAGCAAAGTGTATTCCTGAATAATTACAATCCAAGTCAAAGTATTCAAAGTACTCCAAGCACTACAACCCAAAACAAACTAAGCTAGAAACCTATGCCTAAACAAAAGGCACGATGTACAACCACACCGGCGCAGAGTCTAATTCTAAACTATAGCTCCTACACGAGCTCACTGAGGCCCTGAGCAGCCGCCGCCCTCGCGACCTACAACATCATCTGGGGTGGGAGGAGCCCGCAAATGAATATTGAAAGGGTCACCACAAAATAAAAGTATATATATATATAACCGGTGCGAAAGATGTACACATAACAAATTTCCACATACACGAGAAAAACTCTTTAACACAAAAGCAATTCCCACCAACGGGCTTATATAAACCAATGCACACAGAGCCTATCAATGCAGACTCTACATGATCGTGACACCAATCACTGGCTGCCACATGCATGAATTCCGGAATTTAACCTCTCCGCAGAGAGTCGTAGGTTCATCCCCTACTATACCCCGCAGGGCGTCAATAAAATCCTAGCGGATTAGAGTGGATCCATTCCCGATAATCACACCCCGTGGTCCATTCCCGATAACCACGTATTGGACTCAATAAATCCCGCAGGATTAAGGTGGATCCATTCCCGATAATCGCACCCTGTGGTCCATTCCCGATAACCACGTACTATGAATGCATGAGCATACGATTCCCCTTATATGCTAATGCAACAGATACATACCGTCCAAACATTATGAAATCATATCACATGTCCATACATATATTCTCGAAATCATATGTAACAACGCATGTATTTTAAACAATTTCTCATCAACGAGAATACATAATATATACATGCATAACACTCAAAGCACACCACAACTAGCATACAAACAATGCTACCAACGGAAAATAAAACAAAAGAAAGGTGCCCTTACCTCAGCAAGCATTCCAACACGCACAACTTACATTACGCGAGCAATAACCGTCCCTCTCGACGAAAACTTCAATTCGGCTAATCCTCTTAACCTTTTACAAAACATAACTTATCTAAGTTAATACCACATTCTAATTGGTTACTCAAATAAGTCCTAGCTCGGCTACTAATGGATCAAGACCTATGGTTGTTCCCTCACAACTAACTAGGCTCAAATCCACTATTCACGCTACCAAAAATTTAAGCAGCGTAATGTCAATAAAATACTCCCACTGTATTCTATCGAAGCGAAACTAAAACCCAAAAATCTAGAGAGGTTTAAGGTACTTTATGAAACTCTCGGATAGTGATTTCGAGTCCCCCTTATAGCGATTAAAAATTCCCAAAGTTAATTGCACTATTTCTTGCTACACGAAAATATTTTCGTTTCAAAACATACTATGAAATACTTTTGTTTCCAACACCAAAACAATCAATTCCACACACTAAAACCATTTGAAAACAACCCAACAACTCTTCGAGACATTTCACAGAAAATAAAGTTTTCTTGCAACACAAGTTACAAGTTTTTCTTACCAAATAAAATGGTCATAGCTCATTCAATTTTTATCCGATCGAGACGAGCCATACGCCGAAATCTTCGTCTCGAAAAAACGGATTGAATGATTAAATTTCTATGACAAAATATAACATTTAAAATGGACGAAAATGCCCTTCCAGTTTCGGCCAGAATTGGAATTATTCCAAAACCATTGTTTTTCAAAATCAAACATAGTGTAAAACACTTAAACCATTTCTAATTTCTCAAATTGATCCAACACTCACACCAAATCATTTCGAATCCAAGAATGTCATTTTTTCTTCAAAACTTCGCAAGTCTTTTCTTTTCACATAAAACCACATTAATCATCCCTTTTTAAAACCATGATCATTCACTTAAACCTATGATCATTGCCTTCCAATTTAGGACTTAAAAATTTGAAATCCCATTGTTATACACACATATAGGCCATGGCCAAAAATTTCTAAATCCCATAATCACTCAAAATTTTTCCATTCTCAAAGCATGGTAATATCCTATAATACCCCAAAATCATTTACCCGAACAATCCAAATCATTTTAAATCAAACTACATTTTTTGGCGATTTCGAATTGATTTTCCTTAAGACAAAATCAACACATTTTATTCCCTAAACAAACCATATCACAATCATTTCTTTAAAACTATGATCATGCCTACACAATTGTCTTAGAACAAATTTTGAAATTCAAAACAAAATTCCCCTACACATGTTCATCAACTACTCAAGAACACCAAATAAATTATTTTCTTATTTTTCAAAACAAAGTTCATAATCAAACATCCATTTCACCACAAAGCTCAAAACTAACATCAAAAACAAAATCTCAAAACAAAATTCAAGTTTAAGATCTCTTCAAAAAATTTCTTCAAACCCTTGCTCAAAAAAACTCATGAGAATCACATCTAACCATGGTAAGCATCACTACTAAGCCTAAACATGTTAGATAATCACTTATAAACAACTTCTAAGCAATAAGAATCAATGATGAACAATTTCTCACAAATTTCTCTCAAGAACATAAACCAAAAATCTCATGAATTTCTAAGAGTTTGGCAAGCTAATTAAGAAGGAAAGAAGTTGGTTACCTTAGGAAGAAGAATCTCACAACTTCAAGCTTTTAACCAAGCTTCTAATGGATGGTTATGGTGGAGGAAATGAATTTTTCTCATGGTTGGAAGAAGAGAGAAAAGCCACGGCCAAAACAAGAGAAAGAAGGAGTGAATTTGTGATTTTTCTAAGTCCACAAAGCAACAAACCTCCTTACTAAATAATGGTCTTGTTTCATCCTAGCCCTTGGATCAAATAGTGTAAAGTTTCTAAGACTTAATCCTAGCCATTGGATCGATTCTAAGCTTATCCTTCCAAGATATTTTCTAAGTTTCCTCACATCTCAGCTCTCGCGTTCGCTCGTAAACGAGTCGCACCTCGCTAACAGACGGAAATCACAAAAATATAAAATCTACGAAATAAACGTCCGTCGTAAACCGTTTCCAAATATTATCGCTAAATCTTTTTCCCTGACTGTAATTTTCTTCCTCACTCTTGAAAATTATTCTGACAATATATCCTAACTCACCCCGATATATAAAACTCCCAACCGAAATCCTACTGAATTCAGAACCAGTAAAATTTCACAACAGCGGGTAAAATTCCTACTCATTTTTCCAAAGACGAGAATAACCCAAAACTCGGATTTCTGGCTTCACAGAAATCTCCTCATACTTAAAAGAGGATCACGACCCGAAAGTCTGTGCCTTTCCAGCGCACGAGCACAAAACAGGCTCAAATACAGCAAAAATTCCATTAATGCGACGATACTCACAAAACCGCTTCACCAAAAACCCTAAACTCGTAGCCGACACTAGAGTTCCTTAGAAAAACTGTACAGTGGAATCTTGGGTCTTACATTACTACCCTCCAAAAAGAAGTTTCGTCCTCGAAACTAAAGGTAAGAGTAACAACTCAACTAGTTATTACCATCACCAACACAATAAAATCCCTCGGATTAGGTGTAACCACACAGACGCTAACACCGGGTGAAGTCCCACAGATACTCTCACCAACACACCGGCACAACCGTGCTTCAACCGCCACTCTCAACGAGTTCACCACTCAAAAATTAACCTCACAACAGAGGTTCACAACCTCGAGTTCCTCAAATGTCCAAAGGTCCACACAAATTTTTTTTTCAAAAATCACTTATTTTGCCTCCGCGACATAGCCTAAACCACTAGGTTCACGCGAAGCAGTGACTGGCTACCCTCCAAAAAGAAACACCGAAACTTTCTGCGCACTACCAAAGCTAGCAAAGCTAGTCAATTCCATTCAACACGATTCCGTCTATTATCAACAATAAATTAAGGACGGCCAGTCCCTCAATTTGTCAATAGATAGTCGACAATCATGATGGTGGTTTAGACCCTCTTTACCCAACTTAAGTGATACTTCATTCCACTTGTGCTCAAGGTCCTCCGAGGCACAATGGTCCAACACTTCCTTCGAGGTTTTCCCACACGTTTCCCTCGATCTCTTACGAATACAAGATTAAAGTCGTAAGACACAACGCTCAACACATGTCGCAAAAGCTCTCATGCTTCCACTCTTGAAGTATCCGTGGAGTATCATCCAATAGTAGTACAGTGCCACCACGGTAATTACCACCAAAACTATTTCATTCCAAACAAGTTGTCTTCTCTTCTAGAAGATTTTCCCACCTTACCACTATCCATCAGTCCGCGACTCAATGAATATGCCGAACCGTCTGGTCACATACGGATCTATTTCCAATCACGACTTAAATAATACCACCCCCACCTCCGGTTGGTAATTACACTCCTCATAGTCTTGGCACTTGCCAAACTAAACCATCTACTTCTCTTGGACTCCCTTATCCAAATCTCCAATTCCCCAGAATCGGTTCCTTATACGTTAACATTACTTCCAAAATGGCACTTAGACGCATCTCGCGTGCCTTAAACAAACGTTTATCCTCGTCGACGGCCATCGTCGGCGCACATCCTCTTCACAACGTATTCTCATTCTATTCCTGAACTCTCCTGAGTCCCTTTTTCTCTTACAATAACATCCTCTCTTACTCAAAAGAGTTGGTCACCCTGACCATTCCTAAACACTCCGAACATCACCACTCTCGTCGAGGTACCTACCTTCAAAATATATCTTAAGGTACTTCCCACATCACTATTATTCAACCGTCCATGATGACAATATCTGAAGTCCTTTACTTATTCAATACAGATTTCCATTATGCTACGTCTCTCTTCATTGTAACCACTACAATGAATCGAAGCTCTACTAGCTCCCACCAAACTTTGCCACTAGACAATTGCTTACCCTTTATTATTACCGCATACAACACATACACCGCCATGACATCCATTCAGGTGGTGCTTTCGAATCCTTAATATACACGCACAATCATAATTTTCGAAATTACGTGGGAGGGAATTTCCTTTCGCCAATCCTCCATTGACATAAGCCACATTCTCATGTGCTTCTCTCTTACTCATTCTCAACACGACTTTCCAACGGCTAACATCCTCTGCGACTAATCTCATCGATCTACCTACCATTGACATACTACTCATTGTCCAAGGCTAAACTCCTTGTTCTTTACATAAATATCTCCTCAAATCTACCCTTATTTAACAATCGATTACCTATCGTTGTATCTCACACCGACATCTATACTTACTATCTCCCGAACTATGTATAGATTGTCACTTATCAACGTGATACTTGGTCTCCTACCTTCAATCATCACAAGATTCATCCTTACTAATCTTAGTTTCGAATCTAATTATCTCACACACTTGAATTAAACACTTATGGTACCCATCGTTCGCATAAATGCCGTATAACACCACCAGGTTTCCTCACTCTGGACGTACAACGTCCTTTAATTCCAATTCAAGTTGCCTCAATTATTATCCAATCATTGTAATTAAATCCAACTGACATCTCTGCATGTTCCACCATATCTACAGTGGTTGCATCCTCTTGACAACTGAACGACTTCATCAAGTCTCGTCTGAACTCACCAGACGGACATCCAATATCATCTTCAAAAGGTCGTCCCAATCTGATCCTTACTTAAAATCCTTTATCAATTGACGTTCACTCGTCCATAACCAGCACCTCTGAGTGGCAACATCTAACGCCACTTCCCATCCATTATATTACTTTCAAGAATCACTTGTAGTTCTTGTTCGCTCAAGTCCGTCATCTTCGGACTGCCGCATCTAAGGAATTTAGAGACACTTGTCGACTAAATTCGACCAAGGCTTGGGGGTTTCACAATTCCACTTACTGAAGCCTCACTCCCTGCATTACCTCAGTAAGACACAAACCGGTGTCTAGGCATATCCCATGCTAAACACAAAATAACCTACCACATAACCCATAACACAACAAAAACAACCGCTAGAACTAACACAACTCAAGCTATGTTCTAACCGACTCTGGACTAACGACTCAAGTGCACACTTTCCCTTTGAAGATTTAAAGCCGGGCTCTGATACCACAATGTTACACCCCGAATTTTCAAAGACAAAAAAGGGCATTTAATTTTTTTTTTACACATCAGAGTTAAGCATAAAAGATTTTAAATGAGCCGACATTCAAATATACAAAAGAACTCATTACCATAAGGTGCTTCGACAAGCAAAGTGTATTCCTGAATAATTACAATCCAAGTCAAAGTATTCAAAGTACTCCAAGCACTACAACCCAAAACAAACTAAGCTAGAAACCTATGCCTAAACAAAAGGCACGATGTACAACCACACCGGCGCAGAGTCTAATTCTAAACTATAGCTCCTACACGAGCTCACAGAGGCCCTGAGCAGCCGTCGCCCTCGCGACCTACAGCATCATCTGGGGTGGGAGGAGCCCGCAAATGAATATTGAAAGGGTCACCACAAAATAAAAGTATATATATATATATATAACCGGTGCGAAAGATGTACACATAACAAATTTCCACATACACGAGAAAAACTCTTTAACACAAAAGCAATTCCCACCAACGGGCTTATATAAACCAATGCACACATAGCCTATCAATGCAGACTCTACATGATCGTTGCACCAATCACTGGCTGCCACATGCATGAATTCCGAAATTTAACCTCTCCGCAGAGAGTCGTAGGTTCAACCCCTACTATACCCCGCAGGGCGTCAATAAAATCCTAGCGGATTAGAGTGGATCCATTCCCGATAATCACACCCCGTGGTCCATTCCCGACAACCACGTATTCGACTCAATAAATCCCGCAGGATTAAGGTGGATCCATTCCCGATAATCACACCCCGTGGTCCATTCCCGATAACCACGTACTATGAATGCATGAGCATACGATTCCCCTTATATGCTAATGCAACAGATACATACCGTCCAAACATTATGAAATCATATCACATGTCCTTACATATATTCTCGAAATCATATGTAACAACGCATGTATTTTAAACAATTTCTCATCAACGAGAATACATAATATATACATGCATAACACTCAAAGCTCACCACAACAAGCATACAAACAATGCTACCAACGGAAAATAAAACAAAAGAAAGGTGCCCTTACCTCAGCAAGCATTCCAACACGCACAACGTACATTACGCGAGCAATAACCGTCCCTCTCGACGAAAACTTCAATTCGGCTAATCCTCTTAACCTTTTACAAAACATAACTTATCTAAGTTAATACCACATTCTAATTGGTTACTCAAATAAGTCCTAGCTCGGCTACTAATGGATCAAGACCTATGGTTGTTCCCTCACAACTAACTAGGCTCAAATCCACTATTCACGCTACCAAAAATTTAAGCAGCGTAATGTCAATAAAATACTCCCACTGTATTCTATCGAAGCGAAACTAAAACCCAAAAATCTAGAGAGGTTTAAGGTACTTTATGAAACTCTCGGATAGTGATTTCGAGTCCCCCTTATAGCGATTAAAAATTCCCAAAGTTAATTGCACTATTTCTTGCTACACGAAAATATTTTCGTTTCAAAACATATTATGAAATACTTTTGTTTCCAACACCAAAACAATCAATTCCACACACTAAAACCATTTGAAAACAACCCAACAACTCTTCGAGAAATTTCACAGAAAATAAAGTTTTCTTGCAACACAAGTTACAAGTTTTTCTTACCAAATAAAATGGTCATAGCTCATTCAATTTTTATCCGATCGAGACGAGCCATACGCCGAAATCTTCGTCTCGAAAAAACGGATTGAATGATTAAATTTCTATGACAAAATATAACATTTAAAATGGACGAAAATGCCCTTCCAGTTTCGGCCAGAATTGGAATTATTCCAAAACCATTGTTTTTCAAAATCAAACATAGTGTAAAACACTTAAACCATTTCTAATTTCTCAAATTGATCCAACACTCACACCAAATCATTTCGAATCCAAGAATGTCATTCTTTCTTCAAAAATTCGCAAGTCTTTTCTTTTCACATAAAACCACATTAATCATCCCTTTTTAAAACCATGATCATTCACTTAAACCTATGATCATTGCCTTCCAATTTAGGACTTAAAAATTTGAAATCCCATTGTTATACACACATATAGGCCACGGCCAAAAATTTCTAAATCCCATAATCACTCAAAAATTTTCCATTCTCAAAGCATGGTAATATCCTATAATACCCCAAAATCATTTACCCGAACAATCCAAATCATTTTAAATCAAACTACATTTTTTGGCGATTTCGAATTGATTTTCCTTAAGACAAAATCAACACATTTTATTCCCTAAACAAACCATATCACAATCATTTCTTTAAAACTATGATCATGCCTACACAATTGTCTTAGAACAAATTTTGAAAGTCAAAACAAAATTCCCCTACACATGTTCATCAACTACTCAAGAACACCAAATAAATTATTTTCTTATTTTTCAAAACAAAGTTCATAATCAAACATCCATTTCACCACAAAGCTCAAAACTAACATCAAAAACAAAATCTCAAAACAAAATTCAAGTTTAAGATCTCTTCAAAAAATTTCTTCAAATCCTTGCTCAAAAAAACTCATGAGAATCACATCTAACCATGGTAAGCATCACTACTAAGCCTAAACATGTTAGATAATCACTTATAAACAACTTCTAAGCAATAAGAATCAATGATGAACAATTTCTCACAAATTTCTCTCAAGAACATAAACCAAAATCTCATGAATTTCTAAGAGTTTGGCAAGCTAATTAAGAAGGAAAGAAGTTGGTTACCTTAGGAAGAAGAATCTCACAACTTCAAGCTTTTAACCAAGCTTCTAATGGATGGTTATGGTGGAGGAAATGAATTTTTCTCATGGTTGGAAGAAGAGAGAAAAGCCACGGCCAAAACAAGAGAAAGAAGGAGTGAATTTGTGATTTTTCTAAGTCCACAAAGCAACAAACCTCCTTACTAAATAATGGTCTTGTTTCATCCTAGCCCTTGGATCAAATAGTGTAAAGTTTCTAAGACTTAATCCTAGCCATTGGATCGATTCTAAGCTTATCCTTCCAAGATATTTTCTAAGCTTCCTCACATCTCAGCTCTCGCGTTCGCTCGTAAACGAGTCGCACCTCGCTAACGGACGGAAATCACAAAAATATAAAATCTACCAAATAAACGTCCGTCGTAAACCGTTTCCAAATATTATCGCTAAATCTTTTTCCCTGACTGTAATTTTCTTCCTCACTCTTGAAAATTATTCTGACAATATATCCTAACTCACGCCGATATATAAAACTCCCAACCGAAATCCTACTGAATTCAGAACCAGTTAAATTTCACAACAGCGGGTAAAATTCCTACTCGTTTTTCCAAAGACGAGAATAACCCAAAACTCGGATTTCTGGCTTCACAGAAATCTCCTCATACTTAAAAGAGGATCACGACCCGAAAGTCTGTGCCTTTCCAGCGCACGAGCACAAAACAGGCTCAAATACAGCAAAAATTCCATTAATGCGACGATACTCACAAAACCGCTTCACCAAAAACCCTAAACTCGTAGCCGACACTAGAGTTCCTTAGAAAAACTGTACAGTGGAATCTTGGGTCTTACATTACTACCCTCCAAAAAGAAGTTTCGTCCTCGAAACTAAAGGTAAGAGTAACAACTCAACTAGTTATTACCATCACCAACACAATAAAATCCCTCGGATTAGGTGTAACCACACAGACGCTAACACCGGGTGAAGTCCCACAGATACTCTCACCAACACACCGGCACAACCGTGCTTCAACCGCCACTCTCAACGAGTTCACCACTCAAAAATTAACCTCACAACAGAGGTTCACAACCTCGAGTTCCTCAAATGTCCAAAGGTCCACACAAATTTTTTTTTCAAAAATCACTTATTTTGCCTCCGCGACATAGCCTAAACCACTAGGTTCACGCGAAGCAGTGACTGGCTACCCTCCAAAAAGAAACACCGAAACTTTCTGCGCACTACCAAAGCTAGCAAAGCTAGTCAATTCCATTCAACACGATTCCGTCTATTATCAACAATAAATTAAGGACGGCCAGTCCCTCAATTTGTCAATAGATAGTCGACAATCATGATGGTGGTTTAGACCCTCTTTACCCAACTTAAGTGATACTTCATTCCACTTGTGCTCAAGGTCCTCCGAGGCACAATGGTCCAACACTTCCTTCGAGGTTTTCCCACACGTTTCCCTCGATCTCTTACGAATACAAGATTAAAGTCGTAAGACACAACGCTCAACACATGTCGCAAAAGCTCTCATGCTTCCACTCTTGAAGTATCCGTGGAGTATCATCCAATAGTAGTACAGTGCCACCACGGTAATTACCACCAAAACTATTTCATTCCAAACAAGTTGTCTTCTCTTCTAGAAGATTTTCCCACCTTACCACTATCCATCAGTCCGCGACTCAATGAATATGCCGAACCGTCTGGTCACATACGGATCTATTTCCAATCACGACTTAAATAATACCACCCCCACCTCCGGTTGGTAATTACACTCCTCATAGTCTTGGCACTTGCCAAACTAAACCATCTACTTCTCTTGGACTCCCTTATCCAAATCTCCAATTCCCCAGAATCGGTTCCTTATACGTTAACATTACTTCCAAAATGGCACTTAGACGCATCTCGCGTGCCTTAAACAAACGTTTATCCTCGTCGACGGCCATCGTCGGCGCACATCCTCTTCACAACGTATTCTCATTCTATTCCTGAACTCTCCTGAGTCCCTTTTTCTCTTACAATAACATCCTCTCTTACTCAAAAGAGTTGGTCACCCTGACCATTCCTAAACACTCCGAACATCACCACTCTCGTCGAGGTACCTACCTTCAAAATATATCTTAAGGTACTTCCCACATCACTATTATTCAACCGTCCATGATGACAATATCTGAAGTCCTTTACTTATTCAATACAGATTTCCATTATGCTACGTCTCTCTTCATTGTAACCACTACAATGAATCGAAGCTCTACTAGCTCCCACCAAACTTTGCCACTAGACAATTGCTTACCCTTTATTATTACCGCATACAACACATACACCGCCATGACATCCATTCAGGTGGTGCTTTCGAATCCTTAATATACACGCACAATCATAATTTTCGAAATTACGTGGGAGGGAATTTCCTTTCGCCAATCCTCCATTGACATAAGCCACATTCTCATGTGCTTCTCTCTTACTCATTCTCAACACGACTTTCCAACGGCTAACATCCTCTGCGACTAATCTCATCGATCTACCTACCATTGACATACTACTCATTGTCCAAGGCTAAACTCCTTGTTCTTTACATAAATATCTCCTCAAATCTACCCTTATTTAACAATCGATTACCTATCGTTGTATCTCACACCGACATCTATACTTACTATCTCCCGAACTATGTATAGATTGTCACTTATCAACGTGATACTTGGTCTCCTACCTTCAATCATCACAAGATTCATCCTTACTAATCTTAGTTTCGAATCTAATTATCTCACACACTTGAATTAAACACTTATGGTACCCATCGTTCGCATAAATGCCGTATAACACCACCAGGTTTCCTCACTCTGGACGTACAACGTCCTTTAATTCCAATTCAAGTTGCCTCAATTATTATCCAATCATTGTAATTAAATCCAACTGACATCTCTGCATGTTCCACCATATCTACAGTGGTTGCATCCTCTTGACAACTGAACGACTTCATCAAGTCTCGTCTGAACTCACCAGACGGACATCCAATATCATCTTCAAAAGGTCGTCCCAATCTGATCCTTACTTAAAATCCTTTATCAATTGACGTTCACTCGTCCATAACCAGCACCTCTGAGTGGCAACATCTAACGCCACTTCCCATCCATTATATTACTTTCAAGAATCACTTGTAGTTCTTGTTCGCTCAAGTCCGTCATCTTCGGACTGCCGCATCTAAGGAATTTAGAGACACTTGTCGACTAAATTCGACCAAGGCTTGGGGGTTTCACAATTCCACTTACTGAAGCCTCACTCCCTGCATTACCTCAGTAAGACACAAACCGGTGTCTAGGCATATCCCATGCTAAACACAAAATAACCTACCACATAACCCATAACACAACAAAAACAACCGCTAGAACTAACACAACTCAAGCTATGTTCTAACCGACTCTGGACTAACGACTCAAGTGCACACTTTCCCTTTGAAGATTTAAAGCCGGGCTCTGATACCACAATGTTACACCCCGAATTTTCAAAGACAAAAAAGGGCATTTAATTTTTTTTTTACACATCAGAGTTAAGCATAAAAGATTTTAAATGAGCCGACATTCAAATATACAAAAGAACTCATTACCATAAGGTGCTTCGACAAGCAAAGTGTATTCCTGAATAATTACAATCCAAGTCAAAGTATTCAAAGTACTCCAAGCACTACAACCCAAAACAAACTAAGCTAGAAACCTATGCCTAAACAAAAGGCACGATGTACAACCACACCGGCGCAGAGTCTAATTCTAAACTATAGCTCCTACACGAGCTCACAGAGGCCCTGAGCAGCCGCCGCCCTCGCGACCTACAGCATCATCTGGGGTGGGAGGAGCCCGCAAATGAATATTGAAAGGGTCACCACAAAATAAAAGTATATATATATATATATAACCGGTGCGAAAGATGTACACATAACAAATTTCCACATACACGAGAAAAACTCTTTAACACAAAAGCAATTCCCACCAACGGGCTTATATAAACCAATGCACACATAGCCTATCAATGCAGACTCTACATGATCGTTGCACCAATCACTGGCTGCCACATGCATGAATTCCGAAATTTAACCTCTCCGCAGAGAGTCGTAGGTTCAACCCCTACTATACCCCGCAGGGCGTCAATAAAATCCTAGCGGATTAGAGTGGATCCATTCCCGATAATCACACCCCGTGGTCCATTCCCGACAACCACGTATTCGACTCAATAAATCCCGCAGGATTAAGGTGGATCCATTCCCGATAATCACACCCCGTGGTCCATTCCCGATAACCACGTACTATGAATGCATGAGCATACGATTCCCCTTATATGCTAATGCAACAGATACATACCGTCCAAACATTATGAAATCATATCACATGTCCTTACATATATTCTCGAAATCATATGTAACAACGCATGTATTTTAAACAATTTCTCATCAACGAGAATACATAATATATACATGCATAACACTCAAAGCTCACCACAACAAGCATACAAACAATGCTACCAACGGAAAATAAAACAAAAGAAAGGTGCCCTTACCTCAGCAAGCATTCCAACACGCACAACGTACATTACGCGAGCAATAACCGTCCCTCTCGACGAAAACTTCAATTCGGCTAATCCTCTTAACCTTTTACAAAACATAACTTATCTAAGTTAATACCACATTCTAATTGGTTACTCAAATAAGTCCTAGCTCGGCTACTAATGGATCAAGACCTATGGTTGTTCCCTCACAACTAACTAGGCTCAAATCCACTATTCACGCTACCAAAAATTTAAGCAGCGTAATGTCAATAAAATACTCCCACTGTATTCTATCGAAGCGAAACTAAAACCCAAAAATCTAGAGAGGTTTAAGGTACTTTATGAAACTCTCGGATAGTGATTTCGAGTCCCCCTTATAGCGATTAAAAATTCCCAAAGTTAATTGCACTATTTCTTGCTACACGAAAATATTTTCGTTTCAAAACATATTATGAAATACTTTTGTTTCCAACACCAAAACAATCAATTCCACACACTAAAACCATTTGAAAACAACCCAACAACTCTTCGAGAAATTTCACAGAAAATAAAGTTTTCTTGCAACACAAGTTACAAGTTTTTCTTACCAAATAAAATGGTCATAGCTCATTCAATTTTTATCCGATCGAGACGAGCCATACGCCGAAATCTTCGTCTCGAAAAAACGGATTGAATGATTAAATTTCTATGACAAAATATAACATTTAAAATGGACGAAAATGCCCTTCCAGTTTCGGCCAGAATTGGAATTATTCCAAAACCATTGTTTTTCAAAATCAAACATAGTGTAAAACACTTAAACCATTTCTAATTTCTCAAATTGATCCAACACTCACACCAAATCATTTCGAATCCAAGAATGTCATTCTTTCTTCAAAAATTCGCAAGTCTTTTCTTTTCACATAAAACCACATTAATCATCCCTTTTTAAAACCATGATCATTCACTTAAACCTATGATCATTGCCTTCCAATTTAGGACTTAAAAATTTGAAATCCCATTGTTATACACACATATAGGCCACGGCCAAAAATTTCTAAATCCCATAATCACTCAAAAATTTTCCATTCTCAAAGCATGGTAATATCCTATAATACCCCAAAATCATTTACCCGAACAATCCAAATCATTTTAAATCAAACTACATTTTTTGGCGATTTCGAATTGATTTTCCTTAAGACAAAATCAACACATTTTATTCCCTAAACAAACCATATCACAATCATTTCTTTAAAACTATGATCATGCCTACACAATTGTCTTAGAACAAATTTTGAAAGTCAAAACAAAATTCCCCTACACATGTTCATCAACTACTCAAGAACACCAAATAAATTATTTTCTTATTTTTCAAAACAAAGTTCATAATCAAACATCCATTTCACCACAAAGCTCAAAACTAACATCAAAAACAAAATCTCAAAACAAAATTCAAGTTTAAGATCTCTTCAAAAAATTTCTTCAAATCCTTGCTCAAAAAAACTCATGAGAATCACATCTAACCATGGTAAGCATCACTACTAAGCCTAAACATGTTAGATAATCACTTATAAACAACTTCTAAGCAATAAGAATCAATGATGAACAATTTCTCACAAATTTCTCTCAAGAACATAAACCAAAATCTCATGAATTTCTAAGAGTTTGGCAAGCTAATTAAGAAGGAAAGAAGTTGGTTACCTTAGGAAGAAGAATCTCACAACTTCAAGCTTTTAACCAAGCTTCTAATGGATGGTTATGGTGGAGGAAATGAATTTTTCTCATGGTTGGAAGAAGAGAGAAAAGCCACGGCCAAAACAAGAGAAAGAAGGAGTGAATTTGTGATTTTTCTAAGTCCACAAAGCAACAAACCTCCTTACTAAATAATGGTCTTGTTTCATCCTAGCCCTTGGATCAAATAGTGTAAAGTTTCTAAGACTTAATCCTAGCCATTGGATCGATTCTAAGCTTATCCTTCCAAGATATTTTCTAAGCTTCCTCACATCTCAGCTCTCGCGTTCGCTCGTAAACGAGTCGCACCTCGCTAACGGACGGAAATCACAAAAATATAAAATCTACCAAATAAACGTCCGTCGTAAACCGTTTCCAAATATTATCGCTAAATCTTTTTCCCTGACTGTAATTTTCTTCCTCACTCTTGAAAATTATTCTGACAATATATCCTAACTCACGCCGATATATAAAACTCCCAACCGAAATCCTACTGAATTCAGAACCAGTTAAATTTCACAACAGCGGGTAAAATTCCTACTCGTTTTTCCAAAGACGAGAATAACCCAAAACTCGGATTTCTGGCTTCACAGAAATCTCCTCATACTTAAAAGAGGATCACGACCCGAAAGTCTGTGCCTTTCCAGCGCACGAGCACAAAACAGGCTCAAATACAGCAAAAATTCCATTAATGCGACGATACTCACAAAACCGCTTCACCAAAAACCCTAAACTCGTAGCCGACACTAGAGTTCCTTAGAAAAACTGTACAGTGGAATCTTGGGTCTTACATTACTACCCTCCAAAAAGAAGTTTCGTCCTCGAAACTAAAGGTAAGAGTAACAACTCAACTAGTTATTACCATCACCAACACAATAAAATCCCTCGGATTAGGTGTAACCACACAGACGCTAACACCGGGTGAAGTCCCACAGATACTCTCACCAACACACCGGCACAACCGTGCTTCAACCGCCACTCTCAACGAGTTCACCACTCAAAAATTAACCTCACAACAGAGGTTCACAACCTCGAGTTCCTCAAATGTCCAAAGGTCCACACAAATTTTTTTTTCAAAAATCACTTATTTTGCCTCCGCGACATAGCCTAAACCACTAGGTTCACGCGAAGCAGTGACTGGCTACCCTCCAAAAAGAAACACCGAAACTTTCTGCGCACTACCAAAGCTAGCAAAGCTAGTCAATTCCATTCAACACGATTCCGTCTATTATCAACAATAAATTAAGGACGGCCAGTCCCTCAATTTGTCAATAGATAGTCGACAATCATGATGGTGGTTTAGACCCTCTTTACCCAACTTAAGTGATACTTCATTCCACTTGTGCTCAAGGTCCTCCGAGGCACAATGGTCCAACACTTCCTTCGAGGTTTTCCCACACGTTTCCCTCGATCTCTTACGAATACAAGATTAAAGTCGTAAGACACAACGCTCAACACATGTCGCAAAAGCTCTCATGCTTCCACTCTTGAAGTATCCGTGGAGTATCATCCAATAGTAGTACAGTGCCACCACGGTAATTACCACCAAAACTATTTCATTCCAAACAAGTTGTCTTCTCTTCTAGAAGATTTTCCCACCTTACCACTATCCATCAGTCCGCGACTCAATGAATATGCCGAACCGTCTGGTCACATACGGATCTATTTCCAATCACGACTTAAATAATACCACCCCCACCTCCGGTTGGTAATTACACTCCTCATAGTCTTGGCACTTGCCAAACTAAACCATCTACTTCTCTTGGACTCCCTTATCCAAATCTCCAATTCCCCAGAATCGGTTCCTTATACGTTAACATTACTTCCAAAATGGCACTTAGACGCATCTCGCGTGCCTTAAACAAACGTTTATCCTCGTCGACGGCCATCGTCGGCGCACATCCTCTTCACAACGTATTCTCATTCTATTCCTGAACTCTCCTGAGTCCCTTTTTCTCTTACAATAACATCCTCTCTTACTCAAAAGAGTTGGTCACCCTGACCATTCCTAAACACTCCGAACATCACCACTCTCGTCGAGGTACCTACCTTCAAAATATATCTTAAGGTACTTCCCACATCACTATTATTCAACCGTCCATGATGACAATATCTGAAGTCCTTTACTTATTCAATACAGATTTCCATTATGCTACGTCTCTCTTCATTGTAACCACTACAATGAATCGAAGCTCTACTAGCTCCCACCAAACTTTGCCACTAGACAATTGCTTACCCTTTATTATTACCGCATACAACACATACACCGCCATGACATCCATTCAGGTGGTGCTTTCGAATCCTTAATATACACGCACAATCATAATTTTCGAAATTACGTGGGAGGGAATTTCCTTTCGCCAATCCTCCATTGACATAAGCCACATTCTCATGTGCTTCTCTCTTACTCATTCTCAACACGACTTTCCAACGGCTAACATCCTCTGCGACTAATCTCATCGATCTACCTACCATTGACATACTACTCATTGTCCAAGGCTAAACTCCTTGTTCTTTACATAAATATCTCCTCAAATCTACCCTTATTTAACAATCGATTACCTATCGTTGTATCTCACACCGACATCTATACTTACTATCTCCCGAACTATGTATAGATTGTCACTTATCAACGTGATACTTGGTCTCCTACCTTCAATCATCACAAGATTCATCCTTACTAATCTTAGTTTCGAATCTAATTATCTCACACACTTGAATTAAACACTTATGGTACCCATCGTTCGCATAAATGCCGTATAACACCACCAGGTTTCCTCACTCTGGACGTACAACGTCCTTTAATTCACAGAAATCTCCTCATACTTAAAAGAGGATCACGACCCGAAAGTCTGTGCCTTTCCAGCGCACGAGCACAAAACAGGCTCAAATACAGCAAAAATTCCATTAATGCGACGATACTCACAAAACCGCTTCACCAAAAACCCTAAACTCGTAGCCGACACTAGAGTTCCTTAGAAAAACTGTACAGTGGAATCTTGGGTCTTACAATATAAGAAACTATTTCATTGTAACTTATATGAGGGACTTAAATTTTAATTTATAAGAACCTATATTTTTACTCATTTATTGATATGGAATTTTTTTTTACTCAGAAATTAATATTTTTTTGCCAAATATATAATGTTTTCATAAATTAATAAGAAATTTAAGTTTTTAGTCTAAAGTAAAATATATTAAAATATATTTTCTATAAGTCAATAAATCTACAAACGCATTTTTACCCGTGCTTGGCATGGGTCTGAATACTAGTTAAATTAAATATTACCTCCTTCCCAAAATCTAAAATATAATTGATCATTATACCTAAATCAATGCACAATTTTAACCATTAATATCTTTAATTGTCTATTAATAAAAATCATAAAAACTTGATATTTTAAAAATACTCATGTACACTCATTTGTACCAATATATAAAGAGAATAACTATTTTGGTGTAGACTTTTTGTTATACCTATTTTACCCTTTTAAAGTTATTATTTTTTATTTTTATAAAAGTATTTTTGACGATTTTATTTTCTTTCATAACTAATTTTTCACTTTATTTTACTTCCTTCCTAGAAGTAAATTCAACATATACTATTATATTGCTCTAACCGTCTTACATATTATACATACTATTTTGTTGAATTATACCCCTCATGATTACCAAATAAAAGAAAATGGATTAGATGATAAAAAAAAATGCAAATTAGGTAACTTACGGGGAGTTATTTTCATTTTATATCACCAATTTACTATTTAGAAGCAAGCAGTTATACAAAAATTGTATCAAGAAATTTTGCATTTATTGTCTATCTATAACTTCTCATTTTATTTGCTATACTGCCTTCGGCCTTAATTATAAGCAAATTTTCACTTTTTAGATACATTAGAAAACCAATGTATTTAGTCTACAATTAAAGTTCGATACATTGATTATTCAATGAATCTAAAAAATGAAAATTTGCTTATATTTAAGGCCGGAGGGAGTAATTATCAAAGAACAAAAGAAGAGGTGGGAGTGGCGGCCGGCTCCTGGCACCGGTTATTCTGTCTGTGATGCTTATCAGATACTGACTTCTCAAGATACAGTTACTATAGAGGCGGCTGGAGATCTCATATGGCACAAACAGGTTCCCTTGAAGGTGTCTATCTTAGCTTGGCGTCTCCTGCGTGATCGGTTACCAACGAAGACAAACTTGGTTGCTCAAGACATTCTTTCTCCAGATCTTGCCCAGTGTGTGAAGGTTGTTGTGGTGCCGAGTCTGCCCAACATTTGTTCCTTTCATGCGGCACCTTCAGTTCTCTATGGCCTCTAGTTCGGGCTTGGATTGGCTTCTCGACGGCGGATGCACACGGCATCTAAGGCCATTTTGTTCAGTTCACTTTTTCAGCAGGCGGCCTCCGGGCGTGGCGATCCTTTCTGCAGCTTGTTTGACTTGCTTGTGTTTATGTTGTGTGGAATGAGAGAAAACGGCGTGTATTCAACGATTTAGAGACTTCTGTGTATCAGTTATTGGACAAAGTCAAGATATTTTCACACCGGTGGTTGCGGGCGACTAATGTTTCTTTAGCTTCTAATATTCATTGTTGGTGGTCGAGTCCCTTGCTCTGTCTGAGAATCGACTGATTATTATATTATCTTGTTATTTTTGGATCTTCTTGTAAACATTGATAGACCTCCTTGGCACACCTGGTGGTGAGGGGTTGACTAGGGTCTGACAAGTGCACCAGTCTATCGTCGAGTAATAATTCACACTCTAGTGTATAGAATGAGTTCGTATCCACAGGGATCGTGCCGAAGCTTCACTAGCGTTATTTAAGTTTGTGATAGTTTGCATTCGCTTTGGGTTTTGGAAAAAGGTTTTTATAAAAAGAAGCGTAATGCTTTGCAGAAATATAAAAGCAGAATGTATAAATAATAAATTCAAGAAATATAGATGTTAGACTACTAGGCTACTACTTAGAAGGGGGGTTGAATAAGTGGCTTCTTTAATCAACGACAATTTAAAAAATATTTGATTAAAAAACAATGCGCGGAAGCACCACCGGATCGGTAGTCTACTTTGCACCTTTTGACCAAAGGAAAGATAGTATAGCCTTGAACGAACTAGGAAAATTATCGGAACGCTTAATGCAAAATATCCAAATTTAATCGATTAACAAAAACAGTCCCAAGCAAGTTATACGATTCGATATTCAAATTCAATCACAATCAAGATAATCGCAATTGAACCTTTGTGCACACTTACGAACACAAAATTCCAATTGACACAAAATATAAGCGAATTGCGTAAAGTAAGAATTTAAAGCGAATCGACACACAAGAGATGATTAGGGAGTTCCCCGGCTTTCGTGTCGTCCTCGCGGTCGGCCGGGTACGTCTCCCCCCAAATAACCAAACGGGTTATTTGAGAGTATTATTGATTAAAAACAGTTTGAACACAAGTGCACAATTTACAATGAATCCAATAAACCTATATTGACTCAAAAGTAAAACTATGCTAAACCTCAATCGACGAACGAATCTTCACCCTCTGATTCCAACGATTTTACCCGTGCAACTCCTTGCAACAATCGTCCAGCTGAGTCCTTCAATTCTTCTCGATTGATCCTTCAAGATATCGAACAATCTTGAATCCCTAGCGAGCAACCAAACCTCCTTCGCAAATCAACCCGATCACGATTCTGATTCACCGCGAATCGTACTGAACGTTATCGACCAAGCGTACAACTTCTATTGGATTGATCCCATACTCAATCTTCAATGATTGCAACTTGATGGAAGATGATGATCTTGTGAAGGATACACTTTGATCCCAATTTTTCACCCAAATTGTATCCAAAGTGTTTCTCTCAAAGCACTCTTGCTTTCTCACTGGTTCTCACTAGATTTTTCTCAGTTGTGTTACAAACAAAAGATCACACACATTGCTATTTAAAGTAAAAATAGAATGAGCAAATTTAGGCATAATTTTTCATACATGTATCGATACAAATGATCATTTGTATCGATACAAATGCTTTGACCAACGTTAAAAATGGAAATATTGACCTTTGTATCGATACAAACACGGGTGTGTATCGATACAAATATCAGGATCTTGAAATCTTGACTGATATGTATTGAAGCATGCAAGCATGATTCGATACATCATGAGTTTTCTGGATTTTGAGAACATACAGATGTGTATCGATACATGCAAGCATGCTTCGATACACAGATGATGTTCTGTCTCTGAGAGACCACTTTTGTATCGATACAGACAATGTATGTATCGATACAAAATGCACAAAATCAAACAGAAGTAATTTCAGGACATATGTATCGATACAACTATGTATGTATCGATACAAAATACCTAAAAGTCAGTTTTTCAAGGTTTAGAAAATAGTTCTTTGTTGTCAAGTCATTTGTAATGTTGCCAAAATATGTTCAATCCTATTTTCATGTGTTTTGACAATTATTAAAACCTGAGGATGAACTGGTGCACTTGCAATAGAGGCTAGATGTGGTGGTTGGAATCCCTCCCTTCTTCATATTTGGCATGACCGGTGTATAACATAGTTATTTAGATTATGTTCGGCGGTGAATTATCCTTGTTGTAGTAATACCTTACTATTACACTATGTCTATTAAAGTTCCCCTACATTAACAACTAAGGTAGCTACGAGAGCCTAACCTCGATGTGTCACATACCCTAATTATCCTTGTTGTAGGTCCTAGTATCGGGCTGTTCATCTTCTAAGTGCTCAGATCACACCTAGTGCATGATTCCTCCTATAACCGCTCAGTTCACGACTAGTTCAGGATGTTACCGTCTTTATTCACCTAGCATTATTTACTACTAGTTCCGGACCATACCAAGTCAAAACCTGATATCAATTCTAAGGGCGCTCCCGCTTATCCGGCCATATTACGAGATACGTTATTAAGTGCAAGAAAGTAAATAACAAACACAATTACTAAATATCATTTATTATAACTTAGACTCAACCACAGACTCCAAATATTCATTGGGGAGTTCATCTTTTCCACCACAACCTAAGGCATAAATTATAAAGACTACATATTTAAATTACAAGAGATTATAACCTAAATACAAAAGCCTAAAGAAAACATACCTTGCTGAGTTAGTTTTCCCGTAAGGGGAGAAAACTATGCCCAATAGAGCTCCTCTGAACCTCTCCTTATAGTAGAGAGTGTTCTACTATTTCTGAATGATTTTAACAATGAAAGGGAGGCTCTATTTATAGTTTTCGTAATGGGCCTCAGCAAGGCATCGCAGTACGATGAAGTCATCGTGCTGCGATGTGAAGATTTAGTTCAGTTTTATAATTGATCCTGTGCATTTCATCAGCTTGGGCGCCAAGTTACTCCATCGTGCTGCGATATGATGCATCGTACTGCGATGAGGAGATTTTCTTCAGATTGCTTCTGATTTCTTGGCGAACAAGCAGCTCCCATTGTGGCACGATCGGAGCCATCGTGCTGCGATGGAATGCTCAATTTCTTCACTTTTTGGGCTTTTTCTTGTCTTTTTGCATCTTGGACTCTGTCTTGATGCTTTTTCCTGCTTTGTAGGTTTTTCTTCTTATTTGGACCTGTCTTGGTCATTTTACTGCTAATAATAAAACTAAAAATACCATAAAAATTCCTGTCATCAGGGGTCTACAACAACATAGTATAAGCTCGTGCCAAACATGGGAAAAAATATTGTAAAATTTAATAAAATAAAAGTGTAGTTTACATAAAATTTAATATTAATTTGTAGAAAAATAAACATCCCCCACTATATTGATATTGGTTTAAAATATTAATAATAAGTTTGCATAAAAAATTTTGATATGAAAAAATGGAATATATATATATATATATATATATATAGAGAGAGAGAGAGAGAGAGAGAACAAAAAATAGGTAATCCCCTCAACAAGAGGTGTGCTAAATAATTTTTCTTATATTACCTATATTTGGGTTCAGTTTTCATTGAGGACCCACAAATCAATTTTATTTTTTTTTACACAAATCAATATGAAATCATTAAAATATATTTTTTGACATTCACTACCAACTCATTTAAGACTAAAGTAGTACGCTCTTTCATCTAATTAGGTCCTTTACGTTTTTAAATTGTATCAGCTAGCTATCTTTCCGTTACAAAAAAAAAATGATATGTTTAAAGAAAACAAATTCTATGATTTGTTCTTCTTGTATTTATGTATCATTTAGGTCGTTCCATGTCATCAAGTTAACGGTCACGTCATTTTGTAACCGAATATAAAAGAAGGACTTAGATGATACAAAAAAAAACTTAAAGGATTTATCTATTATATGTAATACGCGAGGACTATTTCATTTTCCTCTCTTGCGACGTGGCACCCTCACAGCAACCCTGCTCTCACAGCATTTTAGCATTAAATGTCATAATGTATTTTTTTATTATATTGTATTTTTCTCAAGAATTTAAAATAATGTAATTTTTAATTAGGCCGATTTGGCATTTATTGTGCATTTTGTTAATGGTGCATTTTGACTTTGAAATTGAAAGTGGAAATAAAATCATACAAAATTAAAGGCACGATTTTTTTGTTAATGGTGATGACATATTTGACTTTTACACATTAAATAAATCCACACCAAATATCATTCCAAAAACTATAAGTGCACCAGTTCATCCTCATGTTTTAATAATTGTCAAAACACATGAAAATATGATTGAACATATTTTGGCAACATTACAAATGACTTGACAACAAAGAACTATTTTCTAAACCTTGAAAAACTGACTTTTAGGTATTTTGTATCGATACGTACATAGTTGTATCGATACATATGTCCTGAAATTACTTCTGTTTGATTTTGTGCATTTTGTATCGATACATACATTGTCTGTATCGATACAAAAGTGGTCTCTCAGAGACAGAACATCATCTGTGTATCGAAGCATGCTTGCATGTATCGATACACATCTGTATGTTCTCAAAATCCAGAAAACTCATGATGTATCGAATCATGCTTGCATGCTTCGATACATATCAGTCAAGATTTCAAGATTCTGATATTTGTATCGATACACACCCGTGTTTGTATCGATACAAAGGTCAATTTTTCCATTTTTAACGTTGGTCAAAGCATTTGTATCGATACAAATGATCATTTGTATCGATACATGTATGAAAAATTATGCCTAAATTTGCTCATTCTATTTTTACTTTAAATAACAATGTGTTGTGTCATTGTAAAAACAGAGAAAACTAGTGTGAAAGATCAGAAAACGCTTTGGGTACAAATTGAGTGAGAATTTGCATCAAAGGTTTGATTCAACACAAGTTCATCATCTTCATCAAGTTTGCAATCAAAGTTGGATTTGAGTATGGGATCAATTCAATAGAAACTGCAGATTTGTGTGATAACGTTCGATACGGTTCGCGGTGAATCAGAATCGTGATCGGGTTGAATTGCGTTGAAGGTTCTAGTGTTTCTCTCAAGTGATTCAAGATCGTGCGTGTCTTGAAGGATTCGACAACAAGGAACGAAGGACTCAGCTGGACGATTGGGTGCGGTTTGGCACAAG
This sequence comes from Trifolium repens, assembly GCA_030408175.1. NCBI lineage: Eukaryota > Viridiplantae > Streptophyta > Magnoliopsida > Fabales > Fabaceae > Trifolium > Trifolium repens. The sequence continues at coordinate 35,601,393 of CP125844.1, forward strand.
GTGAATCGTTGGAATCAGAGGGCGAAGTTCCGTTGGGTGTCGAGGTTATTCGCATTAGTTTACATTTTGTTTTGCTATAGGTTTATAGATTTCAATTGTAAACTGTGCACTTTTTGTTCATCAAGTTTTTGATCTAAAAACTCTCAAATAACGCGTTTGGTTATTTGGGGGGTGACGTACTCGGATAAACGCGTGGACGACGCGCAATCCGGGGAACTCCCTAATCACATCGTGTGTCTCTCTCTTTATCCCTCTCTTTTAATTTCGTTAATTTCGTTAATTTGATTAATCGATTGAATTTTTGTTGTTCGTATTGGTTCACAAAAATTCAATTGGTTCTTGCTTGATTGTGATTGAATTTGAAAATCAAACCATATAACTTGCTTGGGACTGTTTTTGTTAATCAAATTAAATTTGGATATCGTGCGTTAAGCGTTCCGGTAATTTTCCTAATTCGTTCTAGGCTATACTATCTTTCCTTTGGTCAAAAGGTGCAAAGTAGACTACCGATCCGGTGGCGCTTCTGCGCATTGGTTTTAATCAAATAATTTTTTAAAATTGCCGTTGATTAAAGAAGCCACTTATTCAACCCCCCTTCTAAGTGGTAGCCTAGTAGTCTAACAAGTGGTATCACGAGTTCTATAACACCCCACATAAATGTCTAGAATATTAGTGGAATATTATTACTGATAACGAGTTCATTATTATTACAATTCGGAAATTCAAGCACACGCAGGTGCTAAATACAACAAGATAGATGAAACAACGGAAGCAGAATCACAATTACAACAATACAACAGAATTTATTAGCAGCAAAACGATAACAAGGGAAACTAGAAAAGCATGAAAAGATGCAATCCTCAAGCAATAGCCACGAGCACACCAACAGCATACCTTAGCCAACCTGCTTATCTGAAAAAAATTGATTTGGAGTGGGGTGAGACTACTAAGCCTCAGTGAGTCCTACTACCCTCCTAAAGGTGACTACACCGGGGGAACCTAATCAGTCATGCATACTAACATTATATCATAAAACATAAGCATAAAATAAAGGTGTAACACAAATTATATCTTGTTCATTTTAAACACAAGGACACTCTGAGGTGAGCATATCTCAGAGGCCTGCCATATCCGTCAACCGATTCGGTCACGGCATGCAGCTCACACAATCATAACCTAATGGATTATCCCATTGGGAGTCCATAAAGAGACATAAATCACAGCTGAACTGACTGATACTAGATTAGTTATTTCTACCATGATTTTCCAATTTCCCGGGGAACATACAAACCTATGAATCTCTAGATTAAACCCTAAAGATCATCTGTGATTAACATGCTGTTTCACATTATATAAATTATGCTACTACAAAATGGTATAACTCATATGAGGATATAAATCGAGTGCCTTAATTTAGAAATCAGTTTAAAAATTCAGTTATGTTCTGTCAAACTCGCTCAGCGAGTCATAACTCGCTCCGGCGAGTATTATGGGTATGTCCTGTATCAACTCGCTACGGCGTGTTGCTAGCTCGCCACGGCGAGATTATAGGTCCTGACCTAAATCAACTCGCTAAGCGTACAAATGCACGCTGGAGCGAGTTTCATCAGCCCAGAAACCCAGCTCGCTGTAACATCCCAAATTAATTAATAAGAGAATATTAATTAATAGTATATTGTGGGAGCTTAATTGGAAAAATTAAGTGGCAAGTACATTTGAGATCATAAGTGGAGGGACACAATTGGTATTGTACACAATACAAGTTATATAAAGGAAGGAGGGTAGACCTTATTATTCATTTTCCAACTTAAGCAAACACAAGCTCCCTCAAACTCTCTCTTCTCTCACGCTGAACATCAGCAGCATCATCTCAGCCTCCCTTTTGTCACTTCTCACTTTATCAATCCAACCATGCAAACCACTCACACAATTCCTAAGGGTTTATAACACAAGATAAGTCAATTTTGTATACCTTCTTCTTCTTAACCCTCTTGGCCGAGCATGCATCATCCATGGCAAAGTTTTGACTCCTCAAAATTGGAACTTGGCTGTGTGAAATCGTGAAAGGTTGGAAATTAGGAATGTCAAAGAATCAAAGATTAAGTCTTGGGTCTTAACATAAAGGTACGTTTAAGGATTTTACTCTTCCATTTCTTAACTCAATCCCAAAATACCAAATCCTCATTCCTACTGTAATGTTGTTGCATGCATATGCCTTACCTCCGTGAGTGACTGAAGGAACGTTTAGAGACAAGTACAGGAGGTGGGTGATACGATAGCAAGCACGCAGAACTGTTTCCTCCCAACCTGTTAAACTCGCTGAGCAAGTCGTGCCACTCGCCGCAGCGAGTGCTGCAGAAACAGCACTGCATGTATTTTCATCCTCTAGCTGCAATCTTTTAACCCATGGTAAGTTGTTTAGAACTCCTCTTGCTCCTCTCTCAGTAAATGTGTTGACCATTCCAATTTCCTTAACCTTGGTACTTGTTCCAAATACTCATGAAATTATTCTTTTCTATTCTTCATGAGCACAATTGGGGTTTGGTGAGTTCTGGTGGATGGGGCATGATGCTATAGCAGAGCCAGTAGACAAGTGGAAGCTTCTTTATCAGGTGGGTTCTTTAGGATAGTTTAGTTAGTTCCCCAAATCTATGAATTATTGCATGTCAACATAAGATTAGGAATAAATGTTGTGTGAGGAGAATTAAATTCCAAATTCACCTCCATTCTGTTTTATAGTATGTAAATTAATATAGCTGCACTGGCTTAAATGAGAATTGTAGGTGTTACTTTGAAAACTATGATTTCTGACAAAACAGGGAAGTTTCTGCATGAACTCGCCGTAGCGAGTAATCAGCGAGTATTCATGGCGAGCTGGGTTTTGGGCTGATGAAACTCGCCGTAGCGAGCTTTTGCTCGCCACAGCGAGTTGATTTAGGTCAGGACCTATAATCTCGCCATAGCGAGCTGGTGACTCGCCATAGCGAGCTTGTACAGGACTTGCCTATATTTTCTATTCTCTAACGAACTTCACACACTCGTTTTATATTCTCATCAGAGCCAGATAGCTTGCAGTAATATAATTAATATAACGTCGAACAGAATGTTATTCACAGATAATTATTAGGGCATAACTTAGACTATTATTAGGTTTGTATGCTTCCCGGGCTTTGGGAATTTATGGTAGTAATAACTAAACTAGTTTCAGTCAATTATGAGCGATTTTGTGATATCGCGTTATGGACTCCCAATGGGACTATCCATTAGGATACGTTATTGTGAGCTGCATGCCGTGACCGAATCGGTTGACGGATATGGCAGGCCTCTGAGACATGCTCACCTCAGAGTGTCCTCGTGTTTAAAATGAATAAGAGTTTATTAATCTGTGATACACCTTTATATTATGCTATTATGTTATATTAGTTAAGTTAGTATGCTACGACTGATTTTAGGATCCCCAGGTGTAGTCACCTCTAGGAGGGTAGTAGGACTCACTGAGGCTTAGTAGTCTCACCCCACTCCAAATCAATTTTTTTTAGGTAGACAGGTTAACTGGAGCAAGGACCAGGACGGAGCTGATGATTGGAGCGAGGCTTGGATCATCACTTTAGACGATTTTAGTCTCTCCTTGTTTTAGTTTATTTGTATATCTTGGATTTCTATCCTTTTCCGCTGTATTTCTTAAATTTAAATAACTGATGTAAAGAATTATCCTTCTGTTTACCTCGTTTAATTTATTGTACTCAGATCCATTTATTTATGTCTTGACTAAATATTCTAGATATTTTAGTTGGGGCGTTATACTCGCTATGAATACACGCTTGCAACTCGCTGCAGCGTGTGTATACAGAATGTGCCCTGTTTTACGAAAATTCCATTTTTAACATGTTTAACACCTACAATCCTCATTCTAAGCTATGCAGTCACATAATGTGTATAATATAAGACAGAATGGAGAGGAATTTGGGAGTTAATCCCTCTCACACAACATTTCCCTAAATTTCTTAAGTTAACATGCAAAGGTTCATTATTTGGGAATCTAACTAAACTAGCCTAAGAACCCACCTGGAAATGAAGCTTTAGACTTAAACTTGAGCTTCCTAACTGCTTCTGAACTCCCCAGCCACCCACGAACAGAATTGGACAGAGTTTGGAACTTGACACTTAGAGCTCTAATCTTGAATTTGTGAAGTTGAGAAGTGTTAATTGGATTGATGGTTTGCCTCTGAGTCAAGGGGGTTATTTATAGTGTTTAAGGTCTGAATAGAGACAGATTTGGTTTGGTTTAAGATACTCATGCATGCAATTTGATTGGAAAAGGGTTTTGGTGAGTTTTGAGGTATTGGATGCTTGTGTGCTTGATGAGCTCGTGAATGAGTGATGAAGTTGGGTTCAGAATTGTTTCTTGGCTCTGTTGCTACATGTGAGGGTAAGTAATTGAGAAGCTTGGATGGTTCTTGCATGTGATAAGTTAGTGATTGAAGATTTTGGAGTTTTCCCCATTGTTGTTGTATATGGCGTGAGAGCATGAGAGGGAGGGAGGGCAGAATTTCTGCATTGTCTAAGTGAGGAATGAGAGTGGATTCAAGTTACTATGCCTATGTCAAAAGGTTCACATGCAATTTGGTGAGGTGTTGGCTTGAGATTGAAAGTGGAGGATGAGTCACATGAGAGTGGGAGGGAGAGAAAGAATAGGAGGGAGTTTGAATTTCTCTAGTGTTAATTAAATCACTTAGGAATAATAGTGTACTAATAAGTGGACAAAATTTAATTAGTACTACTAATTCTAGCACATAATTTACTTAATTCCCAAAATAATTTAACTAACCTCCTCTAATTAATTTATAAAATAAGGCAAAGCTCTAATTAAAATTAATTAGGCAATTTAGGATGTGGGATATTACAACCTACCCCCCCTTAAAGAAATTTCGTCCTCGAAATTAAGAAATTTACCTCGAAAACAGGTATGGATAGTTCTTCCGCATGTCTGACTCCAGTTCCCAAGTGAATTCACCGTCAGGAGACTGAGCCCATTCAACTTTGACAATAGGAATTCTCTTGTTCCGAAGTATCTTGGCATCACGTTCAACAATCCGAACAGGATCCGGCTGATAAGTTAGATCTGGCTGGAGATCGATTTGTTCGAGTTCCACTGGCTGATAAAGATCGGGAATATACTTCCGTAGCTGAGACACATGAAACACGTCGTGCAACCCTGACATAGATGGAGGAAGAGCTAACTGATAGGCTACAGGACCGACGCGTCGAAGAATTTGATAAGGTCCAATGAATCTTGGACAGAGCTTCTTTGTTTTGAATACACCTCGCAAACCCAACTTAGGAGTAACTCTCAAGAACACATGATCACCTTCCTGAAATTCCAAAAACCTTATTCTCTTGTCGGCATAACTCTTCTGCCGACTCTGAGCAACTTTCAGCTTATCACGGATGGACTTGATCTTTAACGTGGTCTCTTGGACAATATCTGGTCCCAAGAAACTACGATCACCAACTTCTGTCCAACACAACGGAGTTCTACACTTTCTGCCATATAGAGCTTCATAAGGTGCCATACCGATACTGGCATGGTAACTGTTATTGTACGCAAACTCTATTAGGTGTAAGTCATTAGTCCACGAACCACCATCTTCTAATACACAAGCTCGAAGCATATCCTCAAGAGTCTGAATAGTTCTTTCCGACTGACCATCAGTTTGAGGGTGATGTGACGTACTCATCTTCAACCGAGTACCCATCGCATTCTGAAATGCTTTCCAAAACCTCGAAGTGAATATTGGGTCTCTATCTGACACAATACTCAAAGGTACACCATGCAACCTTACAATCTGCTCCATGAAAATGGCTGCATATTGAGGGGTCTTGTAGGTGGATTTCACTGGAATGAAATGAGCTGATTTAGTCAACCGGTCCACGATTACCCAGATCGAGTCTTGACCTCTCTGGTTACGTGGCAGTCCTCCTACAAAGTCCATGGTGATATGTTCCTATTTCCACTCAGGAATATCTAATGGTTGTAACGGTCCTCCAGGTTTCTGATGTTCAATCTTCACCTGTTGACAAACAATACACCTGGACACGAATTCAGCAATCTCTGCTTTCATGTTGGGCCACCAATAGTTCTCCTTCAAATCATGATACATCTTGGTGGATCCAGGGTGAATTGAAAATCCACTCTTGTGTGCCTCTTCCAGAATCAACCGTTTCAACTCGTTATCCTGAGGTACACAAAGTCTGCCTTCATAGAGAATAGCACCGTCCGTGGCTACTGAGAACTCCGGATGGTTAATCCTCTTCTGCAACTCTACATCATCCTGCTGAGCCTGCACAATTCTTGGGCGTAACTCACAGGATACTTCAATTCTGTTGATACGGATACCGCTCTTACGATATACCACATTCAGATTGCGATCTCTAAACTTCTCATACAGAACGCACTGCTGCATCAACAACTCTGATGCATACAACATCTTTCTACTCAGGGCATCTGCCACCACGTTGGCCTTTCCAGGGTGGTAATTGAGGTTGAAGTCAAAATCCTTGAGGTACTCCATCCAACGTCGTTGCCTCATATTCAACTCCTTCTGATCGAACAAGTACTTCAGGCTCTTGTGATCACTAAACAGATCAAACTGCACTCCATACAGATGATGTCTCCAGATTTTGAGTGCAAAGATAATGGCTGCTAACTCCAGATCATGGGTAGGATAATTCTGCTCATGAGGCTTTAGCTGCCTGGATGCATACGCTACAACTGCACCATCTTGCATCAGTACACATCCAAGTCCCTTGTTGGACGCGTCACAGTATACCACATACTTGCGGGTTGGGTCAGGAATCACTAACACTGGTGCTGTGGTTAGCTTTTCCTTTAAGGTTCTGAAACTCCATTCACAAGCAGCGTCCCAATCAAAGTCTGCACCCTTTCTGGTTAGACGAGTTAATGGCAAAGCAATCTCCGAAAACCCTAAGATGAATCTCCGGTAATAGCCTGCCAAACCAAGGAAACTTCTGACTCCAGTAACACTTCTGGGTCTTTCCCAATTCAACACTGCTTCTACCTTGGATGGATAAACAGACACACCGCCTTGCGATATGACATGGCCCAAGAACTTAACTTCAGATAGCCAAAATTCACACTTGCTGAACTTGGCATACAATTGCTTCTCTCTTAGAATGCTCAACACGATTCTCAGGTGCTCCGCATGCTCATGTGAATCCTTAGAATAGATCAGAATGTCATCAATGAAGATGACAACAAACTGGTCAAGGTACAGCTGGAAAATCCGATTCATGTAGTCCATAAAGATGGCTGGAGCATTTGTCAAACCGAAAGGCATGACCAAGAATTCATAATGTCCATAACGAGTCCTGAATGCTGTCTTGGAAACATCCGAGGACTTGATACGGATCTGATGATATCCAGAACGAAGATCAATCTTGGAAAAGACAGTAGCACCTCTGAGTTGATCCAGAAGGTCATCAATTCTTGGTAGGGGATACTTATTCTTAATTGTGACCTTGTTGAGTTGACGATAATCAATGCACAAGCGCATCGTACCATCTTTCTTTTTCACGAGTAACACTAGTGCTCCCCAAGGTGAGACACTGGGTCGGATAAAGTGTTTCTGAAGTAACTCTTCAAGTTGAGATTTCAGTTCATGGAGCTCTAAGGAAGACATCCTATACGGGGCAACTGAGATTGGCTGGGAACCAGGAACTAGATCGATGGAAAACTCAACTTCCCTTTCAGGAGGTAAATTCATAATATCATCCGGGAAGACATCTAAGAACTCACTAACAACTGGAATATCACTGGGGCTCAAACTGGGTTCCGGATCGATGGTGAACAAGACACTGAAACATCTGCTGCTAGCACCTAAGTACTGGATCATTTGATGAGTATTCTGGAGTAAAGCGGTAATAGCTCTACTTTCTGGTGAAGTTTCGGTTAGAATGAAGAGATTCTTCTCAGCACATCCAATGTACACAGTATTGGCGGAAAGCCAATCCATGCCTAGGACCACATCTATATCCTTCAGAGGTAGACAAATCAAATCTATATGATAGACCTTGCTGCCCACAAGAACGGGACAATTCTGACAAACACGTTTAGAAGTAACTTTGCCACCTGTAGCAACAGCTACAGTCATTGGGGGAATTAAAGGCACAGAGGGTAATTGCAGTCGCTGAACACAGTCAACGGCTATAAAGGAATTTGTAGCTCCACAATCAAACAAGACTAAAACTTCAGACTGGCCTAACTTGCATACATCCATAATTAAAGCATTATTAGATTTGACGTTCTCACCATCAAGTGAGTATACCCGACCTTTGCTTTTTGAGGCACCGCTGGAATCTCCCTGTCTCTTCAGCTTCGGACATTCATGCTTGTAGTGGCCTGGCTGCTTACAATAGTAACACATATTCCTTCCCTTCATGCATTCTCCACTGTGAGGAAAACCGCACTCTGTACAATTCTTTGGTGAACGTTGAGAGTAGCTCTGCTTTCCCTTACTTGTAGTACCTTTAGTCCTCACTTGCAGATTGAATTTTCCAGAATCCTTCTTCTTCTGAAAGGCTTCACTACGCTCCTTGTGTATGTTACCCAAATCAGCTTCAGCATGATAGCTCTTTTGCACCAAATCACCAAAGGTAGTGATATGCTGCATAGAGACATCGTGGGCTATGTCAGCTCTCAGCCCGAACCTATACTTCTTCATCTTCCATGATTCACTGGGAGCATCATTCCCATCCATCACATAACGGACCAGCTCATTGAACTTCATGGTGTACCCCGCCACTGACATGTTCCCCTGCTTCAGTTCAGTCAACTCACGTTCCATCTGGAATTGGTAACTCTCTGGGATATAATGTCCAACGAAAAGGCGTCGGAAATTTTCCCAATTCATCTCCATCTGACTGGCCTCCATGTACGCCTTGGTTCCATCCCACCAGTTACACGCGTCGCCCCTAAAGAAGCGGGAGACGAATGTTACCTTGTCAGCTTCGGTGCAATCCATGGATTCAAGGATTCCACTCATTCGTTGAATCCATTCCCTGGCTTTCGCTGGATTGTACTCCCCATAAAACTCCGGCGGACTCATTCGGCAGAACTCACGGAATGCAGCGCTTGATCCTTGCTGCTGAGGTGGAGGATTGTTCATTTGTTGTTGAAACATGGTCATGAACTCTTGATGCTGTTGGGCCTGTTGGGCTTGGAACTGCTGTTGCTGGTACATCATCTCAGCCCACATGTTCGCATTAGCATCTCCGTACATTTCGGGTTCATCATCATCATCAGCAACATTCCTTCTAGGTCTTCCGGGTCCTCGTCTTGCTCCTGACATAGTACTCTAACTGCCAATATCAAGTCAAGTTAGCTAGGCTTAAAGTGACATGACATCTAGAACAGATGTTAGAAATCCGGACAAGAACCGGGATTCGGATTTGTAATACTAATGGACTCTGGCACGATCTGGATCGACCTGCTCTGATACCAATTATAACACCCCACATAAATGTCTAGAATATTAGTGGAATATTATTACTGATAACGAGTTCATTATTATTACAATTCGGAAATTCAAGCACACGCAGGTGCTAAATACAACAAGATAGATGAAACAACGGAAGCAGAATCACGATTACAATAATACAACAGAATTTATTAGCAGCAAAACGATAACAAGGGAAACTAGAAAAGCATGAAAAGATGCAATCCTCAAGCAATAGCCACGAGCACACCAACAGCATACCTTAGCCAACCTGCTTATCTGAAAAAAATTGATTTGGAGTGGGGTGAGACTACTAAGCCTCAGTGAGTCCTACTACCCTCCTATAGGTGACTACACCGGGGGAACCTAATCAGTCATGCATACTAACATTATATCATAAAACATAAGCATAAAATAAAGGTGTAACACAAATTATATCTTGTTCATTTTAAACACAAGGACACTCTGAGGTGAGCATATCTCAGAGGCCTGCCATATCCGTCAACCGATTCGGTCACGGCATGCAGCTCACACAATCATAACCTAATGGATTATCCCATTGGGAGTCCATAAAGCGACATAAATCGCAGCTGAACTGACTGATACTAGATTAGTTATTTCTACCATGATTTTCCAATTTCCCGGGGAACATACAAACCTATGAATCTCTAGATTAAACCCTAAAGATCATCTGTGATTAACATGCTGTTTCACATTATAAAAATTATGCTACTACAAAATGGTATAAATCATATGAGGATATAAATCGAGTGCCTTAATTTAGAAATCAGTTTAAAAATTCAGTTCTGTTCTGTCAAACTCGCTCAGCGAGTCATAACTCGCTCCGGCGAGTATTATGGGTATGTCCTGTATCAACTCGCTACGGCGTGTTGCTAGCTCGCCACGGCGAGATTATAGGTCCTGACCTAAATCAACTCGCTAAGCGTACAAATGCACGCTGGAGCGAGTTTCATCAGCCCAGAAACCCAGCTCGCTATGAATACACGCTTGCAACTCGCTGCAGCGTGTGTATACAGAATGTGCCCTGTTTTACGAAAATTCCATTTTTAACATGTTTAACACCTACAATCCTCATTCTAAGCTATGCAGTCACATAATGTGTATAATATAAGACAGAATGGAGAGGAATTTGGGAGTTAATCCCTCTCACACAACATTTCCCTAAATTTCTTAAGTTAACATGCAAAGGTTCATTATTTGGGAATCTAACTAAACTAGCCTAAGAACCCACCTGGAAATGAAGCTTTAGACTTAAACTTGAGCTTCCTAACTGCTTCTGAACTCCCCAGCCACCCACGAACAGAATTGGACAGAGTTTGGAACTTGACACTTAGAGCTCTAATCTTGAATTTGTGAAGTTGAGAAGTGTTAATTGGATTGATGGTTTGCCTCTGAGTCAAGGGGGTTATTTATAGTGTTTAAGGTCTGAATAGAGACAGATTTGGTTTGGTTTAAGATACTCATGCATGCAATTTGATTGGAAAAGGGTTTTGGTGAGTTTTGAGGTATTGGATGCTTGTGTGCTTGATGAGCTCGTGAATGAGTGATGAAGTTGGGTTCAGAATTGTTTCTTGGCTCTGTTGCTACATGTGAGGGTAAGTAATTGAGAAGCTTGGATGGTTCTTGCATGTGATAAGTTAGTGATTGAAGATTTTGGAGTTTTCCCCATTGTTGTTGTATATGGCGTGAGAGCATGAGAGGGAGGGAGGGCAGAATTTCTGCATTGTCTAAGTGAGGAATGAGAGTGGATTCAAGTTACTATGCCTATGTCAAAAGGTTCACATGCAATTTGGTGAGGTGTTGGCTTGAGATTGAAAGTGGAGGATGAGTCACATGAGAGTGGGAGGGAGAGAAAGAATAGGAGGGAGTTTGAATTTCTCTAGTGTTAATTAAATCACTTAGGAATAATAGTGTACTAATAGGTGGACAAAATTTAATTAGTACTACTAATTCTAGCACATAATTTACTTAATTCCCAAAATAATTTAACTAACCTCCTCTAATTAATTTATAAAATTAGGCAAAGCTCTAATTAAAATTAATTAGGTAATTTAGGATGTGGGATATTACAAGTTCGGTTCAATTTTGCTTGCAAAATTCGGAAGTTTGTGCCAATTATTAGACAACATGGCTTTTGCACCTAAAGGGGCGTATAATAGGGCTCCTATATTCAATGGAGATCATTTTGACTATTGGAAAAGTAGTATGCGTATTGACATCAATTCTTTTGATGGTGAAGTGTGGAATGCTATTGAGAACGGTCTGTTTGTTCCAACAATCATCGATGCTCATGGCATTGTCACCAATAAGCCTATGGCACAATGGACGGAAGAGGAAAAGAAAAAGGTCAATTACGATGCAAAGGCACAAAATATTTTAATATCATCCCTTGGGATTGATCAATTCTATCATGTGTCACATTGTCAATCGGCTAAGGAAATGTGGGACACATTGGTAACTCACTTTGAGGGTACCAATGATGTAAAGATATCCAAAATTAATACATTGACACAAGAATTTGAGTTGTTCCATATGCTAGTTGGCGAGACCATCGAGGATATGCAACAACGATTTATCAAAATAACCAACAAGTTACACGGTTTGGGAAAGCCAATCACAAATCAAGATGCCACTAACAAAATTTTAAGATGTCTTAGTAGGTGTTGGCAACCAAAGGTCACCGCGATTAAGGAGGCGAACGATCTTACTACTTTGAGTCTTACAACTTTATTTGGCAAGCTTACGGAACATGAACAAGTACTAAACTTGTTAGAAAAGCAAGAGAAAAGTGAGAAAAAGGGAAAGCACAATGACAAGGATAAGGAAAAGGAAAAGGACAAGAGGTCAATTGCTCTAAAAGCCTCAAAGTCAAAGTCCAAAAAGGTAGAGCATGTGGAAAGTAGCTCAAGCGAAGACGATTCCGATGATGAGGAAATGGAGCTCTTCGTTCGACGCTATAATAGATATGTGAGAAAGAAGGGGATTAAACATTCCGATGACAATCTTAAGAAGTTTCGGAAAGATAGTGGTTACCGCCGGAAGAATGAAGATGCTAGGTACTCCAAGAAAGGGATGTGCTATGAGTGCGGCCAAGTTGGTCACTACAAGCCGGATTGTCCTAATCTCAAGAGAAAAGAGAAGGAGTCATCTTCAAACAAAAGGAGGAGCAAAGGTAAGAAAGCTTATGTTGCATGGGAGAGTAGTGGCTCTTTTTCTCATTCATCATCAAGCTCTAGTTCAAGTGATGAAGGCGAATTGGCTAATTTCACAACTCATCATCACAAAAAGAAGGATAAAGCTCCCAAAAAGGTAAACCAAAATCCCTCTAGCTCATATACTTTGTTAGAATATCATGATTTGCAAAGTGCATTTGAGGACCTATGTAGTGAAACTAGGAAAGCTTTCAAACGATTAAAAGAAATTATAAAAGCTAACAAAGCTCTTGAAAAGAAAGTTTCCGAAACGGAAGAAGAGTTGAAAGCTTTCAAAGTATCATTATTAGAAAGGTCAAGTACAAGTCATGATAATGGTGATATAGTTGGTTGTGATAATTGTATCACTTTGTCAAAAAATATTAAGAGTCTTAAGGACAAAGTGGAAAATTCATCAAAACCTAGAGTCTCTCATCAAGTTGATCCAAAACATTTTCGAAACAATTTGAAAGTCAAAAATAAAAATTCTAAACATTTCAAAATGGATCAAAAGAAGAGTGACTCACATATCACTTGTCACTATTGTTGTTGTGAAGGCCATACCATTGCAAAATGTAAAGCTAGGAAATTGTTGGTACCTAAGGGCATATTGCAATGGATGCCAAAACTCAACAAAGTTTGTTTACCTCACCAACTAGGACCCAACATGAGTTGGGGACCTATTTCAAATGTCTAAGTATGTAGGGAATCGTCTTGAAACCATTGACAAGAGACACCGACAACAATGGAGTTCAAGACCTACGAACAAGGAGAGCCATGAGAAAAGCTTCAACTCGACACTTACAATGGTGCGGAAATTGATCACTTCCTCCACCTAACACTCAAGGGAATATTCTATTCTCTACCTTTACCTTTATATTTGTTTTACTTAGCATTTGAATATTGGCTCATATACACAACTTCTATCTTAATGTGATATTTGACTTGATAGTTGTCTCATCCTTCATTTCCAAGAATTTTGCTCAAAGATATTGATAAGTCTTTGAGACTCATACGTCTTAAATGGGGATTTGACAAAAATCATTACAATTGTCATATTAAGTTCATACTTGGTTTGTATATGTTTGTTTGGTTCTTATATATGTGACTTTATGAGCATACATAGACATATATTTTCATACGATTGATTTTGGTACTTGATTCATTTATGTGGATGCTTTATCATGCATATATGGTTCAACATGTGTTCTCATGTTATAATAATGTGCTTTGGTATTATTTTTGCTCACATACATAAGTATATACCTTGTTGATTATATGTGTTTCATACATACATGTTATTTTGGATAATTTTGTTTGTATGGATAATCATGTTATGTTTATGCTTTTGTTGCATTGCTTTGTTTATTTCGTCTCATATTTTGATATGTTGATTGATTTAAAAATGTCGATATGTTACGATATTCATGCGTTGGTTTTGGTTTGTTGTTCTACATTCCATATTTGTCATGAAATTTGGTATTCGTCATTGATATATTTTGGCATATCTTTGTATGTATTTATATGGATTAGGAATTTTATCATATATGTGCATTTCGACAAATGTAAGTGCACGATATGACTTTGGTTAAAATTGATTGAACTTGATACTTCTGATAGACTCTCTTCTTCTTTTTGATATTGTCAAAGGGGGAGAGATTTGGATGCACAAGCTAAGGATGAATAGCTAAAAGAGTCTTGAATATTATCTACTATGACAATCGCATTATGGCATCAACTCAGGGGGAGCGTGCTTATTGTTAGCCTTGGTGTTTTAATTGCGTCTGTATACATATTGCTATTTTATTGCATATTAGGTATAGGCTTAGCTTATGCATAGTTTTGACAATTATCAAAAAGGGGGAGAATGTAAGTGCACCAGTTCATCCTCATGTTTTAATAATTGTCAAAACACATGAAAATAGGATTGAACATATTTTGGCAACATTATAAATGACTTGACAATAAAGAACTATTTTCTAAACCTTGAAAAACTGACTTTTAGGTATTTTGGATCGATAAGTACATAGTTGTATCGATACATATGTCCTGAAATTACTTCTGTTTGATTTTGTGCATTTTGTATCGATACATACATTGTCTGTATCGATACAAAAGTGGTCTCTCAGAGACAGAACATCATCTGTGTATCGAAGCATGCTTGCATGTATCGATACACATCTGTATGTTCTCAAAATCCAGAAAACTCATGATGTATCGAATCATGCTTGCATGCTTCGATACATATCAGACAAGATTTCAAGATTCTGATATTTGTATCGATACACACCCGTGTTTGTATCGATACAAAGGTCAATTTTTCCATTTTTAACGTTGGTCAAAGCATTTGTATCGATACAAATGATCATTTGTATCGATACATGTATGAAAAATTATGCTTAAATTTGCTCATTCTATTTTTACTTTAAATAGCAATGTGTTGTGTCATTGTAAAAACATAGAAAACTAGTGTGAAAGATCAGAAAACGCTTTGGGTACAAATTGAGTGAGAATTTGCATCAAAGGTTTGATTCAACACAAGTTCATCATCTTCATCAAGTTTGCAATCAAAGTTGGATTTGAGTATGGGATCAATTCAATAGAAACTGCAGATTTGTGTGATAACGTTCGATACGGTTCGCGGTGAATCAGAATCGTGATCGGGTTGAATTGCGTTGAAGGTTCTAGTGTTTCTCTCAAGTGATTCAAGATCGTGCGTGTCTTGAAGGATTCGACAACAAGGAACGAAGGACTCAGCTGGACGATTGGGTGCGGTTTGGCACAAGGTGAATCGTTGGAATCAGAGGGCGAAGTTCCGTTGGGTGTCGAGGTTATTCGCATTAGTTTACATTTTGTTTTGCTATAGGTTTATAGATTTCAATTGTAAACTGTACACTTTTTGTTCATCAAGTTTTTGATCTATAAACTCTCAAATAACCCGTTTGGTTATTTGGGGGGAGACGTACTCGGATAAACGCGTGGACGACGCGCAATCCGGGGAACTCCCTAATCACATCGTGTGTCTCTCTCTTTATCCCTCTCTTTTAATTTCATTAATTTCGTTAATTTGATTAATCGATTGAATTTTTGTTGTTCGTATTGGTTCACAAAAATTCAATTGGTTCTTGCTTGATTGTGATTGAATTTGAAAATCAAACCATATAACTTGCTTGGGACTGTTTTTGTTAATCAAATTAAATTTGGATATCGTGCGTTAAGCGTTCCGGTAATTTTCCTAATTCGTTCTAGGCTATACTATCTTTCCTTTGGTCAAAAGGTGCAAAGTAGACTACCGATCCGGTGGTGCTTCCGCGCATTGGTTTTAATCAAATAATTTTTTAAAATTGCCGTTGATTAAAGAAGCCACTTATTCAACCCCCCCTTCTAAGTGGTAGCCTAGTAGTCTAACAAAAACTAACTTTAGAACCATCTCCAATAATAAAATGAGTGTTGTCAAGAATAACCAAATAGTCTTACTTCACAGTGCTCCATAAAGAAGAATGAATATGATGATTAATGCAAGATCTGGATCTGAAGGCTCTACTTCTCAAAATCACAGCCCAATCTTCTGGAGAGTTAAAAAGATCCCAACAAAGCTTAAGATTACTAGCTTCATTAAGAGTTATGAAAGATCTAAGACCTAGGCCACCTTGGGAATATGGTTTACAAACTTTCTTCCAAGCAACAGTCACAATCTTCCTTTGATTAATGTCACCTGACCAAATGAAATTCTTAGTCCACTTCTCCAAGCTTCTAAGCAAAGACACATGCCAAGAATAAATAGAAATAGAATAAACCAACATGCTTTGGACCACTGATTTAACCAATTGAATTCTACCAGCAATGGATAAAAGAGAAGCGTTCCAGGCAGATAATTTAGCTTTAATTTTGTCTGCAACAGGCTGCAAATGAACTACTTTAGGTTTACCCTTAAAAATAGGCACACCCAAGTAGATGAAGGGCAGAGAACCAATTTTGAAACCATTGAACTCAGAAATCTGAGTAAGTCTAGATTGAGAGATTCCACCAGAATAAATAATAGACTTACTGGGGCTAACCACTTGTCCAGAAACAAAGGCGTATCTAATAAATAACTCCTTAAGAGCTATCAAGTTTGATTGCCTACCAGTGCAATACACCATTATGTCATCAGCATACAAGCAATGTGAAGGAATAAACACATTTCTAGAACCTTTGCTGAGAAGTAACTTGCCATCAGCCACCAGTTTAGAGATATTCCTACTCAACACATCCTCCGCAATGCAAAAAAGCAAAGGTGAAAGAGGGTCACCTTGTCTAATACCCCTCTTACAAGAGAAATAACCATGTAATTTACCATTAATAGATATGGACAGAGTGGCAGATTTGAGAATCATGTCAATCCATCTACAAAATGTATCAGAGAAACCAAAAGATCTTAGCACTTTAATGAGAAAAGACCATTCCAGGGTATCAAAAGCTTTGGTGACATCAATTTTTAAGGTCAGGTTACCACTAAACACTTTTGAATGAAGTAAGTTGGTTGCTTCAGAAGCAGGACACAGACAGTCTTTAATATTCCTACCATGAATAAAACCTCTTTGCTTTTTGGAAATAATGGAGGGCATCACTTGAGCTAGCCTGTCAGCTAAAACTTTAGAAATGATCTTGAATTTGAAGTTAGCCAAAGCAATGGGCCTATAATGTTCAATTCTATCAGCATTAGGAATTTTAGGAATCAGGATAAGAGTTTTGGCATTAAAGTTAGGCATCAAGAATCCTGATGAAAAAAACCCAGTGACAACATTAACCACATCTTGATGAATTACATCCAAATAAGTGTGAAAGAAAAAAGCTCCAAAACCATATGGGCCTGGAGCACTCTCCTTGTTGAGCTCAAACACATAATTTTTTATTTCAGAAGGAGAAGGAATCATAGTCAACATATCATTGATTCTATCATTAATAACAGAAGGTATGACATCATCAATAAGAGCTTCATCCTGCAAAAGATTAATGTTAGAACAAAATAAAATTTTGATAATAATCAACCACATGGTCAGCAAGCTGTTGAGGATCAGAGATCAAATTATCCTCCACTCTGATGGAAGACATGACTTTTGTAAGACCCAAAATTTCATTGTATAGTTGGTTTAAGGAATATTAGGGTTCCGATGTGTTCGTGTTATGAAACATCGTGTAATTATTAGATTTTGCTGTAATTGAATCTGTTTTGGACTCGTGCGCTGTAAAGGCACAGGCTTTTGTCTTGTAATTCTCTTTTGTGAATGAGAAGGGTGATGTGGATTTAGAATAACGAGTTTTGGATTATTCTTGTTTTTGGAAAAACGAGTAGGATTTTACCCGCGGATGTAAAATCTTACTGCGTCTGTTTTAAGTGAGATTTCGGATGGGAGTTTTATATATCTGTGTGAGTGAGGTTATGTTTTGAGAATAATTTTCTAAGGTATGGAAGAAAATTACAGTCGCGGAAAAAGATTCGACGATAAGTTTTGGAAATGTTTAACGTTGGACGTTCTTTCCGTAGTTTTTATGTTTTTGTGATTTACGTTCGACGCGACGCGCGAGAGCTGAGTACGTGTCTTGTTTTGGAAGATTTGATTTAACTCTTGTGTTATCCATAAAGCAATTTGATCCAATGGCTAGGGTTTAAGCAATGGACTTTTGACTTTGATCCAAGGGTGGATAAGTGATCAAGAGCTTTGGCATAGTAAGGAGGTTTAACTCTTTGTGGACTTAGGAAAAACATCACAAGTCTCTCTTTTCTTTCTCTCTTTCACGTGGACTCCATTACTTTCATACCTTCATCTCAAAATTTCATTTCTTCACCATTTCACTCCATTTCAAGCTTGTAGGATCAAAGGGATTTTGTAGAGAATCACTTTCTAAAGGTAACCCTCTCTTCTCATCTCCTAGGTTGGTAGACTTTTAGAGTTTAGAGGTTTTTGGGTTTATGTTTCCATGAGGGTTTGTTAGGAAGTGTTACTTTTCATGGTTTTGTTTCATGAATGTTGTTCATGAGGTTTAGAGAAGCATGTGTAGGCTTTGTTGTTTTTGTTTTCCATGAGTTGGTGAAAAATCTCATGAGAAAAGTTAGGGTTTTGGGTTGGTTATGTATTGATCAATAACATGTGGTTAAGTTGTAAGGTTTTTGAAAAGAGTTATTACTCAGTCAAAATCATCCTAAGCACAAAAACAACTTGAATACAACTTAAACTCATTTGAACATCGATGACTCAAAGCTTCAGCTTCTGATCATTACAGTAGCTGAGTGACTACGATCTAGCAAGTGCACCAGTCTGTCGTCGAGTAATAATTCACACTCTACGAGTAGAATGAGTTCGAATCCACAGGGATCGTGCCGAAGCTTCACTAGCGTAATTTAAGTTTGTGATAGTTTGCATTCGCTTTGGTTTTTGGAAAAAGGTTTTTATAAAAATAGCGTAATGCTTGCAGAAATATAAATGCGGAATGTATAAATAATAGATTCAAGAAATATAGAGGCTAGGTATGGTGGTTGGACTCCCTCCCTTCTTCATATTTGGCATGACCGGTATATAACATAGATACTTAGATTATGTTCGGCGGTGAATTATCCTTGTTATAGTAATACCTTACTATTTACTACGAGTTCCGGACCATATCAAGTCAAAACCTAATATCAATTCTATGGGCGCTCCCGCTTATCCGGCCAGATTACGAGAATACGTTATTAAAGTGCACGAAAGTAAAAAACAAACACAATTACTAAATATCATTTATTATAACTTAGACTCAATCACAGATTCCAAATATTCATAGGGGAGTTCATCTTCTCCACCACAACCTAAGGCATAAATATAAAGACTACATATTTAAATTACAAAATATAACCTAAATACAAAAGCCTAAAGAAACATACCTTGCTGAGTTAGTTTTCCCGTAAAGGGAGAAAACTATGCCCAATAGAGCTCCTCTGAACCTCTCCTTATAGTAGAGATTGTTCTACTATTTCTGAATGAATTTAACAATGAATGAGAGGCTCTATTTATAGTTTTCGTAATGGGCCTCAGCAAGGTCATCGCAGTACGATGAAGCCATCGTGCTGCGATGTGAAGATTCAGTTTATTTTTATAACTGATCCTGTGCATTTCATCAGCTTGGTCGCCAAGTAACTCCATCGTGCTGCGATGTGAAGATTTTCTTCAGATTTATTCTTCTGATTTCTTGGCAAGCAAGCAACTCCCATCGTGGCACGATGGGAGCCATCGTGCAATGCTAATTTCTTCACTTTTTTGGCTTTTTCTTGTCTTTTTGCATCTTGGACTCTGTCTTGATGCTTTTTCATGCTTTTGTAGGTTTTCCTTCGTATTTGGGTCTGTCTTGGTCATTTTACTACTAATAATACTACTAAAAATACCGTAGAAATTCCTGTCATCACTGAGTCTTAGTTTTCTTTTACTAGAATTCTAAGTTAAGTCTTGTTTTAGAGTTGTATTTATTTTCATTGAACATTGATTTTTGTATCAGTGTTCATATACTCTGTTTTCTTTTGTAAGTTGTTTGAAGTCTCTTGCGTTTGTGCTTGAGCAAAGGAAGTCTCTTGTAAGGATACTTGAGCATTGGAAGTCTCTTGCGTGTGTGCTTGAGCAATTGTAATCTTTTGTGATTATTAGTGAACTCCCTTGGAAGTGCAAGGGGACTGGACGTACTCTCGGATTGTGAGAGGAACCAGTATAAAATCTCTGTCTCTACCTTTCTCTCTCACTCACTCTTTCTTAAGCTCTGTTGATTGTGTTTATCTTTCTAACCGCTGCAAAATTTGATAAGTGAATAAACTTAGAAGAATTTTTTAAACTACCTAAAACACAATTCAATCCCCCCTTCTTGTGTTTTTCACACCTTCAGAGATAAGCATGCACATTACCAAACACATCCTTGTTCCAGCACTTCAATTGCTCCTTAAAATTTTTTAACTCTCTAGTTAAGATAAACATGGGGCTACCAACAATATTTGTCCTCCAGCAATTAACAATTAAATCCTTACAAGAGTCATGCAAAATCAACATCTTCATAAATTTAAATTGAGAAGCAAAAGAAATGGAGCTAAATTGAAAATTCAACAAAATGGGGAAATGATCAGAGTGATTCTTAACAAGAGAAGAACAGTTGACCATGGAACAAGAGTTGAGTCAAGCTTGATTGCAAATAGCCCTGTCCAATCTCTTCTCAGAAAAAGCTCTCCTTCGTCTACCATTAGACCAAGTAAACCAGGCACCTCTAGTTGGGAGATGAAGAAGATCATTAGCAATAGTCCAGTCTTGAAATTCTGACATAGGCATATTAGCAGGCAAACTACTACCTTTATACTCATGAAGCCCAAGAATGACATTGAAATCTCCCATAAAACACCAACTGATATTATGATTGTTGATCAAATCAGACAAGTTACTCCAAAACTGTCTCCTCTTAACATAACAAGTGGAAGCATAAACAGCTACTATACCAAAAATCCTTATCAACATCAGAACAAGAAAAAGCAACAAATTGATCATTTAAAGTAATTACCAAAGGATCTAAATTTACTTTACATAAACACCAGAGAATAGGAATCAAGTTACCCCTATCATTAAGAGCAAACAACTTGTACCCTAATCTAAGTAACCTTCTATTAATTAAATTATTAAAAACCACCCAAGGTTCTGCTATAAAAACTAAATCAGGATTTTCAATATTCAAAAGTCTTCTAAGTGCCAATTTTGAAGAGGTATTGACAATCCCTCTTAAATTCCAGAAGAGGCATTTCATTTGAAAGGCTTAGTAACACTAACCTTTGACCTGGTTCCATAACTACTAGAAATCTTCAAGTTCCTAGTTATTCTTGCCTTCTCTTTCTTACTTGATTTAGAAGCAACTACTTTAAACCCTGAAGAAGCAGGATCTTGCTCTAACTCAGCTAGCAATCTCAGATCCTCAACCTCTTTCTCAGTCATATTTGCCCAAGACTCTTTCAAGAATTGCATATCTTGTTGAGTCTTGTCCACTTCATGATCAGAACCATGTACCTCATTATGATCAACTTGAGTAGCATCAACAAACTCTGAGTCCTCAGAACTAGAGTCATTGACCACCACAGCTACAGGAATCTCATTTTCATTCTCATTGCCAGCAACTCCTTCAACCTGAACCTCATTAATAGCTTGAACAGCCTCAATGGAGTCAACCACATTGTCATCCACAACATTGTCTGCCAAAGCAGAAAATCTGTTATCAGCAAAATTTTCCACAATAACAGCATCACTATTGCCTGCAGGCCCTTGCACAGGAGCAACAACAGCCTCAGGCAACAAAGTAGCCTTAGGATCAGACAAGATTTGAGCACTTTTATCAGTAGAATCCTCAGCATCAATCACTTCTTTCTCCTTCTCCTTCACTGTTCTACCATCGTTCTTTTGCACATACTTGACAGTAGCTTCATTTTTATTCTTCACACTATTTTTTTCCTTGCTACCATCATCAAAGTTTTGAATCCATTTACAATTTTCCACGTAGTGACCCACTATCATGCAGTGACCCACTCTTTCATATTCCAAATCCACATAGAATGCATAACCCACTCTTTCAACCAAAACCTTGTATCTCAAAGGCTGAGATATATCTATATCTACCAAAACCCTAGCAAAATGACTAAAGGTTCGATCAAACATAGGCTTAGCAGCTAACGCATCCGTACAAATAGGGGTACCAACACTGCTAGCTATAGCAAAGAGAATCTTTGGACGGCAATACTCTTGAGCCAAACCAAACAACCTAACCCAAACTTGGGCAGTAGTGTCCCTTTGAAGGTTAGGATTGAAATCAGAGGTCCAAGCGAACAACTTTAGAAAACCTGGCTGTAAATTCCAAGAAGCCACAAATCTAACCTGTTTGACATCCTCTAAAGAAGAGAAGCAAAATTCATAAAATCCCTTACCAAGAGAAGTAATTCCCCATCTAGACAAATCCTTCCAAAGCGGTAGTAACTTATTCTTCAAGGCAACAACAGTTAAAAGGGTCGAACCCTTTGGCCAAACAACCCTACCATGTAAGTTGTGTTTACAAGCATCTATACCAGCCATATACTCGTCTTCGGGAATCGCAATAGCAAGGCCATCACCCTTAACATAGGGTTGTGGGAGTTGCGAAGTCGGAATATCACAAACATTCGATAAAGCTTGAGCAAAAGTTTTTATCGTTTTAGGTTGTTTTTGTGGCTGAGGAACTTGTTCTTTGGAACCGTCTAAGCAACCCCAAGGTATACTAAACGCATGCATGATGATCGGAGCAAAGGAAAACTAGGCGGTGGTGGGTTAGAAAGAAAACCATATGAAGAAGAAAGGTGGTGGATGAACAGTAACATTTCGCCAGAGCTTCTTGTTCTCTATTCGAAATCAAATTCTATGAGTAGAAATATACTACAATATAAATTACAAAATAATATAACCCCGTACTAATTATATATGAGTAGAAACATATGTTCCCATAGAAATAAAAAAAAAGTTCTTCATATTAATATATGAATAATAATATAGATCTCCATTGAAATTATAAATAAACATTCCTCCATATTAATATATGAGTGTAAATGTATATCCATGTAGAAATTACAATAAAACAAGTGAAAAAAGTCTCATGAAATCCTATGAATTTTGGTGAGATTGTTGAATGTATCTCTTCTTTGTATTTTCAACCAAAAAGTCTCACAAAATCCATCCCATGTAAGAATCCGTTGAAATCTATAGATTTTTGAATACCAAGAGATATTTAAGAAGTCTTGAGAAATCTCAATTGAATACCAGTAGATTTCGATGCTCTGAAAAAAAAACTTAATTGTCCTAATTGAATTCATACCACGAGATTTTTTTAACTTTTCTAAAAGTCTTAATTGAATATCGCAAATTTTTTTACATGAAAAAGTCTTTTAAAATCGTATGAAATCATAATCCAATACACCCTCTAATGACAGGAATTCATACTGCATTTTTAGTATAATTTTATTAGTAAATTACAGCACTTTAGACCAATTACAAGGCAAATTCCTAAAGAAATCAAGTTACTTGCACAATAAGTCAAGAAAATCAAGAAAAAGCTAAAAAGAGCCAAAATTGTGAAGAAATGGTGTTGTTCATCGCAGCACGATGAAAGCTACTTGCTGGCCAAGGAAACAACAGAAGAAAATCTGGGAAAAATCTGTTCATCGCACTACGATGTGCTACAACGCAACAATGAGGTTACTTGGCGCCAAAGGTGATCAAACGCACAGGATCAGTTATAATTTTAAACTGAATCTTTCTATCGCAGTGCAATGGGCATATCGCAGCACGATGGCAAATTTCAGCCCATTGCGAAAATTATAATTAGAGCACCCTTTTCCTCATTTTATTCATTAAGAACAGAGAGAACTACTATTCTCTTGAGGAAAAGGAGTCAGAGCTCTAACGTTAGATTTTCTTTTATGCATTTTTCTATTCTTGTAATTTAAATATGCATTTTAGTAGCTAAACCCCTTCCGAGTTAGGTAGGGAGATGAACTCCCTTAGGAATGCTGGAATCATGTAATTTGGTACTAAGTTTATATAATCGTCTATTCAGTTTTATTTATTCTATTGTCTATGTTTTAATTACGTAATCTAATTGATGTACACAATTAGGGAAAGCTTATAGGGTTGGTGATATCTAGTATTGTGCCTCAAAGCTAGGGTTTACCACTGGCTGGCAACTAGCTTATAGGGTTAGTGATCTAGTATTGTGTACAAAAATACAAAAATAAGCATTTTTACTTTTACTTTTCTTAATTTCAGGTCAAGGAGTATGCGGGAGTCGCAGGAAGAAGAAGTCACGGATAAAGTCGGTGAAACGATTCAGTAGCAGGACAATGATGCAGTTCATACAATACAAACTTTACCAGCAACCTGGAACAGAACTCTTCCTCTTCTTCCACTACCCTATGACAATTATATTTTCAGTACTTTATATTTCAATAAATGAATTTTCGCTGTGTCATTTTCTGACAACCTCAACTAACTTCTAAAAATCCAATAATTGTTCTTGTTTATTATCATGTGCATGATTCACTGTTATAGGCAGGTTGCGGAAGATGAGTAGCAAAGTACGATTGGAATTTCACGCCTTTATACAAAGAACAACAAGGTGATTGCTTAGAAAGCGCGGAAGTTTGAGAGACAGAGAGACGAGTGATGAAGTTGATGTCTGTGAGACAAGTGTTCAAATTTCAGATATACCTAAGCCATGTGAGGATTTGAGCCAAATACTTCCAAACGGTATTACTACTTTTTTTCGAATTACTATGAGAGTACCGTGCACTTGTTTATTTTCTAGAACTTGCTCTAATTCTCTGCAGACTGGTTAATTTGATATTATATGCATTGAGGCAATTGTTTGTTATAACCCAGAGCCTTTTCAAGCCACCCTTTATATATTATTATCATTTGCTAGCCAATTTTGAGCCGTAAAAAAATAATAATATCCCTTTTGTTTCGGTGACAAACCACGATACAAGCCTATAGACCAGAAAAACAAAGAAATTACCCACTGTGGAGTTAAGGTAATAGTTCTCAAAGTCTTGGCAACAAAACAAGTTTGGGGTTGCTCATGGAACTAGCAACGTTTAAGTTTGGGGTGGGTATACGGAGAACTATCACTACAAAAAGAAAAAAATGAAAGAAAAGAGACGGGAAAACATCAAAAATTCCCTAAAAAAATTGTCTCTTCAAAAAAAAAAAGAGCCAAAGGGCACAAAAGTGATAGAAAAGAACCACACAAAGACACATCCGGTTCTTATTTTCCGATACCAACACAAAAAAAGGCACCCTAAGGAACACAGGTTGCGCACACAAAAAGGAACAACAAAGTAGAACTTAACTCCAATGTTTAGCCTACTATTTCCAAAAATGTCCTACCTTGACCTAAGCCACGTTATAACCTTGAAAAAGACCTCCAATAATGCATGTATATTGAATTTTGACTAGTTGCTTAGAGTTCTTGCAAGCCTATGGTAAAATGGCAGGTTGTACGATGATTGCGAGATACCCTTTCAATTAATGAGCGAAAAATACAAATGTGAGAGAGAGAAAAGTAAGACATGGACTCTTGCTGGCATTTGTCCGACTTACTACTATTGACGTCTCTTGAGCCGAAGTACTAATTGAGCATGATCGCGGAGGTAATACAAATCAGCGGTACCATTGCTGATAAATATAAGGTTGTGAAAATTCCTGTCATATTTTTGTTTCACTTATTTGCTAACAACTTTGCTTGACAGCATGTTACTTGAGGACAAGCAACGATTCAAGTTTAGGGTTGTGATGACAGGAATTCATACTGCATTTTTAGTATAATTTAATTAGTAAATTACAGCACTTTAGACCAATTACAAGGCAAATTCCTAAAGAAATCAAGTTACTTGCACAAGAAGTCAAGAAAATCAAGAAAAAGCTAAAAAGAGCCAAAATTGTGAAGAAATGGTGTTGTTCATCGCAGCACGATGAATCCCATCGTGCCACGGAAACAACAGAAGAAAATCTGGGAAAAATCTGTTCATCGCACTGCGATGTGCTACAACGCAGTACGATGAGGTTACTTGGCACCCAAGGTGATCAAACGCATAGGATCAGTTATAATTTTGAACTGAATCTTTCTATCGCAGTGCGATGGGCATATCGCAGCACGATGGCAAATTTTAGCCCATTTCGAAAATTATAAATAGAGCTCCCTTTTCCTCTTTTATTCATTCAGAACAGAGAGAACTACTATTCTCTTGAGGAAAAGGAGTCAGAGCTCTAAGGTTAGGTTTTCTTTTATGCATTTTTCTATTCTTGTAATTTAAATATGCATTTTAGTAGCTAAACCCCTTCCGGGTTAGGTGGGGAGATGAACTCCTTTAGGAATGCTGGAATCATGTAATTCGGTACTAAGTTTATATAATTGTCTATTCAGTTTTATTTATTCTATTGTATATGTTTTAATTACGTAATCTAATTGATGTACACAATTAGGGAACGCTTATAGGGTTGGTGATATCTAGTATTGTGCCTCAAAGCCAGGGTTTACCACTGGCTGGCAACTAGCTTATAGGGTTAGTGATCTAGTATTGTGCCTGTAACAGCCCGGATTTTTAATAAAGAAATTGTTTAGAAAAAACTTTATTTCTTTAAAAAGTCTGACTATAATTTCTTTTCTAAAGAATAAAGAATAATAACTATTCAAGTTTATAAATAATAATTATACAATGAGAAAGTCCTTCATTCAAATTACAAATTGTGAAAACCCATATTTGTTATCCCGCGCGCATACAAGCAAATCATATCGACTTCACACACTTCATCTTTAGCACCTACAACAATAATCATGTAAAGGGTCAATTTTCCTTATCCATATTGAATCATACTCACCACAAGAATATATCATAAAACAATAACAAAACACTTCATCTTATCGAAAATATAATTATTAATTTATAAAAACAAGTAACTCTTCCTTTCGTCATATGCTATGCAATGCGACTAAGACCACCCTAGATGAGAACACAAATGATCCGGATAATAAATCTCATACCAATGAGAAACCTGCCACAAAGGCACCTGCCACAAAGGCAAAAATATCGAACCTGCCACAAAGGCACCTGCCACACAGGCAAACATACAGACTCCTATCCACATCCTATATGATGCATGCCTCAATGTTATGAGAGAATCATTTTCTTCAAAACTAAACACAACTCACACTGACTTTTATTTATTGGTTTTTATATGTATATCATTTTACATATTTATATGCGTATTCCAACAAATGAAAATTGGCAATTAACAATATAACCACAACACATGACAATCAAATTATAAGCATATACAAGGGAAGAAACATGGTTCACAAAATTAACCAAACATATGCATATACGGATTAAAACATATTTCCCTTTTTTTTTTAAATTTTTCTTTCTTTTCTTGATTACATAAATTACTATTATTTGATATTCATTTTGTATAAAGTTGATTCCTTTTGGTTCATTTTATTGGATAAAGGCTCTATTATTATTCCACAACATAATCCTATGTAGCATGAGTGTATGGGGAAAAATCCCTTACTTAAAGGATTTCTTTTCTATGCAACCGACTTTTGATATCCTACCGACAACCGAACGATCAAGTTCTTATTGCTTCTTTGAGACTAAGAATTCCACTAAAAATTTATGTTGGTACAAAAGAGGTGCAGCTGGTTATGGAATTGGTTTCGACAGATTATATATATATATATTTTATTTGTGAACTAGAGACTAAAGAAATATTGAAATGAATAGATAGAAAATAGCGTAGGATAGTCCGAAAAATCTTCATGTTCAGGCAATCACATTTAATTTGTTTCAATCACTATAAAGGAGTATTAATGCTCTAACGTTGGCAATTAGGTAATGATCAATAACCTCATCACTGACAATTAACTTTGGTATCACAATATACCAACGTATACACTTGGTCTTAGCCACTAAGTAATCATAATTAATTAATTATAAAATAGTAACAATGACCATCTAATAATTGGGGTAGTAATTGCTTGTCTATCCATATTAGTTAATTACTTCTCTTACCACAAAAACTCACGTACAGCACCATAATAAATCATACCCGATTCACATTATTAAAAAAAATATATAACTCAAGGACATCACAAAATTTAGTTCTATATTATTTTAATTTTTCTCAATCATATTTACTACTTTAGTAAACAAAACTAATCAATTAAAATAATTGAATCAAATAAATGATTAGAGCAAATAAAATCAATAAGATGCAGAAATAAAATATCGGGGTCTTACAGTGCCTCAAAGCCAGCAGCCAACCCCAATCAATAGATAATAGCTTAATAATTAAGGGTAAAATAACAAATGAAACCATGCTTAATTGACTACATATTCAGGATCTAATCACTAGGTTAGGGACGTGACAATGTGGCTAACACGGGTCCCTATCTAATAATTGAGGTTCTCTATACTCGTAATTAGGGTAATTATCGTACGCGGTTATTACTAATTATATTAGTTCACCAGTAAGTAAGAATGAATAGGCAACGATATAACTCCAACTACCCAGCAGGACTTAGGGAGGGATTCAACACACTTAACCTACCTTTTCTCATCTGAAACAAACTTTCTTTCTTAATTATTTTCTAAAATCAATCAACCTTAAAATCAAAGCGGAGGCAATCTCACCCATTCCTAGAATAAAGCTTAGTAACCTAGGCGCTGTCCCTGTGGATACGAACCCATCCTAACTAGGGTGCGGATTATTACTAGACGACAGACTGGTACACTTGACAGCCCGTAGTCAGCCTCCTAAATCTTGTCCTTTAATTTTAATATCAAATAATTACTAAGATTGATTGATCATAATTGATAAGGTGGGCTGAGGGTGGAGAGGTGTGGGATTGTTGGGGGAGCTTAGAAGTGTCCTTGCTAACTTTGTTTTGCAGCCCGATGTCGTTGACCAGTGGGTGTGGAGGCATGTCCCCAGTTATGGTTACTTTGTCAGGGGAGCATATCAAGTTCTTACCGCGGTGGACGTCCAAGTTACGGCGGATACATCAGCCTTAATTTGGCATAAACAGGTTCCTTCGAAGGTGTCGGTGATGGCTTGGCGGCTACTTCGTGACAGGTTGCGAACCAAGGATAATTTGGTGAGGCAACACATTATTCCCCCAGACGCGAGCTTTTGTGTAGCTGGTTGTGGGGATGCGGAGACGACACACACCACTTGTTCCTCTCTTGTTCGGTCTTTGCCCCTTTGTAGAGCCTTATCAGATCTTTGGTTGGCACCTCTTCAGCTGATCCGTTGTTGCTTCACGATCATTTTTTCAATTCACCTATTCTGCAGGCGGTTCCCGAGCACGTCGCTCTTTTATGCAGTTGCTTTGGTTATGTTGTAGTTGGGTGATTTGGGAGGAAAGAAATAATGGACTTTTTAAGGCGCATGAATCTATGATACATCATATGTTAGAGAAAGTCAAGGTTAATTCTCTTTGGTGGATGAAAGCTTTTAATGTAAATATTGGTTTAAACTCCCATATGTGGTGGCCAAACCCCTTGATTAATTTGTGTGGGCATTGGCTAGTTGAGTTTGACTCGTTGTAAACTTTTGGGTTCTATCTAGCACGTCTTGTGCTCGTCGGGACTTGTTAATATATAAGTTTTATTTTTCTATGTTAAAAAATATATACTTCAAATAGAAAAGAATTATTATGAAATAAATTAAGAGATCAAGAGAATAGAGATAGAGAGGAGATGAAGAAGAAGAGAAAGAGATGAAAGAACTCTTGCATTTCTTATTCATTAGTGTGTATTTACATTGTAACATAAGCTTTATTTATAGGACAATATATTGGGCCAATGATATGGGCCAAAGCATAATGGACATCTACTATAATTATTCATAACACTCCCCCTTAGATGTCCATCGAGGATATGCCTCATTAAAACCTTACTAGATAAAAACTCATTGGGAAAAAATCCTAGTGAAGGAAAAAGAGTACATTATCCTTTGTGTGTGAACTGCCTCATTAAAAACCTTACCAGGAAAACTCAGTGGGACAAAACCATGGTGAAGGGAAAAAGAGTGCAGAACATATTTGTGTCTCCCCCTCATAAATACAATTATATATGAGGTGAAAAGGAAAAACCAAATGATCTTCTGAATTAGTTTCTCAAAAGCTTTACTTGAAGTTGACTTCATATAAAGATCTGTTATATCTTCTTTATTATACTGTCTTCCAAAGTTGCAGTTTGTGTGACATTATCTTCATATTGAATTGTTGTAAGAACCCTTTAGGAGAAAAATTACAAATCTCTTGTATGTGATGAAAACTATCCTTTGATCGAAATACATTCTTGACTCATCTCTCGGAACGCTAAAGTTCTTCAGCATTTCATGAGATTGTTGTTGTGATTTGTTTCACAAATTTATATGAGTGATTGTACCTTATGTAAACATATAGTTTGTTTGTGATATACACCATTATGAGGATAAGACAAATAACCTGCAAATATCTAAAATAACAAAATATATACTTGATGATATACTGACAACAAATAATATATCAAAAATTTATTTGTCCCAAATTGAACTAAAATATGGTACTTCTGGACCAATTAGTTCTTCGCCGTTTAATCAATATCTAAAAGGACATTTGTTCACAATTTGTGACCTTACCACAATTAGAGTAATCAACTGCTATGATTTTTCATATAGAATCATTTGAGGACATTTTCTATATAAGCTTTATGATTCACAAAATATTCTTCAAATACTTATTTTGTAAGAAATGACAATATCTCATAAGCTCTTCAGGAGTTCTGATGATATTTTTATCATCAACATAAACACTAAATATAGCAAAATCATTGCCAAATATTTTCTTAAAAATAAACAAATTGTTATTTTCATATTTCTTATTTGAAATATTCAACGTGAATATTATACAACATGCATATATTATTGTTCGAGTATATAAGGAGACTTATTCATATTTATTAAGTCGTCTCTTCAATAATTTAATTTATATGTCTCACAAAAATTAAATCCTTCAGGGATTCTCATATAATCATCATTATCAAGTGAGCCGTTAAAACACATATTTCACATGAAGTGGGTATTTCATAAGATACTCAACTTAATTAATAACAAAGAGAATTTTGAATTCACTTCAAGTGAATCACTACATGGAATCAGGCCAGCGGCGGCAGTTCAAAAAGGCATTTAGCGGCGGTTCAAACCGCCGCTAAATGCTAAATGTGGCGGTTCAGAACTGTCGCTATATGCGGCGTCGCTAGGTCATTTAGCGGCAGTTCTACGAAACCGTCGGAATAACCTCCGCTAAGTCGTTAGCGTCGGTTCTGTTAATAATTGCGGCGGTTCATAACCGCCGCTAAATACAATTACCTCTAATGTTTTCCTGAGCTTTTAGCGTCGGTTGGAACCGCCGCTATTTGCTTTTTTTTTTTTTAAAAAAAAAACGCTTTTTTTTGTTCCCACAAACTTTTAATTATTTCTTTTTTTACTTTTTTGCAAATAATATTGACCAAAATATAGAAAAATAACAAGCATTCAAAATAAAATAACAACGATTCGAATTTAAATGGAAGTGCATACATTAATTCCAAATACAAATGAGCTCCAATAGCTTTACGGAGTAAAAATTCAGCATAACAATATACAAGTAATGGAATCCTGATTGTGCATGACTACTTAAGTATCAAATACTAAGTCTGCTAGTATGCTACTGTTTCCTAAACTCATGAAATCAAAAGAAAAATGGTTCAAACATAAGCAAAATTGTAATAACTAAGTATCCATTCTTTGATAAACACTAAAAATTAAAAATTTGCATCTCCATGACCAGCTTCATTGCTCATTACCAACTCCATGACGACTTAGATTCGTGACAATATGATGACGAGCACCTCATTTGTTGGTGAAGTAGAATACCAGTAGTGGAAACCTCAACCTATAATTCCATAATAATGTTATGATGTTATATGATATATTGTGCTTTTAAAATCATTTGAATTTGATGATACAAAGCACACAAATTTAAGTTTCTTCTGGCTTAATATCAATATTTGAGAAGAAATATTCATCTTAATCATTATAACTTTCCAATAGAGATTCTTATGGAAGCTTACCTGCCAAAAGAGAATTCGTTGCATAGCTGTATTTGAAGGAACACCTTCAAGCCACATAGGAATGACAATATACACTCTTGAGAGAAGCCAAACATGTTTTGTGGTAACAATGTACACTCTTGAGTTTGCAAATTTTAATGCATCAGTAGTAGCAATCACAAATCAAGTGTGTAGTTTTATTAAGATAAGAATGGCATGATAATTGATAAATAAATTCTGCACCAAAATAGTATATAGTCTTACAGGGCTGTATAGAAATAGCAAGCTAGTCCCTTAAATTACCAAACATCAATCAATTTAGTCCATCCACCAAAATATCTCTTTAAACTAATCAGTTAGAGGCATTATGATATTAATATTATACCTTGACTTCCTGGTAGAGCTTCTTCTCCCATGCATATAACCTGTCTAATGTTATTGGTGACTAACAGAAAACGCACAATGTTCCTCTGACGGATCATCATAAACTTCATCCCTAGTGTTTGAAAAATTTGTTATAATTTTCGACGGGGACGAGCGAGTAGAAGCTGAGAGAAAAAGAGCTACTGGATTCACAATTTTGATGCTGCAAAATAAATATAATTTAAACTTGTATTCCTAAAAATTTGCAAATAGATACAAGTGAAAGAAAAATGATATACCAGAGCAAGATTATTTCAGTATAAAATTCAAAGTTCATGTTTTCCTTCGTACATAAGCATTTTCAGAATGAACGTTATTCATGAAAATTGAGGCTTAACTCAAATGCAAGAGCATTGAAGAAACAGTTTCAACAAATTAAAAGTATATAAATTGTACATGTCCACAAACCTGAAAGTTCATTAGAAGTAGATGAATATTGAGCTTTCTTGGCTTCTAACAAGAACTGGTTTGCATTGGCGATCCATCACAAGCATCTGCAAAGACTATCTGCTCTATGTCAACATCATTAGCTACTCTACCCCTTTCACTGACTCCCCGTTTGAAATATCTGTACCACATGATAAAGAAACATCAAATATGTCTAGAAAAATTAAATAAGCAATGACAAGAAATTCATAAGAGAAGGTTTCATGGTGACAAAATCACCCAGTTTATATGACTCTTATGGCTTGGAGTGCTCAGAAAAACCGGTAAAGAATGGCAGCCAGCCTACATGTGATACCATGAAATGAACACTTGTCAAGAAGAAAAACACCAAAAAAAATGGTAAGAAGTATTGGGTTAATGACTGCAGCACCGTACAGTTTTACTTTACACCAAAAAAAAAACTTAGAAGAATGAAGAATCGGTATTTACCTGTTTAAAAAAGCCATAGACTAAGGCAACAGTCCAGGATGTATTCTGCAGATTGTTCCTGATTCCACGAGTTAAGAACTCATTCCAGACAGTGTTTCATACAACTATTGCCCCATATATAACATTATGATCAGATAAGTTCTTTTGAAGACTGAGCATAATGTTGTATGAGTAGCTATAAAATAAGTCCTTTGTAAGATCCATACTGCATAGAAGCTTCTTGTATCTATAAGTCACAATAGAAGAAAGAAAGAAAAAATATCAATTAATAAGATGGTTTATATAAAATGGACAAATATAAAAGAAAATTAAGTGAAAGTTGATTGGTGGTAGGAGATAGTTTACAACAGCTTGTAATTTTTTTAATAAAATAAGAAATTTGAGAGTTTAGAATTATTGGAAAGTGATGGAGGGTCATAATAACAATTAAAAAGTTGACGGGACTCAATTCACTCTAAAAATTATCGGGGGACCGAAGCCACACAATAGTTATAATAGAGGGACTAAAAGTATAATTAAGCTTAATTTTATTTGCATATAAACTGATTGACAAAGAAGACAAGGTCATAATGGAATGAATGAAGCATAAAGTGAATACTAATCGAAGCAAGCACCAGAATGGTAAAGAAATTCAAATGTTGTGTGTGAAAAAAACCAGCACTTGATTTGATTCAAGACTCCTTTATCTTAAGTATCTAACTGTTCCATGTCATCCATTCTACTTCCAGACAAGCGAGCTACATGAAGGGTTTGAATAGAGTTAGAATCATGTACAAACCAAATCCTAAACAAACTAATAATGACCAAATTAGGGAAAATGAACTAAGCTTGAAAAACAAGGCTAGTTTTTGCTTTGAAATAAAATAGCTTATTCTAACAAAACCCAAACATGTGTCCCATCGTTCCACCCCATACAAACAGATTTATAGGTATGATATAGAAAGCAATTATCCCAAATAATTTATCAAATCCCAAAAAATTGATCATATGGTGCAGAGATGGTAAGTATCTATTTCTTCACAGTCATGCTAGAATTTTCCC
Organism: Trifolium repens; assembly: GCA_030408175.1. Classification (NCBI taxonomy): domain Eukaryota; kingdom Viridiplantae; phylum Streptophyta; class Magnoliopsida; order Fabales; family Fabaceae; genus Trifolium; species Trifolium repens. The sequence goes on from CP125844.1 coordinate 35,636,147, forward strand.
TGATTTTTCAAAAAATAAAATAAAATTTTGGTCCATAGAATAAGACCTTCAGTTTGATCCAGATTTCCATTTCAACAGCGAGGAAGCAGTGTTTTGCAAGTTTGAATTTGACCAGTGTGCACAAACGGGTAAAATAACGAATTTCAATATGTAAAAAGCAATTAAGTAACTACTAATTCATCGTTTAAAATTATAAAATCAATCACCAATACACTCCCTATGATATTTTCAATTCAATGATGGGGAATTAAGTATGATTTACCTCATGGCCAGAGTAAACTCGAGGTGGCTTGGGAATGAACCTAGTGTTACAGAGAATGAATGATACATCTATTTTACTCATTATGGTGTGCAGTTCCTTCTTCAATCTACTCAAAAGATTTGACTCTTTACTTTAAATGAAAGAACTATGTAATACAGATATCAGTACCTTAAGGGCAACCTCAGGACTAAGTAGAGGATCGTTTAATCCTTTAGTTTCGATCTTAGATATGGATGCTCTCAAAGAACCATAGGCTTCCTCATAACCCAAACTGCATCTTGTTTGTTCCGTTCCAGCTAGGGAATCATCCAAAGTTTTTACTGCATTAGCTTGCTGGGAATCAAAGTAGTCACGAGGATCCTGATCAAGAGACAAACGAGTCATAACACTTGATAAACATTTAACAGTAAAAAAAAATTATTTAATTAATGCAAAAATTTGGTGACTTCGAGTTGAGAATTGAGATACTCCATAGAAATGTATAAGTACTACAATAATTGTTGGTGACAAAGTTGGACCTTGATACAGAGTGGTGCAACAGGATGACCATCTTGTGCCTGAAGATCCTCAATCTGGATCATCTTAGAAATTCTGTTTCGTCTCTCCTCCTCTTTAACCCCATCAGATTCTGTGATATGGTATAAATTAAATAAGAGATTTCTCCAATTGAATGGAAAGGAAAACAAGAAGAACTTAGCCTCACTGACCATGTTGTCTCCGTGCAAGAATTTTTGCCTCTGCTCTTGTGTGTTCTGTTTTCATATCTACATTTTATATTTTAAAATCAGACTCATCAGACCAGACCATTTAGACATGGAGTGAGTGGCTAGCTATTTCAACTAGCTAATAGCCTTATTCAATTAACTACTTGACATGTAAATAGAGCCTTAGCTAATACTATTTAACTAACACTATTTAGTTAACACTCTTACATCTGACTATTGTTACAATCTAACTCCTTGACTTGTGTCACAGGAAGCTTACTAGGCAACTACTCTATCACAATTAACCATAAGATAAGAATTTAATTATGATATGCATATTTACACTCTTTACAAAAGTATAATCAAAGAGTGTTTTGTCGGCCTCCAGAGACAAGTTTAGGACAAAAATCATCAGGAATGTATTCTATGGTTCAGACTTTTCTATCATCAGAAGCAAAAAAAGGCAGGGGCACGTTTTTAGTCCCAAGTTACAGATTGAGTAGCTTTTTATAAAACATAGCCAATAAGAGAAAAAAATTATTGATGAAATTATGAAACAAAACTGTCTCTGGTAAGAAAACATAAAATAGAAAGGGATAGAAATTACCTAAAGTTTTTCCTTCGAGAACTACTGCACCTTGTCTGTTAAGATCTTGTAACAATATTCTCCTATACAAGGGATGTTGAGCTTCAGGTATTTCCTTGCTACCATCGCGGAAGATCCCGTGATCCTTCACACCAAATAGAGAACAATGTTAGGACTTACGGAACAAAAACTCAATGCAGATCTAGTACTTAACCAACAACAAAGACAAGTAAGGTAACTGTGCAACATTAGACATGTTAACAACTAAATGATCAATAGTAAACTCATTCATGTTTCATTCCATATGCAGAGTAAAAGGGAAAAGCATTATCACAGGCTACAACAAAACAACTACAGGAACAGAAAATAAGATAGCCTCTTAAATGATAATAAGTACAATGGAAAAACAAGTTATTCACTAAGCAAAGCTCGCTAATCTCTCTTCTTATCCAACAAAGAAAACCATCCACAATAGCCATTCACCGCACACCATAATGAGTAGTCAATGTAGGGGTAAGACTATAAGAGATGGGGAAACAAGTGAAAGAAAGATATCCAAGTGAAAGAAAGACACTATATGCTATTTTTCTTGAGGATCCAAATCAGTACCTTGGGTCAAGGGGCTAAAACTAAATAAGATAAAAATTTCTCATACCAAATGATATGATTTTATTGGTTCTGAAAAATCAGAGTAGTATTTTCTTAATAGTTATTACTCATTAAGATTTTATGGCTTCATGGCTTTGGCTACGTGATATTGATTTTGATTTTAGAAGTACTATATAATATGAATCTGTCAATGTTCTATCTAATTGAATAACCTCTTTCCACTTGGGTGCTAATTTCATTCCAATAGCTAATAAACAAAAACCCTAAAAATCAAACTGTAGAAGAATCCCAGAAATTTAACCACTAAATTCAAAAACCCTAAAATCAAACTGTAGAAGAATCCAAGAAAGTAACAAATTATCAAAACCAGAGAAGAATCATAGTCAAACTAGCAACAAATTAACAAGAGATCATAATCGGATATATATATATATATATATATATATATATAGAGAGAGAGAGAGAGAGAGAGCGATGAAACCTGTGTTGAAGACGACCGATGGCGGCGACGAGAGGACCCACGGCGACAGATGAGCTATGTCGAAGAAGAACAGTGGTTGAACGGTGGGAGCTGTGTGTCTCTTGAGTTAATAAGAGGGAAAGTGAAAATATATGGTAGGGAAAAAGTGAAAATAAAGATTAAATAAATAAACAACGAAAGCAAACAACAGCGGTTTCAACCGCCGGTATTACCACTACAAGTGCTACTAACTTTAGAGGCGGTTTAAACCGCCGGTATACGTTGAAGGCGGCGGCAGTTATGGCCAAACCGCCGCTAGTTGACCGCCGGTATATTCCTTTTTTCTTGTAGTGAATATTTCTCATTTCACTTGAATATGAAGGCTCATATACGCTTTATTAGATTTATACCTGCAGGGCATAGACTTCAAATCCAAAAACCATTATATTTAGCAAATGAATTGCTTCTTTATATTTTGGCTAACCACACCCCTTAATTTGGGTTCAATGTTCTCGCACTTATAATATTTAGCGCTACCTCATTTGTCGACAATTTTTCATGTTCTTGGTTCCTTTGTTTTAACTTGTAGAGATATAACTGATTGAGATCTCTTTATATCAGAAATGACAGGTACCTGAACCTCTTCAGGAGGTATAAACATTTTGCAATCTCTACACTTTTCATGATTGTTTTCTCAACAAGACCATCTTCTTTCTCTAAGTTTTATCTTTGGAACCGAGTTTTAGGCATGCCTTAGCCTATTAAAATTTCAATAGAAAAGGACATTTGCAGCATAAAGGAATTTAGAAATCCCTTTTAGGTCAGAGAATGCATATTTTGAACTTCAAGTTCATATTGTTGTGTGCGAGTATTTGAATGCATTCTATACAAATATTTCAGAGCTGCTTATATTTATTTTTCTCTCCCCCTAATGCCGATAACTAATGACAAGATATGAAATATCTTATGGTAAATACTCAAATTCATTACATAATCTTAGTTTTCTGGAGTTTCATCTAACGTTGTCTGCTGGACAATGGAGAACATATAGTTCACATAAAAAATTCTTAGATGAGAGATATTAAGTTCCTGACCATAAACAAATTTTAATGGGGAGAATTTTAATGATTCATTGGCTTGATGCACATAGATGTTACTACTAGAAAAATAACATGTCCAAGTAAGGACCTTTGTTCTCATAATAATTGTCTGGCTATAAATATGAAACATTTAGCTAACTATCTTTTCCAGATCATTCTAAATATGAACATGTGTAACTCAACATTCAAAATCATTTCACACACCAATTTGATCAAGGTTTGAGACATTTACTTGGTCATTTAGTCGATGGATCGATAAACTTATATAATGTCTATGTGGTCCACAAAATATTAGATATACGCACATGTATCACATCAAATAATGGGAAATTCAAACCCCTTATTTCGTCTTTTATTTGCTTTGAGAACAACATCTGATAATTCATTATATTGAAGAATGTTCATACTCTTCAATTGCATCATAAGACTCGGGATGGTCTAACCGGTCATGCCAATTATATTCGCTTTTTCAAATGTAGAACTTTGCCTTAAATAAAATGATACTTCAATATTTCAAATAATATTTTATCGCAATTTAAATCCTTCAAGGATTTTCATATTTCCTCATTTTATCGTCCTACTTTGATACCAATAGTTGGGGAAAATAAGAGAGTCTCTATATCACACTTGAATTCTCAATATTCTTCCCCTCAAGTGTGATTTTTACCACATCATCATAAACATTGTTTGGGATTTCATAGATCTCTGACGGAGAATCACCATACAATTTGATATACACCATCATGTCCTTCTGGGACAATTTAATCATACTTTGATAAAAGATCACAACTTAGATGAAATATTTTCTTCAAGAAATATCTCAATAATACATAAATTTATCAACCAATTTACAATAAATAATGGTTGTAAAATACGCATAATATTGCATCTCATTTTACAAAGATAATTTGATTGAAAAGATAAATAAATAATTCATGTTCTATGTTCATTTTTACTATGAATCTTCTGGATTCTTAGTTAAAGTACACCACACTATGGCTCTTTTGGGCTCATAGTTTAAAACTCAATAAATTTCTATTAGCACTTGAGGAATATAATGCATTCTTAATATGAAAATTTTTTTTCCTACCCCTACATTTATACCTTTACCCCTACAAATAAAATTAATTTCCAATTTTATCCTTTTTATTAGTTGACTTCACCTCACAAAAAAATTCCGGCATCCAAAAAAACATAAAGAGCCAAAATTGCAAACTGAAACATCTGATAAAATATTTTTGGAGCAATTACTTTATCTTTTCCGGTATAAAAAAATTTCCAATCTTTCACCGGAACATTCATAAAAGGTTCTAATTTCTTATCATTTATTGTTTCATCTAAGCTGCACAATTTCTAAATGTTTGGAAAGATGAGGGTTAACCCTTTTCCCTTTGTTGGGTTCATTCACCTTCCAAATCACAACACAATAATTACATTTTGAGTTGAAATTGAATTGCAAAACACAATTAAATTAGAAAAGAGAAGAAATTTCAAATACCCATGAACTAACTGTGCAATAGTGTTGAATATTGCAGGATTAATCAAAGTTTTGATCTTTGTTCATGGTTTTTTTCTTTCTTTTTGTGACATTGATTTTGGGTTTTCTTTTAATTGTTTTTGGTTTGATTTTGTTTGTGTTTGGCTATTAAAGCTTATAGATAGCAATTGTCTGAACCAAGAAGAGAGTATAATTTGAATGGAACAAGTATTCTGATAAGAAGAAATTTGTCTGGCTTAGTAAAGATATTTAAGTGACGCGAACCTTTTTCCTTTGCTTAGCATTAGTGGTTTCCTTGATGAGTGATAGCAAACGGGAACTCTTTGAGACAAGTGATAACAAACCGGTACTCTTTTGATAATTGTTCTGGTGAAAGATTAGAAACTTTTGTACACCTGAAAAGATTTGATAAGTGTTCCGGAAATATTTTACAAAGTGTACCGGTTTGCAATTTTTACTCCTGAAAATTTGTTGTATGTATTTGAATATTTTTTGTGGGGGGTGAAGTCAAATAATAAAAAGGATAAAATTGGAAATTATTTTTATTTGTAGGGGTATAGGTATAATTGTAGGGGTAGAAAGAAAATTTTCCTCTTAATATTTATTTGAGTTCTTTCGGATAACAATATTTTAGCTTTTCCGAAGCCTTCAATCATTTTTCCAATACCAAATATGGTGCGCACATTTTATTTTATTTTCATTGCCAAATATGAGAAATATAATTTACTCTTAAATATTGTGTGCATTGTTGCGCAATCAGCGAGACAAACATTTTCTCTATGAAAATCAATAGTCATAGTTTAACAAATATTATATTTTGAGCATCAAATTTTCTAATGCATTTCAATGTTTGCACTCTTTCTTTTTGGAACTATTTATGAATTATCTTGATTCATAGTTATATTGTATCATACTATGATTCTTCGGGAATCATAGTTTATTAGTATTGTATAATCAACATCAATAATAATAATAAGGGTATCTCTATCACATGCCATAAATAATGTTTTTTCCAACTAGCTAGGCCCATAAATAATAATTAAGGGAAACAATATCAGATCATTTGAAAAAAAATAGAGTTGATTTATTATTATTATTATTATTATTTTATTATAAACAAAATACTTTGTTCGGATAACAACATTAAATTAGTACAAACTCTTACCAAAAATGTTTAGTATTACTGTATATAAAAAAACACAGTAAATTAGTACTATTAATAAATATTAACCACCTCCAAATTAGTACCACATAAGTATAAATAGTTTTTTTATTTTTTTAATCAAAGTATAAATAGAATTATGAATAGAAAATTCAATTTTTATCAACTAGTATCCAGACCCGTGCCAAGCACGGGTAAAAATGCGTTGTTAGATTTATTGACTTATAAAAAAATATTTTAATATGTTTTACTTTAGACTGAAAACTTAAATTTTTTATTGCTTATGGAAAATGGTTTATATAACGAAACAAATATTTACAATCTTATATAATTTAAATAATAAAAATGACACTATGTGATAAAAACTAATGAAGCCTTAAAATATTGATAACCAAAATTATAGGATTCCGTTGCAACGGACAAAGTAATAAAAATCTTATAATAAAATAGAACTAAAGATATATATATATATATATATATATATATATATATATATATATATATATATATATATATATATATGTATATGAGGGGGGATCAAATGACTCCAAGAGTAAGTCTTTATACTTACTCCAATTATTAGCCTTTGATCTTAATATTATTTAATGGCTATGATTAATAATAGTAACTCTTACGGTAGACTCTTCCAGCAGAATTTGATATCCATTTTTGCCTATCAATGTTATTGTTGTTTGACCGAACCTGTTCTAACAATTTTAAAGGGGAAGAGAAGAGAGTAGCATAGCTCGATGACAGAAAATTGGAAGGCATGAGAAGATTAGAAAATTGGAGGCTCTTGTAGTCTTTCACCTTCACCATGTACAATCAATTTTGAAAATAACCTAAACCTACACAGTAAACTGTCGATAACTACATACCTTTATTTAACAAAAATTTATTTGATTTATCCATGAAAGACATCAAACAAATCAGAAATTAAGAACATTTTTCACAGATCAAAATTCTTTGATTTTATTTTCCGATTGTTTTCCCAATTTAATATCCATAGGATTGTAGCAGCTTTTGAAAAAGAAAAGTATATTAAGCATCATCGTATCATCTAATGCTAAATCCAATTTGCCAATTCTTTGATAAAAAAGAACATACACAATTTTTTGTTCGTGGGTCTCAAATCTCAATTGATCTGCTATGCAGCCTTAGGGGTTGTTTAAGGTGAAGGAGTACACAAATCTTAACATAGGGATTAATAGTAATTAATTACAACCATTAATTAAAATTAGAATCGACGGTCGAGATGTGGAGTAACTTTTTACACTTACTCTTGGAGTCATTTGATCCCCCCTCCGTATTAATATATGAAAAGAAATATAAGTTTATATAGTAATTAAAAAAATAGTCCTCGTATTAATATGAGTAAAGATATAGATTTCGTAAAAATTACAAAAAAAAAAGGTGGGCCTTCATATTAATATATATTAATAAAAAATCCTTCGTATTAATATGTGAGTAGAAATATATGCACCCATAGTCATTTTTAATAAAAAAAAATAGGAATTTGTATTGATTATGAGTAGAAATACAGATCTCGTAGAAATAAAAAAAAAAGATCTTTGTATTAACATTAGTAGAAATATAAACTACAATATAAATTACAGAAAAAAAATAAAAATAGATCCCGTATTAATTTATGAATAGAAATATAGATTCTCATTTAAATAAAAAATAAGCATCGTATGAGTAACATATAAATTCCGTAAACACTACAAAAAAAAAAGGATAGCCTCCGTATTAATATATGAGTACAAAATAATATAACTAAAAATATAAGTTACCTAAACATAAAACATAGGTCTTCCTATGAGTTGGAATATTGGTCACGTAAATTAAAATTGCAAAAAAAAAGGCTTTCTTATTAATATATGATTAAAATATAAACTAAACTATAAATTAAAATAAAATAAAACAAACCTTGTATTAATATGAGTAGAAATATAGGCCTCAATAGAAATTAAAAAATAAAATATTATCATATTAATATGTGTGAAAATATAGATTTTATAGAAATTAGAAGAAAAAATTGGTCTTCGTATTAATATCCCGTAGTAATTAAAAAAATAGTTCACATATTAATATATGAGTAGAAATATTGATTCCGTGAAAATTACAAAAAATAAGTTTGCCTAATAATATATAAATAGAAATATATATCCGCATAGAAATTTAAAAAAAAAAAAAAATAGGCCACTTAATTGATGAATGTAACACCCGTATTTGATTAAATAGGATTTTTAATATGTTTATTTGTCTATTTACTTAATTACTTGAATAAATGTGTTTCTTGATTTTTATCAATAGTTATGCATTAGCTAATTGAAGGGTATTCTAGTAATTCCCTAGGATCATTAATTCTATTTATAACCTTTTATTTAGGATTAGATGAATTAATTGGTTAATTGTGAGAAGTAGTAGAATAGTGGCTTATATTACTTACTAGGATATTAATGAATTGGACTTATGGTGAGTGAGTGGGCTAAGCCCAATAGAAGATGATAAGATAAGAAGGGTATAAGTGGTAATTTAATTACCATTAGGTTAAGATAAGAATATTAGTAAGATAGAAATCATAAGATAGAAAGAAAAGAAAGGAGGTAGAAAGAGAATAGAGAGAAAGAGACCTTTTCTTGAAGAAGAAGAAAGAGCAAGAGGAAGAGCTAGAAGATTGAAGGACTAGAGAAATCAGATTTCTTAAGGTATGAGAGTAGTTTAGTTTCTCAAGAGTGATTAAGAGAGGGGGAGAAAGTCTTACTCTCTCCAACCCAATCCTCTCTCACTCTTTTTCTTTGGGTTTGGGTTTGATTCTTAAAAATGAATGATTTTTATGTTATGGATAGATTACTCAAATGATTTGATGAAAGAAAAACTATAACTTTGGGTTCAATCATGGAAATTGTGTAGATGTTTATAAGGAAATTATGTGTTGATATGAGTTTTGAAGTGTTATGCAAAAATCTATGGATTTTCATTACTTGATGCTTGATCATGTTTTAGACTCTACTTTCATGTTGTATTTGATCATAAACACCTAAAGCTTGAACCTTTAATCTTTGGAAACAAGAAAAATGATACTTTTTATGGGTTGTGGTATGAAAATCGTGAAAGGGAAGAATTTCTGGGCAATTTCGCGCACGCGAGGACCCTGTCCCGCGCACGCGAAATTGGCCGAAGCACATCTCCTTTCCGTTGTCCTCTTCGCGCACGCGATTCGAAGTTCGCGCACGCTAGGCAAGTTTCGCGCACGCGAATCATGATTTCGCCTGCGCGAAAGTCAACGCTTCCTACATGTATAATTTGACTTTTCTCTCCTTTTGATCTTGGCTTGGAACATGTCTTAATTATGATCTTTTGATTATAGAATGGCATGATAGCCTATATACGATTAACTTATCGGAAATAATATGATTGAGGGATTAAGATAGTATTGAATCATGAATGAGTAATTGTGATAATGTACTTGAGGTTGAAGTGCTTAATTATGATATCCTTTTTAAATGAAGTTGATTATGTTCATGAGTTAATGATTACATTCATGCATTCATTTATGCATGATGAGCAGGTGTTTTAGTGAGGTGACTAAAACACGGAATATTTTGACAAGGTGGTTAAAATATAGTTAGAATAAGTTTTCTAACGAAATGACAAGGTACCTTCATACATTAGAGGAATGCTAGGGAGCATTCATGAACTTCTTGCATTAGTTTGCATTAGGAGATGAAGTTGATTATCTATATGTGATAATTTGGTAAATGACATTCTTGGTTATGCATTGATTTGTTATATGTCATTGATATATGGATTGATTTTATTAAATAAGAAGGTTGTATTGTATTAATGTTAATTGATACTTGAGATATATACAGCTAGTGAAAGAGGTTGCTTATATGATATGATTATTGCATTTCCTTATCTATTTAATGTGAATGAATAGTGTTCGACACACTTGCATTATTTTGCGGGATTCTTTACTAACTCTCTGTTTTGTGTAAATGCTGAACCTTTGGGGGTTCAGGTGTGCAGGGTGAGGAGTTAGCATCGACGGATTAGCGTTGTCTGCGCTTGTGTTTGCGAGTGGTGAGGAGACAAGATTTATGCTTCTCCTAGTTAACCTTAGTTCTAGTTGGTTTGTAATAAGTAGGTGCTCTGATATTTGTAACATCGAGTCGGGTAGACGTTTTCCTTATTCGAATGTTTTGAGCATGAATCATTCTTATGGTTGTTTGAGCTATGTTACTTATTACATCCATGTTGATTACATGGATAACTTGATACTTATTTATCTATTTTGTTAGAAATGAAGTTGATGTACGATGATTATGTCTTGAGATGCATGAATATAATTTGGATATCCATTGATATATATATATATATATATATATGATGCATGCATGTATAAATAGTATTAGATTGTACACCTTGATTCTATATGTATTCATTAATTTAAAGTATATTAATTGTCTTATATGGGTTAGGGTGTTACAATGAATGTGTGCAATACTAAAAAAAAATTCATCAATTACGCACATAAATATGGTTTTACTAAGAATCTGCATTAATTAAGTAAAAAAAAAACCTGCATTAATATGATTAATTTCCTAAATGATACAGTTTTTAATATGCATTAATATGATCGATATCACCATTCATTATATCAATGTATACAAATTTAAAAATCAGTATTTAAAAATTGAATTTTTTCTTGTTGCGGAAATTAAAGGAAGGTTGAGATTCTTGACCAATTAAAAAAAAAAGGAAGGTTGAGATTTGCTTAGATTCTGAGTATGTGACTATGTAATTATTTCAGGTAAAATCAAGGAGAAGTGTTCGTTATAGTAATCAGGTCATATGATAAGAGAGAGAAAATGAAATCGATTCATATATGTTTTTTTGTTCCTTATAGAGAATTGTTTTTTACAGCTTATAGAGAATTATAAATTACTTAAAGTTTCAACTTTTTTTTTTACTTTAGGTTTAATAAGAGAATGATAATTTCTAATTGTCATGTAATTCATGTGTCATGTGTATTCTTTCATGATATACTTTGTTAATGTTTAAACTTTATATATATATATATATATATATATATATATATATATATATATATATATATATATATATATATATATATGAAACCAAACAAATAGAGAATGAAAGATGAAAAATAAAAAGAATAAAAAGTAGAGTTCTAATTTTTATTTTACAACAACATAAAAGTCCAGTTGAACATATAAGATAAATATAATAATATTTCATCTACTCAAGAGTTGATTTTTGAGAGATGGTGCAATTCTACTCAAAAGTGGATGCTTGTATCATAAGATGTGCATTTTCTTTATTTTTGACCTATTTTAAAACAATAGACAATCATATATTAAGTATAAGTGTACTCACAACAAAGAGTTCAATATGACACAGTTAGTATAGTCATAATCAAAAAATAATCACAATCAATATATTATAAGCAAAAAATAATAACAAATGCATAAAAATTATTAATATTAACAAATGCTCATAACAAAAGTGATTCCAATAGATGAATGTAGACTATTACAGCAAGCAATTTTATATGTTTCAATATTATGAGAAGATTTCAACTAAAGATGAATAGATCGGAAAGAAATTAACAAAAACACTGGTAAAATGAAATGGTAGTATATGTGTAAGACCCAAGATTTCATTGTATAGTTGGTTTAAGGAATATTAGGGGTTCGATGTGTTCGTATGACGAAACATCGTGTAATTATTAGCTTTTGCTGTAATTGAGCCTGTTTAGTGCTCGTGCACTGTAATTGTACAGACTTTGGTTCTGTGATCCTGTTGCTTGTATAAGAAGTTACTTGTGGTTTCAGAATATTAAGTTGGGGAGTATTCTTGTTTTTGGAAAAACGAGTAGGATTTTACCGCGGAGGGGAAAATCTTATTGCGTCTGTTTTAAGTGAGGTTTCGGATGGGAGTTTTATATATCTGCACGAGTTAAGATATATTCTGAGAATAATTTTCTGAGGTATGAAAGAAAATTACAGTCGCGGAAAAAGATTCGGCGATAAGTTTTGGAAATGTTAGACGTTAGACGTTCTTTCCGTAGGTTTTATGTTTTTGTGGTTTACGTTCGTCGCGTCGCGCGAGAGCTGAACGTGTGAGTGTTTCTATGAGGTTTTGAGTTTTATCTCAAGTGGATTTGGTTTGGTTTGATCCAATGGCTAGGGTTGTGTCTTGGCATTTTGTCTTTTGATCCAATGGCCATGAGGTAACAAGAGGCTATGTAATAGTAAGGAGGTTTAGTGACTTGGTCACTTAGAAACATCACCAAACATCTCCATTCTTTCTCTCTTTCACGTGGAACTCCATTACTCAAACCTTAACCTTCACAAATTTTCATTTCTTCACCATTTCACTCCATTTCAAGCTTGGAAGCTTAGTGGAAAGTTGTAGAGAATCACTTCTTTAAGGTAACCCTCTCTTCTCATCTCCTAGGTTGGTAGATTTGTAGAGTTGTGAGGTTTTTGGGTTTATGTTCTTAAGAGGGTTTGGTGAGAAAGGTTGTTCTTACTAGTTCTTGTTTCATGAAAGTTGTTCATGAGAGTTTAGTAAGCATGCTAGGCTTTGTTGTTTTTGTTTTCCATGAGTTGGTGAAGAATCTCATGAGAAAAGTTAGGGTTTTAGTTTGATTATGTATTGATCAATAACATGAGGCTATGTTGTAAGGTTTTGAAAAGAAAAGTTGTCTTTGAACCTTTGGGCGAAAGGGAAATGCGTTGTATGGTTTTGTTTTGGAAAATCCGATGAAAAATATTTTGAGGTTTATGAAAATATTTTCCTAAGTGTTTTTGGGTAGTGTTTTGGGGTCAAAATGGTTTAAAATTAATGTGACATGTGGTGTCGCTTTTTACCTTGAAAACATGTTTGAAAATGATTACCGGACGGTTAAGGCCCGTAATAAAACTTGTGCTTAGGTTTGATTTTGATTTTGGAAATGAAAATCAAATAACTTGCACTCGAAGCAACCAACATGCTTTCGGAAATGTGTTGCTTGCTTATGAAAATGGTTGGTTTTTATGCCTTGAAAAGATGTTGGGAACTAATAGAATCAAACTAGGCTTGGGGTGGAAAAAGGTGGTATGAGTTGCTGTCTTGTGCTGTCATGACAGGTGCAACTCGCCGGGCGAGTGGTTACTCGCCAGGGCGAGTGTCACAGGTCATGACAACTCGCCAGGGCGAGCTCCAGGGCGAGTAAGACCAGTACTCTCTGCCTTCACTCGCCACCAACTCGCCAGGGCGAGCTCTGGGAGTTGAGATTTTGGATTTTGATTTCTAAACTTGGTTTTTAGCCTTCTAATCCCTTTTTATTAATTTATGAAAGTGGTTGGGATTGGAAACGAGTTTTTCGGGTACTCGGAAAGTACGTAGCTTATAACGCAAGAAAATAGCCATTTTGCATTTCAAATTAATTAAGACTTTTGGCAATTGTTTTGGGTCCTAAAAATAGTACAAATAACTCATGGGGGTTGATCAATACGATAGATTTTGGTATGGTGTCCGAAAGAGTGGTTTTACCTTAGGAACCATTAGGTTTTTGGGGTTTTGGTGTAGTTTCAATACGATTGGTTAGAGAACAATGTATTGATTGTTACGCTGCTTGTTTTAGGAAGCGCGTTGTGTTGTTGAGCGTGTGTTGTTGACGGAAGCTTGCTGAGGTAAGGGCTCCACTTTATTTCCGTCTTTTCAAACGGTTTGGAAAACATGCTTTGTTTTGCTGTGTATGCAATTGTTTGTGTGTTGACATGTTTGTGTTATGTATGCTCGTTGATGAGAACGTGTTTACATTACTTGTGCAATTTACATATGATTTGGAAAATATATGTATGAATTGCTATGTTTTAGTTACATATGCTTGAGAGGTATGTATGTGTGGCATTAGCATACGTAGGGATTAGTATGCTCATGCATTCATTGTGCGTAGTTGCGTGAGTGGACTACGGGGTGTTGGTTGCGTGAGTGGACCCACCCAAAATCCTACGGGATCTTTTTGAGTACAATAAGTGGTTGCGTGAGTGGACCACGGGGTGTGATTGCGTGAGTGGATCCACCTTAACCCTTTGCGGTTTTATTGGTTGTGATTAGTAATTCCGGAATTCATTTGCATGTGGTAGCTCTGGTAGTACCACACCCATTGTAGGAGTCTGCATTAGGCTTGTTGTGCATTATATATATAAGCCCGTTGGTGGGAATTGTGGAATGTTTTAAGAGCTTTCTCTTGTGTTTTATGGAAATTTTGTTACGTGTACAATCTTTCGAACTAGTTATATATATATATATCTACTGTTGTTTTGTGGTGACCCTTTCTTTCATTTGCGGGCTCATCCCACCCCAGATGACGATGTAGGTCGAGAGGACGGCGTTGGTAGCTCTAGGCCTTAGTGAGGTCGTGTTGGAGCTGGTGTGGTAGTTTCTAGTTAGACTATGCGCCGGTGTGTTTTGTGCACCGTGCTTTTTGGTTAGCATAGGGTTTCTAACTTTGTTTTGTTGTAAGTATTTGTATACTTAGACTTGGATTGTAATTATTCAGGAAATACACTTTGCTTGTCGAAGCACCTTTTGGTAATGAGTCTTTTGTATATTTGAATGCCGGCTCATTGGAAAATATTCTATGCGCACTCTGAGTGTTAGTTGAAAAAGAAAAAGAAAAAAAAATAATGCCCTTTTTGGCTTTTCAAAAAACGGGGTGTTACAATTTGGTATCAGAGCTCGGCTTTAAATCTTCAAAGGGAAAGTGTATACTTGAGTCGTTAGTTCAGAGTCGGTTAGAACGTAGCTAGGGTTGAGTTAGTTCTAGTGGTTGTTCTGTGTCGGGTTTTGTGTTCGTAGCCGTTGTATGAGATTTTCTGTTGAGACTCAGAAATGTCTGGATAAGGAATCTAATCAGAATTGGTATTGTGCAGAGATAGAATGCCTCCAAGAAGGGCACCTACAGCACCTGTGACGGATAATGCTGATATTTATCAAATGGCTTATGCCATGAACACAATGGCAGCGGCGGTGACTGCCCAGAGCCATGCTAAGGCGCAAAGGGATCTGGAAAAGCGCGAAAGAGAAATACTTGCGGCTGGATCTAGACTTCTTTCGAATTTCAACCACCAAACTCCTCCTAAGTTTAATGGGGAGGGAGGTCCGGAAACTGCTGATTTGTGGCTCCAATCTGTGGAGAGGATATTCGGGGCAATTCATTGTCCGGAGGGGGAGAAGGTAGTTCTAGCTACCTATCAGCTGCTTGGGGGTTCCGAATTTTGGTGGAGGAACACCCGTCTGATTATGGAAAATGCATATGAGGAGATTAACTGGGAGAACTTCAAGAGGAGGTTCCTGGCTAAGTATTTCCCTGAGACTGCAAGGGAAAGGTATGGTGAGGAGTTTCTGAGACTACGTCAGGGGAGTATGAATGTGGAGGCATATTCCAAGAAGTTTGAATCATTATCCCGTTTCTTCCGCTTCTTTAGGGATGGGATAGATGAGGTCTATATGTGTCGTCGATTCCAAGATGGGCTGAGGTACGAACTGCAGGATGCGGTTGTGCCATTGGGTATTCGGCAATTTCAAGTCTTGGTTGAAAAGTGCCAAGAGGTGGAAGATATGAGAAACAAAAGGGTGAACCGACAGGGTGGTTTTAGTGCTGGGGGACCAAGTCGTTCTAGTGGTCCGAATCAAAGTCAGAACCGTGGAAAACAAGGCAGTAAGCCATATGACCGTCCACAGTATGATAAGGGACAGGGTCGATCGGTGAATCAGAACAGTCAGAATACCGGGAAGCAGGGCTGTTTTAAGTGTGGTGAAGTGGGCCACTATGCGAATGAATGCCGGAATCAGGGGCATGTTTGTTTTAATTGCAAGAAGCCGGGACACTTTGCTAGAGATTGCAAAGCCCCGAAGGCCGGGCCGTCGGCTAATGTGGCACAAGGCTCACAAGGTACCAGACCTGCGGCAAAGGCACGTGCTTACTGTATGGGCACAGAAGTGAGTGGGCAGGCTAGCAATGCCATTCACGAGAGCTGTCACATTGCAGGTAATTCTTTAACTGCTTTGATTGACACGGGGGCAACCCACTCATTCATTTCTTTGGCATGTGCAAATCGGTTGAGTTTGAATGTTTCTGTTCTTCCATTTGATTTGAATGTTTTGACTCCTGCTAAGGATTTGGTAGTAAATACTGCATGCTTGCATTGTTTGGTAGTAATTCAGAATAGGGATTTTCTGGTCAACTTGGTGTGTTTACCGCTTACATCTCTCGAGATCATCCTCGGGATGGATTGGTTGTCTTATCATTATGTGATTCTAGACTGTGCTCGGAAATTGGTTTTCTTTCCCGAGCCAGGTGTGCGAAGGTACTTGTCCGCAAATCGACTTTCTGTGGTTATGCGTAATGGAGAGCCGGAGATAGTTTCACTTGCTAGCTTAGGAGTGATGTCAGAGATCCGAATTGAGGAAATTCGTGTGGTTCAGGAGTTCCAAGATGTGTTTCCATCGGAGATTCCAGCTTTTCCTCCGTGTAGAGAGGTGGAATTCTTTATTGATTTGCAACCGGGTACGGGTCCGATTTCGGAATCAGCCTATCGGATGGCCCCAGTTGAGCTGGTAGAGTTGAAGAGTCAGATTGAGGACTTGTTAGAGAAAGGTTTCATAAGGCCTAGTGTGTCGCCTTGGGGAGCACCGGTCTTATTGGTGAAGAAGAAGGATGGGAAATCTCGTCTATGCGTGGATTATCGGAAGCTTAATAAGGTGACTATCAAGAACCGATGTCCATTGCCACGGATTGATGATCTGATGGATCAGTTGAGGGGAGCCTCAGTGTTTTCAAAGATTGACTTGAAATCTGGTTATCACCAGATAAGAGTACGAGATGCGGATATTCAGAAAACGGCGTTTAGGACGCGTTATGGACATTATGAGTACTTGGTGATGCCGTTCGGAGTGACGAATGCACCTGCTATCTTTATGGCGTACATGAATCGGATATTCAACCCATTTTTGGACAAGTTTGTGGTGGTGTTCATTGATGACATTTTGGTGTATTCGAAGAGTGAAGAGGAGCATGAAGAGCATCTTCGCTTGGTTTTGCAAGTTCTGCGGGAAAGTAAGTTGTATGCGAACCCGTCAAAGTGTGACTTTTGGTTAGAAGAGGTGAATTTCCTTGGCCATGTTATATCAAAAGAGGGAATAGCCGTGGATCCAGCCAAGATTGATACGGTACTTTCATGGAAGCAGCCTCAAACAGTGACGGACGTGAGGAGTTTTGTTGGTTTGGCCGGTTATTACCGGAGGTTCATAGAAGGATTCGCTAAGATTGTGGCACCAATGACGCAACTTACGCGAAAGGATCAACCGTTTGCGTGGACTGAGCGGTGTGAACTTAGTTTCCAATTGTTGAAGGAGCGTTTGACGACTTCACCGGTGTTGGTGTTACCTCAGTCAGATGAACCTTATGAGGTTTATTGTGATGCGTCTCATCAAGGGTTGGGTTGTGTGTTGATGCAACACAAGAGAGCAGTGGCTTATGCATCACGGCAGTTGAAAGTGCATGAAAAGAATTATCCGACGCACGATTTGGAGCTTGCGGCCGTGGTTTTTGCATTGAAGATTTGGAGACATCATCTTTATGGTTGCACTTTTGTCGTGTTTAGTGACCATAAAAGTCTTAAGTATCTGTTCGATCAGAAAGAGCTTAATATGAGGCAACGGAGGTGGATGGAAACTTTGAAAGATTTTGATTTTACGTTAGAATACCATCCTGGAAAGGCTAATGTGGTAGCCGATGCTTTGAGTAGGAAGAGTGTGTCGGTTTGTTCGGCACAAATGGCTAGTCAACAAGAGTTGTTGAGAGAGTTTCGTGACTTGCACCTAGAGGTAGAGTTTGCTTTAGGGAATATGAGACTGGGTATGATTACCATCTCGAACGGTTTGTTGGAGGATATTGCTATTTGTCAAGATGACAAGTTCCTTATGGAGAAAAGAGCTTTGATTGTTCGAGGAACCAACCGAGATTTCAAGGTGGGATCGGACAATATCTTGAGGTGTCAAGGTAGGGTGTGTGTACCCGATGCTATGAACTTGAAAAACATCATTCTAGGGGAGGCACACAAGAGTAAGCTTAGTATGCATCCCGGGGCAACAAAAATGTATCAGGACCTGAGGCAAGATTTCTGGTGGCCGGGTATGAAAAAGGATGTGGCTGAGTATGTGGCGTCGTGTCTGACTTGTCAGAAGGCGAAAGTTGAGCATCAGAGACCAGCAGGGATGCTGCAGTCGTTAGATATCCCCGAGTGGAAGTGGGAGAGTATTTCTATGGATTTCATCACTGGTTTACCTAAGACCAGGAGGAAGCATGATTCCATTTGGGTGATAGTAGATCGTTTGACGAAGTCCGCTCATTTTCTACCGGTAAGAACTACGGATACGGCGGCAAGGTTGACCGATGTGTATATTGCTGAGATTGTGAGGTTACATGGGATTCCGTCAAGTATAGTGTCGGATAGAGATCCAAAGTTCACTTCACATTTTTGGAAGACTTTGCATGAGGCGTTGGGGACAAAACTGAGGTTGAGTTCTGCTTATCATCCCCAGACCGATGGGCAGACCGAGAGAACAAATCAATCTTTAGAAGATTTGTTGAGAGCATGTGTGCTGGATGATCGTGGGAGTTGGGACGACGTGTTGCCGTTGATAGAGTTCACGTACAACAATAGTTACCATTCGACTATCGGAATGGCACCATACGAGGCTTTGTATGGGAGGAGATGTCAGACTCCTTTGTGTTGGTACCAAGATGGGGAAGGTTTAATAGTAGGACCGGAAATGGTACAACAGACGACGGACAAGGTCCGAAAGATAAGGGCAATGATGAAGGTTGCTCAAGATCGACAAAAGAGTTATGCGGATAGGCGTCGGAGGCCTTTAGAGTTTGAGGAGGGAGATCACGTATTTCTCCGTGTTACTCCAACAACGGGTGTTGGAAGGGCTTTGAAAGCGAAAAAGTTGACTCCAAAGTTTATAGGGCCGTATCAGATTTTGGAACGGATTGGGAGGGTAGCATACCGGATCGCGTTGCCACCGGTACTATCTTTGATTCATGACGTGTTCCATGTGTCGCAATTGCGGAAGTATACACCGGATCCATCACATGTGATCACACCAGATGATATCCAGTTGAGGGATAACTTGTCATTTGAAGTTCCGCCGATCAAGATTGCGGATAGGAAGATGAAGCGTTTGAGAACGAAAGAGATACCTTTGGTGAAGGTGATATGGAACGAAGCTACAGGAGATACAACCTGGGAGCTCGAGAGTAAGATGAAGGAATTATACCCCGGTTTGTTTGTCGATGTCTAAGTTTCGAGGACGAAACTTCTTTTAGGGGGGTAGTATTGTAAGACCCAAGATTTCATTGTATAGTTGGTTTAAGGAATATTAGGGGTTCGATGTGTTCGTATGACGAAACATCGTGTAATTATTAGCTTTTGCTGTAATTGAGCCTGTTTAGTGCTCGTGCACTGTAATTGTATAGACTTTGGTTCTGTGATCCTGTTGCTTGTATAAGAAGTTACTTGTGGTTTCAGAATATTAAGTTGGGGAGTATTCTTGTTTTTGGAAAAACGAGTAGGATTTTACCGCGGAGGGGAAAATCTTATTGCGTCTGTTTTAAGTGAGGTTTCGGATGGGAGTTTTATATATCTGCACGAGTTAAGATATATTCTGAGAATAATTTTCTGAGGTATGAAAGAAAATTACAGTCGCGGAAAAAGATTCGGCGATAAGTTTTGGAAATGTTAGACGTTAGACGTTCTTTCCGTAGGTTTTATGTTTTTGTGGTTTACGTTCGTCGCGTCGCGCGAGAGCTGAACGTGTGAGTGTTTCTATGAGGTTTTGAGTTTTATCTCAAGTGGATTTGGTTTGGTTTGATCCAATGGCTAGGGTTGTGTCTTGGCATTTTGTCTTTTGATCCAATGGCCATGAGGTAACAAGAGGCTATGTAATAGTAAGGAGGTTTAGTGACTTGGTCACTTAGAAACATCACCAAACATCTCCATTCTTTCTCTCTTTCACGTGGAACTCCATTACTCAAACCTTAACCTTCACAAATTTTCATTTCTTCACCATTTCACTCCATTTCAAGCTTGGAAGCTTAGTGGAAAGTTGTAGAGAATCACTTCTTTAAGGTAACCCTCTCTTCTCATCTCCTAGGTTGGTAGATTTTTAGAGTTGTGAGGTTTTTGGGTTTATGTTCTTAAGAGGGTTTGGTGAGAAAGGTTGTTCTTACTAGTTCTTGTTTCATGAAAGTTGTTCATGAGAGTTTAGTAAGCATGCTAGGCTTTGTTGGTTTTATTTTCCATGAGTTGGTGAAAAATCTCATGAGAAAAGTTAGGGTTTTGGTTGGTTTATGTATTGATCAAGTACATGAGGTTATGTTGTAAGGTTTTGAAAAGAAAAGTTGTCTTTGAACCTTTGGGCGAAAGGGAAATGCGTTGTATGGTTTTGTTTTGGAAAATCCGATGAAAAATATTTTGAGGTTTATGAAAATATTTTCCTAAGTGTTTTGGGTAGTGTTTTGGGGTCAAATGGTTTAAAACTAATGTGACATGTGGTGTCGCTTTTTACCTTGAAAACATGTTTGAAAATGATTACCGGACGGTTAAGGCCCGTAATAAAACTTGTGCTTGGATTCGGTTTTGATTTTGGAAATGAAAATCAAATAACTTGCACTCGAAGCAACCAACATGCTTTCGGAAATGTGTTGCTTGCTTATGAAAATGGTTGGTTTTTATGCCTTGAAAAGATGTTGGGAACTAATAGAATCAAACTAGGCTTGGGGTGGAAAAAGGTGGTATGAGTTGCTGTCTTGTGCTGTCATGACAGGTGCAACTCGCCGGGCGAGTGGTTACTCGCCAGGGCGAGTGTCACAGGTCATGACAACTCGCCAGGGCGAGCTCCAGGGCGAGTAAGACCAGTACTCTCTGCCTTCACTCGCCACCAACTCGCCAGGGCGAGCTCTGGGAGTTGAGATTTTGGATTTTGATTTCTAAACTTGGTTTTTAGCCTTCTAATCCCTTTTTATTAATTTATGAAAGTGGTTGGGATTGGAAACGAGTTTTTCGGGTACTCGGAAAGTACGTAGCTTATAACGCAAGAAAATAGCCATTTTGCATTTCAAATTATTTAAGACTTTTGGCAATTGTTTTGGGTCCTAAAAATAGTACAAATAACTCATGGGGGTTGATCAATACGATAGATTTTGGTATGGTGTCCGAAAGAGTGGTTTTACCTTAGGAACCATTAGGTTTTTGGGGTTTTGGTGTAGTTTCAATACGATTGGTTAGAGAACAATGTATTGATTGTTACGCTGCTTGTTTTAGGAAGCGCGTTGTGTTGTTGAGCGTGTGTTGTTGACGGAAGCTTGCTGAGGTAAGGGCTCCACTTTATTTCCGTCTTTTCAAACGGTTTGGAAAACATGCTTTGTTTTGCTGTGTATGCAATTGTTTGTGTGTTGACATGTTTGTGTTATGTATGCTCGTTGATGAGAACGTGTTTACATTACTTGTGCAATTTACATATGATTTGGAAAATATATGTATGAATTGCTATGTTTTAGTTACATATGCTTGAGAGGTATGTATGTGTGGCATTAGCATACGTAGGGATTAGTATGCTCATGCATTCATTGTGCGTAGTTGCGTGAGTGGACTACGGGGTGTTGGTTGCGTGAGTGGACCCACCCAAAATCCTACGGGATCTTTTTGAGTACAATAAGTGGTTGCGTGAGTGGACCACGGGGTGTGATTGCGTGAGTGGATCCACCTTAACCCTTTGCGGTTTTATTGGTTGTGATTAGTAATTCCGGAATTCATTTGCATGTGGTAGCTCTGGTAGTACCACACCCATTGTAGGAGTCTGCATTAGGCTTGTTGTGCATTATATATATAAGCCCGTTGGTGGGAATTGTTGAATGTTTTAAGAGCTTTCCCTTGTGTTTTATGGAAATTTTGTTACGTGTACAATCTTTCGAACCAGTTATATGTATATATCTACTGTTGTTTTGTGGTGACCCTTTCTTTCATTTGCGGGCTCATCCCACCCCAGATGACGATGTAGGTCGAGAGGACGGCGTTGGTAGCTCTAGGCCTTAGTGAGGTCGTGTTGGAGCTGGTGTGGTAGTTTCTAGTTAGACTATGCGCCGGTGTGTTTTGTGCACCGTGCTTTTTGGTTAGCATAGGGTTTCTAACTTTGTTTTGTTGTAAGTATTTGTATACTTAGACTTGGATTGTAATTATTCAGGAAATACACTTTGCTTGTCGAAGCACCTTTTGGTAATGAGTCTTTTGTATATTTGAATGCCGGCTCATTGGAAAATATTCTATGCGCACTCTGAGTGTTAGTTGAAAAAGAAAAAGAAAAAAAAAATAATGTCCTTTTTGGCTTTTCGAAAAAACGGGGTGTTACATAGACTCTTGCTATAACCACTGTCAAACTGAATTGCAGGAACTATGGTTGTATAGTGGCTCTCCATTGTTGGCCAAGACAGTAAGTGGCTTCACTATTTTAACCCCTATTTCGTCTAAGAGGAGGATCCTTTGCTACTGCTTTAGAGTCGTTGGATCCAACAACTCTGCGGCAGTATCAGAGGATCCATGACAGTTAATAGCTGTACTATTATATCCCCCTCCGATTCCCTTTCGTCCATAAAATATAACATATCACAAGTTTTCAACCAAGATCCTCTACTACTGCTTCAGAGTTGTTGGATTCAACAACTCTGCAGCAGTATCAGAGGATCTAATTCTATAAGTATTTCGTGTGACTAATTTGTCTGCATTGTGTAACATCTTGCAGCCGATTGCAAAAGCTGTAGCTGATTGGTTTTATGACAGAAGTCCTTTCCATCAGATAGATTGTCCTTATCCCTGCAATCCAACTTGTGGTAACCACGTTCTTGAAGATCCAGAAGATCCTGAATTATAGATTCATTTCATCAAAATCAATTCATATACGAATTAAATAAATTTTTCATCATTCTTGTAAACCACAAGTATCGGTTTTAACTAGTGTGACTGAATAAGAAAAATATACGACTTTTACAACAAAAAAAATTGGTGGTAATTAATGATTTTTATTTACAAATTCAACAAGCTATTACTAAAGCAAATTCTAATAAAGTTGTTTAATGCAAATTCTGAATAAATTTGTGTGCTGGGCGCTTTCCATCATCATTTAATTGTTTAATGCAATAGCTAACATATTATTAATAAAAGTTTATATTTATTAAAAAATAATTATAGTATATTAGTATCTTTTTCCCTATGTTGCTGCTACTTTGAAGGTGAGAAATGGTTTTTCCTTAAGCCTAAGGTTCTATTTATAGTTTAGAGAACCATTAATTTAATTCGTAAACTTCATTAGTCACAGGATATTGTTGTGAACTCGATCGAAAACTCATGATGTGTATGTGGAGTAAAATTAGTAGCAACTAATAATCAAGTAAACTATAATAATCACGAAAGGAATTAAAATTTGTTGGAACAAAGTGGGTCTGACATGAACCTCTAAAATTTTAATTGGTTTTGATGATAACAAAGTATTAAAATTGCAATTGGTATTACTAATATTTATTCTAGTGTGCAGAATTATAAGATAAAATTCATTCAAAAGCACTATGAATAAAAGCAGAGAAGCCAAACAAAGAAGCTCTGAAAGCTTATCGCTGATCATCAGAAGCTTAAAATTCAAGGTCTGAAGCAAGTAGCTCTGAAGACAAAAGCAAGGCTCTGAAGGATTCAGAAGCTGAAGACTTTAAGAAGCTACACTATAGGCTCTGAGACAAAAGGAATTTACGTCACTCAAGAACTGACTGAGTCAGAATCAATGATTGAAGAACAATCCATTTTGGGACTCTGTCATATCCACAGGAAGGAATATTCGTTGATACAACGTTAACCTTATCCATAAGTGGAGCGCATTTGAGGATTGTACAACTGTACTATTATTACTCAAAATGGTTGAGTGATAATTCAAATTGCAAGGTAATGGAATTGAAGTTCTTTACCAAAGAATGCAATGTACAGCTGGCAATTGTACGAGTAAATTCCAGCTGACAACTTATCTCTCTGCTAGGGGTGTAATTGGACCGGTTTGGATCGGTTTTGAGTGAATCCAATGTCCGAACCAATGAATCCTCGATTGGTTCGGTTTGGTTTGGATTTTAGTGTTTTTCAAAAATGAATCCGAACCAAACTCATCGGTTTGGTTCGGTTTGGTTCGGATACTTTAATCGGTTTTTTCCGATGTATTTCATGCTATTATTTTTTTCCGATATATTTTTTTCCCATAAGCTCATCAACTACAAAATGTAATTCTTTTCGCTCAAGTTCATCGAATAAGTTCGTCAAATACATAATACAACCATATTGAAATTAAGTTCATAAGATCATCAAATACAAAATACAAATATATTGAAATTAAGTTCATAAGTTCTTCAAATTATAAAG
Organism: Trifolium repens; assembly: GCA_030408175.1. Classification (NCBI taxonomy): domain Eukaryota; kingdom Viridiplantae; phylum Streptophyta; class Magnoliopsida; order Fabales; family Fabaceae; genus Trifolium; species Trifolium repens. The sequence goes on from CP125844.1 coordinate 35,661,067, forward strand.
TGCAATAAAAATAAAACTTCAAGTATATTTCAACTTAAATCGGAAAAAATAAAATAAATTAAAACAACGCTTGAGAAGTTACCGTTATGAGGGTTTGAGATGAGAGCATCAACATGACGTGAGAGTTTGCGTAGTGTTGAGAGCAGCTTGCGGATGGGGTGATGTGAGATGAGAGCATCTTGAGGATGAGGGTGATGTGAGATGAGAGCAGCGTTTCTGAGTTTGCGTTTGCAGTTGTACGTGTTTCTAAGTTTGCGTTTTTAAGTTAGGCCAAATTTTATTTTAATTTTTAGAAATAATTAGGCCAGTTGTAGTTTTAATAGATATGACATGCCTCCTAAAAAAATAATTTAACATATATACTATATATTGGTTTGGTTCGGTTAGTCCATTGGATCTGAAAAATGGATCCGAGAACCGAACCAAACCACTTCGGTTTTCAATTGGTTCGGTTTGGTTTTTTATCCGAACCGTAAAAATCGGTTTTTTTTCGGTTTGGATTGGTTTGGATCATCGGTTCAATTGGATTTTTCTGATCCGCTTACACCCCTACTCTCTGCAACGGTCATCATCTTCCATCCAAGTATAAATAGAAGACTCAAATGGAAGAAACGACTACTGTTACTTTACTGCGTTTAAGGCTCTGAAATATTCTGACATAATTTGTTCAATCTATCATTCAAGTCTTAAACCAATTTGCGTTGTATTTTGTAAACACCTCTGATAGTATATCAAGTGTCCATAAACAATCAATCTTAGATTTTAAGTTTGTTTGTGAAGTCTCTTGTTTAGTGAAACTTGAGCACCTGAGAAGTCTCTTGCAAGTGTGCTTGAGCAAATTGTAATCTTGTAAGTATTATAGTGAAAAGCTCTTGTTAGTAACAAGGGGACTGGACGTACTCTCAAGTTGTGAGGGGAACCAGGATAAATTTCGTGTCTTTCTTTCTCTCTCTCAGCACTCTTTCTTTACTTTGTGTTTTAATCCGCTGCAAATGTATTCTAAGTTAAGAAAAAGATTTAATTTTCAAAACACAATTCAACCCCCCGCCCCTTCTTGTGTTTTTCCACCTTCACAATTTCCTATGTCTGGAGGAGACAGCAGTCCTCCGTTCTACTAATACAAAGAGTTTTGTTACAATTTCAAAAAGCAATTTTAAGAATTAACCTTCAATTATAATTCTACTCTTTTCTTGAATCTCTACTCGTGACCAAGAGATTCAATGATTTAGATTTCCCATGGTGGATTCAATAATCCTTTGCTCAGCCCCTAGAATTGTACCTAGAGAAAACACCATTTGTTGTCTCTAACTCCTAGTTTATGTTGGCGAAAATCCTAATTAAATTCCCTACTTCTTCTCTCTCGCTCTCATTCTGTGTGTTTAGCATGCCTCTATATCGCAAGGTTTTAAATTGTGGTCTACGTCCGCAATTGCGGCCGCAATATTGCAACCGCATCGCACCACAACGCTCGAGTTAGCACCAGTTCAAGATGAGTATGTATGAATTGGGTGAAATGTTGTGTACCTTGAGAGTTAGTGCATATGCACATATATAGGTGTGGTAGTGCATCCGGATATGCATGACAATATAGTAGTGTAAGGAACGGTGTGCCCTCAGTTGAATATGGGGAATTGAAGATAGTGCATTACATGCAGGGGTCATTATCTTGCAATGGCAGTGTAGTGTAAGGAACAGTATGCCCTCAATTGAATATGGGTGATTCTCGTTGGACCTTGAGACATATTGGGTTTTTGGATAATGTGGGTTTTAGTCTAGTCTAGAACACTTCTCAAGCATAAGTGTTCAGAATGGTCTCAAGAAGCAAAGATGAGATCAATACTAATTAAAGAAAAAACTTTTGAAAAAACTTATCTAGTATCAACAAGATGGAACAAAGTCATATCACTCATTGAGTTAATCATCTACAAGTTCTGCGAACATGAGAATGCAGATCAGTACGAATGTCTCGAAATTAAAGTTGAGAATGGACTTCAAAATGACAGTAGTTCTGACATGAAAAAGTCAAAAATCATGAAATCATTCAATTTCAAATATTAAATCTTAAAATTTGAGTTAAAATCATTAAAATGAACTTTAGAATTCAAGTTAAAAATAGAATGAAGAACTCAAATATGAGACCATCTTTATAATGCCCTAACTAAATTGTCTAGAATATTTAGTCGAGACATACATAATTGAATCCAAATATATTAAAATTATAGAATAAATTATTTTGTTTACAAGATACAAGAAGTGTAACACAGTAAACTAATGCATTACAGCGGAAAGGTAACTAAAGTATTCTAAACTGATTAATACATAAACATGTATTAATCAAGGAAGAAGGCTAATATTCTTCTCATAAGATAATCCAAGCGTAGCCTCAATTATCAACTTCCTTCTTACCACTATCTTAGCACAACTTGTTTATCTTAAGAAGAAAAAAATTTAAAGAGAGTGGGTTGGAACATCTAAGCTTCAATGAGCTCATACTACACCTAGAGTGTTAGTAGTCATAGGGGAATTTTGTCTCTTAGTTGATCACTTTGCATACATATAATATATTATTCATGTTCATACATAACTCGATAGTCGATAATAATAATAATGGTGTATCACAAAAATTATGTGAGTTGATTTTACATACGTCTTGAGGTGAATAGTATCATGGAATTTAGCTAGTCGGCAAAATTAGCATTTTCAGGGCTAGAGCATGAAAATAGACTCGTCATATCGTCATGTGGGTATCTATCTAAGAATCCCTAACCAAAATATGAATTCCTTATCTGAGGCAATCCAATGGTAACGCAAGGCTCATGAGTTAAATTAATTCATACATAGCGTGTGGCACAAGGCCCACCGATGATTTCATGATCAACTGATTAATTATCTAAGTTATACATTTAACCTTCTAGTTAATCATGAACTTAAAGGTATTTTGTGCACTCTGGCCCCAACATATGGCAGGTTACAACTATGGTAAAAAGGGGCATTTTCAGAAAGATTGTCGATCTTTGAAAAAGGAGGATAAGGACAATGATAAAAATGGTTCAGATGGAGAGAGTACCCATCTGCTATTAGATGACTTGCTTCTTGTTGAAGAGCATGATATTGTTAATGTTATTGATAATGCATCTAATTGGGTGATTGATAGTGGTACTTCAGTACATGTCACTTCCAGAAGAGATATTTTCAGCTCATATACTTCAGGTGAGTTTGGTGATGTGAAATTAGCACATGAAGGCGTGCTAAAGTGTGTTGGCCTTGGAGATGTTAATTTAGAGATGACTAACGGTAGCAAGTTAACTCTCAAGGATGTGAAACATGTTCCAGATATTCGGTTGAATTTACTTTCCGTGGCTAAACTATGTGATGAAGGTTATAACAACTTGTTCTCACGGGACACTTGGAAATTGACCAAGGGTTCTATGGTTGTTGCTAGAGGTATGAAGTGTTCTACCCTTTACATTGCACATGCAAAAATAATTAAAGATGTGCATGTTGTTGAATCAGCTGAGAAAGTTGAGTTATGGCATAAAAGGTTATGTCACATGAGTGAGAAAGACATGGTTGAGCTGAGCAAGCGGAATGTGTTGTCTGACATGAGAAATCCACATTTGAAGAAATGTGATGACTGTTTTGTTGAAAAGAAGAATAAAGCTTCTTTTAAGATTCACTCACCTAGAAGACCAGAAATTCTTGATTTGGTGCATACTCATTTATGCGGCCCTATGAAGACAAGAGCAGTTGGGGGTAGTGTATATTTTTTGACGTTTGTTGATGACCATTCAAGAAAGACTTGGGTTTATACCTTGAAGAGTAAAAGTGGTGTTTTGAGCATGTTCAAGAAATTTAAAGTCTCGGTTGAAAATGAAACTAGGAAGAAGTTGAAGTGCATACGCATAGATAATGGCAGTGACTATATGAGAAAGCTTGAAGCTTATTGTAGAGAGAACTGGATTAGATATCAGAGGTCTCTACGTTGGAACGGTGTTGCTGAGAGGATGAGTAAAGCATTGGTGGAAAGATTTGAATGTTTGTTGTCACAGACAGAGCTTCCAGAATCGTTTTGGGGTGAAGCATTGAGCACGGTTGTGCATGTGCTGAACCTTTCATCATGTGTGTCCTTGCAACATGAAGTACCAGAGATGATTTGGTCATGTAAGAATGTTTCTTATGACCACTTACGTGTTTTCGGATGTAAAGCGTCCGTAGAGAATCAACAGTGTGTGTTTATTGGCTATGGCCTAGATGAAGTTGGTTACAGGTTTTATGATCCTGTTATGAAGAAACTTATCAGATGTTGTGATGCTGAGTTTAGTGAAGACCAGCAGTTGAAAGACATTGATAGAGTTAAAGGTGATGATCCAACCCATGATGAAGACCGTGAAAGTTGTCACGAAGTAGAAATGCAGTCAGATGTTGAAGCTGATGCACAGGTAAAAACCACCCAAGAGAGAAAGCCTTTGAAGAGGTACACTGTTGAAGAACTTGATGTTACAAGAGATATTGAAGCTCTTGCATTAGTTGAAGATGCAGATGACAAGATGATTGAGACTTGCGGCATAGTTGTTGGAATGACAACTGATTGCCCCACTTGAGTCGTGAGGGGGAGAATGTTGGGTGGATCCCTCCTCAAGTGGGAACCACACACAAATAAAAAGAAAAAAAATAGAAAAGAATTAAAACAAAAAAAAGGTTTTGTTTTTTGTGTTGTTGGGCTTGGCCCACGTGAGGTGCGTGTGTGTTATATAAAGGAATTGAAATCCCTAGTCAAGGTAGAATTGCAAAAATTGCCAATTGAAAGGAACAAACAGTGAGCGCTGCACTGTGTCCGCAAGAAACAGAGAGCGACAGAGAGAAGAAAATTGGTTTCGCTGACGAAAGTTTGTTCGGCAAACGTTCTCCGTTTTGGCTGAAATTTGAGTATGTTATTTTTGTCACTTTGTTAGATAATTAGATAATTTTTCTGAGTAGTTTTGTCTTCTCTTTGAGTCAGTTTGTGATACCCACCACTAGTTTGTGAGGTTGTTAGCTCTCTTGTTATTAGTTTCACCATAGGTGGTGATTATTATTGTTGCTTTGTCAGTTCCTAGAGAAATTAGGAAGACATTGATTGTACTCATTATTTGATAATAGTGGAGTTTTTGATTGGTCTGCACGACCCGTAGTTTTTTACTCTCACATTGAGGGTTTTCCACGTTAAAATTGGGGTGTCCTTATTTACAATTTTTACTCCTTTTATTGTTGTTAGTGTTGGTGTTGGTTGTGCTGGATAATTTGGTTTTTCAGGTTCCACTAAAAAAGACTATTTAAACGCTTTCGTATATTCTGTTGTGCACTCTGGTCCCAACAGTCGTATCAGAGCCGATGGTGCGACGAAGGGTTTGACCGGCTCCTTGTATCGAAAGTCTTCCTAACAAAGGTGGTTAGACGGCGTGTCCCGTTGAGTGTGGCAACGGCGGTACAAGTGTATGGATGTAGAAAGCTTCCGCTTGAGGGGGAGCATATCCAAGAATGGATGGACTCACACTTGAGGGGAGATTGTTGTGACAAGTGTGAGTAAAAAGTCTCACACTGCTTAGAATGGTGGAGGTTGAACACTTTATAAGTGAGAGGACCCATAAACTTAACACCTTAAGGTTTTGGGTAAGAGTGTGGTGTCCAACTCACTTGTGAAGTTGTTCTTGAGCCCAATGTGGATGATCCTCTGGCTGCCCCCTCATGGTGACCCAACACCATACTCTCCATCTCTCCAACTTTTCCACTTTTACTTGTATATTTTAAATATATTTTTTATCCTATAAATTGTGACATTCATTCCCATTAGTTTAGCTCAGTTGACAAGGACATCACATATATTATTGCAGGAGTTGAGGTTCGAGTTGGACACTCCACTTATTCACATTTAAGATAAAGTTTCTAGCCATTAGGTTACTAGACCAAAAAAATAGTGACATATCAATCGTTAGTTGGTTCAGTGGTGATTGACACTGAACTTTGTAGGGAGGGACAAAGTTCGATCCTCCGCAACCGCGATTGAGAGGGGGCCGGAACCACTTGATGTCAGAACTAGCCCCTAAACCAGATTAAACTGATGGTAAAAGGCAAAAAAAATAGTGACCTTCTAAAGTCCTGGCTTAATTTTTATTAAATTTTTAATCTCTACAAAATTATCCAACACTCAATCTTCGTCCTTACTGTTAAGGCAATGTGTATTTTTTAATGATTTTTTTTACATGTATATTTAGAACATACTAAAAATATTCTCAAGAATATTTTTTTGAATGATTTTTTTAGGTCATGATTTTCATACTTTTATCTTAAATTTTACCTCTTAAAACATTCATATTTAATTTATAACTTGTTAAAAAATTATAAATTTAGTTAATAAATTTTATATGATATTTTATAAATACCTATAAAAAATCATTCAAAAATTTAAGAGTTTAATACTAATTAAACAAATTTAGTGTTAGTAGGGATTAAAACTATGTACAAGAAAAAATTTATAGGGACTAAAAAATTTATAGGGACTTAGAAGGTCTCCATTTTAACGACCAAGAATATATTTAACCTTTTTTTATAAGTTAACATTTACTTTTTTTTTTATATGTGATAAATATTTGTCATGTGATTGATTTTACATATTAGTAACAAATATTTGTTTTGTATCCTTTTTATAATTATCGGTGGTGCAATATTTTTTTATGAAGTGTTATAAATATATATTACGAATAAAAGGTAAATGATTAAAGTGTTATAAATATATTTGATGTATTCTAGTAGATATTATAAAAATGAGACATTTTAGAAAATATCACCTAAGTAGCAATGTTATAAAAAACAAATATGATATGGTATTTTTGGGGTATTCGTTGCCTACATATCGGATGTGAGTATTTTGGTAAATTTACAGGGTGCGCGTGAAATGGAGTTGGATGGCAAAATAAAATCTCGACATCTAATAAAAATCAAACATTAATTTGTACCCAAAAAGAAAAAATCAAACATTAATTCATGTTATATAATTGAAGTACATTGTACAATTATTTGACGAAATACAAAATTGTTATTGAATGACAGTGTAAAATTATTTTACAATATAGTTGCATTTTCTATTTTTTTATATAAATATAAATAATTTGTTTATAGAAATCAAGAAGAGAGAGAAAGATAAGATATATGAGTGATGGAGAGAAAATTGAATTAAAAGAAAAAAATATTGTGTGGAGGGTGCATGATATTGTTGCGGTTGAAAGACCAATCTAATGGTAACTATTCCTTGTTCATCTTGGACCATTTGGAGTACTTGACCATATTAGAATTTGTCATCAATATCAATATCAATATCAATATCAATCACAAACAAAATCAATATAAGTTGATTGTGAGAACATTGTTAATCTTCTTTGGTTTCATAGATTAGAACACATTTTATACTTGTGTCAATCAGGATAAATTCTTGTGTCAATATTCTATATCCAATATTTCTTTAGTTTCATAGATTAGAACCAGTGGCGGTGCTTGGACCCTGACTCAGGGGGTGCAAATTTTTAATCGATAATTTAATATATATATATATATATATATATATATATATATATATATATATATATATATATATATATATATATATATATATATATATATATATAAAATTAAATTGTATTAAACAAATTACATTTATATGTTTGACGATTGTTCGCTACGTGGTTTCATATTTTTAAATTTCGAATAATGAACTTATTATCTATGTTTTTTGACATAAATATTGATTACATTAGGAATATATCAAATAAAAAGAAAAATTGAACTGGTGTATAAGTATTGATATGGTAACAACACAAGTAGACAATCAAGTGGTTATTTTTTCTATCTATCACCTGAGTATATACAAACCAATAACCAAATATTAGCTTCATGAAAACACTAATTTTCACATGCCTAAAATTGAAACAAATTTGTGGATGACTTAGTTAGAAACCGTAAAACAAAAATTCAAAGATGCATTTTGACCAAATTATAAAAAATCAACCAACGAAGCACACAAATATATTATTAGAACCCCCTATTGAATAATCAATCAACTAATTTATCATCATTGAAATTATATAAAATAAGGAAAATGCTAACTAGTGCCTCTGGGGCACTAGTTAAGAAACGAAATGTGGTAAAATATTTTTGGAACTTGAGTAATTGACCTTTCAGAAATATAAAGAACACCATTTTCAATGCAAAAATTACTTGTTTTTGTATCCTTAACTAGTGCCCGGGGCACTAGTTAGCATAACCCATAAAATAAATCTAAAATTTTAAGACCCAAAGCTATTGATTTTTTTTTTATTGATTATATTGGTGTTGTTTCAAGATTGGTTGGATGACAAAATTGAGTACTAGTATTAAATGGCAAAATTGAAAGTTGAGCAATTGTTCCAAACTGTAAGTGCAGGGTGCAACAACATTACGTCAGGGTGTGCAAACTTACATTTCAATAGGATAGTAGGAATAATTATCAAAAGTCAGGGTGTGCATATGCACCCCCTCATGACTATGTAGCACCGCCCCTGATTAGAACACAGGTTCCGTATAATTTGGACCATGAAATTCTTTGGTCCATCTTGGACCAATCGGTTGATTAGCCATAGATTTAATGGAGATATAATCCGACGGATGAGATTTAAAGGTTATAACCGTTTATGCGATATGTAGAAGGACAGATTGTACGTAAAACCGGCGGTACAGGATTTGGGTCACGTTTTTTGTTTGTGACCAGATGATATTCTTTGGTCCATCTTGTGACCAGACGTTTTTTGTTTTTTAATATATAAATAATTTTCATTATTATGTTTTTAATATATAACATAATTTATAAAAATGAATTTATTAATATTTTTGAATATATTATACCTCAAAATAGTTGTAGAAAAATAAATTCTTGTAAAAATTAATTTATTAATATATTTTAATATATAAAATAATGTACAAAAAATAATATGTAGTTGTAATAATTGTAAGTTCGATAATATTCAATAAAAAATATGAATTTGTTAGATAAAAAATGTTAAGATTCGTTAAGAAGATTTGTTAGATATATGAAAGAAATTTTAAGTGACGTAACGTAATTATGAACTGGAATTAGGTTAAGTAAGAAGTATTGAGTGGAGAATCTAAAGACGGGTAGTTAGTTTAGTTTGATTAGAAGTAGCGAAAATTGGAATTAGGTTAAGTAAGAAGTAGTGAGTGGGGAATCTAAAGACGGCTAGTTAGTTTAGTTAGATTAGAAGTAGCTTAAATTGGAATTAGGTTAAGTAAGAAGTATTGAGTGGGGAATCTAAAGACGGCTAGTTAGTTTAGTTTGATTAGAAGTAGCGAAAATTGGAATTAGGTTAAGTAAGAAGTAGTGAGTGGGGAATCTAAAGACGGCTAGTTAGGTTAGTTTGATTAGAATTAGCTTAAATTGCAATTAGGTTAAGTAAGTATTAGTAAGTGGGGAATCTAAAGACGGCTAGTTAGTTTAGTTTGATTAGAAGTAGCGAAAATTACAAGAAAGTTAAGTAAGTATTAGTGAGTGGGGAATCTAAAGACGGCTAGTTAGTTTAGTTTGATTAGAAGTAGCGAAAATTGGAATTAGGTTAAGTAAGTATTAGTGAGTGGGGAATCTAAAGACGGGTAGTTAGGTTAGTTTAATTAGAAGTAGCGAAAATTGGAATTAGGTTAAGTAAGTATTAGTGAGTGGGGAATCTAAAGACGGCTAGTTAGTTTAGTTTGATTAGAAGTAGCGAAAATTGCAAGAAGGTTAAGTAAGTATTAGTGAGTGGGAAATCTAAAGACGGCTAGTTAGTTTAGTTTGATTAGAAGTAGCGAAAATTGGAATTAGGTTAAGTAAGTAATAGTGAGTGGGGAATCTAAAGACGGGTAGTTAGGTTAGTTTAATTAGAAGTAGCGAAAATTGGAATTAGGTTAAGTAAGTAAGAGTGAGTGGGGAGTCTAAAGACGGGTAGTTAGGTTAGTTTAATTAGAAGTAGCGAAAATTGGAATTAGGTTAAGTAAGTATTAGTGAGTGGGGAATCTAAAGTGTTAATACGAATTAGGTTTAGTGAGTATAATTGAGCGAGGAATACTAATTTATGAATTAACATTTATTCGGATTAGGTGACGCAAGTATTTTAAGTGGACACTGTTAAAATTAATAGTTAGATATTATTAATTTTTGAATTTTTAATGGTTTTTAATTCAATTTTAAAGATATTAACTACTTGATTAATGGATTTTTAGAATTGGTTGTCCTAAAAAGGGTTAAAAGGGTTAGGAGGGTTAAGAGGGTTAGGGTTCCAAGGGTTCCAAGGGTTAAGAGGGTTCCAAGTGTTACACGGATTCCAAATAAAAGGTCAAATAATAGATCAACAATTAAGCAAAGGAAGTTCTTTTCTTCTCATCTTTGTTTTGACAGGCTATCTTGTGTAAGTTTCTTAATTCCCCTAAATCGTTTTTGTATTTTTTGTTCACATTGTTTATTCTCATCTCTTCTAACAGAACGTTTATTCAAGGGTACAAAATAGAATCAGGTCGAAGAATCAAAAATGGCTTCCTCTTCCAACAGTGGCAGTGATTCAAGGTGTCGTTATATCCGATACGCAAACTTGAGATGCAAATGTCGGTGTCTTTCAGATATCAAGGTTTCTATGAGCAAGACAAACCCAAATCGTTTGTTTTATTCGTGCAAGAACGACAGATGCGTATGGTTGGGTTGGTGTGAACCACTACCAGATGAAGATGATGTTGAAATAATAGTAGATCCAGAAATAAACGATGATTATGCAGACGCAAACATGGGTGATTTGGAAGATGAAATTGACAACGTGAAGAAACAAGTTGAGGGGTTGACTGAAGCAATACAAGAGGAGGTTGCTGCTGTGAAGTTAGAATTTGACAATGGTATTGCTGATCTGAAGAAAGATTTAGTTGAGAAGTTGATTGTTTCAGAAAATGGCTTCAATGAAGAACTTTTAATTTTGAAGACTGAAGTGGAAACAATGAAGCAAACAATTGGAAATCTTAAGTTAGCACTGTTCGGAATGATGTTGGTGTTGGTTATGCTTTTTTACGGGTACCTCACATGAAGAAGACATGGTTGAAGATGAAGATGGAACCCAGATGCTTGATTAAGGATTAAGGAAGTTATTAGTTTTAATGGTTAATTTATAATTATTAATTAATATTTGTTTAGATTATATTAATTTAAAAATGTACTTTCCTTAGTAATTAACAATTTGATGGATATGTAGCGTGTATTGATCCAGCTATCACTGTGTTGGTGTTACTGCAGACTGTAATTGTGGTTGGACGCAACAGTAACAGCTGTTAATTTGTCCTTGTGTATGAAGACATGTCACTTTACTACAGTACCTTTTTTGTTTCTTTCTGTTGCTTTAACAGTACCTTTGTTCAGTACCCATGTGACTATTTTCATTGTGTGAAAAAGATAACCAAACTATAATAAAAATGAATTAATTTAATAATTCAAAATAGATGGTAAGGACGTTCAACCACATGGGTTGGTAAGGATGATTTAATTTAATAAGTACACCCAACCGTAATTAATGTGAGGATATGAATCTCCTATAAATTGCACACGCTTTGGAATTTTTCAGTCACATAAATTGTATGCTCTTAGCACCATAGCAATGGAGAAAAAAAGTTATGTAGTCTACAATGGTCGTAAGACTGGTATATACACTAGTTGGATCGATTGTTACGCACAAGCAAACAGTTATAAAGATTCCGTTGTGAGATTGTACGATACAAAGAGAGATGGGGAGAATGCGTGGAACGCGTATAATTTAGACTGCAGAACAACATTACAACCCAAGAGAAGCATAGAAGCAGAAATTGACAGTGGGTGTGGATACTATAATGGAATTTTAAGCAAGATTTTAGAGGAAACAGGTATTTTTAATTTTTTTTTGGGTACAAGAAACAGGTATTTATATTATGTGTTTGATATTGTATATTGATTTTAACTCAACGAATAGTTTGATATTAAATTAATCACGTTTTGTTAATGTAATTGGTTTGAGTTTTTTTTTTTAGATCGTGAACAAATAATTCCAGAGGCAGAAACAAATCTGATAATGAAAAAAGATGTTCAAGAATGGCTTCAGCAAGTGTGTTTTAGATTTCGTATTGAACAACCACATTATGTTCTCCATGACCACAAAGATGACATTGACGGAAAACGTTATTATAGATACCGAGGATCGTTTACATCGACGATTATTGGTCAACCAAAAGTTTGTCTCGGTAATTTTGCAAAAACACATGAAAAAGCACGCGATAAAGTTGCAACAATGTTGATGCGGAGATTATTATCTTCCACTAACCACCAACTTATTGATTATAACTACCATAATGTGGTTTTATTAGAAGAACAATTGGAGAAAATGGCCGACGAAAATTATGAGCTACAATTGGAAAATGCAACTTTATTGGCGGAAATTAATCATTTAAATGCAGCCTTATGTAATGTATCAAAAAAAGATTAATGAAAATTATTTTAAGTCTATACTGTTTAGTAACGTAATTAAAAAAATTATTATTATTATTATATGTCAAAGTTGGTTAGTTGAAATTTAACCTATAAGTGGGGAAAAAGTTGATTAGCAAACGATATATTCGGACGACAACAAACAACTCGTTTATTTGGTACCCAAAAATAGTATTTAAAAAGAACAAATATATTGATTTTTAAATTGGCAACCAAATGAGTCTTATCATCCTTATTTTCTACGAAATTGACTGGCCATGTTGACCTTGTGACTATGCGTGTCACTTTAGGAGTAGGCAACGGTTGGCTATGAGTAAAGGTAAAATTGTAAAGCAATTAAATGGATTTTTTATAGTATACTGAAACACCAAAACAGCAAACTGAATATTCTGCAACTTAGCCATTAATGCTCCTTTGCCTAACATATATTATGGTAATTTTTTTAAAAGAATCAACAAAAAAAAATCATAAAGTAAAACGATAAGATGAGACTGAATCTAAATTTGAGAGGGATTTTCTAACCCTAAATGAAAGTAACATAAAAAATATACTTAAATATAAAAGGGTTGAAAACAGATTACTCATTCATTCCATTTGAAAACCTATTGAGTCTTTGGAGAGAAAACTAAAAAGTGATGGATAATAACAACAAGTATGATGAGCATGACAGTATGGGTTTTATGGATAACGACATTGAGGTTGGCTTTGTGAATGAAGAACAAAAACATGAACAAGTTGCTGCTTATGTTGAGGTTCAAGAATTTGCGAATGAAGAAGCACAAGGTGAACAACTTGCTGGTGATAATGAGAATGAACAAAACTATCTTACTCGTTCTGTCAAAGAACTAACTGTTTTGGTTAACAAAGTTGTTGATGAAATAACAGTATGTAACTATTATTACTCCTAATTCCTCATTCCTTTGATGCAAAATTTTTTAAATAATGAATAGTAACGATAACATTTTTTGGTTCTCATGCAGGATTTGAAACATTGGGTGGTTACTCAATATTCTACTCATTTTGAAGAACTCCAAACTATCATTGCTGTGAAGAAATCGTTGGCTGAAATATATGTACGTGTTGGGTTTTATTTCGTTCAGTGTTTATGGAAATTTTATACTTTTCGATCGTAAAATAAACACATGTTGTTTTTGTGTAGGCGCTGAAAGCTTTTATGACTGTCCATACTACGGCTCGTTTTAATGAACTTGAAACCATTTTGCGGTCACAACAGCCATCTCTAGATGTTATAAGAGATTCCCTTAAGATGATTGAAGTCGGAGTGTCGACCAAACCTAGAACTGACAGCCCACGACCAACGACTGAAAACACTACTGAAAAAAGGGGTGAAGTCTCAAACCCTGTCATTACCATTGAAGATGACAAGGAGGAAGAACAAGATCCATCACGTTGGAAAGGAAAACGGAAGGCTGTTGAAACTGACTATGAGTCGGAGTTAGACAAAGACAAAGAGGTTGCTAACACCGATCTCGTTTTTTCTGACGGTGACTATGAATATCATGTTGATGATGTCAACAAGAAGATTTGTCAAACTATCAACAACTTAAACATGCAAATCATGCAAGCTGCTCCAAAACCCCTTCTCCCTGATGCTTGGACTAGTATTGATAACTTGGGAAAGTCCGGTGACCTATCTAATCCCATGCGATTTTCCAACAGTAATTATAGAAGGGATTCCAAAAATAGGACAATGGAGGAAGATTTGGAAGCGTTGAATGCTATTAGTAAGAAACTATTCACAAGTCCTTTTACAACTCCCCCAACAAGTTCTAAAGGGAAAAGGGGGTCTTCTTCAAGTAAAGGGAAAAAAACATTGACTGGAAGTGTTTCAAGACGATGCAAGAGTGTTCTGCCTAAGGTAAAAAAATGCGTTGCTATATATTTTTTTTTCGTTGCAAGAGTGTTTCAAAACACATGCTGTTTTTCGTTGCTATATACTTATTTTTCATTATTTGATTGTAGTTGTTGGGCCTTCTGTTTCAAAATAGTATAAGTTTTAGCCTTTATTCATCATGTTGGGCCTTTTTGTTTGCAGCCCGTTGAACTTATTTCTATTTGCAGTCTGATTTGTTGTTTATTACTAGAACATTGATCTAAAACAATACTACTAATTTTTTTTTTAGGGTATTAAGTGGAACTTTCCAGTCACTTCGGACATGAAGTTAGAATTTGCTGAGCTACAAGCAATAGCTTATGTCTATCACCCGGACAAAGACAAAACGTATGATTTTTAATTTTGTTTATAGTCAAAAAATAAATGCTATAAAAGCATGTCTTGTGTTTGATTTTTTGATGTTCATTGTTTTATGTCACAGCAAGAGGTTGGTTAGTTCAAGAGGGATAGAAGCCTATAGAAAGGACTTTGACACTTTAACTCCTGGGAATATGATAAATCATAAGGTATTTGAAATACTCATTTTTTATGAAGTTTACATGCATAACTAATGAATCTCATAAGTCTAAAATTTATTTTTTAAAACTATCAGATAGTTACACTAGTTTGCATGAGATCAACTTGGATGCAAGAGAGTTACAATAGGGGAGCGGTATGGTTTTTGCCCCCGGCATTTGCGGATGACGTCTTTTTGGGGAAAACTATTGAAGAGTTGATCGCTACGTATTGCAAGGATTGGATGCCTTCATATCCAAGGCTCAAATATGTATGTTAATTGACACTTTTTGTTTAACAAAATTATATAAGATCATTTGAAATATGAATCACATTTGTATCTAATATTAAGGAACTAACCTATTTATTTTGTAGATTTATGTTCCAATCAACACTTCATCTGACCATTGGTTTTTGATGGTTATCTCTATGCAACTTCAAACTATTTATCATCTTGATAGTTATTGCGGGATTGGAGATGTGAAGCCTAGACGAGCAACTATCTCTATAATTGTTAGCCATTTATCTTACACTTGAAAGTTTGAAAGTTTTTATTTTTTTTTTTGTTTTGCAACAGTTTTAGCCTTCAATTATTAAAATATAACATTGTTATTGTTTAATTAAAATTGCAGGCCCGCACTTTGGAACGCATGGTATCGGCTGCTTTGTATGGAACAACTTTTCTTGGCCGTTCTACCGAGTTTAATGAATGGCCCATTGAAGAGGCACACGGCATACCTAACTGTGGTCATAGGTAGGAACCCTTTATAACAATAAATGAAGCAAAACATATGATTATGATACGAAATAATACACGTTTTTAATTAAATTTATGCAGTGACAACGCCGCCGTTTGGGTTATTGATTGGATGGATATGGATCAATGTTTCACCCCCAATATTCAAGGGGAGGTAAATATTCTATAATTCCTATAAGTTAATATTATTTCGTCTAATTTAAAAAGTATCGACATCCAATCTAATAATTAATTATGACTGTTGCAGCTTAAGGAAAACATGATTCGCGTGAAGACGGCCTCTAATTTGGTGCTTGGTGTATACAATGACCTGTGGGACTTCATTGAAGAGGAAGCTAAAAATTTATGGGAACTTATTAGCAACTAAGTTGGACACATAATCATTATGGATTTAATGAAGATGATGCAGCCCTTTCATGGCCTTTTGTTTCTGCTCGTCATATGCTTATGATATTTAGTGTTGTCCATTTTAATTTAAATTTGGTGTAGTCTCTAATTAAATTTGCCCTCTTTTGAAACTATTTAAGCTACCAATACTTTGATTCTTAAGCTTATTGGGCATTTCTTTTTGTAATCCAATCCATATGTATGGATCATGAACACAATATCTTGCATTGTATTTTGGTTCAGCCTTAACAATTAATCACTACTTATCCTAATTTTGGATTCGAATTTGTTACATGTTACATTGATCCTGAATTTCTGAATTTGCTAAAAAAATTCCTATTGGTTTTTTAGCATAACAACTACTTAGTGGGCGGTTTTTTCATTCTAAAATATATCTCATTCCTGTAACAAGTATTACGCTATGATTAGCATTTAAATTTACCATATGATGATAATAGCACATAATAGACACATTGTGATGCATATAACACATAATAGACCAAATTATAGGTCTCACACATTACAGAAACATAAGTCAACATTACATTCATAGTCTTTGTCTTACACATAATAGACACAATAATTAGTCATAGGATCAACATTACATAAACACACCCTTCAGTTTTGAACATAACCAGGCCAATAACTCTTACTCATTACATAAACACATACTCATTCATAAGTCTTGAAAACTACATATGATGTCTTAAAATAAATAAACCAAACAATTCAACAGAGTCTGGAACTTAATAAACACAACAGTAAGTCAATCTGAATTACACTTGAACATCTTCATGTAGGACAAATCAACTGAACTCCCCAACTTCAGTAAAATTAAACATCCTGCATAACGTATTCGACTTACAATTAATAATAACACTACAAAAATGAATTTCCATTTAATAACTATTTAATAACAGTAGTATAAACATTTTAAATATTGACTAACCATGTCCACCGTCGCGATGTTCCCATATTCTTCAACTGCAGCTTCATATTCGTTGTCCTCTTCAGTTTCGCTATCAATTGGCTGACTCAACACAGGACATGAAGTTTTATTGTGTCCTTCAGATTTGCATATACCACAACTTTGTGGTTTCCTTCCTTGGCTAACATTCCTTCCTTGACTGAGGTTCCTTCCTTGCAAGTTTACAACTGTTGCACTACCACAACCTTTTGTTCTAACACGAGATGGATTTAATATTGTTTCCTCAAAAAAAGTCCTATTGTATACGTATCTAGATGCCTCATTGCTGCATTCGTTTTCTAATACCTTTGTCTGAGCATCAATTAATTCTAGAGTGTCACGCATCAATTGCGGCTTCCCACACTTAACAACTGCTACGGCCATTCTTTTGCATTTTTCAACCACAGTGGTATATTGACTCACAGACGTCGGGTCAATTGGTTGGTTCTTTTTAGGAGTATAAGAAGCAATTCCATCCTTCACATTTTTGGTCCATCTCTTAATGACAAGACAATCAGGCAACATAACAATGTTCAGATAGACCAAAACAGCGACTACATGCTCACACACAATACCTAAGGACTCTAACCTCTCACACGAGCACCTGAATTGTAAACTAGCCGGACAAAATGACACTTGCCATTCAACATTTTGTTTAGGATACCTCATGACAGTAAAGAAATAGTAGGAAACAGCTTGTCTACTATCGACAACAGTGCAAGTGCATGCTCTACGGAGCACAGGTTGAAACAACAAAAATACCTTTCTAGTGTACAATTCAGCAGCAGCTCTCTCAAGTAAAGGCAATGGAGTTTCCAAAACAGCATCACCATGAATAGAACCAAAATCGGCTTCTAATTCAGTATACCTCATATAATTTAAGCATCTAAAAAATTGGTGCAAAAACTCCAACAAATTATTTTGGTAGTTAACATACCTGCCAAATTGTGCATGTAAGCCTTCACATCAAGAAGTTGTTCTGAATCCAGCAAAAAATTTACCCCTTATGTGGGCAGTGGCCCACATGTTCCGCTTTTCATACATTTCTTTGATCCATTTGTTGTGTTCTAATCCAAAATCAGATACCATCTTTTCCCACTTTATCTTAAACTCCCCCACATCATAGTCACCTAACATGCATTGCTTGAATTTCCTCACAAACTGTTTCTTACCAATATTAGTGCAAGCATTACAAATGAGATGCCAAGCACAAAGCCTATGATGACATTCCGGAAAAACCCTTCTAATCGCGTTCCTCATTGCCAAATCACCATCCGTAATAACTGACGTAGGACTTTTCCCACCCATTGCTTCCAAAAATTGTTCCAAAAGCCACACATATGTATCTTCGGTTTCATCACATACAATAGCACCGCAAAAGACTATACTCTGGTTATGATGGTTAACACCGGAAAATACGACCAATGGGCACATATACTTGTTCCTCTTATACGTGGCATCAAAAGCCACAACATCCCCAAAAATCGTGTAATCCCTCTGTGCCACTCCATCACACCAAAACAAGTGTGTCAGCCTTCCCTTATTATCAACCTTGTGTTTCCAAAACATTGATTCATCACTTAGCCTCATGCTTTCAAGATACTCGCATGCAGCTTTCGCGTCCGTCGACGAAGTTAGCCGTTGTCTTTCCTGTTGATTGTACATATCTCGCCTATGGAAACCAACTTTTTCGTAACCACCAGCTTCATTAGCAAATAATCCATATATATGACTTGTCTTCATACCAGCTTCTCTCATGTTGCTCATCCGCCAAATGTCATAATTACTCATCTTTCTATGCGCTGGGAGCATTGCAGTAAACTTGTCATCCAACAAAGGGTGGTTGTGTGCGTTGTATAGCAATTTCAAGTACCAACGTCCACTATTTGCTTCAATATGAACACGGCACTTTGCATCACAACCGCATCTGATGCATGGTTTAGCTACTCTCTTTCGGATCGTTGGAGTGTTTTTCCCATCTCTAACCCCTTGTCTGTAGCAAACAAAAGTCTGTTGAGTAATTTCACGTTTTTTGTTCCTCATTACCTTGCTTTTCCTTGCAGCAAAACCATGAAAACTTGCATACCAATTGTAGAATGTATAGGCCACATTGAGATCCAAGAAATGGTATCTCATTAAATCTTCTTCACTTAATTGTTTAAAGTCGATCTTCGATATATCTTCCAAACAATCCACGGCATTAGTTTCACTAAAAATACAGCCCCCTACACCTTCTGTCCTACTACATTCTGCATCATCTACATTTTCATCACCACTTTCATGCACTTCTTCTTCATCAGACAACACTAAATTTTCCATTCCCTATATAAATATAACATTTTTAATTATATTGTTCACTACACTTGCTTAAATTTATTAACTAATTAAACTCAATTTAAGCTGACTAAAATAAAAATTACTTCAATTTGCGTTTAACACATACCTCAGATGTTTCATCTTCACCATTCACGGAATTTGAACAAACTACCACCATATTCAGCTTCGAAGACTAACAGTAACTTAATTTAGTAATTTCTTTAATTGTCTGCAAAATTAATTAAGATAATTAAACCAAAACTGCAAAATGTTATTATTCTAGATCCAATTTGAGTATGAACATACCTTTCGTATTTGACAAGAACAGAACAGATCAATGAGATCAACGAAATCGGAGACAAGATGTGTGTGACCTTCTGTAATCGACCATCGCAACGCACGACTGAGATCGACTGAGATCGACGGAGATGAAGGAGATTTCAATCACACTCTTAGTTTGTTTGGTGGTGGTGTTTTAAGGAAGATACAAGAAGCAAAATGGTTTAACGGATATTGTTTGTTCCTTTAACGAAATTTGTTTTACCAAAATAAATGCAAAATGGTACATTAATTGCGGACAGCTGTATATTGCTTTTAAAATAAATATTAAATGGGGATATGAGGATAATTGTGTGTGGCAAACTGTATTGCGCATGAGAATCCTTTTACCGGATCTACTTCATTTATCCGGTCAATTCTATGCGACCAAGATGGACAAATACATCTTTCTGACCAGCCTAAACGCATCCTAGAACATATGTTATACTTAGTTCATTTTATAACATTCTTCAAAAGAATCAATTTGATTCTTATTCCCAAGTATCAGTCAAGCGTAAAAATTTAAAAGTAACAATTCAAAAATCTCTTTTTTTGCGACCGACATTTTTTACTTCGAATGTCTTGTTTCCTTCGTTTCCACCAATTTGATATATATGAAGAAAAAAAACAATTACCGAAAAAAATAATAATTCATTGTCATGTGTATTATTATTATTATTATTATTATTATTATTATTATTATTATTATTATTAGATTTTATTTGTGTGTATTTTTCCAATAAATCAACGAAAAACATATGAAATTCAATTTCATTTCGGGAAGATTCTAGAGACAACATATCAAAAAGAAGTCAATCACAACCGAGGGTAAAATATTGCTCATTAGGTTAACAACATTTCTACTCAGATCATATTTTCTTTCTCAATACTCGAGAGCGTGAAAAGGTTTTTCTTGATTCAAACTTAATACCATATTCCTCTTGATTGAATTTTATTGATTTCATGTTAGATTCTTGTTCATCCAACTATCAGAATTATCGAATTTAATTTTGTGATTGATGGTTGGCATTTGTTTAGGAATTTGAAGAGCTTCACTTTAAAATGGACGACAAGGTTGTTGGAGGTAAATCTTTCGTTATCCCTCAACATATGACAACGAGCCCAAGTCAATGGGTGAAAACCCGAGTTGACTGGGTTTGAGTTCGGGTGACACCCGATATTTTGGGCGCGAGTTTGAGGTCACTCAAATCCGCACCCGAAACCACACTCGCTTAAATGTTAAATTACATAACTACCCCTATGTATATACAGATGTAAAGTTAATTAGGGTTTTTCATTTTTCACCCATTTTTTCACTCCTCCGCCCGAATCCCGATCTTCTTTTCTGTCTCCTCCATCTCCTTCACTCACTCAACCGATCGTCTTTTCACCCGGTTAGATCTTCTTCACTCACTCGGCTGATCTTCTTCTCACTCCTCCGATCGGTTCAGTCTCCGTTGCTCATCGACTACTAGGTATTACAATATATTCTTCTATCTTTTCTACGCTAATTTGTTACCTAATTTGATGGAAAGTTACCAAACTTGATTGTAATGTTACCAAATTTGATGGAAAGTTGTAATTTAATTTCTTAATTTCTTTGAGAGACCTTGATTGAATGCTTGTGTTTCAATGTTGTTGTAATGTTGTTGTATTTTTTGTGTGTTCTTGTTGCGGGTTTGGGTGGAAAAACCCAAACCCAACGGGTGTGAATGTTATTTTGCCACTCGAATAGCCTTTGGATTTGAGTTCGAGTGATGATTTTAGGTGTGAGTTTGGTAATGTGTTAACCCGCATCGAACCCTACCTGCTGCCATCCCTACTTATAATACGGTATTGTATGATTAAGTTAAGTCTAATACTCAATTCTAATGTCTATACACATAAATAATTCATTTCCTCAACTATACTATCGTAATTCTTGTTTCGGATAACCCTGGAAACAATTATATGTGATGTGTTTGAGTATTGTAAGGGTGACGTTGACGGTCTGTGAGTGTGGTACTCTAGTGTTTAGTGAATGGGGTTGTCTTAGGTTAGTTGGGCTACATTATCATTTTGGCTAAGGCATTTATTTATTTTGTTAAAATTAAGTAATAAGCAATCATTTTAGTTATTAATTAACTTATAGTTTAATTTTACCAAATGAAATCTATAAATTTGTATTAACATATTCCCCTTTTTTATTTAAATGTCTGAATCTAAACTCTTAACCACGCTATTTTAATGCCACTGAACTTTAATTTTAAGGGATTGACTAAAATTTAGTTCTTACAACAATAATAATAATAATAATTATTATTATTATTATTCAAGGAGAGGAGAATATGGGGTGTGGTGATACACCAACTCTCGAAGGGTGAGCATCGGTCGGATTTGGGCGGTTTCGGGCCGAAAAACCCAAATCCGACCATAACTGAAAAGTATAAAATATCACCCATTTCCGACCATTTCATTGATCGGTTTAGTCGGTTGGCGGTTGGATCGGGTAGCGGGTTAATCGGACGGTTTTACATGGGTAAGAAACAAACAGAAGTTTCTAATGACCTTTACAAGATAGATATGGATCTGGCGACAGGAAGTAGTTGTTTTATTTTGAGTCACAATTTTGAAGAAGAAGAAGAAAGAATATGCTTGTAAGTTTGTAACCACATCACCACTGTAATCATCACTATTCAGAGATAGGAGGGAGGTTGAATACTTGAATCACTTGTATGTAACAACAATGCAAACCATTGCCTGCCACCGTCGCATCTGGTGTTATCTCTGACTTCTGGTATTTCATCCTTGAGTGGGTAGAAGAGAGTAAGAGTAGTAGCATGCAGATAGTTGGAAATAAGAACATGAAAAAAAAAATAGATCTCAATACTTCATAACTTGCTTGCTTGTATAGCGAAATATTTTTTAAAGTTAAAATGAAAGAAAAATTTGTTTACTAGTATTGCTAGATCTAAGATCTTTAGTACTATCACTTGTATTAAAAATGTGTAAATATTTGTAGAAAAAAGAGATGATAAATGCATGTCCATCAAGAAAAAATGCATGTGTCAGTGTGTAGTCTTGAAAGTTGTCACACTTTTGACAAATTGTGAGTCTCAAGAAAGAAAATACAGAGACTTTTGAGCTGGCAACCAGGTAGCGTACATGTGCAGCAATAATAAAGCAAACAACCACAATATTGTCGGTCGGTTCAGTTTATCATGGGTCAAGTTTTTCTCATCCGTTATCGACCGAATTAATCCATATTAACTCGGAATTTTGGGTTTTTTAACCCGACATCCGACTCGACCCGACCGTGCAGTCAAAATTTGGATCGGATAAGACGGGTTTCGGGCGGGTCGGTAACTTCTGCTCACCGAACACCATATTGGTTGCATCCACAAGCATATGTTAACCTCGTCATAAACATAAATTCTTCAAAAATCACTAATCTATTAAAAGTATATGTGGTAAATAATTGTTATTACTTTTTTTGACAAAATATTATTACTTATATTGTAGAAAAAATGTAGTTAATTTCTATAATGCATTAAGTCGTGTTGAATTTTTTTTCTCTCTACTTATATATTGTGATTTATTATTCTACTAATTTTTTTAACTTTATCTTCTTTTATTCATGAAGGTGGTTCTTCTTCAAAGAGAGTTGTCTGTACTTCAACAAATTGTGGCAGAACTGAGGTTAGGCCTAATGCCAAATTGAAAATTAAATGAATTCAAATCTCTTTTGAAATTACAATTGTAAAATAGTTATTAGTGCTACCGCTAGATTTCTTATTTCTTTTTTTATTTTTTATTTATCAATACTAGAGGGTGGGACAAGATGCTTCTTCTTGATTTTTTTTTAAAAGCATTTTTCTCTACAATTATTTTTATAGATTTCGTATTTGGCTAACTTCTTGATCTTCTAACTAGCTATCAAGGTAATTAAGTTTGATTTTTTTAAATCTTGAATGGAATTTGTTTAGGATTTAGAAGAGCTTCACATCGAAATGGACAACATTGATGATAATACTCAATGCTTCAATATTGAAGGTAAATCTTTCTTTCGTCATCTCTTAATATATAAGTATTTGTTTGATTCATGCAACTTTATTCAATCTGAATATAATTTATGAATTACTTTTTTGGTTTTTTTACAATTTTCGTCATTTTTTATATTAATTTTGGCAAGAAAAAATAGTTAACTATGCCTAGTGAATGACTGAACGCAGCTCTGATACCACTATTAGTAGTTGAGGATAATAGTGATAATTAACAAAATAGTTGGATAGTGTAAAAGATTTTAGGTGATAGTTGGAAAATAGTAGCAAGTAGTGTGAGAGCTAATATTTGAGTATTTAATAACATAGGACAAGAGGTAACATATTAATATTCAACTAATTTTAGGGGGAGACAACTGGCGAAGCCAGCCAAAATTTTACAAGGGGACCAAATACAAAGAGTGAAAATGTTAAAACAAGAAGGGGTAGCCAAGGCTACCCCATGAGAATACTGGGTTGTGCCTCTGGGGAGAGACATATAGTATGGTAAAGTCTTCAATGTTATTGTCATTCCATCTCAAAGGCTTAAATACAATTGTACATATGTTTGCTTATTTATAGGTGTTGAAGGTATTTTAGATAATTCATTCTATCCTTCGTGATATTTTCGAATATAAATCTAATAATGATTCATTCTACTAGCTACTCAAGCATTCTAAAAAGATCTACAAGTATACATCATCTCTCAATGACTGCTCACTAGTAAGTAGTTATTCTATAAGTTTTTTTTAATTTTTTGAAAACTTGGTATCCTGTCCTAAGAACGACTTACTCTACAATTTTACTCATGTATCGTAGAAGATTCTAGAAATGTGCATTATATTTCAACGGTCACCTTCTTTTTCATTTCTTATTCCACATTATATAAATCAACCAAAGATATACTAGTATTCAGCAATGTTATATCTCTTCATCTTCTAAAATATGAATTTGAAGTATTAATTATTCGTTCACTTGAAACAGATTGGCGAAAAAATATGGGACCAACTACTGGAATTGAACATGGAACAACCCATTCATGTGTTGCTAAATGGAATCGAGATACCGATAGAGCAGATATTACTATCAAAAAAATAGATTCCAATTATCCTTTCGAAGTTGTCCGTGAGTACAAGAATATATATATATATATATATATATATATATATATATATATATATATATATATATATATATATATATAAAGTATAAATGTTACAAGTGTAGTTTATCGTTGAAACAAATAACTTGCAATACTTCATTGATTAAGTAGGGACTAGGATTACCTCGTGTGAAATTATTCACGCAGTTTCACGTGGTAATAAATTGAAGCTGTTCATTTAAAATTGAACGATTTAAATTAATGCATTTATAAAATTGTTACAAATAATCTCAACCATACATTTGAGATCAGACAATTCTGATTTAAAATTATGTGATAACTGTGTCATTTTCAATAACATGAAATCATTTTCCATAAATTAGATAGAAAATTAGTAAAATAAATGAGTAAATAATAGGATAAGATATTTGTGATAAATAATTTTTTTTTTCACAACTACTTATTATTTATTATTCTACTAATTTTTTACTTAATTCTCTATTTTGTTACAGGTGTTTCTTCTTCAAATGAAGCCGTCAATAACAAAGCTTCAAGCACTTGTGAAAGAATTGAGGTTAAGCCAAAAGCTATCCTCCACAAATATTATATGCTTATAATCCTGTGCTTTATTTTTTCTCTCGACTATATTTTATATATTTTGTTTTTTAATGACAAATATATATATATATAGCAGAAGTCAAAATATTTTTTTTTTAAACCAAAAGAGGTGGTTGCAAAGAGCAATCCACCCAAAATATATTAAACAAGAGAAGAGAAAACAAAAACAAAATGGAGGGGACCAAACCAAAACTCCATCACTTTGAACATAATCTAAAACAAGGTATACCTAACTTGTTTTTAGCAAAACAGTCCCTAATAAACAAAGGAGCTAAATGCCAATGAACAATAGAAGCAATTTCAATCTGATTCCACTCTTCCCTATAAATGTGAGTGACAATACAATTCATGTTGTTTACCATGTGAAGCACATTTTTCCATCTGTTTCTTAGCACCCAAGGCACAGCTCTATCAGGATTTTTAAAAGATGAGACAACAAGAGTGGAATCAGATTCAATCCATATATTATGCCAGTTATTTTCAAAAGCAATTTCAATTGCCCTCATTGCGCCACAAAGCTCAGCAAAGAAAGAAGTAAATAGACCAAGAGGTTCAGCAAAGCCAAAAATAAAATATGCAGAGTGATTCCTAAAAACTCCACCACAAGAAGCACTACCAGGGTTACCAACTGCAACCCCATCAATGTTACACTTCAACCAATTAACAATAGGTGGTTGCCAGCACACCTCTAACAGAAAAGTCTCCTTAGGTTAGTGTATGTTAATAGAAAACTGCTTCAAAAGAATAAAATCATTGATAGAGGTAGAAGAGGTTTTTGTAGTACTGTTACCTGATAATGTGGTGTTGGACATGATCATTGCAATAGCAGAGTTCCATGGTAACAACTTATTGTTGAATCTAGCTTGATTTCTGACAAACCAAAGAGTGTTAATCAAATTGATGATTGCAGCTATGATAGTGATTTTACATTGGGGAGACCAGTTTGAATCACAGATCTTCCATATATCATCCATAGAAGAAAATTGAATTCCCAAGTTCAAACAACCAGCTAGCAAAGACCAGGTTCTGACAGCAAAACCACATTCAAAAAAGACATGAAAAGTAAAATCCACATGATTTTTGCAAATACTGCACATTGATGGCAAATAACAACCTCTAAGCATGAGATTCTCATCAATTGGAAGTTTATCATACATAAGTCTCCAAACCAGAAGAGATTTGGAGGGAGGAATAACAACTGACCAAATCAATTTTGCCCAATCAAGATCTTGGCTATGTTGCATTTTGAAGAAGTAAGCTTCCTTGAGACTCAAATCACCTGTGACAGAAGGCTTCCAAAGCATGTGATCCTGAGCTGGCTCTAAAGGAATGATAGCTTGATTGACAATATAATTCAAGTTAGTATAAGCTTGAGTCAATTGTATAGGCAAAGACCAAATATCATCAACCAAGTAGTCACTGACTTTTGAAGTAAGTAAGGGTCTTGTATGAGCTGGAATATTAAAAAGATCAGATAAGGGTGTGCCACACCAGTTGTCATTCCAGAAATTGATATTCTCCTCATTGCCAATAGTCCAAATTGAATTTTCCGTCATGACTCCAACCTCCTCTTTGACACTGCTCCATATTGAATAAAAAATATGATGCTGGATTGGTCTATTGTTTCTAAAAACTCTATCTTTCAAAAGCCTGGCCCAAGAGCTTTGAGAATTCATTAGGGACCAACATAACTTAAGATTAGCTGCTTTGTTAAGTTTAGAAAGAGATCTGATGCTCAAACCTCCTTTATGAAAAGGTTTACAAAGATTTTTCCATGAAACAGTCACTAACTTTCGCTTCTCTATATCACCACTCCAAATGAAGTTTCTCATACACTTTTCAATGTCCTTAAGTAAAGATTCAGGCCAAGAGTAAATTGAGATACTATAAATAAGCATGCTTTGCACCACAGACCTAACCAACTGAACTCTTCCAGCAATGGAAAGTAATGAAGCTTTCCAAGCTGATAGCTTCAATTTTACTCTGTCAGCTATTGGTTGAAGATGAATGACTCTAGGCTTACCTCTAAAAATTGGCACACCCAAGTAGTTGAAGCGCAAAGACCCTAAGGACAAGTTCAGTAGCTGCACCATTAAAGCTAATCTTCTTGGAGTTATTGAACCAGAAAAAATTGTTGACTTAGAACTGTTTAAAACTTGACCAGATCATTCTAAAGCATACATATTGAAAAGATTCTTTAGCTCTCTTAAGGCATTCATGTTTCCTTTGCAAAAAATCATTAAATCATCAGCATATCGGAGTATCAAAAGTACTCAATAGCTAAACAATATATATTTTATGTTTGGATAGCTTGTTAGCCTTCTAACTATTTAAAGTAATGAAATTTAATTTTTGTGGTTTTTGGATGACATTTTTTTTAGGGAATTGAAGAGGAGGGATTTGAAGAGCATCAGTATGAAGTGAGAGAGAATTCAAGGTGTAAATCATTCAATAATATTCATTAATCATATTATTTTTGTTTTTCGACACTTAGTAATTTTTTGTGATTTTCTCGGCACACCTTATACTGAATAGATTATTTGTTTAATATATACATTTCATTTTTGCCTTTCAAAAAAAAATCATTATATCTGATTCATATAATTTTATTCAATTTGGATATAATTTATGTATTACATTATTTCTTTCGGGGGTTGTGGTACTTGAATCTGTCCGTGTTGATGGTTGTTTCATTCACCGTTATTACCTTAGTAAATCTCGCACATCACTTTTTTTGCTATTTGGTTTCGGGTTCGTACGCGTGCTCACTGGATAGTGTCTGTTATATAGTGTTTGCTTTGGTTTATTTCTTACCTGTTAGGGTTGCCTTTAACACCACTTGTACGTAGTTGGTCTTAATAGTTTTATCTTTAATTTGCTACATTTTTGTGTGGTTTAACTGGATCAGGTGGATGTCCCCCAATCTCTTTTATTTTAATTTTGATATATTTGGGATGGTGCAGAGGTTCTTTCTACACTCCTTTTGCTTTAAAAAAATGTATTACATTATTTATTTTAATTTTTACAATTTTCATTTATTTGTTGATAAGATTATTGTGTTTGATTATTTTGTGAATATTTGTACAAGCAAATAAATTCATTTGATTTGATTTTATATTGGGAGGATAATAAGCAAGTAGAGAATAAAGTGTAATATTGACAGTGATTTGAATGTGTTTCAGAGAAAACTACTGAAATCTCAATGGCTAAACATGGAGAGACATCTACTCAAAGTAAAATGGCAATGGCTACACCAATAAACCCATTGGCTCTGAGTAAGATAACCTTTTGTTTTAGTGTGAACCTCAATATAATAGGACAAAATGAACTAATGCAATGCCTTAATGACCTTTCTTTGGGAACATGATTTCATGCGGTTGAAATTCATATATTTTTCACACAGTTTTAGATAAAAACCGTATGATCTATGGCCGAGATTGTTTATTAACTTTACTATTGCATTAATATGAATTATATGATTAATGAATGTGATTTAAAACTGCGTGAAAATTGTATGATTTTTCACAGCAGTAAATTTCAATCCCTTTCTTTGTAGTCTCCAAACATGGTAGTTGGCTACTTATATGCTATTTTAAATTATATATATTTTTTATTTTAAGTAGTACACATTAACGGTGCAAAAGATTTTTATGCCGTCAATCAATCATAATTATTTGATCATTAAAAATATTTGATTTTTCCTTTGAAAAACTGAAAAGCAATACTAATGATTGATTATGATTGATTGACAATATAAAAATTTTAATACCGATAGAGCATGCAAATTATTCTTTAACTTTTTTTATACAAATATTTAAGGGTTAAATAAGTAAATGGTCTTTATAGTTTTCCAGAATTTTGTTTTTAGTCATTAAAGATTTTTTTCGCACTTTTTGATTCATGAAGTATTTCCTGTCATAATTTTTAGTCTATACTTTTCATTCGACTCGTGCATACCATTCGAAATTTTTATATGAATCTCTCTTAAAAAAGTTTAAATATTTTTAATAAGAGATGAATTAAATATGATTTTTTTTATTTTTTGCACATAAATAATTCATCTTATATTAAAAAATTCTAAATTTTTATCTGAGATGTTCTTATAATATATTTTAAACTTGAATACAAAAAATCATTCAAAAATGTGAAAGTATACAAGAGTTTGATTAAAAGTATAGACCAAAAGTTGTGATAGAAAATTTTTCAAGGACTAAAAAATGCAAAATAAATCTTTATAAAAACTGTTGAACCGAAGTTCCCAACCTATACCTTCAACCATGATGGAACTATTGAACTACAGAATGAATCATGTATAAACATATATATGTATTTATACTTTGTAAACTTCAATTTATTAATTTCTAAAGTTGATTTATTTTATTTATTTATAGTTGAATTCCGTTCTTCCTCGGCTGGGTTTAGCACTTGCGAAAAATTACAGTGCATTGAAGGAAAAATAAAGGTACGACCTAAACTATACAAATTTAATGTGCTTGCTTGTATGTTTTTCATAAAAACTAATTACTATAAATTAACTTATTCAATGTTGTATGTTTTCATGTTTGGTATTCTAATTTTTTTAGTTTTTATGATTTCTTTGCATAGGATGCAAATGGTGTTCAAACAAATGATAATCTTGAACAAAATAAAGATGTGCAATGTTCAACAAGTAACATCATCAAGTTATAATTATTAAATATATAAGTATAAATATATTCATTATTTTAGTAATAATAATTTTCACCTATTCGTATCTTATAAGAATATCTATACTAATTGGTATGAAATGAAAAAGGTTACACTTGAAGAAGCATCCACTTCAATAAGGAGAAGGAAGAGTGGGAAAAGTTCAAGTAAGAAAACTTTTACAAAATATATTTATTGTGACCTCAAAATTTAAAAGGACTATGAGGTTTAATGCAATTCAAAAGTTTTGCGGTCTCCACAACTTAATAGTTGACTATTTGGTACACTACCATTTTAAATTATTGATTAAAAATTGCTTAAAATATGATTATGCTATACATATAGGATAGACATCACTACTAGAAAAAGTTAAAATACCGACGGAATTTAGAGATGAAATATATTTCTTTTCTAATAGAGATGGAATTAGAGACAGAAAAAGCAGTTAGAGACAGATATATTTATTTTAGAGACAAATATTTTCATTTTAGAGATAGATTTTGTCTGTCTCTAATAGTTCAGAGACGAAGCAATTACCGACAGAATCAAATT
This sequence comes from Trifolium repens, assembly GCA_030408175.1. NCBI lineage: Eukaryota > Viridiplantae > Streptophyta > Magnoliopsida > Fabales > Fabaceae > Trifolium > Trifolium repens. Next base: position 35,691,746 of record CP125844.1, read on the forward strand.
CGTCTCTAGTCTGCTTAGTGACAGGATATTTACATTTTAGAGACAGATTTTGTCCGTCGGTATTTTAGATTTTTCTAGTAGTGTATTATCATTGATGCACAAGCATATTCTTTAAGGCATATATGTGTGTATGTATATGTGCACACATGTTTGTGTAAAGGAAATATGCATCCAATAAGAATCAAATAATTTTTAGTTAATTTTAGAAATGAGTTTTGTGCCAATATCATGAGTTTTGTTGAATGTCGATGTAAAACTATTTTATATACTAGTACGGTTTGAAACTAACTACTTCATTGTTGAAGGTGTTGCTACTTCAGGCAGAGTTATCAAACAAACTGAAGTAACTCCGCTGCTAAAAGAGAATCAAGAATCCGTTCCCAAATTTGTATGTGACTGCATCCTTTTTTATGAAAATACAATAATATAAGTTTAATTATGATTGGATTTTATATATCTTTATTTTCAGCTTTGTTTTGATCTGAGAATACTATTTTTCAAAATTTTAATTTTGATAAAGAAAATTTATATATATTTTCACAGGCCAACGGAAAACCATATGAGCTATACAGATTTATGGGACTATATATCTGTAAAGAACATAATGGAGTCAAATATCTTGGAACCATTTTCAATTATTATCTTGAAATGAACTTGCTCAAAGTAAGGTTTTCTTTCATTTATTTATTATGCAACTTAGTCTCCGTGCGTTTGATCCGTTAAAAAATAGGAGATTGGACTTGACAACTTTTCTTATACCCTGTTTGATTTTGAAACTAACTATGGGACTGAACAAAATAGCCTCTAAGGGACAGGACAAAAACAAATTTTTTTGTCCTTCACTGAACCATGGGACAACTTTTTATCAATAATACAACTATAAAAAATACAAAAATACTTATTTTAATTACGAATATAAAAATATTATCTTTCTATCCCTCTATGATACAATCTTGTCCTATCTTGTACGATCTTATCCTATGTTGTACTGTTTTGTCCAGTATTTACTGTTTTACGAATCAAACTCACCCTTTGTCTCTTTATAATTGTCATTTTTTATGTAATATCAATTTCGTTAGAAAATGATAAATTGTATTGAATCTTAGAGTAAATTATTTTTTGACAATTATTTGAATGTAGGTTCAGTATAAAACTGATGGAAGGATAGAATATCTTACCCCAATGGAAGCTTTATATAATATGGCCAAATGGGAAGATTTTAATCTACCGCAGTCAGCACCAAGTACAAGGTAAAAAATAATAGATAATTTATCACAATACACTACTAAAAGTTGAATTAACGATAAAAATCAAAGATAAAAAATGAAATTTGTCTTTAATTTTGTAGTTTTTGACATTTGGTATAATTTCTCTTGTCTTTAATAATTTTGGTAATTCGACTTTTTTAGTAGTAACTGTTGGATTTTTTAATCCAATGTTGGACTTATATGTGAATAATTATGTGTTGTGGACTGTCACTTAAGTTAAGCCCAATTATAAGTGATCTACTAAGGTGAGCTTTTGAGTATCTAATATGATGCGGGCCTTTAATGTGTAGAGACCAGTGGGTAATTCTATTTTGTGATGGGTTAAAATAGAAATACCAATAGTTAACCCTAATTGGGTTCTATAAATAAGGAGGTTATGGTCCCGGGTCGCACACGTTTTCTAGATCTTTGTTGACACCCCATTATCACAAGATACAGAGAGAATATCTAAAGGCTTCTCTCATAGAGAGTGTGTTGATCTGGAAGACCAAACCAACACTAATCGGCACTATATGAACTCAGGTACGCTTCCGCTTATGCTTTTGTTTACGGTAATTTTCTTGATGATTAACATGATTGGATTCTAGGGTTTACGAATTAAGTTTAATTTCCAACAAGTGGTATCAGAGCGAATCATGCTTGATCATTAGGAAAATAAGTTTTGTAGTATTGAAAACTCTTGTATTGAATTTGTTTCGTGGCAATTCGGTTTCGGTTTATGATTATCCCTCATAATATATGCTGGTCTTCTTGAATTTGTTTTCGGTTTAAATTTATCCTTCAGTAATTGCCTTTCAACGTCAATACATGGCTTCAGTTTTGAATATCTCTTATCCCGTTACAATTTGCGATGGTATTAGCCTATTTTTCTTTCGGTGTGCATCGTTTTAATATGGCACATTATGTATTAGAGGTTTATGGTTTCAAAGGATAAAGTCAAATTAATAAATTTTTCTTATGGTGCTATTTGGCAATTTCGGTTCCCCTTCATGATATTCCTTTTGTTCTGGATATGAACTCAGTCTCACTTTAGGTATATATTTTGGAATTAAACTCAGTATCAAATGCCTAACAGTGCGTAACATAACAATGCATTAAAGTGTATTGGTGTTTTTTATTTGGATTTAATATATTGTTTTGGTTGTGCTTATATGTGTTGCGCATCCATGCTTTTGGTTTAACATTGCTATAGAATTTTTTGGTTTGCATGTTTCTTTGCAAAGTCAGGTCTATGGGCAATTTTAGTTTGGTATCAAATTTAAGATGAGATGATTTAAACTTTGATAAACTTTCAGTTCTACAGTTTTATGGTTTCGGTTTATTAATCTTCATAAAGCCTTATGAATTCTGTCTTGAAGAATGAAACAAATTGATTTTCTATTAAGTTAAAGCATCCTTTTCTTTTGTTTCATATACTATATGTCATAATGAAAGGAATTAAGGCTTTGTTCAATTTTTACGGGCTTCATTTGCTTTAAAAAATCTTGTTTCAACACATTTTTTAGTTTAACATTTTTCAGAAACAAATTGGTTGGAACAAGAATAAACATTTGACATATATCAAAAAAAAAAAAAAAAAAAAGAATAAACATTTGACATGTAAACTAAGTGTGTATTTTGAATCAGTGCCTCATGTAAATTCAAATTTAAAAGCACTGTTCTGGAAAATTGCAAATTGTATTGCTATATTTAGCAAATTTGGTTGCAATTTTGGTTAAGTGATTTTTAAATTCAAATATTGACAGTTTAAGTATATATTTTGAAATAAGTTAATTGAAGCATAACGTTGCCAAAGTAACCTCTTTTGTGGAAATTAATTTATTTTGAAATATAAAAGGTTAAGGTTGTGTGCTTGTAACTTATGTGAATATTTAACCGGCCTAAAGGAAGGTGACTATTTTACAGAATTATAAGTGCACCTGTGGTGATAAACGCGTGATAATTATTCGGTTTTACGTGTGAATAGTAAATTGGCCTAAAGGAAAATATATTATTCGACATGTTCTTATTATCAGTGTTTGATTACTACATCAAGGTATCACTGAAAAGTTAATGTTTTGTCCAAAGATAGAATGTTAATGGATTCCAGATATCTTGTGATGGGATTTACCATTGTTTGAATTTAAAATTACTTTTGTATTGAGGCTTATTTGAGCATGTTTTGCTTGTTTTTTTGTTCTCTCTTCGGTTATGAATGGTCTGTTGAAGTTTACTTCCAACATCAATTTAGTTAAATGGCTCAAAAGTCAAGTTCTAGAAAGTAAATCTTTTAATAGTTCTTGAAGTATGGATCTCAACGATATGTTAAGGATTGATTTTCCCTCACCTCTTACGGAATCGGAAATGTGGGAGAGGTCAAATTGCATATGTTTGATGATCATAAGGAATGCCATTATGAAAATATTTTTGGGCAAACTGTCTGAAAAAGATAAATACGGTAACATATTTCATTAAGGAAATTGAAAAGAGGTTTCTCAAGAAGGAAAAGTGTATATACCTACGCTTTTGGAAAACCTTAATTCAATAAAGTATAAGGATAAGCTGCAGATATAGTGCCTTAAAAGGAACAACAACAACATAAATAATTTAAATGAGGTAACAATAGTTGTTTCTTTTGTGGAGCTAAAGGGTAAAGAAGAATTACTTTAACTGTCAAACATGGTGTGTGTTAAGGTATTCTTGATTTGGTTTGTTTTGAGGTAAATTTGACTTTGGTATGTAGACACATGTGTTGGATATATTCTGGTGCTACAACTCACAACACTGTGCCTATGCAAAATTTCATGAATTGTCGGAAACTAATTGATGGTGAAAGACACATCTATACGGCCGACGATAAAACAGTTCAAGTTGAGGCAATTAAAAAATTTTAGATTATTGATAAAGACTGAATTTCATTTGGTTTTGATGAAACTATTTTTGTATTGTTTTTTCAGTCGAAACGAAATTTAATTTCTATTTATGTTTTGAACCTATTTGGTTTTTCTTGATTATTTGGGAATAGAAATTTAAATTGTTTCAAAATTCAAAATTAGTTAATTCAAGTCTTTTTTTTTGGGTCAGGTTACAATAATCTTTATTCATTCTGACACAATTGTTTCATTTAATTAACCAATGAGAATTCAGGTACATTTGACACAAGAGATTGAGTGACATCTCCAAATGGAGAATAGAGAGACTTGTGTCAAATGAAATCTCATACTCATATTTTACAGAAAAAGGAAAACAAACCAATAAAGGAGATATGAGGCCAATAAAGCTTCAAGTGTCCTTGAGCTTATAAATATTGATATTTGTGTGTCATTCTTTCTGGTTGTTTGGAATGATAAACACTATTTATAATGTTCATAGACAATTTTCTACATGGTACTATTTATCTCATTCATGATATAAGGAAGTTATTGGACGTGTTCAATTTTTTATTCAGGCTAGAGTTGTGAATCAACTTGACTAAAGAATCAAAGGAGTTAAGTTTAACTGTTGTGATAAATACTATGGTAAATTTAACAATTCAGGTGAACAACGTCCAATATTTTTTATTTATTTTTCAATTAAAACTGCAGCACATGTCCTTAATATGGTTCCAATTATAGCAACTACAAAACTTTATGGCTATGTTATGGGATACTCTAAAAGGATCTAGGGGTACAAGTTTTATGATCCCACAATTAAGTTTGGTTTTTGAATCAGGAAATGTCAGTTCTTTGAGGATGTCGAGTTTGCAGGGGGAGATATGGTTATGGACTTTGTGTTCAACTCCCCATACAAGAAATTGTTTCAGAAGAACAAACTCTTACACCTCAAGAACATATGTCATTCAGGAAATCCACGAGAGAAAAGAGAAATACAATACCAGACGACTATATTGTATCTCTTCAGGGACATAAGGTTAATATTGTAATGATTGATGATGATCTGATCAGATTTCATCAAGCAATGAAGAGTTCTAACTCTTAAAGGTGGATCTCGATGCCATGAATAAAGTGATGAAATCCATAAAGGACAATGACATTTGGTATCTTTTCCCATTGCCATAAGGTGCGAAATGATTCGAAAGGCAATGAGAAGAGGTAAAAGGTTCATCTTGTCACAAAAGGGATTTACATATAAAGAAGGCATTGATCATAAAGAGACTTTTTTTTTGGTTTCTTTGAAAGACTCTTTTAGGATCACTATGGCATTAATGATGCATTCAGAACTTGAGTTACATCCGGTGGATATAAAGACAACGTTTCTAAATGGTAACATTGATGAAACAATGTATATGGTGCAACCGGAAAATTTTGTTTCCAAAGATTCAAAGTATATGGTTTGCAAATTTAAGAAATCCATCTATGAACTCAAGTAAGCATCTCAACTATGGTATTTCAAAATTCATAAAGTGATCATCTCGTTTGGTTTTGAGGTGAATTTGGTTGATGATTGTATATACCATAAGTTATGTGGGAGCAAATATATTTTCTAGGTTTTATATCTCGATAACAAGGCAATAAATCATGTGATACCCCTATGGCTAAGGGAGACAAGTTTAGTCTCAATCAGTACCCTATGAATAACTTTAAAGAAAAGTTAATACAAAAGATTTCTTATGCAAAAGTTGTAAGGAGTCTAATGTATGTTCAGTTTTGTACGCGTTTGGCTATTGCGTACAATTTTTGGGATGTTGGGCAGGTATTTAAGAAATTTAAGATTAGACCATTGGAATGCAGCCAAATGGGTCATACAGTATTTAAAGAGAACAATATGTTATATGCTCATATATTGGAAGTCAGATCATGTTGAGATCATTTTGTATACTGCCTCCAATATTGTTGGATGCGAAGATAACGTATTATGAGGCATCCAATCATATATCCTTGTCACGGGGCTGCATATAGTGGATAAGGAATTAAAGGACCACTAAAGTTATTTGTGACATTAAAGATTAAGTTCAGAGTAAACGGTTGTCTATAGAGCATATCAATACAAACTCCATATTTGCGGATCCGCCTACTAAAGTTTCCCACCCAAAAGGACTCATGAGCACATTGCTCATGTGGGTGTTAAGTCATTAAGTGATATTCAGTTTTAGTGGGAGTTTGTCAATTTTTAATGCTTTTATGAAATAGACATACTTCAGTTCAAGTAAGGCTTAAGAATATTTTCTGCAGAAATAAAGTTTTGGTATTGTTCACTCTGATTTTGGTTAAGGTTTGATTTCACTAAGGATTAAGGAGGACCAGTTGGAATTAGGCATGTTAAGATCACATGACATGAAAATTCCATGCTACACATCCACATCATGATCCATGTCGTTCTTTTGTGTCCACATATGTGACCATTGATGGGTTTAGTTACGATAGATGTAACGAAAACTCCTTTGATCCTATGTTGGCATGACTGATGGACCGGATTGGTTATAGATACATTCAGTATTGACAGTCGTTTGAGCTCATTATGACAATTCTTGCAATACATAATTAATTATGAGGTTACACATATAGTCCAAGTGGGAGATTGTTGGATTTTTTAATCCAATGTTGAACTTATATGTGAATAATTATGTGTTGTGGACTGTCACTTAAGTTAAGCCCAATTATAAGTGATCTACTAAGGTGAGCTTTTGAGTATCTAATATGATGCGGGCCTTTAATGTGTAGAGACCAGTGGGTAATTCTATTTTGTGATGGGTTAAAATAGAAATATCAATAGTTAACCCTAATTGGGTTCTATAAATAAGGAGGTTATGGTCCCCGGGTCGCACACGTTTTCTAGATCTTTGTTGACACCCCATTATCACAAGATACAGAGAGAATATCTAAAGGCTTCTCTCATAGAGAGTGTGTTGATCTGGAAGACCAAACCAACACTAATCGGCACTATATGAACTCAGGTACGCTTCCGCTTATGCTTTTGTTTACGGTAATTTTCTTGATGATTAACATGATTGGATTCTAGGGTTTACGAATTAAGTTTAATTTCCAACAGTAACATGTGCAACAAAATAGATAGATTTCTATGTTGATTTTGAATATGTTTCAATCAATCTATAAGAGTACTAAAATACAATCAATCTATATATTTAACTATTAATTTTATGAAATGTGTAAAAAATTGTATCAGTGGTTCAAAGGAAATTGGTAAGAATAAGAAAAAGGCTGACAATTAAGAAGGATCAACTGCAGCAAAGACAAAAGAATTGCATTTGATGGTAAGTAGAAAAAGATCCAAAAGTTATTTTGTTCTATAAAACTTTCCAATAGCTTATAGAAAGAAAAATAAAATCATGTATTAAGTTTATGATTTATTAATTGACGTACATGACAAAATATATTATACACTTGCTAAAAGACTCAGTTTGATAACAGTTTTTTCATGTATATTTCAGGTCAAAAATATGAAGGAAAATGAACAGCTGTGGAGGCTATTTAAAATGATAATTTTAAACTATTGTGAGATGTCTTTAAACTTTGGATTATGTTACTTTTAATTTCTTTAAGTGGATATTAAGCTTGAATTGCTCTTAGAATTTGTTAGTGGTATTAGTTTCTTATGAAATCTTTTTATAATCGGTTTTAGATTTGTATGGAAAATTGACCCAATGCATGAAATCTGTTAGAAGTTTCATATTGAGTAGATAAAAGTGTTGAATGTAATACTTAAGTGAGACTTTTCCATTTATTTGACTAGTCTTTTAGATTGATTTTTTCTCATGTGTTTCAATACTGACAAGTTACAATTGGTACTTTTATTAAAAGTTGGATTACAAAAAATCAAGGTTTTAAAAAACGGTCGCAGTCGCGTCTCGGTTACGTAAAGGTTTTCGCGATTTCGGTCGGTACAGGTGTTACGACACTAATTGCGGTCGTCGCGGTGTGAATTAATCACAATTTGTTCTTTAATATAAAAACGGTGATACACAGTAACGGTATCATCATCTGCAAAAACCGTTTTGTCGCGGCCGTTTTCGCAGTCGCGGACCTTTATTTAAAACCTTGCAAAAAAACACAACTTATAAGCTAGATTAAGTGAGTGAAGCTGCAGAAAAATTGTTGAAAAGAATCTATTTCTCTTTAGCTCCTAACCTCGTTGTTTTCTCCATTATTTTTAAAAAATAAAAGAGTTAAAAGTTGATAACTTGGCTAATTAATACAAGGGAAAATGCATCTATATGTCATTTAATTAATACAACTATCATGTCTCATTCTTTTTAGAGAGAAATTTTCTCCCGTCTGAAATTTAAAAGGGTCATGTTAACTTGTGTCCTAAGGGTATATGATAAGCTACCTAAAAATAGAAATGTAACATTTAATAATACAAAAAATTTAATGCTTAGATAATTGAATAGTATACATGCTTTAATAAATATTTTCCACATTTATCTTCTTAACATGTGCCTTAAGGGCACTTGTTAACACTCTCCTTAAAATTAACATGCATATTATGATTTAATTAGTGTGAGATTTGTGCCAATTAAGGATGGGCTATCCATCTAGTTGATTTTTCATAAATCTAACAATAATTATATTATTTATATTTTTTTATTTTTTATTTTAAAATTAATTTTTCCATAAGTTAAGATTTTATTAAGACATAACAAAAAAGGAAAAATATAGAATTGAGGACATAAACTAAATTATTGTTTTTTTTCGATTCTGCCGATTTTCAAATTTTGCTGCATATCAATTTCCATCTAATTGGGACCGGACATAGACCTCATTCAACTGATCAAACCAATCGATCTGATTTTGACTATCTTAAAATAAAATTCACTTAATTAGTGTACAAGTTCAAGTCAAGCACCAAAAATAAAATAGCTATAAAATTTAAATAAAAATTGAATGTAAAAAAATGTATGGTAAATTTACATAAATTGGTATATATTTTTGCTTTATTACATATAAAGTTATCAAAAATTTATAATAAATTCAAAATAAAACAAAAGTTAATAGTAACATTTAATATTTTAAAAATTGGACCGATACACAGATTGAATCGATGATCGGTTAGAATAATTTCAAAAAATTGAGGAAGGTATGTTGTAACTGTTTTAAATTTAAATAATATTTAATGTTAAAAAAGTGTTAGAAAGTAACATAACTTTTTAGGTTTGAAAGCTTAATGTACGATATAAGAAAACACAATATATTTGTCAAAATAAAAATTATATATATAAATATATATATATATATATATATATATATATATATACACACACATATATATCCCCATATAAATTACTAAAAAATATTTCTAATTAATATATAAGTATAAATATATGGCACTTGTAAATTTAAAAAATAAAATAAAAAGGCTTATTTATTAGTAAATAAGTACAAATATAGTATCCCCATATAAATTAAAAAAAAATCCCCTATATTAATATATGGGTACAAATATAAGCCGGAGTACATATAAATTACAGTGCACTTATTTATTAATTTATGAGTATAAATATAGTTCTTGTATAAATTAAAAAAAGAATAGATATCATACATATATTAACATATGAGTATAAAAACAAACCCCATATTAAAATGAGTATAAATATAAACTCCGTAAAAATTGTTGACTGCATTCTGGCAAGTACACCAGTCTGTCGTCGAGTAATAATTCACACTCTAGGTGTCTAGAATGAGTTCGGATAATGCACAGGGATCGTGCCGAAGCTTCGCTAGCGTTATTTAAGTTCGTATATTTGCATTCGCTTTGGGTTTTGAAAAAGGTTTTATATAAAAATAGCGTAATGCTTGCAGAAATTATAAATTAATAAATAAATAAATAAATAGATTCAAAAACATAGAAGATAGGTATGGTGGTTGGACTCCCTCCCTTCTTCATATTTGGCATGAATGGTGTATAACATATTTAATCAGATTATTGTTCGGTGGTGACTTTTCCTTTATTGTATAGTAACACCTTACTGGTACACTATGTATATTAAAGTTTCCCTACGTTAATAACTAAGGTACATACGAGAGCCTAACCTCGATGTGTCACATACCCTAATTACTAAGTGAGTTATTTATTACACATGCTTTATTACCTTCACCCATCCAATGCCTCTAGATCCTAGTATCGGACTGTTCATCTTCTAAGTGCTCAGTTCACACATAGTGCATGATTCCTCCTCTAACCGCTCAGTTCACGACTAGTTCAGGATGTTACCGTCTCTATACACCTAGCATTATTTACTACTAGTTTCGTACCATATTAAGTAAATACCTAATATCAATTCTATGAGCGCTCCCGCTTATCCGGCCAGATTACGAGATACGTTATTAAAGTGCAAGAAAGTAAATAACAAACATAATACTGAATAACATTTATTATAACTTTGACTCAATCACAAACTCCAAATATTCATAGGGGAGTTCATCTTCTCCACCACAACCTAAGGCATCTATTACAAAAGACTACATATTTAAATTACAATAAAAGAATTATAACCTAAACATAAAAGCCTAAAGAAAACTATGCCCTATAGAGCTCCTCTGAACCTCTCCTTATAGTAGAGAATGTTCTACTATTTCTGAATGATTTAAACAATGAATAGGAGGCTCTATTTATAGTTTTCGTAATGGGCCTCAGCAAGGCATCGTACTGTGATGGATCCATCGCAGTACGATGTGAAGATTCAATTCAATTTTATAACTGATCATGTGCATTTCATCAGCTTGGTCGCCAAGTTACCCCATCGTGCTACGATGGCACTCATCGTGCTACGATGAACAGATTTTCTTCAGATTTATTCTTCTGTTTTCTTGGCCAGCAAGCAGCTTCCATCGTGGCACGATGGAAGTTCCATCGTGGCACGATGGAAGCCATCGTGCTACGATGAAATGCTCAATTTCTTCACTTTTTGGGTTTTTTCTTGTCGTTTGGCATCTTGGACTTGGTCTTGATGCTTTTATCTGCTTTTGTAGGTTTTCCTTTCTATTTGGGCATGTCTTGATCATTTTCCTACTAATACTAACATTAATAATACCATAGAAATTCCTGTCATCAATTGTAAAAAAAATTAATTCTCCAAATTAATATATTACTATACATATAGACCTCGTATAAATTTTATAAAAAAAAAAGTGTTGTATTAATATGTGAGTATAAAGATAGGTCTCTTATAAATTATAAAAAAGAAATAGGCTTATGTATTAATATATGTATATAAATATAGGTTCATATATTAATATATGAGTATAAATCTAGGCTTTTATATTAATATGAGTTTAAATAGGACCTTGTATTAATATATGACTATAAGTATGTCTCATATAAATTACTATAAAATAAAATAGGTGTTTTATTAATATATGAGTAAAAATATAGGCTTCATATAAATATAAATTCTCATATTGAAAATATATGAGTATAAATATATGTCTTGTATAATTTTAAAAAAATAAGAGACAATAGGCCATAACTATGTTAAATTTAAATAATACTTAATATGAAGAAGAAAAAAGAGGCTTAAATAAGATTTTAGTCTCTGAAAATATGATTCATTTTGATTTTGGTTCTCTAAGAAAAAAATTTATATAAGTCCTTATTAATGAATTTCTTATAAGAAAAAATGATGATGTGTTCAATTTTTACTGACATGGCACATGATGACTGTATAGATTTTGCTAATTAATTTTTATTTTTTTTGGTCTAATAGCCTAGTTGCTCGAAATTCCACTCTTAAATAGCGATTGTTGCTAATTATTTAAACATGGGTTAAATATGCTTTTAGTCCATACATTTTGTGAAATTGTCAAGAATGGTCCTTACATTTTAAAAATGGTTAAAAAAATTCCCATCAATTTTTCCGTTATCAAGAATGATCCATTCCGTAACAGAAAGATTATTAGTGAACATCGCTATTTAAATTTTAGTCCCTACATTTTGCGAAATAGGCAAAAATGGTCCCTATATTTTTAAAAAGATAAAAAAAATCTCGTAATTTTTTAAAATATAGGGACCATTTTTGCCTTTTTCGCAAAATGTAGGGACTAAAATCTAAATAGTGGAGTTCACTAATAATCATTATGTTACGGAATCGACCATTCTGGATAACGGAAAAACCATTTTATCTTCTAGAAAACTCAAAGCAAGGAAGAACAAGCATGTCTTAAAATACAGAGAGAGAAATAGTGATAGGTTTCAAATTGAGATTGAAACCCAAATTTGAATTCCTTTGTTTATTGGGTTCTCCGTTTTACAACAACACCGACACCGGCAACACACACAAAGAGTAGACTTAATCTCGATTGATGTATGAAACTCAATTTATTTCAATGCAATTTACAATTCATAGCACTTAGACTAGACTTAATCCTTATGTTTCAGCATGGCTTTTCCAAGAAAAACATGTCCTTAATCCTTATGTTTCATGTTGAACATAGAAACAATTAGTCGGGTTCATAAAAATCTAAGACAGGAATATATCTAGGGACATGGGATAGAGAAGAATAATACTTTCTTCATGGAGTAATTACCTGTATTTTTCCTTAACAATATAAAAAAATCAGCATAAATTATCCATAACATAAGGTCTCTGATTAAAATTTGATCAAAGAAAATAAGGTGCATAAAACAACATAATAGGAAGCTCAAGCATATCTCATCAGTTTCTGTCCTAAAACTTTGTACATGGATTCTCACTGCCCCCAAAACAAGGTGAAGAAGGTTAAGGGATGTTGAAGTTCTTTAAGTTGGAAGTAGTAACTCCTTTGGACTCAAATCAAAGAATGAACAATTCCCAACAATAGAATCTGAAAGATAGATAGATAGATGATTTTGTCAAATTAACAGCTTAATTTGGTCACAAGTTTCTATTATGAGCAAAGCTAGATGACTTTGTCTCAAAACTTCTCTCATCTTGATCAGCATTGAAAAGAAGATTACTCCAATTTGTTGTGGAGGATCTTTGAACAATCCTTGTAGGAACCCTGTCACTGTCTTCTCCTCCGGATGCATCATATCCGTCACTAGTTGACCTTGACAACGGAAATCCCTTCAGAGTCGCTGGACCAGCAATAGATAGACCTGCTGCGGCAAGCCGTCTTGCTGATTTGCTTTCTTCCGGAGGCATGCAAAATGGATGGATATCAGGTGAATCAAAACTGCTCTCTGGAGAAGATGCAACAACCCCACCAGAGCTCGACACGACTTCACCTGTCCTTGTTTCGAGCTGGAGAGGCGCTAGACTAGATATTCTGTTGAAGCCTTTGTCGACATTACTGGAAGAATATTTTGTTAAGGCTTCCATAGGTAAGTCAGCAGGTAATCGAACACGTTTACCTGGTCTCCTTGGGGCCATTCGCCGTCCGCTGCTTCCAGAGTTATGATCTGCTTCTAGCCTGAAGGGCTCGTTGTTATGTCTCACCACAGGCTGCAGAATTTTCGATTTTTTTCTCGCTTCTGCTGCAGCCCTTGAAACCTCTTCTGCATTTAACCGTGCCAATGTCCATGGACTAATTTTGACTGCTCCAGGATTCTTTTTCTTAACCGGTTCTTCTCTTATTGTCTTCTTTCCTAGCGAGCTTACAGATGCTGTTTCTGGTGGCACTACATCAAACTGCAATACGCAAACAATTATGTAGTATTCGTAGTAAATGTTTTTCATTAATTATTATCTAAGGAATTTCACTTCCTTTCAAGTAAGCATATCTTGATAACGGTTAATCATAAAAGGGTACTATTTCAAGACGATAAAAACATTAACAAATAAAAGAGGATTGAATCGATAAAAAGTTACCTGATCATCAACGAACATGCGTGGGGGTGTGCACCATTGACCACGATGGAAAGTAGAAAAGGAGCTTGCACTGCTTAGTCCAGTAATTGAGCTAACAGGTGACATTTGGGGACTCTGCTGACCTCCAACTCCTTGCTGATCCTGCTCCCTCAAAGCTATGATGTAATCATATGTGCTTATTCCCTGAGGTACTCCACAATAACCATAATATTTAGCACTATCATCCAATGAAGCACTGGAATAGACACTGATACGTATACACCGGTAATAATTTGAGAAAATGGAGTGGTTGATGTAACCATGTGTGTCAGTGTACAACACCGACACGTATCGTACACCTAAAAACATGATATAAAGGCCACATGTAGGAAAAATGGTATATCTTTATTTAAGCATCATATTATCTCTCATATTTATGTCAATTTCCTATGACTTTTACAAGCCAAATAGAGATTAAGGAGAACAAATTATTGAACAGTTGCAAAAGCTTACCTTTTTAATGAGAAGAATATGAAAGAAGAAAAGCTGAACAAGAGGTAAGGTAGCAATCATAGCCAACATCGTGCAGACTGCCTGTAAAAAGAAAGGAATATGCAAAACAAAGAAGTCAAAGAATGAAATTTCAGTGTGCAGAAGATGCATAAATCACAAATAAAGTACAAAAACCGCAAAATATACACAAAGAATAATATCAGGAGAATACTCACCACCACAATAACAAAAGGAACCAGAGAGAAACTGCTCCCCAACTTGGAGGATACATCTACGGAAAATTCCTTCCTCTTGAGAAAACAGCAGATAAGCACAACTATCCCAGTTAACCATTGAAGAATAAGCTGCAATCTCAATCCCAAAGCGCACAAACCATGTACATACCTGTCAATAGTTAATCAAATGAAATTGACTAGGAAATTTAAAATGCTTACTATGACGGTTTCTTTAGGTTCGGGCATGTACTTAGTTAGTTGGCCTTAAGAAGGGTCAACTTTTAACACTCAATAGGGAGAATGTTTAAGTGTTGGACAAGGAAACTAGGATAACATATATATATATATATATAGAGAGAGAGAGAGAGAGAGAGTGAGAGAGAGAGAGAGAGAGAGAGAGAGACCACAAGTTCTCAAAGTATATATATATCCAGTAGTTACTAAAGATCTTGTTTCCTATTGATGGAGGACAAAAGTAACTATAGAAATGAATGACTGAGGGAATGATATTTTGAATATTGCGGATCCTACAATGCCGGTGATCTAGAGAAGATGGTCGGATTTTATTTGTGTACAGTTAAATAATAAGGAAAGAACAGGTGGACAATTTTGCTTACCAAGAGAAGAGCAGTAACCATAAGGGTGAAAAATTGTCGGTAATTCCTTTTACCAATACAGTTGTTAAGCCACTGCAAAAGTAAAAAATTGTTTCATTCAGCATATATCAACCGATAAGTATAGGAAAGAGAAATCATATTGTCATACTCTGCAATGATGATCAAAGCGGTCAACACACTTGTCACAAACTCTACAGTGCTTGCTGTACTTGAAAACCTGCATCAACATTATTCCTCAATAATATTTCTTTTATTATCAATCTTGCCAAAACAAAATTTCCATGAATTCATCTAATACCAAAATAAAATCATTTCAAGATAATCCCAATTTTTAACATAACTAGTAATATCATGAAGTATTCTTTGAAGCACTGATAGACACACCGGACACGACACTGACATGTTGAAACAATAATAATTTTGAAAAACTAGAATAATTGAATGTAACCACATGTGTCGGTGTCGTGTAAGCGTCAAACAACGGACATGCCTTCAACTTCAAGTGTCGGTGCTACAAAGTAAGTATTAGATTAGATCATGGAATGCACAATGCTATATCTGAACTCCGCATTTAGGATTTAGGTAAAACTATCTGTTCATATCCAAAACATATTACAAAATGAACTTCTACAACTGTCATGAGGAATAGAGTTTTCAGTAAAAGAACTTCTACAAACCTCAACTTCACACAAACTGCAGTAGAACATGCCATCTTCACTTGCTTGTTGATTAGAAGAATCCTCATGTGAACTAGAGCAGCTGCATATATAAGCACAAGGAGAGAAAAGCCATAGAAAACAGGACTGGGAAGACGGTGATGCACTCTTCTTCTTTATTGAAAGAGAAGCATCTTTTAAACTTGCTTCAGTTCCCAGCGCTTCCTTATCCACAGATTTTGGTCCAATTGTTGAAGTATTTCCATCATTCACTGATGAATTTGATTCCCTTCCTAGTTTAGAATCCTTGAATCCACTTAGCTTTTTGCTGTCCGGAATTTTAAGATACTTTTTCGACTTAAATACCCCTGGATCCGCTGGATCAGCTGCCGCACACCAAATATACAGTCCAAAGACGCAAATAATCTAGGAAGAGATGACACGTCACAAAACATGAAAATGTCCTTCATGCACGTATATAACAAGCACATTTAAAACCGATAAAAAATATTGATATGCATGTATATAACTAGTGTTGTCAATCATGGATCGCAGAAAATAGTCTGCCAAGTTACAGTGCTATAGCGCTGTTATAGCTACTATTTGACAACAATCTGTGGTAAAAAATGTATCGCAGAACAATAGCAATTTGTTCAAAATTCGAAGTCATAGCCGCTATTTGACAACACTGGCACAAACAGAATGATGCATGGCAATTTCTTTAGATATCCATAATCAAATATAACAATTATAATGTTTCTGCAATCTGCATAGTTAGTGTTACTGAAAATCCTGATACTGTAACTGAAAATGTCAACACAATGCTAATGACTTGGTGGCAGTTGGAGTAACAGCCAGCATAGGATTTTTCGTCGTTACAGCTGCATCAATATAATGCATACATAACTAGCTCTAACACTGAAGACACCACAAAGTGAACCTAGTAGATGATTGTCACCTATACTCAGAAATCGAATGGTAGTGCATTTTAGCACAATGATGATGCCATTGCCAAATTTGATGCCGCCCTCTCAGAGTAGCCATATTCAATGTAAAGGTATATCCTAGTTTGAACATAGAACTTACTCTACATGTAATTCGATATGCCTCGAAAGCGGGTGGATATTACTAGAGTAAGCCTTCATATCAAACTAGTTTAACACGACACTCTTGGAAAAAATGGTAACTACTCAAACTAGTTTGAATTTTGAGAATATGTAACTTCTTTTTTTTTGCATAAAAATTTCCCACACCAATACAATTTAAAGTTTTGACATAGCTACTCTTCAAATAAAAAGGACTTAATAATAGATTAAAAAAAGCAATCAACTTGAGAAAGGGCGTAAAAGGCAACAAAATAACCCCTCATCAGGTACAAAGACAATTTCATAGTAACCAATGAATGAACACTATTAACAATTCAACATACTAATCTAAAAAAGCACAAGAAAGTAAAGGGTCAAAGCAACACAATCATGAATCAAAAAGCAACAATCACAGATCTCATCAAAATTCCACAGACCCATTTTAAAATCAACAAAATGAGTATCAAAAACAAGATTGAGTTACCATACCAGAGGTGTGTAGAGTCCTGTAACAATATACTGATAAATCTTTTTCCCAACAAAAGGAGCAAAGAACACATAGAAGGCAAAACCAAGAGCTAAAAAAACAGCAATAGCCACCACCTTAACAAAAACAAAGAATTATCATAATTACAAAACACCCCACAAATCAAAAACATGAAATTCTTCATAAAAATCAAAACTTTACACTCACCTGAAGTGGATGATAAGGTAACTGCCATCCATTCTTCCTCATCTTTCAAGAATGAAAATGCAAACACTAAAGGGTAGAAAGAAAGAAAAAAAACAGCAGAAAAAAACAAACACAAATGTAGACAAAAGATGTTTATGTTTATTAATTACCCTTGAAGGGAAAATGAGAAAAAAACTGAAGTTGCAATGACATGTTGATGACAGAAAGAGCTGGCAGAAAGAGATGTAACAGAAAGAGAAGATAGAATGAAGTGAGAGAGAGAAATGGTAATGAGAAGAAGAGAAGAGTGAGGAAAAATTTGTCTGATTCACTCAATGACAAACATTGCTAAGGTGGTAATGGAAGATGTAAAGATATTATGAACTTTATTTATTTTTCTGGTTTTTGTTTGTGTTTTGTTGTTTTTGTTGGTTGGGGAAGCTTTTTACTACGGTAGTACTTTTTTGTGTGAGATCTATATGTTATGGTCATGAATCATGATGCTGTGGGGGTTGTGAGCATGTTAAATTTTTCTTTCTTTTTTGAGTGTTTTTTCATTTCATGTTTGTAAAAGGTTTTAGCTTAATTGCAATTTTACTACTCCTTTAATTCTTAATTATTATAAAATCTTTTTTCAAAAAATTGTTTCTAAATACAAGTTACAAATTTTTAGATGTATTTATTACTATTGTTATTAATATTATTATATGTCTTAAAATATGAAAAGTTAACAATAAATATATTTATACATAAAATGTAATTTAGGTATCGTTTAGCCTGACATTTTTAGATCTTAGAAATTATTTGAAAGTTAAAAATAAAAATAAGAGTTTTTAGAAAAAAGCTAAAGTGTTTAGTAATTGTTATTTTTTGGTTTCAAAAGTCTTTTATCTATATATTTTATTCATAAAAATGAAGTAATCTTTTCTATCAAAAACTTATTGAAAATTTGTTTGGTCTAACTTCTCCATTTGCTGGGTAAATTTATTGAAAGCGATAAATTTACTACTTCGAACGACTTTTCTTATTATTCATAGTTTTTGTCAAAGATTTATATAATAAGAGACAGATTGAGTATCTTATTTTTAAAATTATCATCCTCATTTTATAAAATTTTAAAAATATTCCTAAGAAATGAATTTTGAACTTTGTTTAATGATAAATGGACAAGTAACAAAGTGACATAACAATGTATTAGTCTAAGTGAAATTGAACTTAGATTTATTTAGTAAATTTCCGAATTTTTAAGCTTTGTGGATGAATAAAGCTATTGAAATGAGAGATTTCAATAAACTGCAAGACTCTATTGAGGGACTGCTACCTGACTCTATCTCACACCTTCAGGCCGCCAAGGTGGCTGATGTAATTCATAACCAGAATTGGATCCTCCCAGACGTCTTTAAACAGACTTATCCGAACATTGCTGCTGATATCCAAACCACCCCGCTTTCCTATGCTACGGAGCCGGATGACCTGGTTTGGACTGATTCTTTGTCGGGGGACATGACTTTTAAAGCTGCGTACTTTTGTGACTTGCCGCCTCCACAGGTTACAGGTTGGGCTTCTATTATTTGGCGCCCCTTTATCCCTCCCTCGAGGTCTCTTGTTACTTGGAGAATTATGCACAATGTTATTGCCACAGATGATAATTTGGTTAGACGAGGTTTTCCGGTTGTTTCTTGTTGTAGCCTATGTGGTCGAGATTATGAAACAGCTGACCACCTATTCCTGCGGTGTCCCTTTGTCACTAGGTATTGGAGCTGGCTATCAGTCTTACTTGGCAGGGTCATTGATGTTTCTAATTTTAATACTCTTCTTGACATATGTCGCCGAGGATGGAGTCCACAGGTGCGTGATCTTATTATTGCAGCTGTCATTCATATTCTGTGGTTGATTTGGAGATGCAGGAATAATATTCGTTTTAATGATATTCAACCCACTTTTCCCCGGGATCTTATCTACTTGAAGAGCCTCATTCACCAAGCCGCTTCTCACTCCAAAGGGCACATGTTCTCTTCTATTCATGAATTCTCTATTATCAAGCACTTTGGTGTTATTTGTCACCACCCCCCTGCGCCGTCCATCAAACAAGTCAATTGGCTTCGTCCGCCTTCTAATTGGGTTAAATGTAACACGGATGGTGCTTCCCGAGGGTCCCCTGGAGCATCGGCGTGTGGTGGTATTTTCAGGGACCATTTGGGTACTTTTTTGGGTGCTTTCTCCGCAAACATTGGGGTGTCCACATCTCTTCATGCTGAAATTTGTGCTGCGATTTATGCTATAGATTTTGCCTGGAATAGAGGATGGCATAATTTTTGGTTGGAAAGTGATTCTCTGTTACTTGTTCAAGCTTTCTCGAACATTCAATTGATTCCGTGGAAGTTAAAGACCAAATGGAAGAATTGTCTCCATCGCATCAAGGATTTTCGTTTTAGAGTATCTCATATTTATAGGGAGGGTAATACTTGTGCTGATAGACTAGCAAACGCGGGTTTCTTTGTTGATGGGGTTGTTTGGTGGGATCAATTACCTAGTTGTTCTAGAGATAGCTTCTCTAGAGATAGATTAGGTTTGCCGAATTATCGTTTTCGTTAATTTTGTTTTTTGGTGGGTTTTGGTTGATGTCCCCCCACCTTTCTCTTTTCTTTTTCTTTTTTATTTATTAATAATACGCTTGGCGAGGAGGTAGAGGAGTGGTTGTTCATGGGGGTGCCAACCTAGTTGGGATGTCTATGCGCTGCCATGATACCTTGCTCTCCAATTCAATAAAAAAAAAAAAAAAAGAGATTTCAATAAAGATGACCGGGCAATCAAATTCTCAATAGAGATTGGTAATTTTGTTATAAAAAAAAATAGAGATTAGTAATTAATAAAAATCTTTTTTTAAACCATAAGTATTGAGAATAATTTCTTAATATAAAAATAAAATTCATTTTAAAGAATTAAACTCCACTAAAAAAATTATACGCATCAATTTAGTAAAACAACTCAAATAAATATCTTTATCCCTTATACCACTTTTTTTCTTATTAAAAGTCTTTATGGAGTACTTCACATAAACGGTCAAATAACCGATTATTCTCATTTGAGTTTGAAGCGTAGATAATGCATTGGCCCACCTACTATATGTTTAAATTCCACTTTTTAATTAGAAAATGAGGAGAGCGGGAATCGAACTCTAGACTGTTAGAATAAAAAGCTTAAACCGTTAGAATTAATTACATCAATAATTTTATATTATTTTTAATATAAACATCAAAATTATAAAAATAAAAATCAACTCATGACCCACTATTTTACCCTTTTTGAGGGGTAGTACTAGTAACATCTCATTTGTGGCATGGTGGTACTACTCTGGCCTTACCTTTTTCCATAGGGAAAATAATGTGTCACAAGCCACTGCATAGGACAGTTGTTTGGTTCTACTTTTTGTTAATTGCCAACAACCCTTTAAAAGCTTCCTTAGAAATAATATCTCCCTCTCTCTTCCTTGAATGTGTCCATGAATTATATAGAAGGGAGGGAACATAATCAAATCAAACCACCAAATGAATGACCAACCCACTAGTATTTTTTTACTCATATTTGACTCTCACTATCTTATCTTTATTTTGTTGTATGATTCTTTTTGTTTCAATTGTGGAATAAATAAATACTTGAAAGTTACTGTATTGGAGTTTTGTTCATATAAAATGAAGTAACTTTGTCTAGTGTAAATAAAATCATCAATCTTAAATTACTAAATCCATCACAATTTTTGAATTTTTTTTGTTTAAGTTTTCTACAAACAATCTTTTTTTTTCTTTTTGTCTGCCAGGTATATTGTAAATTGTATTTTTTACTTCATTGAAGAAAACCTGAATAGAGTGGATATCTATAATATATAGTTTCTATTTAAAAATGGAAAATATACATCTATAATTTAGAGTAAAAAAAAAAGGAGAGTGGGGTAAGTTTCATTGAATGAACCTGGTGGTGGCTACAACCTACAAGCAACAACTGTCCTCAAATTTTCATTGGTTAGTAAATAGGTGTTACTCAAAATTGTAAATTTGTGGAGCTTGACCTTCCACCTTGAATTTTGTTTTAATATTTTCATAGCTTCTTTTATTGAAATTAATTCTATTTTAAAATGCAACGTGCATAAAATATGAATATCTCTTTTGGTAGAAATTGGTAATTTAGTTTGTAAGATTAAAATTCAATTTCCTATTAGTAAAATAATTTTGAATTATACTTACAATCGGATTTAAGCATGACAATAAGACCTAAATTGTGGATGTCTATTTTATTTTATTTTATTTTATTTTTTGGTACAAATTGTGGATGTCTATTTAGATTTGTCTTAATTTTGTTCGACAAAATATGTTTGTTGCACTTTCAATTTATTTTATTTTTTTGACAAAGCACTTTTAATTTTTTTTATATTCAAAATTGGTACAATGCAAAAAGATAAATGTGATGATACTTTTGCATTATTTTTTATGTTTTGAGTGTTTACTTAATAACTACACAATTTAATTTAGAATATACTAATAATCGCATAAGAATTATAAAAATAAAAACAAAAACTATTAAGGCATAATCCTCCACAATTATAAGCTAATAAAAATAAACATTATTAAACTATTGAAAAATGACAGCTACAAAACATATATTTTGTAGATATATGTACTTTTTTTAAAAACAACAATGAAATATATATTAAAAACGAAACAAGGACTATAAGAGGATAAAGTACAAGACGTACTCCACCCTAAGAACAAAGACCAAAAACAAAACCGATCAAGAAAAACACCATAGCCAAAATTAGCTAACAATACAATCTAAAGGGTTAACACACCACTCATAGTATAAACAATGGGAGTTTGGCTTCCTCGTCAAGAGCCACTTCCAAGACGTACACTTAATTCTTTCCAAAACATCCTCAAAATGAATAGGAATACCGGAAAAAAAATTATCATTCCTAGCTCGCCAAAGAATTCAAAACACCGCTTGCCAAACCAACAAAAACCCTTTAGAAGACTTCTTACCACGCTTAAGGGATGGCAAAAAGCCTTCAAAAAAGAGCAAATATTACCCGGAAAAACCTCCACCACTCTAAATCACCTATACACCTCAATCCAAATAGACCACGTCAAGGGGGACAAGAGAAACGAATGATTTTCGGTCTCAACACCCCCACCACAAGCGGCACACAACAAGTGATCATCCTCATGACCACCCCTCTAGTAGCCAAGTTAGCCCTTGTAAGAATTCAAGAGAGCAAAGTTTGCCACGAAAAAACCACCACTTTTGAAGGAGCCCAATCAGTGGCGGTACTAGGGGAGGGCTGAGGGTGGCCACGGCCCTCCCCCACTTCAAAAAAATCATTTTTTTTATAGGTAGAGTATTAATGTAATTATATTATAAATTATTTTAAGTAATTCTGTATACATATTTGTACAAATATTATTGTAAATATTAATTTAGAGTTTATTATTAATGACTATAAGAAACTCGATACACATAATAATTCAAGTATTAGTGTAAATATTAGTTTAAAGTCTATTATTGATGATTTCAAGTCACTCGGTATATATCGTAGAATATTATTTTAAGTTATATATTCTAATTTTATAATAATGAACTTTAACTTTGTTTGTAACGGATAATTAATTGAATTTGTATTATTGGGTAAAATTAGCAATTGAAGTAGCATATATATATATATAACTATGAAATGACATAAAGAAATATATTTATTAATATTTAATTTTTTAAGTGAGGTAATAGGGGGGGGGGGGGGGGGGGGGGTATTAGAATAAAAAATAATAAGGTATAAGCTAACTGAATTAACTTATCAAAATAAATTATAAGCTAACATAAATAAGCTATAAGCTCATAAAAAAATTAATAGATAGATTTTTGTGCTTTTCTTAACTTATATTTTTATATACAATATAATTTTCCTATTTAATTTCTTTATTAAAAAAAATTGTGGCCCTCCCAAATAATTTTTTCTGGTTCCGCCACTAAGCCCAACTCTTCCACACTTTGTGCACAACACCACAAGTAAGTGTAGACAAGGAGGAAGGAATGCACTTATAAACGATAAGCTATAAGCTAAACTTATTGTGTTCGTTAAACATACTTTAACTCTCACATCTATAAAAAAACAAAAAAATAATTCATAATAAAAGATTGATATTAGTGATTTGTAATTTGAACTCTTTAAGTATCTGGTTAAAATTTTGATTATTTGTAGTTTTGTGTATATGTAAACTAATTGGGTTGAGAGTGAAAAACTCACTTTTTATGTTCAACATATCTCAATAGAGATTACTCACTATTATATAATATGATAAATAAATATAGTCACTATTATTGATGTATTGTAAGGGGTGAATTGGAGTGATGTTTGATATATTATTAAATTAGTTAAAGTGTTTTATTACTTTGTCTTTCGTTGTATGATTCAACAATTCCTAATAAACATACTAATTACTAGTATATAATGGAATATAGCAATAGAACGAAAAGATGAGACATAAGTGGGTTAAAGATTGAACTTGGAAACTAGCAAAAAGCATAAGTTGACTATAGTAGCTTAATTATATTATGTGAAATTATCATTATTTTAGTCATTACGATGTAAAACAATCCTTGTTTAACGCAAGATCTCAACCAGTTGTGAATGTCTTATCCATTTCATTTCATTTCATTCAATTATAAGGTGTGTGCATTTCAAAACTTAACATAATTTAATAATACTATAATCTACCAATACAAATTGTACGAGACAAAAGAACACATTTAATCTGTGACTTATTCTTCCATTTGACCATACAATGCTTTGTAAGCTTCTTTTTGGCATGTGATCGATTCCCGTGACCCCGCCGTATAAGGATTGAAATTGGGTGCAGTGGAAATATATAATACTACGGTGCATTCAGTTATATATGGACCATTTGATAAAAATCAGTGATTTAAATTAGTTTGAATTTTGGAGCAATTTAAATGTGGTGACGATTTTTAGTCACATTATCCAAATTCGTCGTATTTTTAGTCTTGATGGAGCATAATGTATGTTTCAATTACTCTATAACTAGAGCCGTTAAAATGGGATAGTATGTATGAGTCGATCCATCAAACATGCTAAGATATATAAGGTTCATATTTAATAATTTGATTCCTTGATTCCTATTAAATAATGTAGGTGCGAGTACTTTAGTTTCATTTTGATAAAAAATTGTTCGGGATTAACCAAGTCATTGAGCTCAAGTGGTTAATGAGTTTTACCAAAGGATAAATTTCAAAAAAATCCGAATTCGATTTCTAGTGAAATAATTTTTTTGCCAAACTTTACTTACCTCACGGTTCCCCTAGGAACTAGAGGGTTAAGTTAGATATCTCACATCTAAACATTAATACCTCTCATATACATTCACTTCAGTGCATCTTGATTTAATTGTTGGAGTGTGGACATTTATTACGTCCTCTAAATGGGCTTCACCGTTCAACGACCTGAATTCAACTAGTCGAACAATCTTGCCATCTAATCTCAATCATGAGAAATCATAAAGTATTTGTAATTGTATTATATTGTATTTTTTACAGTGGAGTATATATTATATTGTTGAACTATAGTTTTAAAATTTCTTGCTTAACAAATAACAGTAATAAACATGGAAATAATTAATTTACCCAAAAAGTATGTAGAAACCGAAAGTTCAAAACTCAAAAGACTTGCTTCATTTGAGGGCAAAGATGTTAACACATGAAAGAAAAGAAACAAAATGTGCTGGCCACCACTTGTGTTATCATCACTGATTTGAAGTGAATAGAAGGAATATAAAGTTTCTCTAATAGCCTGATTTGGGGAATTAGGAGAAAGAGTGAGGGTCCACTATAATATAAATGATTGATATTGGAATGTGAAAATGGCCCAATTGAGGCCAAGTTTTAGTAGATAATAGTGCGGTGGTTGCATCTTAATATTTTTCCCTAATGTGTGAACATTGAAAAGTTGATATATTATGAGTATATGCTGAAAAATTTGTGTCATTCAAATGCAAATTAGACACAGAATTCAAGAGTGTTCCAAACCTTGTGGAAGCATCCTTTGGAGGATTTTCTTTTGAAAGGTTGGAGGATCCTATTGTAAGAAAAAGCTTTCTCCTCCAAATAAAAGTGCTTAAATTGGATATTACACAAAACTCAACACAAGTGGTAGATTTTCTTAGGCTTATGAAAAGCATAGTAGCATGTGAGTGTGCTTAAATATTTTTCTTTTAACCGACCCAAGATGCAATAAAAGAAAAAAGAAAGATACAAGATGGAATGGAAAACAACCAAAACTCCGTCAAGGACAAAACCTAAAAAAAGGTAATCCCCTCAAGTTCTTAACTAAGCTATCCTTAATAAAGTCCGGAGTTACATGCCAAAAGGAAATAGAACATAAATTACAACCATAATTTGCAAGAGAGTCTGCAACTTGATTGCCTTCCGTATAAATGTGAGAAACAACTACATTCATCTGCTTGAAGAAATTGAATATTAGACAAAACTCAACACAGAACTCCACTTTGGTTAGTTTTATTTGGGTATAAAACAAATATTTTTTCCCCATAACTATAAAGATGAATTCATCCAAAATAATATATTGTGGACCCAAATAGGAGTGATGGTTGGATTTTGTAGAGTAGCATGTGAAGTTGAATCAGTTATGTACACATTCTTTAGAATTCAATTGAATTCTAGATTACTATCGATAGAAGTGTACTTTCTTCGACTATAATTATAAGAAAAATTTTAATTTTTAAATTTATTGAATAATTTATATATTTTATTAATATTATAGATCATATACATAAATTATTTAATGAATATGAAAAACTTTATTTTTCATTATCTCTCTATTTCCATGGAATTTAAATGTGCACGGTTTCATTCTTTCATCTATTTTGATTATTGTAGATATGTTATAATTTGTATACTATTAATTCATGGCTCATTTGTTCAAATTAAGATCACAATTTTGGTCTTAAGAGTACAACTTACTGTTACATTAATTTTTTAATATATAAAAATTATAAAGACATTTACATGTGTCTCTTTTATTAGTCACTATTAATAGAAGTGTCATTAAGATATATTTGCAATTTCAATATATTTAAAATTAATGTGACATAATCAATCATTAGTTGGTTTAGTTGTGATTGACGTTGAACTTTATAGGAAGGACTACAGTTCAATCTCTCGCAAGTACGATTGGAGGAGGTTTGAACTACTTGATGTCAGAACTGACTCGCGAACTAGATTAAACTGGTGATGAAAGCAAAAAATAAAAAAACTAATGTGAGAGCAAGTCCAAAATGGTGATTTGGGGTTAAAAGTAAATGATGTAAGAACATATGTATGTAAACTTAAGGATATAAGTATAAACTTTTAAAAGATCACCTCTTTCAATGATCATTGGTTTACCTTCCAAACTGATTAAACATGTACTTAGCAAATAAACAGAAAGAGAAAATAAGATGTTAAAATGTTGATGAAAGTCAATAAAGATAGCATTTTTGAAAGAGAGCTAGAAACTTGTTGCATGTAGGGAAGGAACGAGAATGGATTTTCTCCATTGACATGAGGGTAAATTATTTTTTGAGCCATTGATTTGGGAGGAGAGAGAAAAGGGAAAGAAGAAAAAGGTGGATTGAAAGGTAAAGATTGTAACAATTGAGGAAATTTAAGAAAATTAAAGGAACGGTATGCAGGAGACCGTGGATGGGACGAAAATGCTTCTCGTAGAAGGGTTTTTCTATTTGGTAAAATGTTGGGCTTTATTTGTACTGGGCCGGATCCAATTCAAGTTTTTTTTTTAAGATTACTCTTCCCACCCCCTAACTCTTTTTCACCCCCCTAAAACCCTAAATTACCCCTGAAAATTCAAAAAAATTGAACGAAAAAGTACGGGTCTTGCGATCCGAACTTTTGAAAAGTTCCTATTACGAAAGCAGTGCGGAAAAAGTATGGTAAACGTAGTCCGAACTTTATCTTGATAAACCAGAACATCAGTCTTTCTTCTTCACTTTCTCTTCTTCACAAACACACAATCAAAATCTCCTAACGTGATCCTTGTGTGATTCCGTCCATTGGAGGTTTAAAACAACATTGGAGTGTTGCCTAACTGCATCTACACGCATTGGAGCTCAAAATCAAGGAAAATTTCGTAACCCACTGTTTAGTTTTAGCTTACCTACTTCCTAGTTCAGTAGGTTTCTGACACAGTTTAGTACTGCTTATGAGATCCGAACTTTGGTTCGGATTACGCGTGCAGAACTTTTCTGGGTTTGAAATTTGCTGCGTAGCTCACTGACTTGCTTATATAATCTGCAATATTTTAACTTAGAAAACAAATAACCTAAGGACTATTTGGTGCATTTTAGTAGTATTTATATGCCAATTTCATGGTTGGATTATTTCTATGCCAATGTAGAATTTATGATAATTCATAATTGTTGATAAGTGTATATTGATTAATTTTTGGCTATGTTATTTTGTAGTTATGGCTGATCAATCTCAACCTCCGGATGAGAGTAGAGCATTAGTAGCAAGACCTCCGGTAATAAATGTGTATGTCGGTTCTCATTTCGAGACGAATCAAGTATTCGAGTCAAAAGAAGTCGTGCTTAAGTGGGCTCGTGAGGTAGCAACGCCGTTACAATTTTCAATTGTTGTTGTAAGATCAGACAACGGTGGCGGTGGTAGAAAACAATTTATTGTGTTGGGTTGCGAAATAGGCGGTAAATACACACCGCTGGGAAAGAAGCCAAAATTTGAAGAGACGGGAACGAGGAAATATGAGTGCCCGTTTCGACTTCGGGCTTGCTTGCATGCCACTACAAATGATTGGCATGTTTCCGTCACTAATGGAATGCATAACCATGCGCTAGATAGAGCCTTAGTAGGTCATCTCGTCGCGGGACGTTTGAAACCGGAAGAGAAGCAACTACTAAGTGAATTGACACAGAATTTGGTATCGCCGAAGAACATTATTGCTACCATGAAAGAGAGGGATCCAAACAATGTGTCGGATATAAAGAAAGTCTACAATGCCCGCTATAGGTTCAAACAAAGAAGTAGGGCCTCAAGGACGGAAATGCACCACTTGTACAAGTGTCTTGACGAAAACAACTACTTCTTTAAAGCTCGTACCGATGGTGAGTCCGACTATGTTCAAGATATATTTTTTGCACATCCTAAATCTGTATGTTTGTTGAATACTTTTCCTACCGTTTTGTTGATGGATTCTACATATAAAACCAACAAGTACGGGATGCCATTGTTTGAAATAGTCGGCGAAACCTCGTGTGAAGAAACTTATAGCGTGGGATTTGCTTTTATGAGTAATGAAAAGGAAGAAAACTTTACATGGGTT
This sequence comes from Trifolium repens, assembly GCA_030408175.1. Classification (NCBI taxonomy): domain Eukaryota; kingdom Viridiplantae; phylum Streptophyta; class Magnoliopsida; order Fabales; family Fabaceae; genus Trifolium; species Trifolium repens. The sequence continues at coordinate 35,720,889 of CP125844.1, forward strand.
TTGCAACAATGTAAGGGTCTTTTGAGGAGTAAAGAGGTGAAACCTAAGGTTATTGTGACTGACAGGGATGCTGCACTAATGAATGTCGTTGCCGCGGTTTTTCCGGAGTCGGCTCATTTGGTTTGTTATTTTCATGTGAAGAAAAATATGACACAAACAATGAAGCCACTTTGCAAGATAAAAGATGGTGAAAAGGTTTCGCAAACATATTTGTTGAGACAAATTGAGAAGGCTTTCGATGTTGTATTATTCTCGGGTAATGAGGAAGATTATGTTGATGCGGTCTTACAATTTAGGAAACTATGTGTTAGGTGGCCAAGGTTCGTGAGATATGTGGATACCATGATTTTGGATCCCGATAAACATAGGTGTGTGAGTGCTTGGACGAACAACTATATGCATCTCGGGAACACCGCCACTAACCGAGTTGAAGGTTCACACGGTAGGTTGAAGGGTTACTTACATGGCGGCACCGGTGACTTGGCTACGGCTTGGGAATCAATAAACAAAATGTTGATTAACCAGTTCACTGAATTACAAGTGAAATTCCTGGCACGCTATGCACGATGCTCCACTCGATGCTCTAACACTGTGTTCGGTCTCACGCGTAGTTATTCAAAGCGTATAAAAGAAAACAAATAAAGGAGACAAGTTATTTGTTAACCCAGTTCGGCGCGAACAACAACCTACGTCTGGGGGATACAAATCTAGGAAGGAATATCACTATAATAGCCCTAGTTTTAAGTTACCAGCAAACGCCCCGTTTACAACTTATAACCTAGGCACTACCAATGACTCTTCTACCTAGGAACTCCTAGATATGAGATCCCATCTCACTCCCCTACAACCTTACAAACAGCAAGGATTTCAATAACTCAGTTACACAAAGATTTGGAGACACACTCCTAAAACTACACACTCGTACCTAAAGGCTTAGAGTGTTAAACACCAAAAGTCCTAACTCCGTACTTCAAAGCTTAGGAGAAGGATCACACAAAGTACAACTCAATAAACGACGTCCTAAACTTGCATCAAGATGACACAAGAAAGGCTCACAAAAACACACACGCAAAACCTAAGTTCTAGGCACGAAAACAAAATAAGGCGTGAACAACTAAAAAAACTCACTGAATTAGGTTTAGCTCCTTCCTTATATAGTTGGTAATATGGACTTTAGAAGATTCTGATCCAAGATAATATCCAACTCACAAAATAAAAATAAACCATATCTTAAAAGATTAGATATGTTTTGAAAATAAATCTTCACAATAATTTCTGAACCAATCTCTAAACAAAAGATTTGTTTAGAAAATAAAGCCTTACTTTACGCACAAGATATGATTCATGTGAGAGAAATATAAATTCCATAAATAGGAAACACGCATGCTTGGCGCACAAGTAATACTTCCAGTGAGACGCTACAATGCTCTACGCAATGCTTGAGGCATCGTATCCAGCATCCTGCTACAGAGTTTATTTTACCAAAAATGCAGCCAACACCAAAGACTCAACAAACTCCCCCTTTGGCAAATTTTTGGCTAAACAAATTAAGACCATACAGATACTACTTAAATAGATACTTCAACTACATATCTTTTTCTCAACATAAGCACACAAGCATAAAGATCAATAGTAGTAGCTATCCTTCAAAACAGTTACCATACTACTCCTTCATGGAGAACAGTAGAAAAGAATAAGATGTATCTATTTAAGATTATCAGAGAGGCATGCAACATCGGAATACAAAAACTATTTCGCCTTAAATGGTCAGGAAAATAAACTTGATAGGATGGGGATTAGAATGCTTCAACATTGTATCCAACATTTCATACCATATCTCCCCCTGCACATATACATGGGATGTTGGAACATCATATCCAGCATCTCCCCCAGCATCTCCCCCTGCATAATACAAATCGGCTCCCCCTGAACACCTGCATATCTCAGAACACACACAGCCACACACCAAAGCACACATACCAGAACAGACATAGTTCACAGTCACAACACATATCAGAAGCACATACCAGAAACAGGAGCAGGTAACCAAACCAACAAATTAATCAACACATTTACTCCCCCTTTTGGCCAGAAATTTGACAAATACACACCAGCAGAGAGTACAGAAGTACAGGACTTTAATGCACACCAACAGACGGGATACATAACTCACCAACTCCCCCTCACTACCAACATGCAGAGTAAAATAGATTCTCGCACATAAGGAGCACAAACAAGAATAGTAATAATCACCACCAACTACCACAAGAGTTACTCCTCCCTTCACTACTCAATCTCATGCACATAGGCCAGACAGGCTATATGCAATCACACTGAAGGTGGAAAAACACAAGAAGGGGGGGTTGAATTGTGTTTTAGAAATTTAAAACTTTTTCTAACTTAAAACAAGTTTGCAGCGGATAATAACACAAAGAAAGTAAAGGGTGCTGAGAGAGAGAGAGAAAGACACGAAGATTTATCCTGGTTCCCCTCACAACTTGAGAGTACGTCCAGTCCCCTTGTTACTAACAAGAGATTTCCACTATAATCTATTCAAGATTACAACTTGCTCAAGCACTCTTGCAAGAGACTTCTCAGATGCTCAAGTTTCACTAAACAAGAGACTTCACAAACAAACTTAAAATCTAAGAATGAATGTTAATGGACACTTGATATACTATCAGATGTGTTTGCAAAATACAACTCAAATTGCTTTAAGACTTTGAATGACAGATTAAACAGATTGTGTCAGATTGCTTCAGAGCCTTAAACGCAGTAATGTAACAGTAGTAACAGTTCGTCATTTCTTCCAATTGAGTCTTCTATTTATACTTGAGGAAGATGATGACCGTTGCAGAGAGATAACGTGCCAGGTGGAATTTACTCGTACAATTGTGATAGCTGTAGTTGCCTTCTTTAGCAAAGAAAATCAATTCCACTACCTTGCTATTTGAATTATCACTCATCCATTTTGAGTAATAATAGTACAATAGTACGATCCTCAAATGCGCTCCACTTATGGATAAGGTTAACGTTGTACCAACGAATATTCCTTCCTGTGGATGTGACAGAGCCTTGAAGTAGATTGTTCTTCAATCATTGGTTCTGATTCTGTCAGTTCTTTAGTGACGTAAATTCCTTTTGCTTCAGGTGCTGTTGTCATAGCTTCTTGAGGTCTTCAGCTTCTGAGTCCTTCAGAGCCTTGTTTTTATCCCCAGAGTCACTTTCTTCAGCACACAAAATTTAAGCTTCTGATGAACAGTGATGTGCTTTCAGAGCTTGTTTAACTGGCTTCTCTGCTATTATTCATAGTGCTTCTGAACGAATTTTAACTTGTAATTCTGCACACTAGAATAATCATTAGTAATTCCAATTGCAATTTTAATACTTTGTTATCATCAAAATCACTTCAAATATTAGAGGTTCATGTCAGACTCACTTTGTTCCAACAATCTCCCCCTTTTTGATGATGACAAACTAAAGCATTAAAATTCAATTGTTGTTGATTTAATTTAATTATGTTGACTTCAGGTTTCAAAGGTTTGCGATCTCCCCCTAAGTCTGATAATCCATAGGGTTAGGTTTGTAAGCTCCCCCTAAGTCTTATCCATAATTAATTAAAACAGTTTAAGAGTTAATTTATTAACTTAAAATAAATTTTCATATTTAACTCTCAGAAACATAGTTTTGTAAGTTTTGCTTCTCAGAGTCTGATAATGTTCAGAGGAGGTTTGTAAGCTTCTCTTACGTTATCTATGAAAATTAATTTTAGGTTCTTAAATTTTCTCCCCTTTCAATAAAGTTCATAGTGAGAAGGAATCAGAAGGAATAAAAATTGAACAAAAACATAACAGTTTCAGATCTTTTGGGCAGAATTAGAATCAATCAACATTAATTTTACAGTACTGTCCTTACTCCCCCTTTTGGCATCAGTCAAAAAGACACAGAAAACCAAGCAGTCAAACGCGCCATAAAACAAGGCAGTCAAGTCAATAAAGTGGTGACAACTGAATTCATTAAATCAATTGTGTTGATTCCCAGTTTGACAAGAGAGCTTGATGACACTATAAAAAGGGATGATTCCTCTCATTTTACTCACTCAGAGTAATCAAGTAACATCAAGAAAAACACACAATGGAAAAGCAGGTTACCAAGGATGGTTCAGGCTCAGATACTGAGAGCGAGAAGGAACCAGAGCCCTGGCGCTGCGAAGAAAACAGAGCTCGTTTTGAAAGAAACAAGCGAGAACTAATTTTGACAGAATCAGAGCAAGAGGAAATGGGCTCTGATCTGGAAGAGTTTCTATGGACTTATGATGACGACCTGCCAGCTGAGTACTATAAGGCTCAAGTTAAGGAGGCTACTGAAGACCTGCTCTCTTATATTAGGGAGAAGCATAAGAGGTTGGATGCAGAAGCCTCTAAAACCAAGCCTAAGTCTAAGTAGGGTCATTATCATAATGTAATAAAGACTCTTCTAAATTAATAAAATAAAGTGTTCCTGCTATTAATTTCTTTCTTTTAAGCATGTTTTCTTTATATTCATTTACAAATGTCAGAAAACCAGTTACCAGACACGCCTCATTCGGTATTGGTGCCCCGTTATTAAACAGGCGATAATACTAAGAAGCTATATCATGAGTAAACAGGAGTACTGATGTGGGGGATACCTTAGGTTTTGAAAATCCTAAAAACTATAAGTTTAAAAATCAAAATGCTCTTCAGCATCTTGCACTAGGTTCAGTACCCACAAGAATACCAGACATAGGCAATGAATATATATTTTAATCTTGAAAACAAAATAAATTAAACACACAAGCACAAGCACTCAGATATGGATAATAAAACGTTGAATTTAAAACAAATTATCCAAAATATTACATAAGAACCAATAATGAAAAACAACATAGAATAAGTGCACAAAATTTGGCTAAGGTTTCTTAACATCTGCTATGGCCTTCAAAAGGGTCAACATCATGTCATCCATCCTTTTGTGAACTGTCTCCACAGCAGAATTCACGTCATTTCGCATATCAACTCTTAGCTCATCAATCTCATTAGTAAGTTCAGTTCTGATGTTGTCCAATGCAGCTTGAACTGCTGGAGGTATGAGTGAAGAGGTAGAAGGCATATCAGTCTTTATTGGAGAGCTAGGAGGAGTAGCCACTACAATGGGCTTCTTACCTTTATCAGAATCTTCACCAATACCCTTCTCAGAGGTTTCATCAATCTGATCCTGATCAAACATCTCAAAGTCTTCTTGAGCTGCCTGATTCTCCTTTATCTTGTTTGTCTCAACCTCAGCAATGTGCTTAGTCCTTTCCACCAATATTTTAAGTGCCTCTTGATCAGCTAGCCTCTTGTGCTCAATCTTAGCAGCTATCCTAGCCTGATCAGTAGCTCTTTCATACTCAGCTTCTTCCCTGATTAATTTATCAGCTGTTTCACATGCACTTCTTGCTAGCTTCTTGATCTCAGCATCCAGTGCTGCCAAACGTGCAAGTTCCTCTTCATGATTATAAAATGTAAGACGAGGAGCATGTGACCTTTCAGCTGTATCCATTATCATACTGACAACAGTCATTCCTTTTCCTTTGATTTTTGACTTCACATGATCACTGTAACACCCCGTTTTTCATAAAGCCAGAAAAGGCATTATATTTTTTTTTTTTATACACATCAGAGTTACACATAAAAGATTTTAAATGAGCCGGCATTCAAATATACAAAGACTCATTACCAAAAGGTGCTTCGACAAGCAAAGTGTATTCAGGAATAATTACAATCCAAGTCAAAGTATTCAAAAACTTACAACAAAACTAGCTAGAATCCTATGCCTAACCCAAAAAGCACAGTGTACAACCCACACTGGCGCATAGTCTAACTAAGCTAAACTCCAACCTCTCACTGGGACCCGGAACAGCCACCGTCGTCACCACGACCTAGCCCAACATCTGGGTGGGATGAGCCCGCAAATGAAAGAAAGGGGTCACCACAAAATACAAGTATGTATATATATATTCGGTGCGAAAGATGTACACATAGCAAATTTCCACATACACAAGAGAAAGCTCTTAAACTCAAAGTAGTTCCCACCAACGGGTATATATAAATAAATCACCAATCCTAATGCAGACCTCTACAATGGGTGTGACGACCGTCACTGGTTCGCCACATGCATGATTTTCCGGAAAATTAACCTCTCCTCGAAGAGTCGTGGGGTAGGCAAAGCCACACAGTCATATACGTACCTGCACTAAAATGCCACACAAGGCGGGTGAAGTCACACAGACAAACACCAGGTGAAGTCGCACAGACAAACACCAACTCAATAAAATCCAGTCGGATTTGGCGAAGCCACACAGTCAACGCCCGATACGTAGGCAAAGTCACACAGACATACACCTAGGCACGCAACTATGAAATGCATGACATATATTCTCTTTGGCATAATACAGGATAGTCACACAGACAAAATCCCCGCGTAGTCCTATCCGACGCACGCATTAATATATGCTCATGCAACCAATCACATAGCCTAAAGCCTATGTACAACTATCACAACCTACATACATTTTCCTAATCATATGCAAATTGTACACGTAATCATAACCACGTTCTCATCAACGAGAATACATAAGTACAAACATGTCAAAGCACACAGCAAATGCATAACAGCAAAACAAAACATGTCGTAACCATTTTAAAAGACGGAAATAAAGTGGAGCCCCTACCTCGGCAAGCTTCCGTTAACTACACACGATCAAAACCACTCGACGCGCTTCCTAAAACAAGCAACGTACGATCAATACATTGTTTCTAAACCAAACGTATTGAAACTACACCAAAGTCCCAAAAACCCTCAATGTTTCTAAGGAAAACCACTCTTTCGGATACCACCCCAAATTCTACTATATTGATCAATCCCCATGAGTTATTTGTACTATTTTTAGGACTCAAAACCATAGTCAAAAGTCTTAAATAATTTGAAATGCAAAATGGCCATTTTCTTGCGTTACAAGCTACGTACTTTCCGAGTACTCGAAAAACCCGTTTTTGATCCCAACCACTTCCAAAAATTAATAAAAAGGGATTAGAAAGCTAAAGACCAAGTTAGGACATCAGAATCCAAAATTTTAGGTCCCAGGGGTCGCTAGAGGTCGCTGGGCGACCACCTGGTGATGGCAAGTCAGAACTTTCCACGCCCAGGGCGAAGGTTGGCGACCAACTCGTCGCTGAGCGACCACCTGGTCGCTAAGCGACCACACCAGCACAGAACTGGTTTTCCCATGACAGCAACAGCAAAACTTGGTTTACTCAATTTTCACCCAAAACAACTTTTCACGCAACACACTACATACGCATAGTATTGGTTCCCAAAAACCATTTTCTCAACAAAGCATTACATTTCCGAAAGTATGTTGGTTGCTTCGAGTGCAAGTTATTTGGTTTTTAATCTCCAAAATCAAAACCAAACCCAAGCACAAGTTTTATTACGGGCCTCAACCGACCTGTAACCATTTTCAAACAAGTTTTCAAGGTAAAAGCAAGGCCACATAACTCAAGAGTTTTAAACCACTTGAAATACCAAAAACACCACACAAAACACTTAGTAAATATTTTCATAAACACCAAAATATTTTTCATCGGATTTTCTAAAACAAAACCATACAACACGAATCCCTTTCGCCTAAAGGTTCAAAAACAACGTTTCTTTTCAAAACCTTACAACTTAACCTCATGTTATTGATCAATACCTAACCAACCTAAAACCCTAACTTTTCTCATGAGATTTTCACCAACTCATGGAAAATTGAAACAACAAAGCCTAGCATGCATAATAAACTCTCATGAACAACTTTCATGAAACAAAAACTAGCAAGAACAACATTTCTCACCAAACCCTCTTAAGAACATAAACCCAAAAAACTCAAAACTCTAAAAATCTACCAACCTAGGAGATAAGAAGAGAGGGTTACCTTAAGAAAGTGATTCTCTACAACTTCCCACTAAGCTTCCAAGCTTGAAATGGAGTGAAATGGTGAGGAATTGAAAATTTGGTGAAGGTTAGCAATGAAGAAGAAGAAACACGGTCAAGAGAGAGCAAGAGGAGTGAAATTCTTTCTAAGTCCACAAATGAGATAAACCTCCTTACTATTTAAAGCTCTTGCTAACTCACCACCCTTGGATCAAAATAAAGTCCAACTTAAAACCCTAGCCATTGGATCAAATTGTTTTAAGGATAATCTCAAGATTAAAACAAATCTTCCAAAACAAGATACGTACTCAGCTCTCGCGCGTCGCGACGAACGTAAATCTCAAAAACGTAAAAACTACGGAAAGAACGTCCAACGTTAAACATTTCCAAAACTTATCGCCGAATCTTTTTCCGCGACTGTAATTTTCTTCCATGCCTTCGAAAATTATTATCAGAACATAACCTCACTCACGCAGATATATAAAACTCCCATCCGAAACCTCACTTAAAACAGACACGGTACGATTTTACATCCACGGGTAAAATCCTACTTGTTTTTCCAAAAACAAGAATAATCCAAAACTCGTCATTCTAAATCCACAGCACCCTTCTTATTCACAAAAGAGGATTACAAGACAAAAGCCTGTGCCTTTACAGCGCACGAGTCCAAAACGGATTCAATTACAGCAAAACCTACTAATTACACGATGTTTCACAACACGAACACATCGGAACCCTAATAATCCTTAAACCAACTATACAATAAAATCTTGGGTCTTACAATCACCCAGAGTCCTAAGCGATTGGCTGAATAGATATTCCATCTCTCTGATTGCAGCATCAACATCAGATGGAAATATCAGAGTCTCTTCATCCATTGCCTTAAACTTCTCCAGTCTAAGACTGATAGCAGAACCTAGTTGCTCAACATTTGGTTCAGATGATGGATTGAAGAAGGGTTTGGTTGGATCAAAAGGGATGGTTGGTTCAGGTCTCTTTCTTTTCAGAGGGGTGATTTTGATTGAATTAATGTCTAGGCTCTGAGAGGGGGATAGTGATATAGGTTCATCATCTATATCAATGGCTTCTTTCAGCAGCCTCTCATGAATTGGAAATGCAAAATCAACAGGTAAGACAAGTTCTTCTACGGTTAAGGGTTTGTAAGAAGGTCCATAAATAGGTTCTGATGGTTGTGTTTGTCGTTCAGGGGTCTTTTCAGGGGTTGAAAATTCAGGTTGAGGTGTGGATGGTGGTTGTTCAGCATTGTCATGAATGGGTGGAGAATGGGGTGATTGAATTGGTTGTTCAGAATGAGTCATGATATCATCCTGAATAGGTGTGAAGGTGGGTGGATTCTCTTGTGCTATATCATCAAGAGATGGGGGTGGTGTTTGTATGGATTGTATAGGAGGGTCTTGAGTTGATGGATTAGCATTGGTATTCACAAATGGACAATTGATTGGTGAGTTTGAGTTTGAATTTGTGAAAGCATCACCAGATAGGTGTTGGGTAAGATGATCAAGAACAGAAGTGTTTGGTGGTTGTTCAAGAATGGTGGTATCAATGAGGATATCTTCTTCTTCATCAGAAGAGATGAGTATGGATTGCTTGGGGGTTCTTTTGATAGTTTTCTTTTTCTTGGCTCTCTCTTTCTCAATTTTATCCAACTTTGCAATTAACTCATTAGAGTCAATGCTTGAATCAGAGAGAGTTGCCTCTGATGAGGATGATGATGATGATGAAGTTTGAGGAGAGGGTAAAACTACACTAAGTGGCTTGGTAAAATCTATAGGAGATGCTTGTTTAGAGGGTTGAGCATTAGAAGTGCTATCAGCATTAGGCTTAGAAGTGTTACCTTTGGATGTGTCAGCAGCTCTCTTTTTAGAAGCTATTGTCTTTGTCTTTTTAGCAGCTCTGACATGTTGATCCCCTTCAGCATAAGCAGGTCTATCAAGTCTCTTCTTAGACCTTCTCTCCTTCTGAACAGCTTTTCTTTGAGCTATACTAGCCAGCTGCTCATCAGTGACTACTTCATGCTCTTCAGTGGCCAATCCTTCAGCACCACTATTTACTTGTTCAGTCTTATCAACAGCATCACTCTTATTCCCAGGTTGTGCTTGAGAGCCTTCCTCAACAATCTCTTGTTCAATGGGTTTAGGTTTCCTTTTTGATCTAGTGATCTCCCTAGGGCCTTTGAAAATATCCCAGTTAGGTACTCCAACTACCATACTCCTGGATACCCTTATTCCAGTATCTATTCTCACAAGCTCCAAGAAGTTCTTGATCACAACATCATTATCATGTTCTGATATGGTGGGGAAACCATCACACCAGAAGTACTTCTCATACACAGCTTGCAGAAGAGTCTTAACTTGCTTTATTTCTTCTTTGGTTTTCTTCTTCATGTGTACCAAAACGTTAGCATCAAACTTAGCATTATTGAAAACTCTAAGCTTCTCCTTGGTGCTCAAAATATCAATCAGCCTTGTTTGGCGTATGATCTCAGATATCAACCTTGGGTGATGAATATTTGAGGTTGATTTTGTTCTGCTTTTAGATACGGTTAAGCATAGATGATCAAACAGTATCTTTGCCAAATTAATCTTGACCTTCTTGTACATAAACCAAATGAAATGCCTGTGAGGAATAGAAATTGTGTTGTATCCTCCTGCTCTGGTAATGATGGAGGCAAGAAACACTCTGAAGGCAAATCCAAAATTATGCCTCATGAATTTTACTTTACCAAAATCACTGTTTGAACTACCAGGCAAGAATAAGTCCTTTTTAATGGCTTCCAAGTGCTTACTCTTTTCATCATAATCATCAACATTTTCTCCTTCATTATCCAAGCCAAGAACCTTTGCAATGTGTTCTTGGGTAATCAAAACATTGATTCCCAGAATATTTGACCTTATCTCCTTCCCTCTATAAGGTTTCAAACCTAGTTCTCTTCTTGATTTACCTCTTAGAGAACTATCCTTCTCTACCATCTTTCTGACCTCTTCATCAGCGCTTATTCTATCAAAAACTGTTGCTTTCTGCCAGAAGTACTTAACAATGTCATAATAGACGAACCCATTCAGCATCTCGAAATAGTTCTTCCATTGTTGATCGAAGAATAGATTTTGAACGTCAACCCCATTTGCTTGTAGACTTTCAAAATCTACAAATTTATCCGTAATAAACTCGAAAGCTTCTGGACCAGCGTCTGTTTGATTTTCTTTGACGACAAGTTTTTCTTGAGACTTAAGGTCTATAACTGGTGGTAAAACTGGATTGAAAGGTCGTTGAACAATTTCATTTGATGAACGAGCGGCCATTGTTGCAGAATGTTAAGAAGAAGAGATTTGGGAATATCTGTAAGGTCTAAGGTTGTGTGGGAAGTGATTGTGTGTAAAAGTTGTGCAATGTGAGTGAAGTGACCTATAAATAGCAACTAGCACACAAACACAGAAAAAGCAAGCCTTGGGAGGGAGCGCGAACAGTTTTAAAAATTAAATAATAGAGTTAACTGCCATAATCATCATTAACTGTTCTCTGCCCGTCAGGATCTAGACACGTGTAAGAAGGACTTAATCACAACTGACGCGTGTACAGATAACTGTTGTACACTTACTAGAACTAAACGTTTCGTTTCCGTCTAGTTCAGAGCCAAACTCATTATTATCTGACACCTTATCAGAACCTGTTACCATTCAGAGCCCAAATTATTCAGAGCTACCCAAAGGTTACTCTGAATTGTTAGAGGCTCTGAACGAGCTTCATATCCTAATTCTATTTTGCATCTCGGAGCTAGTTTTCTTCAGTTATAGAATGCATGTTCAAATTCTTTTTAATAAAGTCAAATCTTTCAATAGCTAAAGGCTTAGTAAATATATCAGCCTATTGATGTTCAGTATCAATGAATTGAATATTTATTGTACCTTTTTGAACATGATCTCTTATAAAATGATGCTTAATTTCAATATGCTTAGCTCTGGAATGTAAAATAGGGTTCTTAGATAAATGAATAGCTGCAGTATTATCACAATACAAAGGAATACTACTCTCAGCTATGTTATAGTCCTCTAGCTGATATTTCATCCAGAGTAGTTGGGTGCAACATTTAGCAGCTGAGATGTATTCTGCTTCTGCTGTGGACAAAGCAATGGTTGCTTGTCTTTTGCTGGCCTAGGATATGAGATTCTCACCAATAAATTGGCAATTTCCACTAGTGGACTTTCTCTCAATCCTGTCCCCAGCATAATAACATCACAGAATCCAACTAGCTTACTATCTAGGGATTTTTTATAAAGGAGTCCTAGATTAGTTGTTCCTTTCAGATACCTAAAGATTCTCTTAACTGCTGTTAAGTGAGATTCTCTAGGATCTGATTGAAATCTTGCACACAAACACACACTGTACAAAATATCAGGTCTAGATGCTGTCAGGTAGAGTAAGGAACCAATCATACCTCGATATAGCTTCTGGTCTACTTTAGTGCCAATCTCTTCCTTGCTCAAGCTGCTTGTGGGATGTGTGGGTGTGGCCATTGTCTTACAGTCTTCAAGGTTGAACTTCTTCAGAAGCTCTTTTGTATATTTGCTTTGATGAATGTAAGTGCCATCTTTTCCTTGATTTATTTGAATTCCAAGGAAGAACTTTAATTCACCCATCATGCTCATCTCAAATTCGTCCTGCATCAGCTTGGAAAAATTCTTGCACAAAGAGGCATTAGTAGAACCAAAAATAATATCATCAACATATATTTGAATGATTAAGATATCTTTCTTAGATGTCTTTCTGAATAGTGTATTGTCAATTTGACCTTTTTGAAAACCATTTTCTAATAAGAAATTACTCAGTCTTTCATACCAAGCTCTAGGAGCTTGTTTGAGACCATAAAGTGATTTCTTTAATTTAAAAACATAGTCAGGGTTTTTCAAATCCTCAAAACCTGGAGGTTGCTTGACATACACTTCTTCAGAAATAACACCATTTGGAAAGGCGCTCTTAACATCCATTTGGTATAATGTAATTCCATTATTAACAACATATGATAGAAGTAACCTGATTGCTTCCAGTCTTGCTACTGGAGCAAATGTTTCTGTGAAGTCTATACCTTCTTGCTGACTGTAGCCTTGTGCTACAAGTCTAGCATTGTTCCTTACCACTTCACCTTGTTCATTCAATTTGTTTCAGAATACCCACTTAGTTCCAATGATGTTCTTATGTGCTGGTCTTGGCACTAAGTCCCATACATCATTTCTTTGAAACTGATTGAGTTCATCTTGCATTGCAACTATCCATCCATCATCAGTTAAAGCTTCATCAACATTCTTTGGTTCTATCATAGATATAAGTCCCAATAAAGAATCACTTTGATGAAAAGCTGATCTTGTCTTTCTCTGACTCTCTTTGTTTCCAAGAATAAAATCTTCTGGATGTGATGACTTGTATTTGAATGTTCTTTTTGGAACTTCAGAGGTATCTTGTTTATCATCTTCTGAGATATCATCATGATCTTCAGATGTTTCTATTGGAGATGCTTCTTCAGAGGCTTCTTCCAATTCAGCTTCTGATGTTCCATTAGCTTCTGATGTTTTCTCAGGTTCTGAATTGTGATATTGATATGGTACACCTGCATAGCTATCAACTTGCTCTGACATTTTACTGTCAGGCTCTTTGTCATCAAATCTGACATGTATAGATTCTTCCACTATGTTGGTTTCAGAATTATACACTCTGTATGCCTTTGAGCGTTCAGAGTAACCTATAAAGATTCCCTTACAAGCTTTGGCATCAAATTTTCTTTTGTAGGCCTTATTGTTTAGAATGTAACAGGTACATCCAAACTGGTGAAAATAAGAGATGTTGAGCTTTCTTCCTTTGAAGAGTTCATATGTTGTTTTATTCAATATAGGTCTGATATAGATCCTATTTTGAATGTAACAAGCTGTGTTTACAGCTTCTGCCCAGAAGTGCTTATCAAGTTTTGTCTCATGCATCATGGTTCTTGCCATCTCTTGTAAAGACCTGTTCTTTCTCTCTACAACACCATTTTGCTGTGGTGTTCTAGGAGCTGAGAACTCATGAACAATTCCATGGTCTTCACAAAAAGTTGCAAAGGGTTCGTTTCCAAACTCACCCCCATGATCACTTCTGATCTTTAAGATCTTGAGACTTTTCTCACTTTGCACTTGAGTGCAGAAGATGGTAAACACATCATATGCCTCATCTTTCACTCTTAGAAATTTAACCCAAGTCCATCTACTGTAATCATCAACAATGACCAGTCCATATTTCTTACCATTGATTGAGGCAGTACTTACCGGGCCAAACAAATCAATGTGAAGTAGTTCAAGAGGTCTTGAGGTAGAGACAATGTTTTTAGGTTTAAAAGATGTTTTTGAAATCTTACCAATCTGACAAGGACCACACAGAGCATCTGAATGATAGTTGAGATTGGGTAGGCCTTTAACCAAGCTTAGTTTGCTGAGCTTAGAGATTAATCTCCAGTTAACATGTCCTAAGCGTTGGTGCCAAACCCATTTCTCATCATTAACAGATAGAAGACATATTATCTTCTGCTCTGTGAGTTCTGACAGATTGATTTTATAAACATTGTCTTTCCTTAGGCCTCTGAACACTATGGACTCATCAGACTCGTTGATTACAGTACATGCATCCTTATTAAACTTAACAACATATCCACTATCACAGAATTGACTAATGCTAAGTAGATTATGTTTTAGGCCATCAACTAACCAAACATCTTTAATAGAGAGAGAAGAATTACCAACTGTACCAGTACCAGTGATCTTCCCTTTTTGGTTTCCTCCAAATCCCACAGTTCCTCCCTCTTTCAGAGTCAGGGTTTGGAACATATGCTTGTCCCCTGTCATGTGTCGTGAGCAGCCACTGTCCAGGTACCAAGAATGGTGCTCTGGCCTTCTTTGAGCGCAAATCTGCTACAAAAACAATCTCATATCTAGGTACCCATATTTTTATGGGTCCTCTTGAGTTAGTCCTTAATGCCTTTGGTTGTTTTTGTTTAAAAGGCCTTTCAGAAGCTCTAGAGTTATTCAAGCCTTTTGGAAAACTTTTTGGCTTTGTATAACTCTTAGACTTTGCTTTAGAATATATCAGAGTTGTCTTTTTTTTGACATTAGTCTGAGGTTTAGAGATCTTAGGCTCTGAAGGTTTCAGAGTCTGAGATTTCTTAGCCTCTGACACAACTACTTTTTCAGGCTCTGATATAACTATTGCTTCTGATTGGCTTTTAACAAAAACAGCCTTAGGTTTGGAATTATCATTTTTAGAGGATTTAGAAAGTAATGGATTATCTTTAAAAAGTGAAAATCCAAGACCTTCACCTCTGTTCCTACTGACATGGTATATTAATGAAGCTATCTTGCTTCTCTTCATCCCATTGATAAGAAATTCCTGCAGTGCAAATTCATGCTCTGGAGGAACCTTATCATCATAAACATAGTGAGTTTCCATAAATGAGTTTCTACTTTTTAGAGACTCATTTTCTTCAACTACTATGTTCATTTTCTCAGTTAGGTTATTGTAAGATTTTTTTAAGACCTTACACTCACCTGCCTTTTTAGTGAGAATTTTTAGGGCATCCTTAAGAGAATCTATTAATTCAGTTCTAGAGAGTTTAGATATTACCTCTTCCTCATCTTCAGAATCTGAACCAGCTTCAGAGTCTTCTCTATCAGAGGTGGTTGCCATCAGTGCTAGGTTTGCTTCCTCATCACCATCAGAGTCTGAGTCTTTGTCAAGATCTTCCCATGTTGCTAGAAAGCTTTTCTTGACCTTACTCTTGTACCTTTCCTTGCTAGAGCTTTGCTTTGATGGTCTACTTTTGTTTTCTGGACAATCAGCAATGAAATGGCCAGGCTTATTGCATTTGAAGCACTTGCTTTGATCTTCCTTCTTGTCTTTAGAAGCATTAGTTCTTTTGGAAGAACCTCCAAACTTGCCTGCATATTTCTTGCTTTTTGTACTCTAGCTTTTGAGTAGGTGTAAAAGACTTCCTGTTCTGAGAACTGACTACTCCTTCTAAGTCCATATTTTCAAAGCTAACTAAATCTTCTACTAAGTCCCATAAATCACAGTCAATGCCCATGATGTGACTGTATATCTTGGTTTTCCAGAAGGGGTAACCAGTCTCAGTTCCATTGAAGAAAGGAACTTTATTAGATGATCTTCTATCTCTAGAATTTGAATCATAGTCAAAACCAACTTCATTGTTGTTCTTGCTCTTCTCAGCAGACACGTTTTTCCTCCTGGATCTTTACTGTTTCACTATTAGGTGAGTTAGGCAACAGCCCAGCTCCTGATACCAATTGAAGGTAGAAAAACACAAGAAGGGGGGGTTGAATTGTGTTTTAGAAATTTAAAACTTTTTCTAACTTAAAACAAGTTTGCAGCGGATAATAACACAAAGAAAGTAAAGGGTGCTGAGAGAGAGAGAAAGACACGAAGATTTATCCTGGTTCCCCTCACAACTTGAGAGTACGTCCAGTCCTCTTGTTACTAACAAGAGATTTCCACTATAATCTATTCAAGATTACAACTTGCTCAAGCACTCTTGCAAGAGACTTCTCAGATGCTCAAGTTTCACTAAACAGGAGACTTCACAAACAAACTTAAAATCTAAGAATGAATGTTAATGGACACTTGATATACTATCAGAGGTGTTTACAAAATACAACTCAAATTGCTTTAAGACTTTGAATGACAGATTAAACAGATTGTGTCAAATTGCTTCAGAGCCTTAAACGCGGTAATGTAACAGTAGTAACAGTTCGTCATTTCTTCCAATTGAGTCTTCTATTTATACTTGAGGAAGATGATGACCGTTGCAGAGAGATAACGTGCCAGGTGGAATTTACTCGTACAATTGTGATAGCTGTAGTTGCCTTCTTTAGCAAAGAAAATCAATTCCACTACCTTGCTATTTGAATTATCACTCATCCATTTTGAGTAATAATAGTACAATAGTACGATCCTCAAATGCGCTCCACTTATGGATAAGGTTAACGTTGTACCAACGAATATTCCTTCCTGTGGATGTGACAGAGCCTTGAAGTAGATTGTTCTTCAATCATTGGTTCTGATTCTGTCAGTTCTTTAGTGACGTAAATTCCTTTTGCTTCAGGTGCTGTTGTCATAGCTTCTTGAGGTCTTCAGCTTCTGAGTCCTTCAGAGCCTTGTTTTTATCCCCAGAGTCACTTTCTTCAGCACACAAAATTTAAGCTTCTGATGAACAGTGATGTGCTTTCAGAGCTTGTTTAACTGGCTTCTCTGCTATTATTCATAGTGCTTCTGAACGAATTTTAACTTGTAATTCTGCACACTAGAATAATCATTAGTAATTCCAATTGCAATTTTAATACTTTGTTATCATCAAAACCACTTCAAATATTAGAGGTTCATGTCAGACCCACTTTGTTCCAACACACACCACAACTACAAATGCACATGGGGCAGACAAGCCATGTGTAACCATCATAACATACGCATGCTTCTATAGGCAAACATGCTACAACTGATCTACAACTACCAACATCAGAACGATCATGAATCAGTAGACAACTGCAAACATACAGATAACACACACCTGAGGATAGGACATATGATAGCATATACCACATGTAATGAGAAGAAACAATTTGATCTGATTCTCCTAGGATAGCGTGCAAACATAGGTTGAAGAAAAAAAATGACAGTTGCACGCCTCAAGCTCATTAACTTCTATAACTCCTCATAGAGGCAAATTCCTAACTTGCCCCTTAACTTCTCAAATTGCACAGCATCAAGCGCCTTAGTGAAAATATCTGCCACTTGTTCCTTTGTACCCACATGCTCCAGAGTCACAATTTTATTCTCAACCAAATCTCTTATATAATGATGGCGAATATCAATATGTTTTTTCTTGCTTTGCTGAACTGGATTCTTTGAGATGTTTATGGCGCTCATGTTGTCACAATACAATGTTAGAGCATTCTGTTCAACATCGTATTCCTTCAGCATTTGTTTCATCCACACCAGTTGTGAGCAGCTACTCCCAGCTGCTATGTATTCTGCCTCAGCCGTAGATAGTGCCACACAATTCTGCTTTTTACTAAACCAAGATATTAGATTAGTGCCCAAAAAGAAACATCCTCCTGAAGTACTTTTTCTATCATCTGCACTTCCAGCCCAATCAGCATCACAATATCCATATAGAGTAGAATCTTCACAATGGGAATACATTATCCCATAATCACTAGTTCCATTCACATATTTCAAAATTCTCTTAACTTGAGTCAAGTGACTTACCTTAGGGTCTGCCTGATATCTAGCACACACTCCAACAGCATAGGTGATGTCAGGTCTACTTGCAGTTAAGTACAACAAGCTACCAATCATGCTTCTATAGAGACTTTGATCAACACTTATTCCCTTCTCATCTTTGGTAAGTTTCAAATGGGTAGGTGCTGGTGTTCTCTTGTGAGTAGCATTCTCCATTCCAAATTTCTTGACTATGTTTCTTGCATACTTGCTTTGAGATATAAAAATAGTGTCCTCCATTTGTTTAATCTGAAGTCCAAGAAAATAAGTCAATTCTCCAACAAGGCTCATTTCAAACTCTGATTGCATTTGCATGTTGGACCATCGTGTTCGACATTCCACCAAACACAATGTCATCAACATAGATTTGAGCTATTATAAATTTTCCTTTTTCTTCTTTTACAAATAGAGTCTTGTCTGATCCTCCCATCCTGTATCCTTGCTCTTCCAAGAATTGAGTCAACCTTTCATACCATGCCTTATGTGCCTGTTTTAGACCATACAAGGCTTTCTTCAATTTGTAGACATAGTTAGGATATTCTGGGTCCACAAACCCTTTAGGTTGCTCAACATACACCTCTTCCTGTAGGTATCCATTTAGAAATGCACTCTTCACGTCCATTTGGTATAGTTTGAACTTGAGAATGCAAGCCACTCCTAGAAGCAATCTGATGGATTCTAGTCTGGCCACATGTGCAAAAGTTTCATCAAAGTCAAGCCCTTCAATCTGGGTATATCCTTGTGCCACAAGCCTTGCTTTATTTCTGGTAATGGTACCATTCTCATCTGACTTGTTTTTATACACCCACTTAGTTCCAATCACATTCACATTTTCTGGCCTTGGAACTAAGTCCCACACTTAACTTCTCTCGAATTGGTTCAGTTCCTCTTGCATAGCCTCAATCCAAGCTTCATCAGTGAGAGCTTCTTTGATATTCTTTGGCTCGAACATAGATACAAAGCAAGAGTTTGCAATTACATCATTTGTCCTCCTAGTGGTTATTCCTTGTTCAAGATTCCCAATAATGAGATCTTTGGGATGATTTTTCTGAACACGAACTGAGGGACCTTTGTTTTGGACTTGAGGTTCAGTACTTGTCTCAACATCTTCTTCAAGAGTCTTTTCATCAGATTTTTCTTTACTGGGATGTTCTAATGCTCCAACATCTTGTTCAACATTGTCAATAACGGGTGCACCTTGATCAATGTCATCATTCTTCTCTAAGGGGGTGTCTTTTACAACAACATTCACAGATTCCATCACAACTTGAGTCTTGGAGTTGTAAACTCTGTATGCTCTACTGTTTGTAGAGTATCCAAGGAAGATTCCCTCATCACTTTTAGGGTCAAGTTTCATTCTTTGTTCTCTATCAGCTAGAATGTAGCACTTACTCCCAAAAACATGAAAGTGTTTAATAGTTGGCTTCCTTTCTTTCCATAATCTTAATATAATAAAACGAGAGTAACTAGAGGCATCCTAAACCCTAACCCTAATATGAATGGTCTATATTTTGACACGTAGAAAAAAATATTATATCAAACGACTATGATAAAAACTTGAATATTATATGTTGCCACGTCAATTAATGAATGTGACACGTCATGTGTTTAAAATTACAATACATGATGTGTCAATATATGATTGGATGTGTGTATAAAATAATTTTATTGGTCTAGAGTTTATCTAATGTTATTTTTTTGTAGAGATAACCACGAAATTCTATTTTGTTCCATTATATTATGTTCCATTATACTAATCCCTAATTAAAAGGAAAGTTACTCAAACCTCTTAAACTCCCTCCTAAACCTGCACAACACAATTAAAGGAATTTATCTCTCTCGGTATCTCTCACTTTCTCTATTAGAATTTTCCTATTCACGTTTTTATTCTTCTCTCCTTTTTCATCTTTCTTTGTGTATCTTCTTTTCTAATATTTTACAATTCTTCTTTCACATAGGGACTCTTTAAAAAATCAAGGTAAGTGTGATTACAATAAAATTTTAGTGTTTTTTAATTTTTACTTTTGTTAACTTCTCTAATTTGGTTTTTGTATTTTTTTTTCATATTTTTTTATATAAAAGGTTACTTTCTATTGACTATTGATTTGTTCAAAACATGTTACTGCTTATTTGAAAGGTGAGTGTGGTTACAATACAATTTGAATGTTTTCTATTTCTTACTTTTGTTAACTTATTTAATTTGGTTTTTGGATATTTGTTCATCTTTTTTTATTTTATATTGAAAATTACTTCATATTGGTTACTGATTTGTTCAATTATATTATTGCTTATTTGAAAGGTGGATCAAAGTAAGTGTGGTTACAATAAAATTTTAGTGTTTTTTAATTTTTACTTTTGTTAACTTCTCTAATTTGGTTTTTGTATTTTTGTTCATCTTTTTTGATATAGAAGGTTACTTTCTATTGGCTAATGATTTGTTCAAAACATGTTACTGCTTATTTGAAAGGTGAGTGTAGTTACAATAAAATTTGAATGTTTTTTATTTCTTACTTTTGTTAGCTTCTTTAATTTGGTTTTTGAATTTTTGTTCATCTTTTCTTTTTATATTGAAAATTACTTCCTATTGGTTACTGATTTGTTCAATTATATTATTGTTTATTTGAAAGGTGGGTGTAGCTACAATAAGATTTGAATGTTTTTTATTTCTTACTTTTGTTAACTTCTCTAATTTGGTTTTTGAATTTTTGTTCATTTTTTTTATATTGAAAATTACTTTCTATTGGCTACTAATTTGTCAATCATGTTATTGCATATTTAAATCAATTGTTTATTATTGGTAATTGTTCCTCAACACTTTTTTGCTATTGTAGTCATTATGATTTGTCATGAACTATAAATTTGATGTTGGATTATTTGGTTTAATTTGATATTATCTTTTTAGCCTTTTTATAAAGTTAATAAGATGAGAGTTAAGAATATTTTGACGAGTCCAATATGTGAGTGTTTATCTAATTTTCCTTTTTCTATCTTTGTTGGTGACTTGAAATATTTATGTTTCAATTAAATATTTTTTATGTTTCTTTGATTGTGTAGCAATACCTTTCATTATTGCTTGATTCTATTGATTAAAATGTGGTAGAGGCCACCCTTGATGCATTGGCTACTTTTTTTTTTTTGAAGAAAAGATTCGAAAAGTACTCTATAAGAGACGTTTCTTTGCATGTTTATTTATACATGTATTATAACTATGATATTTTAAGTTAATTTAGGAGAAGAGATAGATTTGAAAGGGTTTATATTGTGTGTTAGTTATTGTCTATTTTTTGCGCTATGAACTTCTTTTATATTTTGGTGTTTAAAAACAATGTGTTATGATTGGCTATGTACTTCTTTTATCTATTCCAAGCTTAAAATATATGTTTCTCAAATCTTAAGTCTATTGCTTGATAATTTTTTGTTACTTTTATCATTACTTTTATGATTTTAATTATTCATTGCAATCCTATATATATTGCATAATTTTAGTTCCAATTTATCTATATTATTTTTTAAAAAAAATTATTTACATTTTTTTATTATAAGAAATTAAATTATATATATATATATATATTACATAATAATCCGTGCATCGCACGGGTAGTAGTCTAGTTCATATAAAGTAGAAGAAGTACCTTTTCTTAAAGTAACTCTGTTGTGTATGTAGCAAGCAGTGTTCATGGCTTTAGCCCATAAGTGATATGGAATGCTTTTGGCATGAAGCATGACTCTAGCTGATTCTTGGATGGTTCTGTTCTTCCTTTCAACCACACCATTTTGTTGTGGGGTTATAGGAGACGAGTACTCATGCTTGATCCCTTCAGTGGAGCAAAATTCGTTGAATTTTGAGTTCTCAAATTCTCGTCAATGGTGACTTCTGATTCTAACAACATTACTTCCTTTCTATCTTTGAAGTTGAATGCACAGCTCCTTGAACACATCAAAAGTATCTGACTTATCCCTGACAAAATTTACCCATGTGTATCTGGAATAGTCATCAACAACCACGAACGCATACCTCTTACCTCCCAAACTATCCACCTGCATGGGTCCCATGATATCCATGTGTAACAATTCAAGAACCTTAGATGTTGTCTGATGCTCCAACATTGGATGCGATATCCTGGTTTGTTTCCCAATTTGACATTCTCCACATACATTCCCTTCACCAATGTTGAGCTTGGGTAGTCCTCTAATAGCTTCAGCTGTCATTGCTTTCTTCATCCCTTTCAGATTAAGATGACCTAACTTCTGGTGCCACAGTTGCACTTCATCTTCTTTGGAAATAAGACAAGTGGATGTTAGAGCTTCTTCCTGAGGCATCCACAAGTAACAGTTGTCTTTAGATCTAGTGCCTCTCAGCATCAATTGTCCTTCTTCATTATTGACAAGGCATTCATATTTTGTGAAGTTAACTTTCATGCCTTGATCACACAGCTGGCTGATGCTAATCAGATTTGCTGTGAGTCCTTTAACTAAGAGCACATTCTCTAGGTTGGGCAATCCATGGCTGATCAGATCCCCAATTCCCACTATTTCTCCTTTTGCACCATCCCCAAAGGTTACAAAGCTAGCCTTGTAGGATCTTAAATTTATGAGATACTTCTCTTCACCAATCATGTGTCTAGAGCATCTACTATCAAAATACCAATCTTCCCTAGAAGAAGCTCTTAGTGATGTGTGAGCAATTAACCCAACATTTTCTTCTTTATGCAGTCTAGCATTTTCTTCTTTAGGTCTTCATTCCTTCTTAATAGCATTCTCCTCCTGTACCACATTTGGTTTATGCTCCTGGTTGGGGTATCCATGCAGCTTGTAACAAAAAGGTCTAATGTGTCCTCTTTTTCCACAATGGTGACACATCCACCTGGGATATCTCCTTTGGTTTTTAGGCCTTTGATGAACAAAAGGTCTTGGTCTTTGGTGAACAGAAAATTTGGGATCAATAGCAACTTTTGGAACAGGGTACGCTTTAGAATGTCGAGTCTGATGCTCCAGCATTACCTTTCCAGTACAAGGATCAATAAGATTTTCTCCTGATGTTAACTTGGTTTCAGGATTCTGTTGGTACTGATTCAGACTTGAGTAGTTGTATCCAACAGACCTAAGCTTCCCACTTGGCACATTATCCAGAATTTCTTCAAGCAGATTTGCTCCTGAGTTCAGATGACTTACTCGTTTCCTTAGATCATCCATTTGAGCATTGACTTGGATGACTTTTTCTTCTGCTTGAGTTGCCTTTTCAGTCTGGATGTTTACTTCAGCTTGAAGTTTGTTGATGGTCTTCTTTTGTTTCTCAAGAATCCTACACATCTCTTCATATCTAGTGAGCAATTCTTTGTAAGTGCTAGCAAGTTCCTCATAAGATACATCCTCATCTTCATCAGATTCCCAATCAGCAACACTTACACATGTTCCAGTAAAGGCAGTCGCATGTCTTGCTGAATCACTTTCTCCATCAGTGTCTTCATCTGACCAAGAAACAGTCAGTCCTTTCTTCTGTCTTTTCTGATATGTTCCACATTCTGACCTTATGTGTCCATAACCTTCACACTCATGACACTGAACACCCTTACTTTGATTGCTCTTTTCTTCAGGCTTGATCTTCTTCAGATTATTCTGTTGTTTGTTGATGTCGAATCGGATGCTCTGCCCATTCTGTCGATTCTTGCGATCAACTATTTTCAACACTTTGTTGAATTGTTTACCAAGCATAGCAATTGCATCTGCTATGCTATCTTCCTCTTCATCCTCAGTTTGATCATTACCCTCATCAGTGTTTGAAACAAAGGCAATGCTTTTGTTTTTCTTGTCACCACGTTCATCCAAAACAATTTCAAAAGTTTGGAGAGACCTAACAAGTTCATCCATCTTCATAGTGGAGATGCCATGTGCTTCCTCAATTGCTGTTACCTTCATGTCAAACCTTTTGGGAAGGGATCTAAGGAGTTTCCTTGACAATTTCTCATCAGACATTTTTTCCCCCAGGGCTTCAAAGGAATTAGCAATGTCCAAAAGACTCAAGTGAAAATCTTGAATACTCTCATCATCTTTCATTCTTAGGGCCTCAAACTTGGATGTGAGGTGTTGAATCTTAGACTGTTTCACTTTGGTAGTCCCTTCATAGCACTTTTGCAATATTTCCCACGCATCTTTGGCTGACACACAATTTTTGATGAGTTTGAAAACACTAGTGTCTACTCCATTAAACAGGGCATAAATGGCCTTGTGATTATGGTGGGCTGCAGCTTCCTCTTCTGTAGTCCATTCTACTTCAGGTTTCATCACCCCCGTTGAGGTACCATCCTTGCTAGCATATGTGGGATGTTCCCATCCAGTCAAAACAACCTTCCAAACTTTGCTATCAATAGATCTCAGGAAGGCGGTCATTTTGGATTTCCAAGAATCATAGTTGGCTGATCCATTGAGCAAAGGTGGCCTGTTCATGTATCCGCCTTCTTTTTCCATAATGCCAGAGATTTCAGGTCCTGAATCTCACCCTAGAAAACAGGCAGGGTGCCTGCTCTGATGCCAATTGAAATTCCTGGCACGCTATGCACGATGCTCCACTCGATGCTCTAACACTGTGTTCGGTCTCACGCGTAGTTATTCAAAGCGTATAAAAGAAAACAAATAAAGGAGACAAGTTATTTGTTAACCCAGTTCGGCGCGAACAGCAACCTACGTCTGGGGGATACCAATCCAGGAAGGAATATCACTATAATAGCCCTAGTTCTAAGTTACTAGCAAACGCCCCGTTTACAACTTATAACCTAGGCACTACCGATGACTCTTCTACCTAGGAACTCCTAGATATGAGATCCCATCTCACTCCCCTACAACCTTATAAACAGCAAGGATTTCAATAACTCAGTTACACAAAGATTTGGAGACACACTCCTAAAACTACACACTCGTACCTAAAGGCTTAGAGTGTTAAACACCAAAAGTCCTAACTCCGTACTTCAAAGCTTAGGAGAAGGATCACACAAAGTACAACTCAATAAACAACGTCCTAAACTTGCATCAAGATGACACAAGAAAGGCTCACAAAAACACACACGTAAAACCTAAGTTCTAGGCACGAAAACAAAAGACGGCGTGAACAACTAAAAAAACTCACTGAATTAGGTATAGCTCCTTCCTTATATAGTTGGTAATATGGGCTTTAGAAGATTCTGATCCAAGATAATATCCAACTCACAAAATAAAAATAAACCATATCTTAAAAGATAAGATATGTTTTGAAAATAAATCTTCACAATAATTTCTGAACCAATCTCTAAACAAAAGATTTGTTTAGAAAATAAAGCCTTACTTTACGCACAAGATATGATTCATGAGAGAGAAATATAAATTCCATAAATAGGAAACGCGCATGCTTGGCGCGCAAGTAATACTTCCAGTGAGACGCTACAATGCTCTACGCAATGCTTGAGGCATCGTATCCAGCATCCTGCTACAGAGTTTATTTTACCAAAAATGCAGCCAACACCAAAGACTCAACAACAAGCAACTTTTGGTCGGAACGTGTCGGTTGTGGAACACACTTTCAAGGATCATTACTTGTATACTTTGTTGAATTTCAAAGTTTCGAGAGCAACATTGAATCACATCCGCAGAGAAGAATTAAGAGTGGAGGAATGCGGTATGGACAGCAAGAAATGTGGTTGTTTGATGAGGAGAACTTACGGATTGCCATGTGCATGTGTGATTGCTCGAAAGATTAAAAACAACTTACCTATTCGACTGGATGAGGTAAACGCACATTGGAAGAAGTTTTGTTTTATGGAGGATGATGGCAGTGACCAAGAGGATGATGATTATTCTTGTTTGGCTGAGTGGCAATTGATTCAGGTACAATTTAGTTTATTTATATATTACACTTTACAGTTAGATTTTTGTGTCTGACGATGATAAATAACGATGTTGGGTCTGTACGTCATACGATAATTAATAATGAAAATGACATTGTTATAATTTGCTAATTTTTGCATTCTATTGTTATTGCGCTACTGTTATGAGCATGATTGGCTAACAAAGATTTGTTGTTGTTTTTTTTGTAGACACGGCTAAAGAGAGTTGATGATAGTATGAAGTGTGAAATCAGAAATCAACTTCGTGAAATTGTGTGTCCTGAGTCGACATCGTTAAAAGCTCCCAAAGACAAAGCAATTTCTTAAGTTGCTAAAAAGAAGACGGTCGTTAAGGGTGCTTCTCGTGTCACTAGGTCCACCGGTCGTTTGCCGTCTCGTTGGGAACATGTCGACAAACAATTTCCGGGTACTCAAGAATCGCAAAACAAACCAACATCTTCTAAAAAAAGGCAAAGTGCAAAGTCTACGGCTATGGTGAGCGAAATTCCTTCGACTCGTGAGATACCTTGCATTCATGAAATGCCCAAGTTTATGCACAAATATATTGATGACATCATTGATGTGGAGGGTGATGGATATTGTGGATATCGTTGTGTTGCTTTGGACTATAGTGGTAATGAGGAAGATTTTGAATTGGTCAAATGCAACATGCTTAGGGAGCTGAACTTGCACAAGGAGATGTATTCGAAGGTGTATGCCAACGAGATGCGTTTCAATTACATCAAAGATGCACTTTACCCTCCTAAGAGAAAGGTTATTAAAGGGCATGTCGCACCGATGGAAAAATGGTTGACATTTCCGGACATGGGCCACATCCTTGCTACTCATTATAAAAAGATTTTTGTTTTGCTGACAGCACCTGGAGTCGGGTGATCTGAAACATGCTTTCCATTGCGTGGAGCTCCACCTTCAAACCCGAAAAAAGGTATTGTTTGTCTCGGTTTGGTACCTGGCCACTTTTTCCTTGTCAAGTTAAAGTCAGGATGTCCGTTACCACCCACATGTCTTGTATAACGCCCCGAACCCGAGACTAATAATAATTTAATTTTCAAAAGACTTTTTCAAAAATTCCTTTTTAAAGACATCACGCAACGGATAAAAGAACTATAAAATTGGACCAAATATCAAAATTATTTAAAAATTATTATAAAGGTGAAACATAGTAACTTCTTTAATAATAAAATACACTAGCTTTAAAAATAAAGTAGCAAAACATCCTAGACTCTAAGACTTCTTCCCAAGTGTCACAATCAGAGCGGCTTCCTTTGACTCGAACTCGAAACTCGACAACCTGTAGATACTACGATTTTACAATCGCAGGGCCAAGCCAGACAAGACAAAAAACAAGGGGTGAGAATACATTCACACAAGCATCGGTGTATTAACACATAAGAATAGGGAAAAACATAAACACAAAAATATCATCCTGTGGGACGATCAAACATATAAACTAACACAACTCATAAATGTAACCACTATCACAACATTATTTACAACTTCATTAGTATTTAATATTACTACTTCATCGCTACATCGTAGCTAACTACAACATTGCTTCATCGTCGCCGTTATGGCTATATTATTACTTCATCGTCGCCATTAAGGCTATTACTTCATCGTCGCCATTATGGCTATTACTTCATCGTCGCCATTATGGCTATATATTATTACTACTCATCGCCATAACTGGCTATATTATTTTTACTCCTTCATTGCCATATCTGGCTACAGCATTACTCCTTCATTGCCATATTTGGCTACAGTATTACTCCTTCATTGCCATATCTGGCTACAGTATTACAACTTCATTGCCATATCTGGCTACAATATTAAATCAACGTCATTATTCAACACACCCATACTATTTAGTTCTTAAGGAAACTCAACACCAAATAAGCTCGACACCAATTCAACACCAAATAAGCTCGACATCAATTAATTCGACACCAATTAAACTAACACCAAATTAATTCAACATCAAATGAGTCCAACTCCAATTACACTCACGATTATCACTTGAATCTTTTTAATTAAACGACTTCTCTATTAGCAACTAAGACTTTCCTTAATAATCCGGACACAAACCTTTTTAAATAAAAATCATTCTCCAATTGTTAGAAAATTGCCTTAATTTAATTAAGAAAAGAACAAATTATTTACTGATTTATTTTACAAGGACAGACCCCAAACATGATTTATTTGCATGGTAGACTCCAGAAACTTAAGACACCGAATTTATATACCTGGGAGATCTCTAACTGTGTTTACTCCTACAATTCAATCTAACACCAATTAATTATTTAATTATAATTCATAAGGTAAAATTAAAACATAACTGAGTTCTAAAATTAAAGCCAATTGATTAATTTAAAACCCTTTTACCATGATTTGGCTATAACTTCCTACTCCAATACTACATACAAAATTGTTCTCTTTTGTATAGACTCGTGAACATGTTGTTAGTGTCTAAATTATCACCGATTCAAAGCTTCGAAGTAATTAGTATGGCATATAATAGTATATCATAATATTAGAACATTCAAAACCGTTCTCATCCAATTATCACATGTATATCATAGTAATTAAAACAAAACATGTCATAAAAATTGAATTGTACTAAATAGTATGGCATATAATAAAGTTAGGCAAACACGCACAGAATCATTCAAGAAACATATAAATAAGAACATATCATCATATCAACATGCTAGACATATAAGGAATATAATTTTCATCTTGGAAAACAACAATCATAAATAACACAAGAACATCAAAAGGAAAAGGGAAAGGAAAGGGAATGGGAAGGAGGGCAAGGTCCCCTCGACTACTCTTATGGTTAACACTACCCCTATGCATGAACAATCTCCCTCCTTACCTCGATTATGCAGAAATTCTTTAATGGTTTATTGTTGGTGATCCCTCGTGCTATGCCCTAGCTCTCCAACGCCTTCTCATGTTTCTCTTTGGTTTTCCTCTCCTAGTTTCTTCTCACTTTAATCTATTTATAAGCAACTATAAGCAACTAATTAGGTTTCTTTTCCTAAAAGATATCCTTATCGGAGTTGTTTCTATAATATATTTCTCCTAAAAACTCTCATCTTATTTTTCATAAAAATCTAATCTTTTATTTTCAAAATAAATTCCTAAAATATATCTCAAAATTATATCTCTAAAATATGATTCTAAAACATATCTTAATTAATTCTATTTTTCAAATAACCCTCCCGGTCTCTCTAAAATTAAATAAATTTTAACCTATCAAATAATTTACTTAGCACATAAACACCTAAATAAAACCATATTCTAAATAAATAACTATTTATAAATTTTGGGGTGTTACATCTTGAGTGGAAAAATTATCGGAAAGAGGAAGCTGCTTTATGGGAGTATCCGTTCATGGACGGTCAGAGCACATTTCGCAACCTTTTGGTAGAGGAAACAAAGGATGTGAAGAAGAAGATTCTCACGGGAGTAGGATCAAGCAAAAATGAACCACTAATTTGTTGAAGCTTTTGTGATATTTGATGTTGTTTTGATTCATAACTGATTTGGTTGTATGATAATCATTTTGGTTGTTTTGTAAGTTTAAGCGAACTTTAGTTTAAATGATTCGCTTATCTTTTGGTTATTTGATGTATATTTTGGGGGTAATGTAAACTTAAATGCATATGATAATGATTTTGGTTGTATTTGGATATATGCCACAACTTTTGGTTGCTTTTAAGTTGTTTGGACTGTGTTTTTTGAATGAAACATGGATTGAACTCAAAAATGCACTTGAGTTGGCTAGTAACAGAATGCTGTCAAATTTGTGCATTCTGTAACTATAAAGTTTAGACTACATGTGCAGAACTAATGTTCGGACTACGTTTGCAGACCCATAGTTCGGTAAACGCGTGCAGTACTTACCTTAAATGATCCCTTGCGCCACTATCAGTATTATAACCATTTTTTTTAATTCTTAGTGTTCCCATTATTATTATCATTATACTTTTTTTTAAAATAAAATTCAACTGTCGAGATTTTACCGACAAATTAAACGGTTGAGATTCCACGGACAATTTGTGTGGTTCACAACGCATTGCAATTTCTTTAAATTAAATGAATGGTTTACCGTCTGAACACACAACACTACACTAATGGATATTTCTCTAACTTACCGAAGAACCACTCATCTTGCGGCGGTATACTTCAACAACGAAGCGCCGAACATGTTTCGGATTTACGTTGATGCCACGTTGGTTGATCTAAAGCAACAACTTGACGAAATTAATCGTTGTTGTAACAACCGGAACGACGACAGAACAGTCACAAGCGTTGAATATCGAAAGTCATCATTAAGATCTGACGGAACTGTTGCGTTTAGCAAAATGCAACTTCAGAACGTTTACCAAAAGTTATCAAGCGTTATTCCAAACAAGTTTAAGTTACAAAATGATGTGCTAACATAAGTCAAACTACAAAGTCAAGTTAAAGAACATGCGATCAAAGTTCACAAAATACATTAAGTTACAAAATAACCATACTGAGTCGCTCTGAATCGACCTCTAGCTCCCGGTTGTCGACGCCTTGTTGTATACAGAAATGCAGGCTCAACATAGCCTAGTAGGCGCTGCATGGTATCATGCACAGGCGTTCCCTATGGCGCTTCACCATCAGCCAATGACCTCCTTACCTCCCTCCTCACATTCTGACAAATCTCCCAAGTATCCGCCAGCTCGTTTCTAGCTTGCTCCTCAATCAACACCTCTAGCATAGGTGGCCTAGGTGGTTGTTGTTCAGCCTGTACCGGGTGCATAATTGGATGCGACACTCGGTAGAACCATGCTATATACCCAGCTTCAAAGTCCCAGGGGTTTCTCACCAATCGTCCTCTCATTTCCGGACCAATCATCCTTATGTCCAACTCCTCCTGCCACACTCGGTCAATATGATTAAGAGACATGCCAGGTGTAGCAGACACAACTGGGTCTCTCGGAACCCCTTGCACATGCTTAAACTGTCGAAGCACACGTTCCGGTAAGTGTTTGGCAAGCACTTTCCCGCTTCTTAACCATCCAGAAAAAAAACATACATCAATCAATGGCCTATATGGACGATGGTTATCATACGGAGCGAAGACAACATCAGACATTTGTAGGTTGTCTAAACTTAGTCTATATGCCGGTGGTTCCTTATGCCCCTGTCCAGACACATACCTCGCACAACGTGGCATACTCTCGTGGTGGTTGTCACTGATGCTCCACACACTCAGGCTAGGAAAATGTTCAATTATCCATCCCTGAAAACAAATATAAGAACAATTATCAATTTTGCATATGTTAATCATAAATTCAATTATGTGCTAAATATGGTAATTTACCTGAACAAGGGATAAGTATCCAGCCATGTTAAGTGTCTCCGCCTCAGACGCATCGTCCACATACTGCTGCATATACGCAAGAGCTGCAGCACCCCAATTCCACTCACAGGCGGTCGACAAGTCTTGGAAGTATTGCAGGTAAATAGCATCGACGTATCGGTTACTTTTGTTGCTGAAGATGGTGCAGCAAACCAAGAACAGCAAAAAAGCCCTCACGCACCTCTCCCTATAAGGCTCCATCTCCTCCTCAGATCATTCCTCAATCGCCATAGTCTCGCAAGTATCCTTCAACTCCATATAAATTTGCTGCAGGTAAGTATACCTGATGTGCAACCCTCTCATATTGTGAAATTCAGCCACAATATCATCCCTCTGAACACCCAAGTAATTGCTGACCATGTCAGCCCCCTCACTTCTGCTCATCCTCTCGTGGTTCAGAAACTTCCCTTCAATAGGGATGTGCAATAAACATTGCACATCGTCCAAAGTTATGCCCATCTCTCCTACGGGAAGGTGGAAAGCACTAGTCTCTGGATGCCACCTTTCAGCAAATGGGGTGAACAGTCCATGGTTTAGCTTACCGAAATTAGTATGGACAAGCGGCTCCAATCTAGTTGCCTTTAATCTATCCCAAAACCACAACTCGTTCTTTACCGGTTTGGGAATATCTAGGATATTTTTTCCATTGGCAAGGGAACGCAAAGGATTCTTCACAATCTGAAAAATACGCATTAAAATGTGTTAGTCACCTTCAATTAAAAAAATACAAACATTAAAAATTACTAAGCAAATAATTCCTAATCTAATGGTTTAAATTTATACATCGTGATTCGGGTGTGCATGCCAAATAGGAATTGCCCTATGCTTATGGTAAAGCGACAGTAGGGACAAATCAGTCGGTCCTCCTCCGTATACATCCCCATCTGGCATTGGTTGTACATGTTGCGGCGCAGGTGGTTGCAGCTCAGCTTGTTGCGTCTCAGGTGGTTCTTGAAGTTGCGGCTCTGGCTCTTCCCAATTTGCATTGTCATCTAGAAATTGACCCGCATCAAAGCCTTCATAAGGTGCGTCAACTTGTGCTCGCCGTGTGCGGGAACGTGAGGCACCAGATTCCACGGGAGGAGGTTGCACTTTCTTGCGTCCTCTTTTTGGCGAAGGAGGAACTTGTCTTCGAGCAGAACCGTGCGCCCTGCTATCTCTACCGTGTCGCCCTCTACCAACATCTTCTTCCATATCTAAACAAACAAAAAATCATTCATCATCAATAAATAAAGTACCACAATTGGTTTCAATCCACAATCAAACATAATTGGTATCTAATCTAATTCAAAATTATGCATAAACTTATATTACATCTCTTACCAAATCAAAATTCCAACTTTGACCTAATCAAATTTCAAATTCAACATAATACACATTCATCCTAATAACCAACAATCAACAATGTAAACAACATAATTTACAGAATACATCCATTCAACACTAACAACCATTCATCTCTAAACAATTGAAAAATCAAAACTTAAACCTATACCTAAACCTAACCAAAATAAAAAATCAAACTAACATGCATTCATCCTAGTAAACAAAAATCAACATCTTCAACACCATAATTTCAAATTAATCAAAAATCAGAGAATTTTTATACATGCAATCCCAAAAACAACGCAGAAATTTTAGATGAACAAAGAGGAACACAATTAAGGATCAAAATTAGAAAATAACTTACTTGATGGAGTAGGAATTGATGATGTATATGGATTCCGGGCTCTAAAACGAATGGTTGATGTAAATTGATGAAGTTTGATGATTATGGTTCTATTTTATCAAAACCCAGAAACGGTGAAATGAGAAGAGGGAGTTAACGCTCTGTTTCTATTAAAGAAAAGTAGAGATCTCGTGTCCCATACTTTTCGCGCACTGCTTTTGAAGTCCGAACTTTTTTAAAAGTTCGTATCGCGTTTCCCGTACCATGTTTCAATGTAGGGGGTTTAATTTACGTAAAAGTTCGGCCCGCGTAGTCCAAACTTTTTTCCCAGGGGCATAAAGGGAAGCACATGGGTGGAAAAGCAAACCAGGGGGTGGGAAAAGCAATCTTCTTTTTTTTTTCTATTCTAGGATCCATTTAAAGGAAAAATAAAGGGAAATTGAAAAACTTCATTGTGAAGCAACATTTCTTATTTGAATATATGTTTACTAAACTTGTTTGCTGGCACAATTAAGATTAATTTGGCAATAACATTTAAATTGAGGATGATGATTTGGCAACAATGTGTTTATAGGTGGTAGGGGCGTCTCTGAATTTTTAGAGATCTTGTGGGATTATTAAAAATAGGCCATAATAAAAAAAATGCAAAAAACAGTCATCGATTTGAATTACAAATAACATCAATCACACTAAAAATAGTTTGATAGACAATACAATCTATGTTACACGTCGCTCTATTTGATAAAACTATAATATTAACTATAAAGTACCTAAAAAATTTATTCACAATAGAAAATCTCTTTTAGAACATTTTGTAACTAATAAATCTCTCATCTATCTATCTATATATATATTATTTAGGAGCCTTTCCTCAAAGCATAACGTACACGTGGCAATCTCACAATGATTCTACTCTCACATTGTTTTGGCAATTAATGAATTAAATGATTTAGTTCAAAAAAAAAACAAGGATCAAAGTACAAGCTTAATAAAAATGTGGTGTGCTCAAATTATGCAATTATTTCTCTAAGACAATCTATAAGCAATTAATTAATGAATTAAATGATTTAGTTAAAAAAAATATAAAAAAACAATCTCTAAGCAATTAATTAATACACTTTTTTTTGAACAAATCAGACCACATAAGCAAAGACAATATAAAAAAAATATTTCAAGCAAATCCTTAAAAAATAGCTATTTTGAATTTTGATCAAAACCTTAAAAAAATAGCTATTTTGAATTATGAATTATTATCAAAACCTTAAAAAAAGTAGCTATTTTGAATTTTGATAAAAGCTTTAAAAATGCTATTCTTAGAATTATTTCCATATAGCTATTTTGAATTTTGATATGCTAACTATTTTGAATTTTGATCCGCAATTCTTAGAATTAAATGCTATTTATTTACTGTTCAAAGTCATTATACCTAAGCAATTGACTTATGTTCATGTGTTGTCATTATACCTACAAAAGGAAAGGCAATATTCATTTTTTTTCCACATAATATCCCTATTAAAATATGTGAATCCATATTAATGGCCCGAATATCTCCCCACGAAAAATATATTCTACCTAATTTGACTTTCACACATTTAATAATTAATAGAATATTCCTTAGGTTTATGCTTTATTTTGACCTATTTTACATCTATAAATAGTCTACACAATGTTATTTTCTATTCATCACACCCAATCTCAATACCAATTCTCTTATTTACAAATTACAAATTTACAAATTACAAATTCTAATGGCTCCAAAGTACGATTCAATTGCTTATTTGAATGCCTCAAAAGAAAACTGGAATGTAATGGTTAGGTTTGTGCTTAAAAAGAAACAATTCAAATAGTTACCTATTTTAGAATTTGAGAATTAATTCATATATACTATATAGTCAACCATATGCAAAACTTCAGAGATACTCCCTTAATTGTTGCTAGCCTCACAATTCTATATATACATGTGCGTTTCCATTTCAAAAAATATGGTAATGATACTATTATTTTATATTGGTTGAATAAAATTTTATTTCTTGAGTAGGAAAAAGCTTCTCTTTGATAGCGGTCATAGGGGGGTTCATAAAGAATCTGATCGTAGATAGAGACTAAAACCAGTGCGGGGGTAGGGGCGGACACCCTTTCTTCTGCTGATCATAGCCGAAAAAGATGCACCTTATAGCCTGATTCTCCAGCTTTGTCTTGAGTTGCTTCCTTCCTTATTCATATTTGAGGAGAGAATCTGTGAACGAAGTGGAATCCTTTCTATAAGTGATTCTTCAAATCGTGCCAGACCACTTCTTCCAATTGGTTTGGTTTTCCTCTGCGCCTTGCGAGAGCCCAGAGTCAGGTCCTTAGGGGCATCTCATCCAGAGGGGCTCCTGATTTGAGGTTTCTTTGTGGCATCGCCTTTCCTTTCGATAGAAAGAAAGAAATATAACCTAATTGTCGACACCTCCTGATCTCCGCCTAGTACTTCAACGTGCTCTTCTCCTATGCCGTAGCGAAGAAGCTCTGTCCGTCATTTAGCATCAGTGCGTTCTGAAGCGGCTGCAGCATCTGTTGTCACTTTTACCACCTATACCACTGTCTAAATATTTGCTTCTTAAGCAGCTAGCTCGATCTTATGGTCTGGCTTTCGAAGCAAACAAGCGCATAGAACGATTTGAACCAGTAAGAGCAAGCAAGCGATTGTGAAGACAAGCTACAAAGTAATGTTAAAGGCCAGCAAATTAAATCTCTGAGTCTAAGATTTTAACTTTCAATAGTGACACAGCATATATTACGTAAGCTTTTTCATAGAATGAATTTCAGTTGCTGAATCAGAAGAAGAAGAAAGGTAAGCCGTGCCAGTTCGAGTCGACCAATAGTAGAATAGGGAGTTTTTCCTTATATCAAGCAAGCTTCTTATTCTTAGTGTGAAACTAAGCTCTTCAAACCAAAGCTAAAGCTTCGTCTTTCCTTTCTTTCTCCCTGTAACTAACATCGAAGTCAAGTCAGTCACTAAATAAATCCAAAAGTTGCCTTCGTGAACCAGCAAGAAATAAGGGTCACTTCACTTGAGCTAGGGCAAGATCTCCTCCTTTCTATTCTATGATATCGATAACCCAACAGCTTAGACATTATAGAAAGCCAGACCTGTGATCTGTTCACCTTATCTAAATCATACATGTTGTAGCCTTCGGTTCTGTTTGCAGATCAGGAACATTCCGAGTGAAACGATCGAAACGTGCTGTCACTTTACTAAAAACAAGAATGATAGCATCAGGAAACAGCGAGTAGAGGGAGAGGGAATGGAATGAGTTCCCTATTCGATATGGTTTCATTCCACCAGTCCGATAGCACTGGGTCGGCTTCACTTCGGAACCTTTTCTTGCCTGCCCGTGGGCATGAAATGAACCCTGAGGTGACTCTGTCCCTGGCATCCCTTTCTGCCCCCCAACTTTATTCACTTCGCTCGCGGTAAACGCAATAGCCAGTAGGTCAAAGCCTTTTTTGGGGTCCAAGGGCCCCCTACTACCCAATTCCTGTCTTCGGAACTACGGGGATAGGTTACTTTCTGCGATGGCCCTCCACCTCGTTGGGAAAAGTGAAAGGAAATAACAAGCCCTAAACTAAATACCAACTAGCAGCTTATCAACCACCGAACACAGACTCATGTTGGCGATGCCATGGTCAAGTAAGAGAACGAGCCATTCATCCTAAGTAGTATTTTAGTATAGAAGAGAGGCATTCTGAGCCTACTACTACGACTACATGCGCATCTAGTGCAGTGGCTTGGAAGCAAGCTACCTTGACCATCTTCCGAACTTATCCATAATTTACTGATCAAACGCAGTAGGGGCGGACTGCTCTACATTCAGCCACGCCACAGTGACCCCCGAAGCGATCTTCTTTTAGTTGCGGGACGAAATCCGGCAGCCGCTGGCTCTGAATAACCAGCCCGGTAATAAGTTCAATTCTTCCATAACATAACGGGGCGGGGTTGCGCGCGAGCCGAGTGACGGAGGTGCACAAGAGTACTTCGCGCCACAACCATCTCTTTTTTATAAGTTCTACGGACCGATGCCTGCTGCTTCATCTGGGAGAAAAGAATCATAGATATGCCGGTCATTAGAAGGAAGAACCGCCATAAAAAGATTCCTCGTGTATCATCTGTAGCAAAACTATGAACGGAAGCTAGCAATCCGGACCGTATTGAAAAGGTTCCTGAGACACAGCATGGAAGAGTCACAATATTCAGAAACGAGATCCAAGAATGAAGAAGGGGTAGAATTACGGA
The DNA here is from genome assembly GCA_030408175.1 of Trifolium repens. Classification (NCBI taxonomy): domain Eukaryota; kingdom Viridiplantae; phylum Streptophyta; class Magnoliopsida; order Fabales; family Fabaceae; genus Trifolium; species Trifolium repens. Next base: position 35,758,415 of record CP125844.1, read on the forward strand.
ATGAATACGAGCTGTGGCTAATACCCAAGGCATAAAAGAAGCATTTTCTACGGGATCCCGAAACCACCAGCCACCCCGACCTAATTCATGATGAGCCCACCAACTTCCTGGCATGATGCCCACGGTTAAAAACCACCGACATGTCAAGATCCAAATTCGAATCTGTTTCTGGTCCTGGTCAGATACCACTGTGTTCGCGCCGGCGCTCCAACAAAGAGGCGAAGTAGTGGTCTCTTTCTGTTCATTACGAACGACACGCTTCGCCTGCTCCCTCCCCGTGTCCACTAGCGCTCCTGTCCAGAGCGAAGAGAAGGCGAAAAAGCGCCGCCAAAGCTGCATGAGCAGGCTTCTATTGCTACGCAACAAGAGAGCTGGATAGCATTTTGCGACCACATGTTTTAATTTTTTGGTAAAAAGCTCGCTTGTTATACGGGATCCGACGCATCCAGCAGAGCGAAGCAGCGTTCCCTTCTTTTCGGCGGCATCCTTCCGCATTGGCGGCGAGTGGAGTGCCACAATCCCATTCATTATTTTTGATCTACATAATCCAAAGCCCATAGCACTGGCGACGTCTCCGGCATAAATGCAAGGAGGATGTATAGCTGATATAGGATCTTGTGGAACAGGATTTGATTCTGCAAGCGGTTCGGTACGAACGAAGAAATTTCGAACAAAAGGATCGGAACTCGCTGATAGGAAAGGAGAGAAAAACAAAGCAATGCCAAGAGCTCCGTCAATCCGCTGTTCATCGATAGACGAAGCTCTCTCTTTATCATATCGTGCCAGATGCAACAAAGGATGAGTCCTTCTTTTTCCTTCTCGCGAACCACGGGAGCGCCTAGCACCCAGAGGAGCTAAGCTAATTATCCTTTCAGGGTAAAGCGGCGCATAAAAAAGGGCTGGCCCGTCAAACGTTCGGTTCCGGGAGAGATAGAATGGAGTTCTTCACGAAGTTCGAGACAAAGTCATACAAAACTTCTCTATGGCCTCCTCGTTTTGAGACATTATGGCTTTGGGGTCGACCCCGGTAACAAAGAAGGAATCCATAAAAATGTGGGATCCGACACCATGATAAAATACTACCCTCATGATTAGACCATGTCCCTGAGATTTGATAAAAGAAAGGTGCATTAGCGGTTAATACGTTGTAATTGGATAAGTTATTAGGAATATGACGGAACGAAAGACCGAGGAAAGAAAGAAGAATGCACCAAAATGCAGGTGCTGCACCAAACGCAGGTGGTTGTTTCTTGTTGTAAGTGAATGCAACGAAAAGACCCGGAAATAACGATAAATGAAAGAATTCATATATTATGTACATTTCGTGCTCTGCTCATTTTTTAATTTCTGCTTTGTTATTCCCATCATCTGGTAACCACAGGATGATCCACAAGAAAGGTGGCAGGATTCGAACCTATGGCCGGCCCGCCCCTGACCTGCTGGGTTGGGTGGCCGGGTTAGCACCCCTCGTCGCCCCTGTACCCGAAACAGATGCGCTGCGCTACCCAGCGCGTAACCTTGTCTCCCCTGACGGAACGGAACCGAAAATCTGGTAGAGGAAAAGGCAGGAGTCTATTTAGTAGACTTAGTTGCGTATGTTGAGTAAAGAACAGCCCCGTGAAGCTACGGGCTTTCCCCTTCGGATAAGAAAGCACGAACCATAGATAGAAAAATAAAAATTAGAATGAGGATTTCAATTCCCCTCGGGAAAATATAGAAGGAAACTGGCTAAAAAAGGATTAGAAATGGACTTGTAAGAGACTCCAATGTAACCTCAAACTCAAATTGGAGCTTCCACTCTTTTTTTCAGTCTTTCCATTGTCGTTTACTTTACGAAGCGAAGGAAAGAAAAAGCCATTTTTTCGAGCTCGCAGGCTTAAAAATTAGAACTTCCTTTCCCTCGAACCGACATGGAAGACTTAGCTTAGGCCTATCATTCAAATGAAATTTTATAGCACTCCAACAACTCCCTTGAACTTGAAGATCGAATACTACTTATCCGGAAAAACAAGCATCGACTAAATAGAAGGCCCTTGAATCTTATCGTTAGCCTATAGCGCTAGTAGGGCTGTCCGATCCCTTTTATTTCAACTGGGGGGTGGGCCGGTCCTATTTCGATAATAGTCTCGGCGGTCCTTAGTGGGTACTGGGAAGCTAATAGCATGTCTGCGGCGCCAGCAGGAGGGGAGGGCGGAAGCAGTGCCGGCTCTTCGAACCGCCCCGTGCATCTCGATCTCAACCTCCCCCCTGGCTCCAGGGACGAGCTCTACGACCTTGTCGCGGAGCTCGATCAAGTGGATCGGGAGATTCGCCATTTGAGTGAGACCCCGGTCCAATCCGCCGGGGGTATTGAGTCCAACCAAAAACGGCTGGAGCACCTCAATACGGTTCTGGACGGACTCGAGACCCGCTTGGATCAAGCCCGAGAGATGGACTTGGCTCGTGACCAAGAACGGGCGCGACAGCGGGCAGAGCTTGACGCCCAACTGGAGCCCCTGGCGCAGATGGAGGCTGCTCGCAGGCAGGCTATTGACGACGGGATGACCTCCCTCTGGCTACAACTGCAAGTCCGACTAGTTCCTGATGGACAGTTGAGTAGTTCTTGTCGCTGCTTTCTCTTTTAACAAGTAGTAAGCAGCCCTCTCTCCCTTACACCCTGAAACTAGGTCTTTAAGAAGGGCTCCTCCTACTGGCTTCAATCAGCCCCATACTGATGAAAGAAAGGGCTATGCATCGAAATGAGGTATCACATTCTACACACCCATCTATCTATTCTGAACCTAGCTTAAGCTCGTTTATCAAAAGAGGCCAGTAAACACGGGAATAACTATCGCCTTCGGCTTAAACACGGCTACGCTTCGCTCTTTTTAACTTTTCCTGATACCATGCTGGTGAACATGTTCACTCCGAAGTTCTAAGATCTAGACTCACAGATACCAACGAGCGGGCAATTCATTGGTCTGAACTCTTGACTTGACAGCACTACTACCATCCATTGCTTGATGAGGAGTGAGGAGGGCGGTGTGAAGGAGAAGTGGGTCCATGTAAATGATCGAGACCTCGGAAACGGTGGAAAAATCTCTTAGCCCGTAGATCCCGTACGCTTTCCATTAGCAGTTCAGTACTACATCCAGGGTTCCAAACCTTTCTTCAACATAGGTGACAACGAGCGGGGCAGAGATGGAAGAGATCGAACACGAGAATAAGAAGCAAGCTCGCCTTCCTTTTTTATCATTTTGATAGAGAGGACGGAACCGATTCGGATAAACAAGAAGCATGGCATGTACTTGATTGAGTACAGGTAGTAGTAGTAGTGGAGTTGAAGAGGTCGCTATCTCCCCAGTGAAGGCTCGCTTCGCAGACTTCACGAGCAAAGAATAGAGAGCTGCCTTCGCTTTTGGCGTTCCTTCGTAGATCTGCGGATTTCACCCCTACACACGAAATTCCACTCTCCTCTGTCTCACTCAAGTGAATTGGTTTCGAGAGCATTCCACCAGTTTTTGGCGACTTTAACTTTCAACCCGGCCGGCCGGGCTTGAAACCAACTTCATGGGCTTCCTTCCCAGCTCGTGCTATCATTGGGGCCATATTCTCCTATACTATCTTCATGACTCCGCGGAGTTCGTTCCGATGCCTGTCGTGCCTTGCAAGATTGAGATATCAAGGCTGGTACCAAAGGGTAGCAACCGCCAAACCCATAAAACAAGGACTTGTTCTCCTTTCGTCCTTGCTCCTGCACGCACCTAAAGGTACAGTATCTAAACGCTCCTTCTGTTCTTGGGAAAGGGGGCCGCTCATCCGGTGTACATTCAGAGATGGATCAAATTTCTTTTTACCCTTATTTTTATGTAAAGGATCTAGTAGGTTGGGTAGCTTTCCTTTTTATTTCACTCTCACTATTTCCTTTAATTTGTCATTTTTTTCTTAGTTTTGCAGGTTTAGTCTATTTTTATTTTTTTAATTGTTGGATATTTGCAGATTTTGCAGGTCTCTTGCTATTTTGTAATGCATTTCTAAAATATTAGTATCAAAGTTATTCTTGAATTTGTGAGTGAGTTTTATTCGTTACGGTATGTATTTACAAACTTTTGTTTGTTATGAGATACGAGTCTATTTTTTATATACTGGACATGTCCTGTTTACATTTTTTGTTTATTCTCATACTTCAATCTTCAAACTTATATTTATACTTTTTATTTGATTGTACATGTCAACTAAAGGGGCAAGTGACAAAGTAAACATTGATGCGGTTTGATTTTATTATGTTTGCTATATAGACCAATTTGTAGTTTTAGATTTAAAGATTGTATTTTATAATTTATATAATTTGAATGCAATATTGTAATATAGTTATATGGGGATTTATTTCAACCAACAAAAAACGAATATTGGTCTTTTTTCTATACTATAAAGTTGGTCTCTTAGTAATAGAAAATATATAGAATATGTTTTTTAGCAATAAAATTATGGGATGGTTCTTAATTATCAGCTAATGCGTTTTTAGGTAGGCAATACAAGACGATACATTAATTTATGAAATATTAGTCAAGAATTAGTTTAATAAATTAAATTTACGCATAATATTTTTGCACTATTATTTTTTTTGTTCAACATATATACATTAAGTTGATTTTATGTTTTTATAGATTATTGGTGGGAAAGATAGTGGGGGATATGGATCCTCAGCAGCACAAACCTCTGCAGCTGCCTCTGCTGCTACATTACTGGCCATTGGATCAAATCAATGGTAGAAATATAACATAAAATTAAATTATAGAAAACATGGTAAAAGACCCCAAATTTTTTGCCTGCGCTGATGTTTACTTCGCTTTATCACTTTACTTTCTCCTCTATTTTCGACCTTCAGCCTCAGGAATAGATCATTTTGGCAATTGTAAATGATCTTTTAATTCAATTGTGTGTTGCCATTTTATTTTCTTCTCATTCTTGAAAGATATTTAAACATGATAACTAAACTATTCCCCTGTTTAGAATATTATTCCAAATGAATTGAGTTTCATAAAGTTTTGATGCCTCCTTTAATAATAAATCTTATTGTAAATAAGAAAGTATCACTGTAAACCCAAAATCAATATTCATCACCGCCATCTCCCCATTGCACGAGTCACTGTTATCTAGACATATGATGTTGAAATAGGTATTACTCCGCCACTGCCTCAAAGCGGCAATTCCGTCATGAATCTGTCACCGAAAAACACCCACCAATTGATCTTCCTACATCACGGCAATATCACCGTCGTGGGTTATGTCTCTGTTGTTTCTCGAGTTTTTTCGGTAGTGAAGCCACAAGAGATTGGGAGTGAGATGGTGAGAGGGTTATTTTGTTTATACGTTTTACTTTAATTTTCCAATTTATATCCCCACCATTGATTTAATCCAATGGCCAATAATGGAGCAGCAGAGGCAGCTGCAGAGGTTTGTGCTGCCGAGGATCCATATCCAGATAGTGGGAGATATGATAAAAGTCATCACATTTTTATAAATTTGTTCGATCGCGCTCAATACTAAAATTTCTTTTTACATGGGAGGATTAATTCTTTATAAAATTATCTAGATGATTTTCTATTGACGGGAAAGAAAGTGGGAGATATGATAAAAATGTCTTTTTACATGGGAGAGTTAATTCTTTATAAAATTCATATAAATGATTTTAAGATTTTATGGATTATTATTGACGGGAAAGAGAATGGGAGATATAATAAAAGTCATCACATTTTATAACTTTGTTCAATTGTGCTCAAAACTAAAGTGTCTTTTTTTTTTAGATATAAACAAAGTACTCTTTACATAATACCCTTTTCCAAGATGTTTAACATAAAAATAAATTAATTAATATATAAACAACGGGAATATGTAAAATTAAAAGTTAAAAAATTATTAAATTTGTTATTGTGGACTACACATATGAACACACAATTAAGTACTTGATTTCACAAAATACAATAATAAATTACTGTTAAAAAAAAATTGGTATATTAGTACATTAATAATATATCATGAATCTCTCCATTTTCATTTATGCCTAAAAATGAATCACTCAACATGTTTAAATTCTCTTGCTTGAAATGGAAAGTTTATATTATCAAATAATACATATAATTAAATTAAATGAATTATTAATGGATGGCAATGAAACTTGATGAATTAGTCCATATATAAAATAAAAAAACTTGATGAATTAAATTAAATGGAAAATAACCAATCAAATAATAATATGTACATGTTTTATTAATATAATAATAATTATAATATGCACGGTAGGCAAATTGTTTACTATTTTAAATTATACCAGAGGACTAAAACTTTCAACAGTATTTGAGATCATCTTAAGAATGACACAATGAAAAATTTCTTTTTAAAATATTAGTTTCTATTATTAGTTAATTTTAGTCTTTATTTACCTTTTTGTAAAAAAAAAAAAGGACCAAAGTTCCAATTCAAACCTTCTCCGGCGGAAATTAACAATAATTTTTGTAACATTATATTTTTTACATGAGGCATTTTTATATAACATTTATACGAGATATTATATTTTTACTCATATATTAATATACAAAACTATTTTTTTGTAAATTATACAGGGTATTTTTTTTTATTTATATGAGAACTATATTTATATTTATATTCATATATCAGTATGGAGAAATATTTTTGTTTATTTTGAAATTTATATTTCTCTTTTTTTTTATAATCTATAAGGGACTTATGTATTTATTTATATATTAATATGGGAACTATATTGTTTATTTTTTATATATTAATACAAGGACTTTTTATATATAAATTATGCGAGGTTCATATTTATTTAATTTTTGAAGGAAATTATCTGAGCTGCTATATTTGTTTTATTTGAAGGTATTGATGTGGAAATGAAATAATAAAAGATATATTGGAATAATTTCTTTAGGTTTTCTGTTTTGTAATTGTTTTCTTTAGATATAGTGTCATTTTAATTATTTAAATTATATAAGATTGTAAATATTTATTTCATAATATAAATCATTTTCCATATGCAATAAAAAAAATTAAATTTTCAGTTTAAAGTAAAACATATTTTTTATAAGTCAATAAATCTACAACATATTTTTTATAGCCATTTATTAATACGGGGTCTTATTTGTAATTTAGACGGGACTTATGTCTACTATATTCATATATTAATTTGAGATATTTTTTCTAATTTTTACGGGGGCATATATTTATTCCCACATTTTAATCTGGGGCCTTTTTTGTTTTGTAATTTCTATAGGTACCTATATTTATAATCATATGTTAATATACATGGTCTATTTTTCTTCTTTTTCTTTTGTAATCTATAAGAGACCTATATTTATACTCACAAATTAATATATGTGGGCTATTTCTTTCTAATTTATGAGTCCGTGAGTCTATATTCTTACTCATTTATATGAGGACTTATATTTATATGAGATTTATATTTTTAGTTATATATTAATACAAGACTTTTTTATTTTGTTGTAGTTTTTTTATTTTGTTGTAGTTTATATGAGATCTATATTTATAGTTATATATTAGTAATCCGCTGTTCAAAAAAAAAAAAAAGTTATATATTAATAAGAGGTCCTATTTATACACATATGTTAATACAAGACCTATTTATTTGTAATTTTTACGGGACCTAACTTATATTCATATATTATTACAGAGGTCTTCATTTTTAAGAAAAAAATATACGAGATCTCTATTTATAGTGATATATTAATATGGGGTCTTTTTTTTTTTTTTATAATTTGGACGAGACTTATATCTATACTCATAAATTAATTTGAGATATTTTTTTTCTTCTATTTATACGGGGTTTATATTTATTTTCATATTTTATTATGGGGCCTTTTTCATTTTGTAATTGCTACAGGGACCTATATTTATAATCATATGTTAATATACGGGGTCTATTTTTTTTGTTTTTATTTTATAATCTATAAGAGACCAACATTTGTACTCACAAATTAATATGTGGCGTATTTCTTTCTAATTTAAGAGTCTGTGAGTATATATTCCTACTAATTAGTATGGGGAATGTCTTTTGTAATTTATATGAGACATATATTGCTATATTAATAGAGGAGTCTATTTTTTTATTTTTTTTTATGATTTATATGTGACCTATATTTATACTTATATATTAATATAAGAATCTATTTTATTGTAACTTATATGAGGGTCTTATATTGTAATTTATAAAAACCAATATTTTTTCTCATATATTTATACAATTTTATTTTTATTCAGAAATTAATATTTTTTGTCAAATATATAGTGTTTTCATAAATTAATAATAAATTTAAGTTTGCACTCTAAAGTAAAATATATTAAAATATATTTTTTTATAAGTCAATAAATCTAAAAACGCATTTTTACCCGTGCTTGGCACGGGTCTGGATACTAGTTATATGTAATACGCGAGGACGATTTCATTTTTCTCTCTTGCCACGTGGCACACTCACAACAACTCTGCTCTCACATCAATTTAGCATTAAATGTCATAATGTATTTTTGTCAAGTATTTAAAATTATGTATTTTTTATTAGGCCGATTTAGCATTTATTGTGTTCCTTATTTTAATTTATGCATGCAATAGCAAGAAAAAGTTTGTGCATTTTGACTTTGAAATTGAAAGTGGAAATAAAATCATACAAAATTAAAGGCATGATTTTTGTTAATGGTGATGATATATTTGACTTTTACACATTAAATAAAAAGTTCATTTTTTTGAACGAAAATGAATAACAAAATCAATGAATCATGAAAAGAAAAATTTGTAAATTATAATAATATATTTAAATGATTCTGAAATTTTTGTTATTTTTTTGACATGCTACAAATATTTTTTATTTTTTATATTAGATCTAATATATAATTTTTTGGATATTTCTTGCTATTGCATGCATAAATTAGTGGATTAAGTATGCACAAACTTTTCTTGCTAATTATAAAATATATATCTTCTTGCTAATTAGTGACATATAATGATTGCTAATTATTTTCATACAATTGCTAATTATTCACTAATTGCTAATTATAAAATATATATCTTCTTTTTTTTTAAAGGAATATATCTTATATTTTATATTTATATTTTATATGTATAATATCTATACATTGCAACAAATTAAATAATACAACTTTCTTGTCTCAAAATAAAAAATGAATCAAGAAATGATAAACAAAAGAATTGAACATAACATTCCGTATATATGGCTAATATATTTGCTTAAATTATGGCTAAACAAAAGAATGGTAGTATCTGAAATAAATATTGTAGATACAAAGACACAGTTTGACTTTTTGCTTAAATTATGGCTAGAGAATCTCACAAGTTTCACATATTTTATTCCCACGCCTCATAAATTACAATACTAATTTCCAAAATGTAACCCGATTTATACCATTACAGAATCATATCAACATTATGAGGCAGACACATATCCTAAATAATAAACAAATCACAATTAAGTTGGAGCCTTCAAGTCTAATTCAAAACTCTATATAAAGGTGAAGACTTAACAAACATTCTACACCAGCTTGAAATACTCAAAGCTTAAATTTCTGATCTTTTTCTAATGGCACTTAGACATGATGCAATTTCTGAAATTTCACCTGCTAAAGAAAACTGGAATTTGATTTGATGATTGTGTATTTCTCTTTGTGTTTCTTCAAGAATGCTACCTTGTGAGCAACTCTTTTCTCTCCTTCATTTGACAATTAATGCATTAAATACATTTATTTTTTAATTAGTTTTGAAACGATTTTTTTTGTTACATGAATGCTATTAATTGCGAATAATTTTTCACAATAAATTTGATGATTGTGTATTTTTCCTATAAATATTTGTTTTGCATTCAACATTTTTCACACTATTTCAGTATTCATTCATAGAAGTTGAAATTCTTCCAAAATTCTTTATTTTTACGTGTCTATCTAATATTACTTAGATATTTATCATTATTTATGTAATTACTTAATTTTGCTATTTCATTTTATTCAATATTTTATAACTCATATGTTGTCCTTATATTTATTCTATTTTTTCTTCTTTATTCATTTTTTTAATCTTTTGATCAACCTTTTTTATTCTATTTTTTCAGGAATGTAATCACAAAGAAAGCTATGAAGGGGAGATTTACAAGTGTCTTTTTAAATTAAAGAACACTTTTGAAATGTGTCATGGAGTTGAGAACAACAATTGTTGATGAATGTATTTGTAACAATGTACTTTATGTACTTTTTGTGTAAATATTTCTAGAGAATTATTATTTGTGTAGTAGATGTTAGTCCAAATGAGTCAAATGTATATATTTAGTAGCATACATAAGTTTATTATAGTCTATATTTATATAAGTTCAATTTTTTTTTCATTATAAAAGTTGATACCAATTAAAAAAAATCGAAAAAGTTGCACATAAAAAGTTGAGTTTTTTGATTAATTTTTGAGACATTTGTTTGTTTCCTTATCAATTTATTTGTAATTAATTTGTCATAATAATTTCGTTAATTTTTTTCTTTTTGTTAGGAATTTAGTGTATTATCAATGACGTTCTTTTTGATTAAAAAATGATCATTTATTTATTTCTAATTGCAACATCAATTGTTTTTGGAATTAGAATAATGATGAATATGCCATTTATAATCCATATTTATTATTACGTGTCACAAAAAAAGTGGGATGAGAATGAAATGAATATACCATAAATGTTTTGATTATAAAAAGAATAAACTATTAATCATATGATTTTTTTTTGTTTAAAATTTCATTTTACCTAGAACAAAAAATCGTCTTCAGTTTAATGTGTTTGAATTGACCTATTTTAAAGGCTATATTCAATATTCATCTACTTATTTGATTTACTCATTATTATTTACTTCATTTTTCAAATTATTTATTCAATTGCTTCATCAAATTTCGGATCTATATAATATTAGTGAATTGCTTGAATTTTTCCTATAATATTGTTTCGATTTTCATCATTCCTTGCATTGATTCAACATTTCACTCATAGAATTCAAAATCCTTTCGAAATTTTATTTTTTCATTTTGTGTGTTTTCAACAACTTCTATTCTTCTTATATCTTTTAATGACTCTCGATCCAAATAAAATTAATTTTTTAGATTAATCTTGTGTAAAATTTATATTTATTTAAAATTTAATGACTTTGATCATTAAAGTACTAATTTTAAATTTTATTGTATATGCAGGCAGCTGGTCAATTTGGTAGAATGAAGGTCTCATCTAAGACATGGGTTCAACACATTGAAGAATAATTCTTTACTTTTTTTAGTTGTATTTGTCTTTTCAATTTTCTACTTTTGCGTTTTAGAGATTTTTGTTAAGCTATTGCAATTGCAGTGTAATGTAATTTGATTTATGATGATGACATATGAAAATTATTGGTGGTATAAAATGTGCAGTGTAAGACCCAAGATTTCATTGTATAGTTGGTTTAAGGAATATTAGGGTTTCGATGTGTTCGTGTGATGAAACATCGTGTAATTATTAGCTTTTGCTGTAATCGAGTCTGTTTAGTGCTCGTGCACTGTAATTGTGCAGACTTTCGTCTTGTGATCCTGTTGCTTGAATAAGAAGTTACTTGTGGTTTCAGAATAATAAGTTGTGGATTATTCTTGTTTTTGGAAAAAACGAGTAGGATTTTAACCGTCGTTGTAAAATCTTATTGCGTCTGTTTTGAGTGAGGTTTCGGATGGAAGTTTTATATATCTGCGCGAGTTAGGATATATTATGAGATTAATTTTCTGAGGTATGGAAGAAAATTACAGTCGCGGAAAAAGATTCGGCGATAAGTTTTGGAAATGTGAAACGTTAGACGTTCTTTCCGTAGGTTTTCTGTTTTGGTGAGTTTCGTTCGTCGCGGCGTGCGAGAGCTGAACGTGTGAGTTTTTTTCTATGAGGTATTGAGTTTTATCTCAAGTGGATTTGGTTTGGTTTGATCCAATGGCTAGGGTTTTGTCTTGGCATTTTGTTTTTGATCCCATGGCCATGAGTGAGCAAGAGCTATGGCATAGTAAGGAGGTTTGGTCACTTGGTCACTTAGAAAACATCACAAAACATCTCCATTCTTCCTCTCTTTCACGTGGAACTTCATTGCTCATTTCCAACCTTCACAAATTTTCATTTCCTCACCATTTCACTCCATTTCAAGCTTTGGAGCTTTGAGGAAAGTTGTAGAGAATCACTTTCTTAAGGTAACCCTCTCTTCTCATCTCTTAGGTTGGTAGACTTATAGAGTTTAAGAGTTTTTGGGTTTATGTTCTCATGAGGGTTTGTTAGAAAATGTTACTTTACATGGTTTTGTTCCATGAATGTTGTTCATGAGGTCTAGAGAAACATGTGTAGGCTTTGTTGTTTTGTTTTCCATGAGTTGGTGAAAAATCTCATGAGAAAAGTTAGGGTTTTGGTTGGTTTATGTATTGATCAATTACATGAGGTTATGTTGTAAGGTTTTGAAAAGAAAAGTTGTCTTTGAACCTTTGGGCGAAAGGGAAATGCGTTGTATGGTTTTGTTTTGGAAAATCCGATGAAAAATATTTTGAGGTTTATGAAAATATTTTCCTAAGTGTTTTTGGGTAGTGTTTTGGGGTCAAAATGGTTTAAAACTATTGTGACATGTGGTGTCGCTTTTTACCTTGAAAACATGTTTGAAAATGATTACCGGACGGTTAAGGCCCGTAATAAAACTTGTGCTTGGATTTGGTTTTGATTTTGGAAATGAAAATCAAATAACTTGCACTCGAAGCAACCAACATGCTTTCGGAAATGTGTTGCTTGCTTATGGAAATGGTTTGCTTTTATGCCTTGAAAAGATGTTGGGAACTAATAGAATCAAACTAGGCTTGGGTGGAAAAAGGTGGTGTGAGTTGCTGTCTTTTGCTGTCATGACAGTTGAAACTCGCTGGGCGAGTGGTTACTCGCCAGGGCGAGTGTCACAGGTCATGACAACACGCCAGGGCGAGCTCCAGAGCGAGTAAGACCAGTACTCTCTGCCTCCACTCGCCACCAACTCGCCAGGGCGAGCTCTGGGAGTTGAGATTTTGGATTCTGATTTCCAAACTTGGTTTTTAGCCTTCTAATCCCTTTTTATTAATTTATGGAAGTGGTTGGGATTGGAAACGAGTTTTTCGGGTACTCGGAAAGTACGTAACTTATAACGCAAGAAAATAGCCATTTTGCATTTCAAATTATTTAAGACTTTTGACAATTGTTTTGGGTCCTAAAAATAGTACAAATAACTCATGGTGGTTGATCAATACGATAGTTTTTGGTAGAGAATCCGAAAGAGGGATTTTACCTTAGAGAACCTTTGGTTTTTGGGGTTTTAGAGTCCAAATCATTAAGGATTGATTGGTTATGGTTTTGATTGAATACTTTGCTTGTTTTAGGGAGCAAGTAAGTGTTGTGTGATCGTGTGATCGTTTGAGTGCTTGTCGAGGTAAGGGCTCCACTTTATTTCTGTCTTTTCACTGAGATACAACATGTTTGGTTATTTTTAGTGATGTGCGTTGGTGTGCTTGGCATGTATGTGTTATGTATTCTCGTGATGAGAAAGTGTTTACAATGCTTGCGCTGTTTACATATGATTATGAGAATATATGTATGAACAGGTGTTTGGAATACATATGATGAGAAATGTATGTATGAATTACAATGATTTAGTTACATATGCTTGAGAGGTATGTATGTGTGGCATTAGCATATGTAGGGAATCGTATGCTCATGCATTCATTGTGCGTAGTTGCGTGAGTGGACTACGGGGTGTTGGTTGCGTGAGTGGACCCACCCAAAATCCTACGGGATCTTATTGAGTACAATAAGTGGTTGCGTGAGTGGACCACGGGGTGTGATTGCGTGAGTGGATCCACCTTAACCCTTTGCGGTTTTATTGGTTATGATTAGTAATTCCGGAATTCATTTGCATGTGGTAGCTCTGGTAGTACCACACCCATTGTAGAAGTCTGCATTAGGCTTGTTGTGCACTATATATATAAGCCCGTTGGCGGGAATTGTTGAATGTTTTAAGAGCTTTCTCTTGTGCTTTGTGGAAATATTTGTTATGTGTACAATCTCTTGCACCGGTTATATATATATACTTTTATTTTTGTGGTGACCCTTTCTTTCATTTGCGGGCTCATCCCACCCCAGATGGATCAGTAGGCCTTGAGGGCGGTGGTTGCTCAGAGCCTCCGTGAGCTCGTGTTGGAGCTGGAGTGGTAGTTTTAGTTAGACTATGCGCCGGTGTGTTTGTGCACTGTGCTTTTTGATTAGCATAGGACATTCTAACTTCTTTTGGTTAGTTAGTGCTTGTAAGCACATAGACTTATGGATTGTAATTATTCAGGTTTACACTTAGCATTTTCGAATACAATATATATATGGTGTGATATATATATGGTTCGTTTGTAATATTTAATGTCGGCTCAATTAAAAATGTTTTGCGCACTCTGAGTGTTTGTTAAAAAAAAAAAAAATAATGCCCTTTTTGCGTTATGAAAACGGGGTGTTACAATTGTGGTATCAGAGCCCGGCTTTAAATCTTCAAAGGGAAAGTGTATACTTGAGTCGTTAGTTCAGAGTCGGTTAGAACGTAACTGGTGTTGGGTTAGTTCTAGTGTTTGTTCTGTGTCGGGTTATGGGTTAGTAATCCGTTGAGTGAGGTTTTCTGTTGGAATTCAGAAATGTTTGGATAAGGGTCTAATCGAAGAGAATTGGTATGTGCAGGAAACGATGCCTCCAAGAAGGGCACCTGCTAGAGATGATGATGATGTGGACATCCATCAGATGGCTTATGCCATGAATACAATGGCAGCAGCGGTAACTGCGCAAACTCATGCTAAGGCGCAGAGAGACCTTGAAAAGCGCGACAGGGAGATCCTGGCCGCTGGGTCTAGGGTTCTCGCAAGTTTTAATCAGCAGGCCCCTCCAAAGTTTAATGGAGAGGGAGGTCCAGAAACAGCGGATCTATGGCTCCATGCTATGGAAAGGATATTTGGGGCAATTCATTGTCCGGAGGGGGAGAAGGTAGTTCTAGCTACCTATCAGCTGCTTGGGGGTTCCGAATTTTGGTGGAGGAACACCCGTCTGATTATGGAAAATGCATATGAGGAGATTAACTGGGAGAACTTCAAGAGGAGGTTCCTGGCTAAGTATTTCCCTGAGACTGCAAGGGAAAGGTATGGTGAGGAGTTTCTGAGACTACGACAGGGGAGTATGAATGTGGAGGCATATTCCAAGAAGTTTGAATCATTATCCCGTTTCTTCCGCTTCTTTAGGGATGGGATAGATGAGGTCTATATGTGTCGTCGCTTCCAAGATGGGCTGAGGTACGAACTGCAGGATGCGGTTGTGCCATTGGGTATTCGGCAATTTCAAGTCTTGGTTGAAAAGTGCCAAGAGGTTGAAGATATGCGAAACAAAAGGGTGAACCGTCAGGGTGGTTTTAGTGCTGGGGGACCAAGTCGTTCTGGTGGTCCGAATCAAAGTCAGAACCGTGGAAAACAAGGCAGTAAGCCATATGACCGTCCACAGTATAACAAGGGACAGGGTCGATCGGTGAATCGGGACAGTCAGAATACCGGGAAGCAGGGTTGTTTTAAGTGTGGTGAAGTGGGCCACTATGCGAATGAATGCCGGAATCAGGGGCATGTTTGTTTTAATTGCAAGAAGCCGGGACACTTTGCTAGGGATTGCAAAGCCCCGAAGGCCGGGCCGTCGGCTAATGTGGCACAAGGCTCACAAGGTACCAGACCTGCGGCAAAGGCACGTGCTTACTGTATGGGCACAGAAGTGAGTGGGCAGGCTAGCAATGCCATTCACGATAGCTGTCACGTTGCAGGTAATTCTTTAACTGCTTTGATTGACACGGGGGCAACCCACTCATTCATTTCTTTGGCTTGTGCAAATCGGTTGAGTTTGAATGTTTCTGTTCTTCCATTTGATTTGAATGTTTTGACTCCTGCTAAGGATTTGGTAGTGAATACTGCATGTTTGCATTGTTTGGTAGTAATCCAGAATAGGGATTTTCTGGTCAACTTGGTGTGTTTACCGCTTTTATCTCTCGAGATCATCCTCGGGATGGATTGGCTATCTTATCATTATGTTATACTAGATTGTGCTCGGAAATTGGTTTTCTTTCCCGAGCCAGGTGTGCGGAGATACCTGTCGGCCAATCAGCTTACAATGATTATGTGTAATGGAGAGCCGGAGATAGTGTCACTTGCTAGCTTAGGAGTGACGTCGGAGATCCGAATTGAGGAAATTCGAGTAGTTCAAAATTTCCAAGACGTGTTTCCGTCGGAGATTCCAGCTTTTCCTCCGTGTAGAGAGGTGGAATTCTTTATTGATTTACAACCGGGTACGGGTCCGATTTCGGAATCAGCTTATCGGATGGCTCCGGCCGAGTTGGTAGAGTTGAAAGGTCAGATCGAGGACTTGTTAGAGAAGGGTTTCATAAGGCCTAGTGTGTCGCCTTGGGGAGCACCGGTCTTATTGGTTAAGAAGAAGGATGGGAAATCTCGTCTATGTGTGGATTATCGGAAGCTTAATAAGGTGACTATCAAGAACCGATATCCATTGCCACGGATTGATGATTTGATGGATCAGCTGAGGGGAGCCTCAGTGTTTTCAAAGATTGACTTGAAATCTGGTTATCACCAGATAAGAGTACGAGATGAGGATATTCAGAAAACGGCGTTTAGGACGCGGTATGGGCATTATGAGTACTTGGTGATGCCGTTTGGAGTGACGAATGCACCTGCGATCTTCATGGCCTACATGAATCGGATATTCCATTCGTTTCTGGACAAGTTCGTAGTTGTGTTCATTGATGATATTCTCGTGTATTCGAAGAGCGAAGAGGAGCATGAAGAGCATCTTCGTATGGTTTTGCAAGTGTTGCGGGAAAGAAAGTTATATGCGAATCCGTCGAAGTGTGATTTTTGGTTGGAAGAGGTGAATTTCCTTGGCCATATAATATCAAAAGAGGGAATTGCCGTGGATCCAGCCAAGATTGACACAGTACTTGCATGGAAGCAACCGCAGACGGTGACGGACGTGAGGAGTTTTGTTGGTTTGGCCGGTTATTACCGGAGGTTCATAGAAGGATTCGCTAAGATTGTGGCACCAATGACGCAACTTACGAGAAAAGATCAACCGTTTGCGTGGACTGAGCAGTGTGAACTTAGTTTTCAATTGTTGAAGGAGCGGTTGACGACTTCACCGGTGTTGGTGTTACCTCAGTCAGATGAACCTTATGAGGTTTATTGTGATGCTTCTCATCAAGGGTTGGGTTGTGTGTTGATGCAACACAAGAGGGCAGTGGCTTATGCGTCAAGGCAACTGAAAGTGCATGAAAAGAATTATCCTACGCACGATCTAGAGCTTGCGGCTGTTGTTTTCGCATTGAAGATTTGGAGACATCATCTTTATGGTTGCACTTTTGTCGTGTTTAGTGACCATAAAAGTCTTAAGTATCTGTTCGATCAGAAAGAGCTTAATATGAGGCAACGGAGGTGGATGGAAACTTTGAAAGACTTCGACTTTACGTTGGAATACCATCCGGGAAAGGCTAATGTGGTAGCCGATGCTTTGAGTAGGAATAGTGTGTCGGTTTGTTCGGCACAAATGGCTAGTCAACAGGAGTTGTTGAGAGAGTTTCGTGACTTGCACCTAGAGGTAGAGTTTGCTTTAGGGAATATGAGACTGGGTATGATTACCATCTCAAACGGTTTGTTGGAGGATATTGCTAATTGTCAAGAGGACAAGTTTCTCATGGAGAAAAGAGCTTTGATTGTTCGAGGAACCAACCGAGATTTCAAGGTGGGACCGGACAACATCTTGAGATGTAATGGTAGGGTGTGTGTACCCGATGCTATGAACTTGAGAAACACCATTCTAGGGGAGGCACACAAGAGTAAGCTTAGTATGCATCCCGGGGCAACGAAAATGTATCAGGACCTGAGGCAAGATTTCTGGTGGCCGGGTATGAAGAGGGATGTGGCCGAGTTTGTGGCGTCGTGTTTGACTTGTCAGAAGGCGAAGATTGAACATCAAAGACCAGCAGGGATGCTGCAGTCTTTAGATATCCCCGAGTGGAAGTGGGATAGCATTTCTATGGATTTCATCACTGGTTTACCTAAGACCAGGAGGAAGCATGATTCCATTTGGGTGATAGTGGATCGTTTGACGAAGTCCGCTCATTTTCTACCGGTAAGGATTACGGATACGGCGGCAAAGTTGACCGATGTGTATATTGCTGAGATTGTGAGGTTACATGGGATTCCGTCAAGTATAGTGTCGGATAGAGATCCAAAGTTCACTTCACATTTTTGGAAGACTTTGCATGAGGCGTTGGGGACGAAACTGAGGTTGAGTTATGCCTATCATCCCCAGACCGATGGGCAAACTGAGAGAACAAATCAGTCACTAGAGGATTTATTGAGAGCATGTGTGCTGGATGATCGTGGGAGTTGGGACGACGTGTTGCCGTTGATAGAGTTCACGTACAACAATAGTTACCATTCGACTATCGGAATGGCACCATATGAGGCTTTGTATGGGAGGAGATGTCAGACTCCTTTGTGTTGGTACCAAGATGGGGAAAGTTTGATAGTAGGACCGGAAATGGTACAACAGACGACGGACAAGGTCCGAAAGATAAGGGCAACGATGAAGGTTGCTCAAGATCGACAAAAGAGTTATGCGGATAGGCGTCGGAGGCCTTTAGAGTTTGAGGAGGGAGACCATGTATTTCTCCGTGTTACCCCAACAACTGGTGTTGGAAGGGCTTTGAAAGCAAAGAAGTTGACTCCGAGGTTTATAGGGCCTTATCAGATTTTGGAACGGATTGGGAAGGTAGCATACCGGATCGCACTGCCACCGGTACTATCTTTAATTCATGATGTGTTCCATGTGTCGCAATTGCGGAAGTATACACCGGATCCATCACATGTGATCACACCAGATGATATCCAGTTGAGGGATAACTTGTCATTTGAAGTTCCGCCGATCAAGATTGCGGATAAGAAGATGAAGCGTTTGAGAACGAAAGAGATACCTTTGGTGAAGGTGATATGGAACGAAGCTACAGGAGATACCACCTGGGAGCTCGAGAGTAAGATGAAGGAATTATACCCCGGTTTGTTTGACGATGTCTAAGTTTCGAGGACGAAACTTCTTTTAGGGGGGTAGTATTGTAAGACCCAAGATTTCATTGTATAGTTGGTTTAAGGAATATTAGGGTTTCGATGTGTTCGTGTGATGAAACATCGTGTAATTATTAGCTTTTGCTGTAATCGAGTCTGTTTAGTGCTCGTGCACTGTAATTGTGCAGACTTTCGTCTTGTGATCCTGTTGCTTGAATAAGAAGTTACTTGTGGTTTCAGAATAATAAGTTGTGGATTATTCTTGTTTTTGGAAAAAACGAGTAGGATTTTAACCGTCGTTGTAAAATCTTATTGCGTCTGTTTTGAGTGAGGTTTCGGATGGAAGTTTTATATATCTGCGCGAGTTAGGATATATTCTGAGATTAATTTTCTGAGGTATGGAAGAAAATTACAGTCGCGGAAAAAGATTCGGCGATAAGTTTTGGAAATGTGAAACGTTAGACGTTCTTTCCGTAGGTTTTCTGTTTTGGTGAGTTTCGTTCGTCGCGGCGTGCGAGAGCTGAACGTGTGAGTTTTTTTCTATGAGGTATTGAGTTTTATCTCAAGTGGATTTGGTTTGGTTTGATCCAATGGCTAGGGTTTTGTCTTGGCATTTTGTTTTTGATCCAATGGCCATGAGTGAGCAAGAGCTATGGCATAGTAAGGAGGTTTGGTCACTTGGTCACTTAGAAAACATCACAAAACATCTCCATTCTTCCTCTCTTTCACGTGGAACTTCATTGCTCATTTCCAACCTTCACAAATTTTCATTTCCTCACCATTTCACTCCATTTCAAGCTTTGGAGCTTTGAGGAAAGTTGTAGAGAATCACTTTCTTAAGGTAACCCTTTCTTCTCATCTCTTAGGTTGGTAGACTTATAGAGTTTAAGAGTTTTTGGGTTTATGTTCTCATGAGGGTTTGTTAGAAAATGTTACTTTACATGGTTTTGTTCCATGAATGTTGTTCATGAGGTCTAGAGAAACATGTGTAGGCTTTGTTGTTTTGTTTTCCATGAGTTGGTGAAAAATCTCATGAGAAAAGTTAGGGTTTTGGTTGGTTTATGTATTGATCAATTACATGAGGTTATGTTGTAAGGTTTTGAAAAGAAAAGTTGTCTTTGAACCTTTGGGCGAAAGGGAAATGCGTTGTATGGTTTTGTTTTGGAAAATCCGCTGAAAAATATTTTGAGGTTTATGAAAATATTTTCCTAAGTGTTTTTGGGTAGTGTTTTGGGGTCAAAATGGTTTAAAACTATTGTGACATGTGGTGTCGCTTTTTACCTTGAAAACATGTTTGAAAATGATTACCGGACGGTTAAGGCCCGTAATAAAACTTGTGCTTGGATTTGGTTTTGATTTTGGAAATGAAAATCAAATAACTTGCACTCGAAGCAACCAACATGCTTTCGGAAATGTGTTGCTTGCTTATGGAAATGGTTTGCTTTTATGCCTTGAAAAGATGTTGGAAACTAATAGAATCAAACTAGGCTTGGGTGGAAAAAGGTGGTGTGAGTTGCTGTCTTTTGCTGTCATGACAGTTGAAACTCGCTGGGCGAGTGGTTACTCGCCAGGGCGAGTGTCACAGGTCATGACAACACGCCAGGGCGAGCTCCAGAGCGAGTAAGACCAGTACTCTCTGCCTCCACTCGCCACCAACTCGCCAGGGCGAGCTCTGGGAGTTGAGATTTTGGATTCTGATTTCCAAACTTGGTTTTTAGCCTTCTAATCCCTTTTTATTAATTTATGGAAGTGGTTGGGATTGGAAACGAGTTTTTCGGGTACTCGGAAAGTACGTAACTTATAACGCAAGAAAATAGCCATTTTGCATTTCAAATTATTTAAGACTTTTGACAATTGTTTTGGGTCCTAAAAATAGTACAAATAACTCATGGTGGTTGATCAATACGATAGTTTTTGGTAGAGAATCCGAAAGAGGGATTTTACCTTAGAGAACCTTTGGTTTTTGGGGTTTTAGAGTCCAAATCATTAAGGATTGATTGGTTATGGTTTTGATTGAATACTTTGCTTGTTTTAGGGAGCAAGTAAGTGTTGTGTGATCGTGTGATCGTTTGAGTGCTTGTCGAGGTAAGGGCTCCACTTTATTTCTGTCTTTTCACTGAGATACAACATGTTTGGTTATTTTTAGTGATGTGCGTTGGTGTGCTTGGCATGTATGTGTTATGTATTCTCGTGATGAGAAAGTGTTTACAATGCTTGCGCTGTTTACATATGATTATGAGAATATATGTATGAACAGGTGTTTGGAATACATATGATGAGAAATGTATGTATGAATTACAATGATTTAGTTACATATGCTTGAGAGGTATGTATGTGTGGCATTAGCATATGTAGGGAATCGTATGCTCATGCATTCATTGTGCGTAGTTGCGTGAGTGGACTACGGGGTGTTGGTTGCGTGAGTGGACCCACCCAAAATCCTACGGGATCTTATTGAGTACAATAAGTGGTTGCGTGAGTGGACCACGGGGTGTGATTGCGTGAGTGGATCCACCTTAACCCTTTGCGGTTTTATTGGTTATGATTAGTAATTCCGGAATTCATTTGCATGTGGTAGCTCTGGTAGTACCACACCCATTGTAGAAGTCTGCATTAGGCTTGTTGTGCACTATATATATAAGCCCGTTGGCGGGAATTGTTGAATGTTTTAAGAGCTTTCTCTTGTGCTTTGTGGAAATATTTGTTATGTGTACAATCTCTTGCACCGGTTATATATATATACTTTTATTTTTGTGGTGACCCTTTCTTTCATTTGCGGGCTCATCCCACCCCAGATGGATCAGTAGGCCTTGAGGGCGGTGGTTGCTCAGAGCCTCCGTGAGCTCGTGTTGGAGCTGGAGTGGTAGTTTTAGTTAGACTATGCGCCGGTGTGTTTGTGCACTGTGCTTTTTGATTAGCATAGGACATTCTAACTTCTTTTGGTTAGTTAGTGCTTGTAAGCACATAGACTTATGGATTGTAATTATTCAGGTTTACACTTAGCATTTTCGAATACAATATATATATGGTGTGATATATATATGGTTCGTTTGTAATATTTAATGTCGGCTCAATTAAAAATGTTTTGCGCACTCTGAGTGTTTGTTAAAAAAAAAAAAAAAATAATGCCCTTTTTGCGTTATGAAAACGGGGTGTTACATGCAGTGTGCATTTTGTTCTTTTTTTCTTTTGTTATTTATATAGTACCTTTTTTTTTTGTTGATTTATACGAAGACTATTTATTTAGATTCATATATTAATACGGGAATCTATTTTTATTTTGTAATTTATATGAGATTTTTTTATTTATAATTTATATGGGGCAGATATTTTTACAAATATATTATTATGGGTCTATACTTATGTGGCGGTCGAACTCTGAATTATCAAGGAATTCTTCCCATGAGAACAAAATGATTAATATTAAAAAAAATATTAATATATATAATATAAGAACTATATTTTTATTCATATATTAACACAGAGACATTTTTTTAGTAATTTAATCGAGACTCTATATTTATTCAGGTAATTTCTTTAGGGTATCTTTTGACTAAAAATAAATGATAGTCATTCATTCACATTGTTAGAGTACATCGATGAAATACAAATTCAAAGTCGCTAAAAATAAATAGGATAAATTTGCGAACACACTCATAACAACCATGTTAATAGCATAAAATGGCAAATTACACAAACTTACAAATATGACTATATTGAAGTGTCTAGAATAACCAGCCTCTGAATATGTAGCGTTGATTATACCAAAATCGACATTGATTGGAGGAACCAGCTGTCCAATTTATGTCCTATAATTATATATTTATCCTTTTCTAAATAATACATTAATATTTTTTAAATATGTAAAAATCAATTAGGCGGATTTCTAACCCCGTGCTTGGCACGGGTGCGGACACTAGTTATATGTAATACGCGAGGACGATTTCATTTTCCTCTCTTGCCACGTGGCACCCTCACAGCATCCCTGCTCTCACAGCAATTTAGCATTAAATGTCATAATGTATTTTTGATTATAATGTATTTTTGTCAAGTATTTAATTATACTTATTCTTATTACTACTACTTTTCTCTCACACCGTTTTCTTATTCTTATTATCATCATCATTATTAATAATGTATTTTTATTAAATGTCATAATGATCACATTTGATTATGTGCGTCAACATATTACTCTCTACATTATTATTATTTTTTATCATAGTTAAAGAAATATTCAATTTGTTTAATTTGATTTGTGTATTTTCCAGTTCTACTGAACCATCAAAGGCATTAGACGTGATTTTAGTCGAATAACTCAAACAAATGGTTGACGCACATAGCAAATATGCAAAAAAGTTTCGCCAAATTAGGGACCATGTTGAACGTGGAGGTAGTGAAGACTTTTGCATTAGAATGTATTTTTATTAAATGCCATAATGATCACCTTTGATTATGCATTTTGACTTTGAAATAGAAAGTGGAAATAAAATCATACAAAATTAAAGGCCAATTTTTTTGTTAATGGTGATGATATATTTGACTTTTACACATTAAATAAAAAGTTTATTTTTTTGAATGAAAATGAATAACAAAATCAATGGATCATGAAAATAAAAATTTGTAAATTATAATATATTTAAATGATAATGAAATTTTTGTTATTTTTTTGACATGCTACAAATATTTTTTATATTAGATCTAATATATAATTTTTTTTATTTTTTTGTTATTTATTTTATATCAGTGTAAATGTATTTCTTTTTTTTTTTTTATAAAATAAATGTATTTCTATTCGCTAATTGATATTGTTCCCAAATTCCATTAATTGCTAATTATTTCCATAAAATTGCTAATTATTCACTAATTGCAGGGATCCGTTGACTCCAGGAGTAAGTCTTCCATTGACTTACTCCGATTAATAACTCGATATCGGCATAATATTTCTAGACTATTGAAATTCAACGGTTTTTTCTAAAAGTTTTTCGTACGTTCAATTGAAGTGTTCATAAAAAGTATCAAACGATTTTGGATTTTTAAAAAAATTTGTGGAGTTGATCTACTCAATGAGATCTTTGAATTCGACGGTTGGATCGAATAAATATAACGCCGATATTGAGTTATTAAGCGGAGTAAGTCAATAGAGACTTACTCCTGGAGTCAACGGATCCCTCCTCATTATAAAATATCGATCTTCTTTTGTTTCTTTTGTAAACTAATATATCTTCTATATTATATTTATATTTTATATATGTATAATATGTATACATTGCAACCAATTAAATAATACAACTTTCTTGTCTAAAAAAAAAAATGAATCAAGAAATGATAAACAAAAGAATTAAACATAACATTCCGTATTTATGGCTAATATATTTGCTAAAATTATGGCTAAACAAAAGAATGATAGTATCTGAAATAAATATTATAGATACAAAGGCACAATTTGACTTTTTGCTTAAATTATGGCTAGAGAATCTCACAAGTTTCATTGTAACCCGATTTATACCATTGCAGAATCATATCAACATTTTGAGGCAGACACATATCCTAAATACTAGACAAATCACAATTAAGTTGGAGCCTTCAAGTCTAATTCAAAACTCTATATAAAGGTGAAGACTTAACAAACATTCTACACCAGCTTGAAATACTCATAAACGTATTGGTCAAAGTATTGGTCAAAGTTGTACATGTAGACACAACTTTGAAAGAATTATAGAATGTATTGGTCAAAGTTGTTCATGTAGAGTCATGGAATTTCATAAACGTTTATTAAGTGAATGAGACGCAATTTGTGTTATTTGTTGTATTTTATGTATATATTTTTCATTAGATCGAAAGTGCATATGAATAAGGAACAAAGAGTAAATTTATTTATATATATATATTCTATTTAAGGACTAAAGTATTTTAGTATTTTGGGTTCTTTCTCCTTGCAAATGTTTGGAGTGAGTTTTTATATGTATGCTTCATCTGGTCATTCTCTTTTTCATTGGTAAAGTCCACCGCATTTGTTCATGAATTCTTTCCTTCATTTTTTTTTATTTGGTTAGTTAATTTTTGTTGTTAATTTCTTTCAAAACTTGAATGTGATTTTTCTAATCCAAGTTTTTTCCTTTTTTTTTCCAGATGATTCAACTTCCTCTTTGATACTTTCAAAATTATATCGTCAATTTCAATATTCATAAACTATTGATTTTATAGTAATTAAATTTGAATTAATTAGAGTTTTTAAATATTTACGTGCAAGGACGACGTTTTTTCTGGTCCAAATAAATATGCACTAGAGTCGATTAAAATTTTAATATCTTTTAATTAGTTTTATTTGTTTGACTCTTTTTGTTGATCTTATAGCCTCGAAATTTGGCTATTTTGTCCAAAAACTATAATTATTTAAATAAAAAAATAACGAAAGTAATCATTCCAATAAAATTAAAGTTTATATAAGGAAAACATGAAGAAGAAGAAAAAAAGGAAAAAAAAATTATACATGTTGATATGTGTATATTTTGTGTGTGCATATGTTTTTTTGGTATGTGTAATTTTATTTAGAAATTGCATTGGCACTCAATTTCTCAAGCCAGATATAGAAATAATATATGTTGTATTAATTTCACTACAACACAAAATTGGTAAAAAAAAAACACATATTTTTTTAACAAAAAAAATAACTGTAGCGGGCTGGAAAATCACTTCCATTTTTCATACAATGAAGTCGCCATCGACGTTTATTTATCCCGTGGGGGGAAAGGAAAATATCGCTAAAACCTGGGTTTAGGTTCGGGAGTTGGTTATGCGAGAGGAAGGTGTTAGCACCTCTCGCATCCATCGTACTCGATGGGAACCGTTTAGGTGGTTTGGGGTTTGTTTGCGTAGGTTTGAATTAAATTGCCTTTTATCTTATCTAATCTCTACTTCGTTTCCAAAATAAATTAAAAGAAAATAAGGGTTTTTATTAGTTGAGTTTGACGGTTGTAGGAGCCCGCTCCTACGTATTCCCCGGTGCAATGGGAAACTCAAAACTCACGTAGTTCTGGTAAAAAATGTTTGTGTGGTTGGTTGATTTTAAATGGGTATCGTTTATTTCGTATTCCACTGATACAACGACGCTTGTATGCTCAACTTAGAGGCTTAAGCTGTGTGTGTATCAGAGGAATAGATAAAACGCGTATCCATTGTTAAAAAGAAAGTTTGATTAACGGATGTGGCTTAATTCGCATTCCGCTGATACAACGACGCTTGTATGCTCCACTTGGAGGCTTAAGCTGTGTATGTGTCAGAGGAATGGATAAAGCGTATATCCATGTTTTCTGAAAAGAAGTTTAAGTTTGTAAGGGTTAACTTTTAACGCTTGTTTTTGGAATGAGAGCAGCTCGAGTAAACTAGTCAGATGACCGGCTACCGAGACAACCCGGGGAAGAAAGAAGCAGCGGCCAGATTCTCCCTTTTTCATTCATTGATTTGTTACAAAAACCTTTGGTTAAGTTTATTCAGAAATAGTGTCTAAAAGAAAAGACGAGTGTTGGTTGGTTTTAATGTTCATTTTAGAATGAGAGCAGCTTGAGTGAACTAGTCAGATGACCGGCTACCAAGACAACTCGGGGAAGAAAGAAGCAGTTGCCAGATTCTCCCTTTTTCATTCATTATTTATTACAAAGAGTTTGATTAAATTTATTGAGAAAATAAAGTCAGAAAGAAAGACGAAGATTGGTCAATTTTAATACTGGTTTTAGAATGAGAGCAGCTTGAGTGAACTAGTCAGATGACCGGCTACCAAGACAACTCGGGGAAGAAAGAAGCAGTTGCCAGATTCTCCCTTTTTCATTCATTATTTATTATGAAGAGTTTTTGTTATTTTGATTATGAAAACAAAAGTCCAAAAGAAAAGGGCAAAAGAACCAGAGCAGACAGAATAGCAAAATACAAGTAATAATAATAATGAAGCAAATCACAAAATAGACAAAGTATAAATGCAAATGCATGAATCAAGATGATATAAATGAATAATGCAAGTATGAAATACTAAATAATCATGTATGAAACAATAAATTAAATATGGTACAAAATGAAGTTGCGAACAATTAAATAAATATGCGTAAAGGTAAATAAATAACCAAGCATAAGCAAACACGATTAACCTAAGCTAATTAGAGTTGAACAAAATATTGTACAAGAGAAAATGACCCAAAAGTACTTAGAGAAGTAATTTGGATCACTTAAGCACTTATTTAAATAAGATAGAAGCAATTAATCACAAAATCACTTATATAAATAAGCTAAAAGCAAAGACAAACAATTCTGGAATTTAAACAAGATCTCAACACCCTAAATTGGGTCAATAAGCTTAGAAAAGCTATTGTTCCAATAAGTGCTTTTGAAATAAGCTAAAATAAATTAATTACGCTACAATAACTTAATCAATAAGCTAAAAAACATAACATACATGCTATAAACACAAGAGAAATATTTCAGCATAACAAAATGGTCAAAATAGCTTAAATAAGCTACTGGCCAGATAAGTGCTTTTGGAAATAAGCTAAAAAATAATTAAAATCATAAACTGGAAGGGGGGTGCAAATCATTCAGAAACAGTAAAAACATGGGGTGCGAAAAGTAGATCTGGGCTGAAAAGCCCAGTCTGTATACGAGTCAACACGAAAAAAAAAAAAAGTCAAGCAAAAACAGATCCTATGTGATGCAAGATTGAGGCGCATGGTAAGATTTTAAAATCTGGGCTGTTGCTTTGATCAAACGCACACGATTTAAACTGGAGGGAGCCAATGACGCGTTGCCACGTCATCGTCTTCAACCTCCATCATCTTCATCAACAACAACAGCCAACGCCATTGATGAAGGACATGAAGCTCACGGGTTCAACACCCGAAAACACAAAACAACACCAAAATCAACAATCAAATACACTACGTTGCACGATTTTTCACACTGATCATGAATATGCCATTAGTTTTCAACAAATCGTTACGGAAAGGCAAAAACGAAGCAAGTAAAGTTTCCAAGTCAAAACACAAACTCACGATTCAGTACAAATTGGAGCAAAACAGCTAACCAGAAAGCATCATAGCATGGCAAGGAGTTGAATGGTGTTGGTATTTACCTGAATAGACCTCTGAATAGCATGATTTGAACTTGTCTTCCTCCTAGCCACCGTAGCTTTCCTTTGCTTCAATTCCTTCACTTTCTTGAGCAGAAAATGGGTGATTCTTGCTTCTGGGTGTATGGTGAACGTGTTTGGTTGTATAGATTCTAGGTTTAATGCAGAATTATGAGATTTGAAAAAATGAAAAATGGTGAAAAATGGTGTTTGTTCTTGGCACTGTAGCTGCGCCGTTTTTGACTCTTCCAGGCTAACCCTAGGCTCTGAAAACAATGTTCTATTTATAGAGTCATTTTAGGTCAAGTGGCAATGTGATTAGAAAGGATAAGTGAGGGTAAAAATGATATTATCTTTGATTTTTTTTTGTGTACTATTTTTGATCTTTGATTCCAAACAAAATTGATGATGAGGTGTATTAGGAATGGAATGTTCTAGTCCTATGATGATGTGTCAATGATTGGAGAATTTTTTGGTACCTCTTTTGATTTTTTGGAATAAAACAAATTAAAAATAATATATGAAATAAATAAAAATAAAATAAATATGTCAAAAAATAAAAATATGCATGATGAGATATGATTATGTGAAATGTTTATGGATTAAGAATGAAATGAAAAGAATTTAAATTTGATGTGTAAAAGGGTTTCTTGCAATGCAAGTAACTAATTAAAAATAATTAATAAATAAGAAATAAGTTTAATGGAAGGGCAAAATGGTAACAATTTATCATTTATGATCATGCCATGCAAAATCATGCAATAAAAATGATTCCATTTATTTTTGTGCCAACTTTGACTTTTTGGGTCAACAGTTGACTTTTTCAAGTCAAAGGTTGACTTTTGTTGACTTTTCTAAAAAATGCAAAATTGTGGTAAAAATGGAAAAAAGTGAAAATAGGGTGGGGCAAAATTAGGGTATGACAATAACGAGTCCAAAAAAATACAGTAATGGTAATAATATTGGTAATACTAATTAGTTATTAGTCTTCAATAATAATTGATATTTAAATATGCATTGTAACCCAAAAAAATAAATTAATATACATTAATTATGACAACAAAGAAATTGGGATACTATTATGCTTATAAATAAAGTCTCATCCCATTTCTATTCTTAAATATATTTTTACGTATACATTTTTCTATTCATTAAAATATTACATATACACTTCAATTCTTCTAAAAATTTAGTTTTCCATGTGTAACCTCTCTTTTTATTCTCGATTCTTCTTTTTCCTCCTATTGACTAAATTTTATTGATTTGTTCTACCTTTTAATTTATGTATATTTATCCAAAGATAAAAATATGAAATGTCCTCCACACAAAAAAGATATATCAAATATCATTTTTTTTTTGTTTGAAGCCTTTATTTTAAAACATTTATACATAACTGATATATTAATACATGAGCATTTTTTTTGTTACATTTTTACGGAAACTATATTATTTTTTATGTAACTTTTACGGGACTTACTTTTAAAATTTATACGGGACTATATTTATATTTATATGTAACTTATACGGGGCTTACTTTTTTATGTTACATTTCATTTTATTTGCAAATGTGTAGCAAGACTATGAAAGGAACAAATTAAGACCAAGATGGTTGCAACTGAACTTGACGGGTCAATGATATTCTCTTCTTATTTCTTATATTCTCATACAATTGGTGGTTTCTTGAAGAGCATAGAAGCATTTGTATGTATTGTTGCCGACTATGTTATAGTTTTTCAATAAGTATAGTTGATTCTCTATTTCAAACTCTTTGTCACTAAAATTGTTACCAAATTTAAGTATTTCACAATGATTGATTTTATTTTCGAGGGAGAAAGATTTGTTCATCTATTTGAGATGGGAGATGAATATTATCATATTTCTTATTTTGGAATGTGGGTTTTAATTTGAAATTTCATAATCAATTATCATGATTGTAGATTCATTTAAATGTTTGGTACTTATTTAAAAAATTTATGTTGTATATCATGTGAAAAAATAGAAATAACACAAAAAATGTGTAGTGTGCTTTTGATCAATAATTCAGTTATAAACATCATCATATTACACATTGAATATCATTGATCATTATAAACCATCTGACACTCACATAAAATCATTGTTTGTTAAGTTTGGTCACCCTATTAATTCAGATAACTATTTTTAAAAATATTATGCAGGAATCTATATTAATATGAAACTATTTTTTTGGTTTTTTTAGGTGACTTATATTTATATATTAATATGGATGCCTATTTTTTATTGCAATTTATGTGGGGACGTATTTTGTACCCATATATTAATACGGAGGCTATCATTTTATTTATTTTTTGTAGTTTTTTTGGAATCTATATATTTTACTCATACGATAATTATTTTTTATTTAAATGAGGACTTATGTTTCTATTCCTACATTAATAAGGGATCTATTTTAGTTTTGTAATTTATATTGTAGTTTATATTTCTACTCATGTTAGTAGGAAGACCTATTTTACGAGGACTATTTTTTTTAATTACTACATAAACTTATATTTCTTTTCATATATTAATAATACGGGATCTATTTTATTTATGTAATTTCTACTGTAGTTTATATTTCTACTCATATATTAATACGAAAGCCTATTATTTTTTAATTTCTACGTGCCCTATATTTCAACTCACACATCAACACTCGGGCCTATTTTTTATTGTAATTTTACGGGAACATATATTTCTACTTAAGCATTAATAAGGCTAGGACGATTCTTTTTTTTTTTTTTTATAATTTATACTTAGATCTATATTTTTACTCATATATTAATACGAAGACCTATTCATTTTATAATTTTTATATAGTCTATATTATTATTCATATAT
The DNA here is from genome assembly GCA_030408175.1 of Trifolium repens. NCBI lineage: Eukaryota > Viridiplantae > Streptophyta > Magnoliopsida > Fabales > Fabaceae > Trifolium > Trifolium repens. The sequence goes on from CP125844.1 coordinate 35,789,578, forward strand.
TAATATGGAGACTTTTTTTTATTTCAACGGGAACTTATATTTATGCTTAAATGTTAATAGGGGAATCAATTTTTTTTTTTTTTTGTTATTTATACTGTAGTCTATATTTTTATTGATAGATTGATACAATGACTTTTTCTTTTGAAATTCATAACTACCTCAAAGTCTCTTCAATATATCCCATAGAGAAATTATTTTCCATCAACTTTATAATTCTTTTAGTGAAGAATAATAAAAACAACAACTATGATACGTTTTCAATTTGATAAAAACAAATACGAACAATAGAAATATTCCTAAAGAAAATCTATGATACTTGTAAGACCCATAATTCCACTGTACCTTTTGTGTGAGGGAAATAAGTAATGGCTAAGAATATTATGGTTTTTGTTAATTGATTTTGTGAGTATCGTCAAAATAACAACATTTTTGCTGAGTTGGAGCCTGTTTTGTGCTCGTGTGCTAGAATAGCACAAACTATTGTTCTGTAGCCTTCTTTTATCTATGAGAGCGTTCCTGTGAAGTCAGAATTTCGAAATTTGATTTTCTACGTTTTTTTGTAAAACGAGTAGAAATTATACCCGCTGTTTGAAATTTTTACGGTTTTCGATTTCCTTCAAAATTTAAATTGAGACTTTATATATCGACTGTGATGTGAATTTGATCTCATTATATTTTTCCGAGCTAAGGAGCGAAAATTTATTTGGAATAAAATTTATTCAAATTGTTAGTGAATGGTTTTAATTGTATGGTTTACGGTAGAATTTTTCTGTTTCGGTAAAATTTATCGGTACGCGAAATACGACTCGTTTAAGAGCGAACGTGGGAACTGAGCGAGATGAGATAACACTAGATCACAAAATATCTTGATATTTATCTAGGATATTATTATTATATTATTGTGAGTAAATGAATGGAGGGCTAGGATTTGCTCATAGAACTTTACACTATTTGATCCATTGGCCTAGATTAATCCATGACTTTAATAAGTAGGAAGACTTAGGAAAAATTGGAAAGGATTTTCACTCTTACTCTTCTCTCTCTCACGTAGACTCTCTTCCTCCCTCTTCTTTCATTTATTTTTCCAAGTGTGGATAGAACACACATCTTCAACTTAAGAGAAACCTAGATGGAATTAGAAGAAAAGCTTAGAATCAAAGTTGATCATCTCATCATGATGGTGATTACGAGCTAAGTTTTATGGTAAGAAAATTTTCCCCCTCTTTTTCTCTTCTTTGGCCGTGAGGCTTTTTGCTAGTGTGGGGGGGAGTTTTAATTTTCCTTTGTTAATGTTATGGATCATTGCTAATTAGCTTTAGAATTGTTAAGGAAATTGTGTATGTGGAAGTAGATTCTCATGAGAAGAAATTTTGGATTATGTTCATAGAGTTTTAGTTAGAACTTATTGATAAATACTTTTTTATTCCACGAAAGTTCTTTTGAGTGAATATCTAGGAAGTTTGAGCTTAGTTGTGAGGATTTCCATGGTTGGATGATCATTTCATGAATTTCTTTGTTAGGGTTTTGATGAGAAATTTCTATTGATCAAGAACATGAATTTTTGTTTAGTGATTGTGTTTAAGATGTTGTTTTTAGACTTTTAAGTGAAATGGATATGTGAAAAATGGTTTGGTTTTGAAAAATAGAAAATATGAATTTTGTGTTGATGAGAAATGTGAACAAAACTCTTATGATTTTGTGGATTTTGGTTTGTAAATGTTTGGGTTTGATCAATTAAATGATTTTGGGAACTAAATGGATTGTTCTATGCTTTTGAAATGAAAAAAAATTTGGAGCAAGCATTGTTTTTTATTTTGGCCGTGGCACATAGTGTTTGTGTAACTATGGGGCGTTCAAATTTTTGAGTCCAAATGGAGAGGTAATGAATCATGGTTTCAAAGGAATGTTTAATGATGTTTTGTTTGGAAATAAAAAAACTAGTAATATGTGTTTTAAGTAAACAAGTTAATTAGTAAAGTTTTGAAAACTTTTGTGCTTTGATTTGAAATGGTTTTGATGAATGAGATCAATCACTTTTGAGTTGTTTTGAGAAATTAGTAATGATCAAGGATTTAACTAGGCTTGGTTTTGAAAAAACAATATTTTAGGTGTGATTTCAATTCTGGCCGAAATTGAAAAGGGCATTTAGGTAATTTTAAAATTGTTTTTGTGACTTAGAAACTTAACCATTTGATCCGCCTTTTCGAGACGATGAATTCGGCGTATGGCTCGTCTCGATTGGATAAAGAATGAACGAGTTATGGCCATTTTATTCGAGAAGAAAACTTTATTTTCTGTGAAATTTTCAAAGAGTTTATGGGTCGTTTCCAAATGGTTTTAGTGCATGAGTTTGATTGTTTGGAGTTAGAAATAAAAGTATTTCTTAATTATGTTTTGAAACGAAACTATTTTCGGGAAACGAGAAAAGTGTATTTAACTTCATGAATTTTTAATCACTATGGGGAGGTCTCGAAATCACAATCCGAGAGTGTTAGAAAGTACCTTATACCTCTCTAGAATTTTGGGTTTGGGTTTCGTTTCGATAGGATACAGTGAGAGTATTTTATTGATATTACGCTGCTTATATTTTAGGAAGCGCGATTTGTAGAGTTGAGCGAGAAATAGTTGTGGAAGCTTGCCGAGGTAAGGGCACCTTTCTTTTTGTATTATTTCCGTTAATAGCATGTTTGTATGCTTTGTTTGTGGTGTGTTTTGAGTGCTTGGCATGTATATGTGTGATGTATTCTCGGGATGAGAAATTGTTTATAATACGTGTGTTGTTTACATATGATTATGAGAATATATGTATGAACATGTGTTTGATTTACATATGATTGAGAATCTATGTATGATTGTTGTGATTGTATACGTATGATTGTGAGAATATATGTATAAACATGTGATTGATGTACATATGATTGTGAGAATATATGTATGAACATGTGATTGGCGTGCATATGATTTTGAGAATATATGTACATATTGTGATTGGTTTACATACACTTGAGAGGTATGTATTTGTTGCATTAGCATATAAGGGGAGTCGTATGCTCATGCATTCATAGTAAGTGGTTATCGGGAATGGACCACGGGGTGCGATTATCGGGAATGGATCCACCTTAATCCTGCGGGATTTATTGAGTCCAATACGTGGTTATCGGGAATGGACCACGGGGTGTGATTATCGGGAATGGATCCACTCTAATCCTACGTGGCGACCGTGATGGGCCACAGGATTCTATTGACGCCCTGCGGGGTATAGTAGTGGTTGGACCTACGGCTCTCTGCGGAGAGGTTAAATTCCAGAATTCATGCATGTGAAACAGTCCCGGGTAGGGTGATCACAATCATTGTAGAGTCTGCATTGATAGGCTATGTGCGCATTTGGATTATAATGCTTGTTGAGAAGGAAATGCTAAATGTTTATTTGCTTTCCGTATTTTGGTATATGCGTATTTTGTATATGTGTATTTGGTATGTATATTTTGTTGTGTATTCTTTTGTATATGTATACGTGTGGTGACCCTTACAATGAATATTGCGGGCTCCTCCCACCCAAGACGATGGACCCTTACACGCTGCCGTGGGTCGTGAGGACGACGGTGAGTTCGTGGGATTTCAGTAATCGAGGAGTTGTACTTCTTAAGTTAGGCTGTGCGCCGGTGTGGTTTGTACACCGTGCTCTTTTTGGATTAGGCATATGATCTGACTCTTTTGGATGATTGTATTCTGAATATTTACTTTTGTAGTTGTTAGACCCTTTGTCTTTGGGGTTGTAAATATTCAGGTACTACACTTTGCTTCTCTGAAGCACTATTATTTATATATAGTCCTCTTGTATGTTTAACGCCGGCTCTCACAGTTTGTATGCGTGCTCTGTTTTGTTTTAAAAAAAAAATTAATGCCCTTTTTAGTCTTTGAAAATCGGGGTGTTACAATACTACATAAATTTTACAATTAGTTTTTGTCACAGAATGTTATTTTTATTTTTATCACATAATGTTATTAATTTTCTTCTATTAGCGATTAAAATTTTCAATTTTCAATTTAAAATAAAATATATTATTTATAAATCAATGAATCTACAAACGCATTTCTACCCGTGCTTGGCACGGGTCTGGATGCTAGTTTTAGAATAAAGAGAATCTTAAATATTTGAACTTCACGGTCTCTCATTTAAAAGTTTGCAATCCTTAGTTTTATACCTCTCATTTATTAATACTACTATTCTATAAAAAAAATTAAAGGCCCCTATTTTTATGAGACCTTATGCTATCACACACATGAAAAAGATGCCTCTTATCGGTGGACAACTAAGCATGTATAATTTCCCTAACATAGGATTGGAGAGTGGATTCTCTCAATTTGAAAGGGAAAATTGAGGAAATAATGTGCTTCAATCCTGATCCTTTATGTCATTTAATCAAAGATCAATGGACACAATTAAAAGACACACATCAACATTTTTTCATGTGATTATTTTCTCATTCCCAATTGTTTCTTCCCTCTTTCACGATATTGACTTTCCTAATTTTCCCTCTTTCATTTTTATTTCAAAAATAGAAAATTATCTCTTTGGCTTTTCCAAAATTGGGATTTCGTCGGCTCGCCGCTTCTCTCTTCTATGATGCGGCGGTGAACACTCCAATAAAGAGGCCGCCGCCATAGCAGGTAAAGGCTGAAGCTGAGGTGGTTGTCAACAACAGATCGAGACTCCGATGAAGAGGTGGAACAAAAGATTGAGAAGCCGCAAGATGCGACAGTGCGGCGGTGGAAACTCCGGCGACAAAGGGAGCCGGGCTTCACGACACTTAATTCTGCTTATTGTATTGCCATTGTTCTTGTCTGCTGCGTTGTTCCGTGATTTGGAGCCCTCCATTTCATGCATCTGTGGTGGCTGCAAAATTTGTGCAAAATGTCTGTTTTAGTGCTTGTGATGGATGAATTTTGCTACTGTTTTGGCTGTCAATTTGTGCTATGAATCGAACTCCCTGTACTTTGTTTTATTCTATTTAGTCATTTCTTGTATTGGGGTAAACATTGAATGTATCAGACTTAACACCTTTAATGGAGGGAAAGAAAGATGAAAATGTTGGTACAAGAATGGGTGAAATGAATCAGAAATTAAAAGTAACAAAACGACACAACTGTTTTGTGTTTTAATATTTGTTCATTGATTTCTTATTAAATGAAATGGAGGGTCAGGATTGAAGCACATTATTTCCTCAATTTTTCTCCTTCAAATTGAGAGAATCCTCTCTCGCATTTGTATTTGTATATATACTAGATAATATTACTTGAGACGATGATAATTTGTGGAAAGAATAAGAAATGGAAAACAAATATAAGAATTTTTTTTACTGGACTTAATATAATCCTAAAAAAAAAGGGTTAATAGGCTTTTATCTCCTGCAAAATAGGCGAATTTTGCATTACTCCCTGTAAATTTTACTTTTATATTACCCCCTTGCAAATTTTATTTTTTTATTTGCCCCCCTTTTGCTGACGTGGCAGGCAAAAAAACATAATAACTGATTTAAAAAACAACACTTTTTAAATCGGTTGAACAAAATAATAGATTTAAAAAGTGCATCCAATGGGGTAAATAAAAAAAATAATCTTCCAGGGGGTAATCTAAAAAATAATAATTACAGGGGTAAAGCAAAACTCATCTACTTTGCAGGAGGATAAAGACCTATTAACCCCAAAAAAAAATTGTGGCCTAAATTTTAGAATTATTTTTTGGGATCTAGTAGTACAACCGTTCTCTTCACCCTATCTCAGATGTGTCATCCCCTCACCCTAAATTTTTGTAATAAAAAAAAATAGTGGTCACTTGATGTCTTAATGGTTTTAATTTACCATGAAAAAAAACATGGGAATACATTAAATATAAAAAATCTTAAAACAAGAACTTCAGGAAAACAGTAATAAAAATCTACACCTATAAATCAAATTTTGAGCTTATTTTTTGTTGATAAATTTATTATAATATTCTAAACATATCTGTGAAAATATAATTTAATAATAAAAATTATGCGCAGAGTAATTTTTATTGGACTAAAAACAATAAAATTATGTAAGGAATAGTTATGTTTTAATTTGTAACTAACGTGCACAAATAGAAAGAACCTAATTATGTTTTAGGAAGTAATTAATTTAATTTAATTTAATTTAGTGAACAAAAAAAGTAAATATAGTTAGATGAGAATGAAAATAGAGTAAGGTAGAGGCAGAGAATTGAAAGGAGAAAATAAAGATTTTTTGACAACCAAGTAGGATCCGATTACAACGGACTCTATGTTGGGTTGGGTGAGGTGATGCAGTTATGAAAATCTATTCCATCTATCTTTCTTTCTCTATTTCCTTCTTATCTATTTTCTAACCGTGTTGTGTTGTTTTCTAAATTCTAATTTCTTCATATATAAAAAAAATACAACACAGCTAGGGTAACAAAGAAAGATAAGAGGAATCATTGTTCCTTTCGGTCTGAAGGGAACGACGATTCCTCATTTTATGTTCCACCTCTTTCTGCATGCTAGCTTCTAAGGTTTCTCTCTTTTCTAACATATTTCTTTTAATCATTTTCCTTTTTTTTTCCTTATATGTTTTTTTTTTTCATTTAACATATTTTTTGCATCATGTTCTTTTTTTTCCCACGTGTTGTATGGCATTGTGTTCATGCGATGAATTGGGTATAACGTTGTTCTTTTTCTTATGTTATGTTACAATTTGTTTATTTTATTATTGTTTTATATGTATAATTTTCTCATTGCTTTGCAATATGCTTGTCACATTTTTCATTCCTCTAGAACATTTATATACCAATGTGTATGTATAATTTTATTTTATTTTTCTTTAGGGAATTTTTTAAAGGTGATTGATTGTTATGTAGGCCTATGTGATAACCTTGATGTCTTAGTTCAGGACATTAAACTTTAGAGTATTTATATTTTAAGGTAGATATGTAAAATGATGCTCAATTTTATATTTTAAGGTTTATCCATTTTTTTAATCATAATATAAACCATAGCTTTTGTTTATTTATTTATTTTTTAAAATGCTTGCATCTCTTCATCATTTTAATTCCAATGCTGAATTTGTTCATTCTTAATTAGTTTTTCAACTTTATGGAATTTTTGTGTTGCAAGGTTTTTTCGAGGAGAATTATTTAATAATAGACACAATATCTCCGGCCATTTAATGAAAACCAAAATGTTGGCTGGATTAGTGAAGAAGTTAGCTTCAACTACAATGGGAAGTTGTGCTTCAAAACCAAATGGGAAAACCAATCGCCAAAAAAGAAGGAGTTACAAATCCGCAAAGCGTAGAGGAAACATTCCCTCTACGCTTCCAGATATGTCTTTGAAAAGAATTAGCAATGCAGGAAACCGCGTGGGAGATTTCGCTCTTGGTGACTTTGTTCACCTCGATTTCGACAAAGGTGCTTCGGCTACATGCAGAAGATCAGAGGTTTCAAATGTCAAGTTTCATCTTACACAAGTTCAATACCATAGTCAAATTGATGCAAATGGTAACTTTTTCTCTCTTTCCCTATTCTCTTTAAATAATGCAAAATTATTTGGAGATTTATGTTAATGGTGTCTAAGAGAGAATAAAATTATTAGTGATGGACTAGTTTTAAGTCATTGATGATGTTTTTATGATAATGAACTTGCCGGCTTTCGGATTTTGAATCCGTTATATTTTTTAAGTAATTATACAATCTCCAATTGAGGCTGTCAGATCAAAGATCAAACGACCGACATTCCAACTTCTTATTTCGGACCTCATTTATCAAAGTTGAAACGTGGGCCGTCCCATTTTGATTTGATGTTTCAGATCGCATGACTGCGTCAAATGTGTAATTTCTTCGATACAAGTAATCTGCATCCCTTAGTGTTGACATGATGAGAATTGAGAACTTGCATTGCAATTTCTAGGAAAGTACAAAGAAGATACATGTTTTGACTCAGCTATGCAATCACGCAATCACCGATTTAGATTGTCATATGAAGATCAAACGGTCCATATTCCACTCGAACCGTTCAATCTTGATAAGACGGTTCAGATTGCATGACTGCTTCAAATTTATGATTCTACAACTGCAGGGAATCCATATCCCTTGGAGTTGACATAGGTTACTTTGACAAAACAAAGCTAAGAATCTGATTCGTGTTCATTTTGCAGGAAAATACCAAGAGGATGCATGGTTCGACTCAGTTAGCATTATAGAATCTGATTCAGATGATGACTTCAGTAGTGTTCATGGAGGTGATTCATCTCTTATAGTTCCTATTGACTATTTTTAAGTATTGGTAATACTAACTCATTATTTTCATCGGTTCATCATTTTGAACAGATTGTTTTCCTTTCGCGAGCAACAATATCGGAAATGTCCCGAATACTCAATTACTCCAATATGAAAGTTCATCCTGCATCGTAGATTCAGGGTGTAAATATGAGGAATTTTATGAGAGCTACCTTAAGATAGATAAAAATGGCGAGAAAACTCAAGAAAACAACTCGAAACAATCAACGGTTATTATGCTTTCTGTTACAAGACAATCAACTGATTTAAATGAAAAGACTGAATTATGTAAGTACTTAATATGTCACATTTTCCTTTTGTCTGTGATGCTATTTGTTATTTGAAATTGTTTAAGCCTTAAGATATTAGGAAGTTTGTGCCAATAAATAAATATATACCGAATTGCAAGTTACAATAATAATGAATTGATGGACAGGTGCATCGGAGAGATTTCTATATCGTCCGAGAGCAGGGATTCAAATTCCAATTTCGACTCAAGAAAAGGCATTCCCAGGTTCCTGGTCAACAGTTTCACCTTCGGTGTTCAAGCTCCGTGGTGAAACTTTTTTCATGTATGTAGAAAATTATATCTGTTAATCTATGTAGTATCGACAATTCCATGGTGTCTAAGACGTGACAATGTCGAAGACACCAATATAAAACCAACACATGTGGTTACATTCAATTACTGACTAGTGTCGATGATGATTTATGCAGAGATAAGCAGAAGAGTCCTGCTCCCGATAAATGCGCTTATAAGCCAATAGGCGTTGATTTATTTGCAAGTCCAAGGAAGATAAATCACATTGCTAAGCATCTTGAACTTCCAAGTGTTACTGCAAATGAAAGTGGTGTACCTTCACTTCTCATTGTTAATATACAGGTTTTCTCCTTTTATTCTCGCTGCATATTCATTTCACTTTTGTTTAGGTCTATATCGTTGTTTTTCTTTTCTATTTGAACGATGTTAAAAAATCGATCACACAATTTAATCATTGTTCCTTTGGCAAACAGTTGCCAACATATCCTGCTAGTGTGTTCCTTGGTGACGCCAATGGAGAAGGTTTGAGCCTTGTACTATATTTTAAGTTGTCAGAGAATTTCGAAACAGAAATCTCGCAGTGTTTTCAAGACAAGATCAAGGTATTTTATTTCCTCTCCATCGATAATTACTTAATATTTCCTTCTTAAAGTTACAATGTTATTCTTACTTTCTACGAAACTTTGAAGAAAAAAAGGTTGCCATTTCCTAGTTTTAAATAATCGTATTTGTTTAACAGAGATTAGTCGATGATGAGATGGAAAAGGTGAAAGGTTATACAAAGGAAAGCTCGCTTCCCTTTAGAGAAAGACTAAAAATTTTGGCTGGAGTAGTTAATCCGGAAGACCTTCATCTGAATTCTGCAGAGAGGAAACTTATTCAAGCCTACAATGGCAAGCCTGTGCTTTCGCGTCCTCAACACCAATTCTTTAAGGTACATGCAAATTTATGTCTTCATTGGATCAAAATATTTGGCATTTTACTTCTTAGACTATCGATGTAAAGATATTTTACACTATCAATCTATCGTAATTGCATAATCAATAAAAACGTTTGACTGACCTTAATCATAACTATTTCTAAAGTCACATATACGGTTGTAAAACTTTCTACACAAACAGTGTATAAAAATTAAACTTGCATAGTTATGTCATACATAAGGTAAAATGAGATTTTGTATAAACTTTTGAATTCTCAATAACCACTATAAACTTTGACTAGATCTTACAAATTTGAACCTGATGATCTAAACTTTGCAAATGCAGAATGACTCTTCTTCTCATATGATTTCACACATTATTTATGTATTTTAATTACAGGGACCTAACTACTTTGAGATAGACCTCGACATACACCGGTTTAGCTATATATCGAGGAAGGGACTCGATTCACTTCGAGACCGTGTAAAGCATGGAATTCTTGATGTTGGCTTAACTATCCAGGTAAAGTTTGATCCTGCAAAAATAAAATATTCAACTGCTAATTTTACCAAACACTTCAAATTCAAATTGTTAGTTTGTGTGCTATCAAATATCAACTACCGTATCTGCTATGAGTTCATCCACTATCAGCTTATTCGATATCCGTTACTTTTTACTAAACAAAACCTATTTGTGTAACTTTATAAGCTTTATTTAGGCCATAACTCTAGACAACGGGCATGTTTGGATAAACAACTTATTTGCATCTTATAGCACAAACTTGTATCAAGATAAACACTTATATATAAAGCTTACATAAACTATATTTATAGAAAAAGATAAAATAAAAATAAATTGTTTTTATATGCTACGAGCTATTTTCATAAGCTAAGAACTTGTGAAAATAAGTAAAAAAATACTTATTAAAATTGTTATAAGTTGTTTTCATTAAATTCTCCCGAATAGTCTCACAAGTATATAAATTCAAATAAATCAATCCAAGCAGGCCCAATATGGGACTAGGCTTTTCCCGATACTTCTAAGCTATTGATTTTGCTTGGTGAAATGTTTCATTATTTAATTTAACATTCCAATATTTATGATTTTACAGGCACAAAAGGAAGAGGAACTTCCAGAGCAAGTGTTGTGCTGCTTAAGATTGAATAAAATTGACTTTGTTAACCATGGCCAAATTCCTACCATTATGGCTCTTGATGAGAAAATTGAACAATGAATTAGTTGAGCAATGGGAATAAAGGAAAAAAAAAAGATTATTGATATTTGAAAAGAATTGAGTGTCACATCTATTTTTTTAAATTAACACATGAACAAAAAAAAGACAAAAAGAGAAGCAAATTGAAGACATTTTTGTCTTCTCTTATGTGAAATATTTAATTTTTAAAATCTTAATATGTGATTATGGTGTTAAAGTCATCTATGTTACTTTGAATAATTCAGTTGCCTCCTTGTGTTATGTAGAATAGATGGTTCTGATTCAGGACAAGATTTTTACACGTTAAGGTGTAAAATATTTTCACATGAGAGAGGCTTTTATTTAGAGTTCACATAGATAATGTAAGATTGTTTCGTTGATATTGTAAAATGACATATGCAATAAAACAATTTTTTTTTTTGTTACAATAGTTTAAATTGTGGTATGGAAGGAGTAGCTCACATTCGAAACAAAAATACACAGCTTCTAACTAATAATAATTTGTTAATTCAGGAAAAATATAATTCAGTTATTGTTTAAAATACAATTATACCAAGTACCAACACCTTCAATTTTTTAGTACAAGCTACGTACCAAATAAGATAAAAGGATGAACAAAAATTTCAATATAGATAAATTTGATTAGTTTAATGGCTATGTATTTAAAAATAAATTTAACCTTCATATTATAATGTAAATCTATTTTATAATCTTTTGAAATTTACCCCTAATATCCATAGCTACATTTCATATGTAGACACATGATGGAAATTATCTCATACTTCATTGTGAAGTAGCTGGGAATAAGGAAACTACAGAAGAATAGTTTAGCCTATAGCTTGTTGTGCAAGTAATTTTGTTAGTTTGTTTTCCCACGCTTTGTAACTACCTTGAGCTTGTAATCGAACCATGTACTCTAGCTTCTCTATAAGAAGCTTTGTATCGAATTTCTTCATTTCTCAAATGATCAATAATAATGATTCACTCAATTCTTTCATTACTTTCTCAACGTGTTTGATGTAACAGCACGGGCCCCACCATTTTCGGCGGCACTACTACCTCACGATCTTCTCCACCCCCTTTAGTGGAGTTTTTGCCTTCTGTGCCTCTGTGGGAATCAAACCATGTATCCTAAGGTTCAAGTACATGTTCAATTCATTCCCACTACCAATTGACCAATTGAGCTAGTAGTCCAATTGATAGTGGGAATGGATTGAACATGTACTTGAACTCCAGGGTACATGGTTCGATTCCCACGGAAGGCAAAAACTTCACTAGAAGGGGGGGGGGGGGTTGAAGAAGATCGTATTATGGATGACTGATAAGCTATCTGGTGACTTATAGCTGGTGACCGATGGCTTATAGTTTATAACTGATAAACTAATTGAAGTGTTTGGTAAAATATAGCGGTTTAACTAGCTGATTAATATAAAATGACATAAAATGAAATTCATATTTAATAATAAAATTTATAATTAAAATAGTTATATATAAATTTATTAATGTAATATATGGTTTATATATTATTATTAAATGAATTTTTATACACTAAAATTTTAATTTATTTTAAATTTACTTTAATGTAATATATATTTTTGACAAAATTTTAATGTAATATGTGTTATTATACTTGAAAGTGGACATGTACACTAGTCAACTTGTGATACTTAAAAATAAACTCTATGCTCTAATAATACGAAATTGTGTACTTAGAAAATATAAAAAGACAATTTTAATTTTATAACAAAATATATATCAATTATGTAAAATGACTTATAATAAAATATATTCAACGCAATTATGTAAATTTAATAAACATGCAGTAAAAATTAAGATTATCTTACCTATGCTTGCTAAAATAAAAATATGATATGATACATGAGATGTTTTATATTTTAAAATATAATTATATTATTTTAAATTAAAATAAATTATAAAAGGTCAAAATAGATTTTAGTTAAAATATATTTCAGCGCAACTTGTTGCTCTGCTTTCTTTTGTTCATGTGTAATTATCTTATTTATATATATATATATATATATATATATATATATATATATATATATATATATATATATAAAATTTAATTTAGTTAAAATAATAAGGGTAAAAATGGAAAAAAATATGACAAATTATAAGTTCATTAGATACTTAAAATAATATCTAAAATATAAATTTTAAGTGTATAAAATATATTATAACCTCATGATAAAAAAAAAAAAACGTTCCCAAATAAGTCTTTGACTAATTATTATATAAGCTAAAACATAAACATAAGTTAGTTTTGTGGTATGGTAACCTTAGAAATCAACCGAAAGTTCATAAGATCATTGCATAGCCGCAGGGAACTGGGTGCACACAATTTATGTGAGCCAATTTACAAAGGAAACTAGGTGCACACACCACGAGTATGTGAACCTGAGACATCTACTTTTGCCACTCTATGTTTTTTTTCACGCGTTCTATAATTTTATTAAAACATCTCTGTTCGCTTTTTAAGTAGCGGTCACCCCCAACTCTACATTTATAACATTCGCTACTTAAGTAGTTAAGTAGCGGACGTCATTTTTCAAAATTATATATTTTTCCTACATCTGTTACTTAAGCCACAAAAGAGTATTTTGATTATTTCTGATGATAAAAGTAATTTTCTATGATTATTGTGCCACCATGGGCCATCAAAAGTTACAGAGCACTATATCCACCTTCAATTTTTCCCTTACACAAAATTTGAAATTTTCTTTAAAAAGTACTAATCAATTTTTGTGATTCTATGTTGCACCCTCTGTTTAGAGAAGGTACCGCTTATGTACCATCTAAAATCCCTTACGTTTAGATGCAATTGTTGTTTAGATGTGAAATATGGGAGTGAATCCTCTTTGATGGCGTCTACGTTGGGAATTGTTAAGTTGATATCTTCATCTTTCGTTTCTCCTTAACTTTATGTTGGTGGTGGTCACAAATTAGTGGTTACGATTCTATTGAATTTTTTTTATATAAGTTAAGAGTATCTAAGGAATAAGGAATGAGAGACATTTTAATTTCCAATTATGTTGGCACCTTTAAACATTACTCCGTATTATTTTATACCTATATTTTATAATATAATATGTACAATGGAAGGATTAGAAGACCTAACCCAAAAAAGAAAAATGAAAGGAGACACATAAACTAGGGAAAACAATAACAAGGGAATCCTAGTTTATATGTAATAAAATAATCTCTAATGATATGAGGCAATGAAGTTCCACCAAGGAAAATCATCAATTGAATGTTCATAATTTGTTAGTTTATCCGCATATGTGTTACCCTCCCTATAAATATGAGAACTAGACAAAGAAAGACCAAGTTGTAGACAATTATGTCATTGATTTTTTAAATTAGTGTGATTAAAAGAACTAAAATTACTAAATTTTGGCCAAATTGTATTTATTTATCTATTTGAAAGTTAACACACAAAAACTCCACTTAATTAGCCAATTTTAAGAAAAATCATGTAGAACATGATACACGAACCTTTACAAAAGTAGGGACTAAAATTGAAAACTGAAAATTTAGAGGATTAAAATTTGAAGAAATTTTTTTTAGAAACTAAAAATAAAATTTGGTATATTTAAATGGACAAAAAATATATTTAACCCTAAATTCAATTAGGGTTTTCCTAAGCAAAATGATAAAATATACTCCCTCCGTTCCTTTTTAAGTGTCCAAAAACGTCGAATTTACTGTTCCTATTTAACTGTCCATTTAGTATTTTAAGAGTATGATTTGTCAATTATACCCTTTGTCAATCGCTCATATCTTTTTCAATAAAACTAATTAATGTTATATATTTGGAAAACTAAATCTTTTTTATTTATTTTTTTTGGGTACATAACATATTAAATTTTGTTTCTTTTTTTGTGTGTGCATAATATATTAAATTTATTAGAAAGAGAAAGTGTGTGCAAAAATACAGGATTTGTTGGTGAATTAAAATTAGGGTATAATAGGAAGATAATGTGCAAAAATACACTTTCTTAATTTGGTGTTACTATTCAAAACGAACACTTAAAAAGGAACGGAGGGAGTACTTAAAACTATATTTTAAAATAAACTATTTAAGCCAATTTTTCTTTTAAAACTTTTATAAAAAACATTATTAATTTTTTTTATTTTTTATAAAAAAACATTAACGGAAAAATTATACAAGTAACAAATATCTTATCAAGAGAAAGATGGATGGGAGCTTCTATGGTGAAGTTACCCTTATGACTTTTTTGGTGAAGTTGGCTTACGTGGTCCAATAGGATTAAAGTATTTCTTTGTCCCCACCAAATCATTATTATATCATTATTATATGATGTGTATTTTCTATTATGATACATGGTACACCTTCATAGATCAATGGTGTATATTTAAACTTCTTTATTCTAAGATCGAGTTATGCTCTGATACCAGAGTTTTGAGGGAATTATGGAAAATTTTCCTAGATAAATCTAGATTCTTTTATCCAATTTTTCGAGCTGTAAGGACAACCCTGCTACTGAGCTTTGTAGCTTATGTAGCTCCTTTTGTTCTGAGATTTCAAAATCTCTTTTGGGTGGTGTTATTCTAAGGCTTTGGCTTTTAAATAATGTTCTTTCTTCTGTTTCTTCAAACAAATTTTTATCAACCTCTATTAGAGAACAACTATTTCTTGCTGGATTTCTAAATATAGGTGATTCTAATGTTACTAGTGGTGTGAATAATTCATCAATATGAATAGTATCTTTTCCTGTAAATTCTATGCTGTGGTGTGAATTGCTTAGAGCATAATTAATCCTATAGCAGATTGTAAAGGGATGGTTACCTTTTTTCATAAGATTTTGGTTTTCCAGTTTATAGTGAAAAACTATAGACCGGTCTAGATCTTTATCTTTTAGGGATAACCTCATTTGTAAGTTTATATCAAACTTAATTTTTCCATATTTCAAGTTGCATTTTTCTTGTGCAATTATTGATTGTCTTCTATCTACAATCCTAGAATCCTCTAAAATTATTTCTAGGGGCGAGTCAATACCTTTCATGAAAGTACTTTTAATCAAAATCTGAATGGTTGATATGTGAATATAACCAATTTTAGTTCTTTCTTTTTCAGAAAGGTTTTCAATTCTTCTTCTAATTTGTGTCCTATCTATAGTAGATACGACTATATTTCCATAAGTAGAGTCAATTGGAATTGCTTCTTCTCCAGTCATTATTCCAAATTTCAAAATATTTTTTCTTGAGAAAAATTCCTTAAATTTATTAAACTTTCGTTTAAAGTTTTCTTCTGCAGTTAAGGATAAATCTGTTTCTTCTATTTTATGATCTAATATGCCATCAGCAAAATAACTAGATTTGTTTTCCAAAAGAGAAATTTCAGTCATGATAATTTTTTAGAAAGGACTTGATAGTTTCTTCATGAAGTTTATGTCTTGGTTGTTCAAAACCATCTAACAACAAATATTCAGAGGCAATTGAATATTTGAATTGTTCTAAAAAATCTATACCAAACAAAAATTTATTTGGTTGTTCATCAATTAGTATTTTTAGTTGAAACTCTTCTAATTTTCTGAGTTTTAAACGAATAATAGTGTTTTGTGACATAATTTTTAAGGAACCATCAAATTTTAAAACAGTTCTTGGTTCTGATAATATTTCAAAATTTTCACAAATTTCTTTTGATACATGTGACCATGCAGCTCCTGTATCAATTAAAATTGGAACTATTTTTTCGTTTATCATACCGATAATATGATATTGAAATGTAACTTTTGAATTTAAAAGAGATATAATCATACCTGATTGAATTCTCAGTTTGATGTTAATGGAATATTCTTGAAGATGTTTGTGTTTTGAGATATAATCTGTTGATTATATTGTTGGTATGAGTGGTCCTTCCAGAGTATTACCTCAAGGATCTAGCTCCTCCAGAGTATTACCTCAAAAGCTACTTCTTAGAAATGATTCTAAGGACAGAAGAAATATTTCTTCATAAAACTAGATAGTAGTTTCATATATTTTTCAACTGTGTTTACAAATGAGCTAAATGCTCTTATTTATAGTGGAGAAGGGCTCACATAGGTAAGACGTCCCTTTCCATGACAGCACACTATAGTGTCATGCACTTAGAAAAGTAACATGCACTAACATAAAGTAATACGCACTAAAAGAAAAGTGACAAACAGTTATTTACATTATTTCAAAGCTTATCACTAAGTGGTTCCCATCTGACTCAGATGTGATAAGATACCACTGTACATTATGGTTTACATTGTGATGTGTTGTTGTCTTCTTGTGCCGACGATTTTGGTGAATAATTTCTGCACATGTGTCCTTTGTAATACTGTGAAAAAATTCTACAGCATTCATCTTGAATTACTCTAGGTAATTTTTCATGATCTTCCTTGAGTTGGTCAATTCTTGCTTCAAGGTTTTTGACTGCATTGATGTCCTTTTCTTTTGCAAGTTTTCTTGAGTCGCTGTATACAATCATTGTTGAATCTTCATAAATAATTCTGTAGTTGTTTTGAGAGGATAATCTTGATACTTTTTGATGAAAGTTTTTGATTTGTGCAATGTAGCTATCAGGGTGCCATTCATTACTCTCCTTGCTCATTGTTGGGTATTGTTTGTTTGAGATCCCAATTTTAATGAGGTATTGTGGTTTTGTAGTTAGTTCCAAGGTGTTTTCATCATACCAAGGATATGTTGAGTCTATCTGCAAGAATATCTCTTTTCCTTTTGCAAATAGATTGTTGAATTTTTGGGTTAAATTTTGGAGTTCTTTGGGAAGGTATTTAAGTTCTCCAAATGCCTTTCCTGGTTGCTCTTCCAAGTATATGGTGTTGATTAGTCCATTTTGAAAGAACGATAAACAGATTTGACTATCTATACCTGGGAGTAAAATTGCTCTAGTGCAGCCAAACTTGTTGACTGGATAGAAACATTCGGTGGTGAATATTTCGTTGTAGTGGTTTAACCATTTCCATCTGAGACTGAATTCCATGTAGGTTGGATCAGTTATCTGGAAATTTTTCTGATGTTCAAGCTGACGAATTTTGTCAATTGACAGCTTCTTTTTGGATTCCATTGTAGGTGATCTTTGAAGGTTTTTTGCAGTTGCAATTTCTCTGTATGATCCATAAAGAGCTATTTCTGCTTCCTCCATAGTCTTGTAACCTTTGTGCCTTATGTTTTTACCAGTAACGTGCTGCTTTGCTATTGCCCAGCTTCGATAGATACCCTTAAATGGTCCTTCGAAGATGACATATGCTGCATATTTTCCCATCTGCTGATCAATAGGATCTACGAGAACGCTTTCTTGGAAGGTAGGTACACCATTTTTTCTTGCTTCATCTTCTTCCTCAACTTCTTCAGCCCATGATTTTTTGCTGTCTGAAGTTGTTCCTGAGGATCCGGATTCCTGTTCTTCATTTGATTTCCATCCATTGGGTGTTATTGTCTCAATGAGAATTTCTGAACTCTCCGGGGCTGTATATTTTACATAATAATCATACTTTCCAGAAGGCTGTCCTAGCAAGTCCCAATTTTCTTCATTTTTGAGAACTTTGTCTAAGCTTGTTGTCATGTTTTGCAAGCTTTTGAGTGTTGTAATCATCTCCCCCCTCTCGTCGAAGAGCTTTTTTCTTCTAGAATCAATGGCAGCAAGCTGCTCATCCTTCTGCTTTATGTTGTTTTGAAGTAGCTTTATTGCTTGCTCCATTCTCTTGTTAGTGTATCTGCAAAACTGTTTTGTTCAGATTTTATGTACTGAATATATGGCTCGAATTGTTGTAACTTCATCTGCCATCTTATTAGTCTGCCTTGTTTATGGTCTGCTTTAATTTTATATTTCCAAAATCCTGTAAGATATTTAGAGTCTGTTCGAAGAAGAAACCTTGATGGTAATAAATCAATTTTCCATTTTTCTAATATCTTTACACATGCCAGAGTTTCTAGTTCCTGAATATGGTATCTAGATTCTGTATCTGTAAATGTACCAGAAATATATTTACATAAATGTAATTTTTCAGTATCCGTTATCAGGATTTTAGAAGCACTATAATCAATGTCTTTTATAGTATCTGTCCCTTCCCTCGAAGTTTCAGATTCTTTTGATTGAAGATCCTTAGATTCTTCAATTTTATATCCCTTCTCATTAAGAGAAAGTTTTGCTTTACCATTAGGTAAGGCTCTCATACAACCTGCCCAGGTTGTTTGCGATGCATCTGTCTCTATAATTAAAAAATCTTCTTTCGTTGGATTGTAAAGTTCAGGCAAAACTTGAATTTTTTCTTTAATTGTTTTAACAATATCAGAATCAGTTTTGGTCCAAGACCATGGAATTTTTTCTGAAATTTTCTTTTGCAAATGTTTTCTTTCTTTTGCTAAGTCTTTGAAAAATCCTTCGTTAGCAATATAATTTAAACATCCAAGAAATCTTTGGATTTGCTTTCTATCAGAAAGTTCATTTGGAAAAGCTTGTATTTTTTCTTGGGTATGAGGTGCTAAACTCAGTTCCCCGTTTTCTTTTAGGATCAAACCAAGGTATTCTATTTCTTTTTGTAAAAGTTTTGATTTCTTTTTTGAAATCACAATACCTTTTTCTTTAATTCTTAAAAGAACAGTTTCTATATCTTGAAGATGTTGTTCCCTACTTCCTTTTGTGAAAATAAGTATATCATCTATATATGCCAAGCATATATGATTCAAACCTTCAAGAGATTTATCCATAAATCTTTGGTATATTGATGGTGCTTGTTTCAGTCCAAAAGGCAAAACATTCCATTCATAATGTTTTTGAGGCGGACATGAAAAAGTTGTTAATGGTTTTGTTTCTTCGGCTAGTCTTAGTTGATAATATCCAGACTTTGCATCTAAGGAAGAAAACCAATAGCATCCTTTTATTTTTTCTAAAATAAAATCTTTTCTTGGTAATTTATAAGAATCTCCAACAGTTGCTAAGTTGAGTTTCTTATAATTGATCACCATTCTTCTTTTACCTCTTTTTATTTCGTTGTGATTTTCGACATAAAAAGCTGGTGCAGAATGTGGGCTTGATGAGGGTATAATAAGATCCTTATCAAGTAGATCTTTACATTCTTGTTGAAATTCTTCAACATCCCTAATAGAATATGGAATCCTATTTGGAACATTTATCTCTTCATTCGGGTTCTTGAGTTTAATGACTATAAGTTCATGATTAGTGTTTTTAAGACTGTCTAGAGGGTTATCTGAACAAACTTCATCTAATCTTTCTTCTATATTAATATGGAAGCTTCTTTCTTCCCACATCATTCTTAGCTCTCTAAGGTTTCCCTTAATAAGATTTAAGATCTCATTTCTAGTAACTATTTTGGTAGTTACCATTTTGTTATTCTTTGGATTTCCCAAGTTCTTCCATTGAAGTGATATTGTATCCTTTCTTTGAGTAAAAGGTTCATATAACTTTAAAAAGTTATTTCCTATAATTAGGTCTAATCCTGAATCATGGAGGTATATTGTTGGGATAAAAAACTTATACCCTTCAATTTCTATAGATACATCTCTAAGGTTAAACCATATCTGATGTTTTGATTTATCTGCAACTATTATTTCTTTTGGTTTGATTAATCTTTCCCAGTTTCTAGAGATAGATTTTCTCCCAAAACAAAGAGTTGCACCTGTATCTATATAGGCTAAAAGATTTCTATTTTTTAGTACTATTTTAATAAATGTAGCGCTTGGATTTCCTTTACCAAGTATCTTCTTCGACATCTGAATCTGTTTCTGTGCAGTATTCATAAATTTTTTCATCAGATTCTATATCTGATTCTATAGGTTCATATCCTATTGCATGTAAGACATTTTTCTTAGGATTCTTCTTCTTAGGACACTCATTTGCATAGTGACCTTCTTCATGACATAGCCAACATGTACATGATTTTTTACCCTGTGGGCATGTTTTCTTCTTAGGGTAAGGTTGTTTTTTCCTAAAGAATTTTTTGTCTCCTTTTCTGAATTTTCTAAATGGGACCTTCTTGAATTTCTTTCTTTTATAGGGTTTTTGTGTTCTTACCTTTCTAGGTTTCTTTCTAGAGTTACAACCATAGTTTCCTACTTTGTCTTGTAGTTTACTACAACAAAGGGATACTTGAGCTTCTCTTTTGGCTATCTTCTGACTACACATTTCTTGAAGCCAAATTTTTAAAGAAGTTATTCTTCCTCCTAAAGTATCATCTACCTTTCCTTCTGCTAATGCTGAGGTAAAAAATGCCTTAACCTGAGCCGATACTTTTTCTGGTAACTTGTCATAAAATAATTCTAACAAGTTTCTAGAGATTCTTGTACTATTATCTATATTATAGTAATGATCCTGAAATTCACAAATGAAATTATCTACATAGCACATATTGCAGATTTTTAGGTTGGTGATTTTCCAATGGTTTTGGTCAGAAAATGCTATTTTTGATTGAATGGAATTTTTCCATCCTTTGAATTCTTTTATTAGTAAACCATAGACCCAGTCTACTACTAAGGTTCCTGTTAGAGGTAATTCTCCCATAACTTCTGATGGCAAAGTAGAAATGTATTTGTAAGCATTTCCTCTAGTTTTATATTGAAGATAGTTGAAAACTTCAACTGCTCCTAAATGTTTAAGATCTTCGTTTAACTGGATTAACACACTATTTGTATTATACCAATCCCTAAGATCTTTTGCTGCATCAACACTGCAGTCTATATCTAAAATTCCTTGTCCTTGAAATGGATTTTGCGAAGGTACATAATAATGAGTTACTTTCTGGAATTTTTGTTTAGTGAATTCTCTTTCAAAATCTGCAGGTCTTTTAATTCCCGAAGTTTCTCCTTGTTCTTCTATTTTTACATAATGAGGATTTTCGATCTCATTTTCATTAGCTTCTTCTTCTGAGCTAAAGTCATAAATAATCTGATTATTATCTTCCGATTTGTTATCATAAGTTTCTTGACTTTTGCCACTAATATCTAGAGAGACCATTAGTCTTTCTAAATTTTCTAATTGCCTATTGAGGGCTTCTTCTGTGTTATCCATATCTAAAAGTAATTAGATGGTGGTTTAATTCTTAATTGTGTGGTCTCAGAAGTTTCTTCGAGTTTAGAAATCTTTTCTTGAGGTTGGGTTTGTGGTATTTTTAGGATCTCTATTTGTTTTCCCTTATCCTCCCCCTTCTTAAGAAATTTAGATAATTCATCCATAGTTAAATATTCTTCTTTATTTTCTAAGAGTTTTGAAAGAACCTCTAATTTAATGCAGATATTTTCTACATTTCTTTTTTGTTCTTCTTGAAATTCATCCATTCTTTGATGAAAATTTTGATAGCAACAATTTTTTATTATATAAGTTAACATACATGCTATATTGTTGAGTTGTGGATTTGTTGTATGAAAAATGTGAGGATATCTATGCAATTCATCTTTTTCATAACAGGCAAAGTTTTCTTCATGAAAGTTCCAAGTTTCATGAGGTTTATATTTACTTTCTTCAGATTGTAAGTTTTCTAAATATAATGTTTGTTTTTCTAAGTTATCTAAAACTTTTTGTAGAACACTTGTTATACTCTCTTCAGTCATCTTGCCATAGACTGTAGTTTTTTCTGAAGATTTTCATCTAATTCTTTATATCCTTTGGATAAAAAATCATCTCCAGTATTTCTAAACCAATATTCTAGATGTTTAAACCATTTAATCTGAGCCTTATAAAGTCCAAGATTATTTAAATTTGGTCTAAGGGTAATTACTGAATAAAGTATTTTTCCAGCTGGACTTCTTAGGAATTTCTTCCCGTGTCGTTCTACTTCCATGAATTTAGCTACCAAATTTCTTAGGATTTAGCTACCAAATCTATAGTATTGATCTTCATAATTTCCAGCCATTAGATCTAAAGTTGACATATAGAAATTTTTGTGCAACAATCACACTAGATTGATGACTTCTTTGGTGAAGTTGAAGTCATGACTTCACATTAGAATTTGCCAAGATGGATATATAGAGTGATCAGAGATATTATTTCCTTTGTACTAACTCAGTCAAATGTTGTTTGTTTCTACTTTTGGTGAGTAAGGCTATGTCAGAAACCGAGTACTCCAAGTAAAATGCAAACTGGCATGTGTTCTTCCAAGTACTGTAAAAATTATTGCTATGAAGAAAGAGGTTGATTTCCATAGCATGCAAGCAACATGGCTCATCTCATCAGTTCAGTGGTGTGTGCAGAAAAAGAAAAAGAGCTTTAGGACAAAAACTTCAGCGCCTATGGTCTCGGTGCCCATCATTTGCCTCTCGCATCAATGACGTCAAGTAAAGGACAAAAGTTAATTTTAAATAAATTTTTAGTCCTTATAATTGTTTCTAATTTTATTTTTAGTGTATATAATTTCTTTTTGGGTAAGTTTTGGTCTTTGAAATATATTTTTTCACAATTTTTTCTTTCTATTTTTAAGTTAACTCAATGTATCGTCAGTGTAGGGGTGGTTTGGGGTGCTGCTTTGGTGTACTGTTGTTTGGTTAAAGTGTTTTATCACTTTACCTTTCATTGTATGTTTTCAACAATTCCTTATACTTCTTGTTGAGGAATTGTTCTTTAATAAAATTTAGTCGAATAAAAAAAAAAAATTATGTTCATGTTTATGTTATTACAAGAATCACTCTAGAAAAAAGTTTAGAGTCATTTAACAAAAAATTAATTAAATATAAATTATTTAGCGTAAAAAATTAAAAAAAATCATGTTTAATAGGAGTATAATATACTAAACATATTCGTGGAAAAAAAATCTAAATTTTGAATGATACATGTGAATTGACTTAAAATAAAAAAAATAAAAGTCATAACGAAAAATATTTAAGAGAATAAAACTTGCTGAAAATTTTAATAGGGACTAAAAATATAATTTTAACTGATAAGATGAGTCTTATCGGAAAACTCGCTTACTTCCTTTGTCTTTAAGAAAAACAAATAGAAGACAACATTTTATAGTGATGAAATTTGGTCTTGACAAGGCTAGACATAAGAGAACTCCAGCTGCAATTTATGTGAAGTTACCAAAAGATGAAAAGTGAAGTTGTCGTAGATCCAAATCTCTAGAGAAGCATGAGATGAAGTCTGCTATACTTCACAACTAGTAGACCTAACATCACTTTTGTTGTAGGAGTATGTGCAAGATACCAAGCTATAAACCCAAGGGCATTGAGATGAAGATTGTGCTAGGTAGGGCTGTGCATGGTCGGTTATTTTGCTAAACCAAATTATATCCAAACCAAAATCAGATATATGGATTTGGATACATGACCATAACCATTATTTTTTATAAACCGGTTATATAACCAGCTATAAATTTGGATACGGATACATAACCAGATATTTTTATAAAACCGGTTTAAAAGCGGTTAATTTTTAAATTCAGTTTTAAACTGGTTTTTTTTAAAACTGGATAAATAAACGGTTAATTTGGTCTGTTTTTTTTTTACGCAGACGGAAAACATATTAAAAATCGTAAAAAAATACACTTTTCTTTTTTTTATTCTTTGCAGCAAATAGCTTTTGATATGTGTTTGAAAGAGATGGAAAAAAAAACATGTGAAGAAGACCATTCACATTCCTTCTTCTAGATTTCTTTTTTTCAATTCCAACGAGATAAGGGTATACAAATTATTAGTGTAAAGATAAGAGGCTGTTTATTTTCTAAAAATATTTTATGTTTTTTTTATCTGGAAGCAATTGAAGAGAATGAGTGTGGTTCGATTGGAAGAGAATATCGTCGATTAGCGTTCAACTGGAGAGATTATTGTAGATTTGGGGTTTAGGGTTCATCGCAAATCACAATTGCAGAGATCACATGGTGAACCGGTGATGGTGTGTGCGTGAATTAATTTTAATAAAAGGATATTTGTTTTTTTTTGTCAAAAAAAAAGATATTTGTTTGTTTTGTAAAAAAAACGGATATTTGATTATTTTGTAAAAAAAAAGGACATTGTTTTTTTGGGTACAAAAAAAGGACATTGTTTTTTTTTTGTTGACAAAAACAAATTTGAAAAGGATATAATAACCAATTTAAACCAAATCCAAAAATTTAATTTGGATGGATAACCGACCAGATGAAAATGGTTTGGTTAATAACCATATACCAAAATCCGGATATTTTAAAACGGATTTGGATCCGGTTATGAGTTTGGACCTTCTAACCGAATATTTTGCACACCCCTAGTGCTAGGAATGAGACCACTAATATCCAAACCGACCCACATAAATGAGTATACACGCTTCTTCACTTAAGATGTTGTTTTGGTCAAATTTCAACTTCTTTACTTAGTATGTGATTGGTTCTGTGTTTATTAGAATTGAGTATGATAGAACTAAAGTTGATAGAATTAATTTTGGTTAATTGATTTGTGTTTTTTTGTTTTTTGGTAGGTAATTGATTATTTGTGTTTGGATACATAATGTAAAAGTGATTTTTATCAATTTAAATTGCTTGAATATTTTAAATTAAAATTGCTTTTGGATGTATTACTAAAACATAATTTTTTTAAATATTTTTTGTCAATAGTATATATTTAAAACTATTTTGGATATTTGTACCACAAAAAAGAAATTGGACATGGGTTTTATTCCAAGACAATTGTGAAGACCAACCCATTA
The DNA here is from genome assembly GCA_030408175.1 of Trifolium repens. Classification (NCBI taxonomy): domain Eukaryota; kingdom Viridiplantae; phylum Streptophyta; class Magnoliopsida; order Fabales; family Fabaceae; genus Trifolium; species Trifolium repens. Next base: position 35,815,219 of record CP125844.1, read on the forward strand.
AACGTAACCCATCTCTTAATTTTAAAACAAAACGAGAACTCTCTAAAACCTTTTTTTTGAGGTAAAATAAAATAAAAGGATTCTTAATTAAAGTTATTCCCAATGAAAAGATGAAAAACACTCTCAAATCTCAACTATTCAAAGTCTCTTTCAAAATTCCATTTCACACTTTCATACCCTTATTTCTGTTTTTAGTTAGACAAAAATTCAAATTTGTGTTTTGAATTGCTATTTTGGTTGAAGATTGAACATTTTCCTCTCCTTTTTTTTTCCACCCAAATTTGAAAAAATTGGGAGAAGGCATTTTAAGGCTTGTTTGGTTCAATCGAGGGGGAGGTATAACACCCCACGTCTAAATCTAGAATAAAACGTGAAATATCATTATTGAATACCGAGTCATTATTATTACAACTTGAAAAGTTCAAGCACACGCAGGTGCTAAGTACAACAACAAGAAATAAGACAGCGGAAACAACTGATAACAACAGGTACAACAAGATTATTGAATTTGAAATAACGACAGGAAATGGAAAAGCATGAAAGAAATGCGTCCTCCTAGCAAAGCCACGAGCACACCGAACAGCATACCTCAACCGACCTGCTTATCTGAAAATAATTGTTTGGATTGGGGTGAGACAACTAAGCCTCAGTGAGTCCTACTACCCTCCTAAGGTGACTACACCGGGGAATCCTAATCAGTCATACATACTAACATATTATCATAAATCATAAGCATAATAAAAGTGTAACACAAAAGCATATCTTATTCATTTTAACACTAGGACACTCTGAGGTGAGCAGGTCTCAGAGGCCTGCCATATCCGTCAACCGATTCGGTCACGGCATGAAGCTCACATAGTCATAACCTAATGGATTATCCCATTGGGAGTCCATAGTGCGATATCATTCGCTCTTAACTGACTGATACTAAATTGAGTTGTAACTACCATGAATTACCAAATCCCGGGGAACATACAAACTTAATTAAATCTAGGTTATACCCTAAGATCATCTGTGATTAACACTCTATTTAACATTATACCAGTTACATTTCTGCAATTTGTCTATCTCAGATGAGGAAATAAAACGAGCGATTAATTTAGTTTAAAAAAATCAAAAATTGCAGGTTTTACTGTGTAAGCTCGCCTGGCGAGTTACCTGCTCGCCATGGCGAGATTAATGGTCAACTCTGCACTAGCTCGCTACGGCGAGTTCCCAACTCGCCATGGCGAGTCACGGACCCTGACCTAAACAACTCGCCTGGCGAGCAGATGCTCGCCGTGGCGAAGTTCCTCAGCCCAGAATCCTCCAGCTCGCCATGAAGCTCGCCAGCAACTCGCTGTGGCGAGTTCATGCAGAAGTGCCCCTGTTTTACGAAAATCAATAATATATCATAGTTTCGCCTACATTCCTCTTTTAAGACAGTGCAGAAATATAAAACATATAATATAAGATAGATTGGAGGGAAATTTGGGAGTTAATCTCCCTCACACAACAAATTCCTAATTTTCCTAAGTTAACATGCAAAAGTTTGAATTTGGGAAATCTAACTATCTAAACTTAAGAACCCACCTGATTGAAGCTTTAATCCTAGCTTCTGAGTTCCTAGAAACAGCTACTGCAACCCTCTACAAGCCCCACGAACTCCAGACCAAGGATTGGAAGATTTGAACCTTTGAAACCCTTATGCTTAGCTCTACGAATTTATGTTGTTGTTGATGGATGTTTCAGCCAGGAATAGGTGGTATTTATAGTGGTTTCTGAGGTGTGGATACAGTACACGAATTTGTGGTTCCAGTGTTGCATGTTTTCTCATTGGTGAGTGAAATGGTGAAGATTGGGGTTGTTGTCATTTTGCATCATGTGAGGCCTTGGGAAGATGATGGTGTAGTGATTCTGTTGCTGCATAGTTATGTTTCAGATGTTGGTATTGACAATCTCTGTGGGTCAAGACAATGGGAAGGGAAAGTGACAAAGTTTAGAGTTCAAGAGAAGGTTGGAAGTTTTGGTTGTTGTTGTTTGGCTTGCTCGTGAGAGAGAGATGAGGGAAAGCTTGGTTGCTGATTTTTCTGTAATGAGAAAGAATGAAAAATGGGAGATGGGGTTGGTCTGCATGCAAGGATTAATTAAACCTTGGGTGGAATCATGACTCATGAAGAGGGAGTGAGGTGGAGGCTTGAGATTGAAGCAAGGAGTGAGTCACATGAGGGAAGATTTGAATTTTCTTGCACCAATTGATTCACTTAAGAGATTAAAGTCTTAGTGTATAGTTTAGGTTTCAATTAAAAAAAAATTCCTAACTTATACACAATTCACTTAATTTCTAAAGATTATTTATCTAAATACCACTAATTAATTTATGAGAAAATTAGGTAAAGCTCTAATTTAAATTAATTAGGTAATTTAGAATGTGGGATATTACAACCTACCCCCCTTAAAGAAATTTCGTCCTCGAAATTAAGAAATTTACCTCGAAAACAGGCAAGGATAACTCTTCCGCATGTCTGACTCCAGTTCCCACGTGAATTCACCGTCAGGAGACTGAGCCCATTCAACTTTGACAATTGGAATCCTCTTGTTCCGAAGTATTTTAGCATCACGTTCAACAATCCGAACAGGATCCGGCTGATAGGTTAGATCTGGCTGAAGATCAATTTGTTCAAGTTCCACTGGCTGATAAGGATCAGGAATATACTTCCGTAGCTGAGACACATGAAACACGTCGTGTAACCCTGACATAGATGGAGGAAGAGCTAACTGATAGGCTACAGGACCGACGCGTCGAAGAATCTGATAAGGTCCAATAAATCTTGGACAGAGCTTCTTAGTTTTGAATACACCTCGTAAACCCAACTTAGGAGTAACTCTCAAGAACACATGATCACCTTCCTGAAATTCCAGAAATCTCCTTCTCTTGTCGGCGTAACTCTTCTGCCGACTCTGAGCAACTTTCAACTTATCCCGAATAGACTTAATCTTTAAAGTGGTCTCTTGGACTATATCTGGTCCCAAGAAACTACGATCACCAACTTCTGTCCAACACAACGGGGTCCTACACTTTCTGCCATATAAAGCTTCATAAGGTGCCATACCGATACTGGCATGGTAACTGTTATTGTATGCGAACTCTATTAGGTGTAAGTGATTACTCCACGAACCACCGTCTTCTAATACACAAGCTCGGAGCATATCCTCAAGAGTCTGAATAGTCCTTTCTGACTGACCATCAGTCTGAGGATGATGCGATGTACTCATCTTCAATCGAGTCCCCATCGCATTCTGAAATGCTTTCCAAAACCTTGACGTGAAAATCGGGTCTCTATCTGATACGATACTCAAAGGTACACCATGCATCCTTACAATCTGCTCCATGAAGATGGCTGCATATTGCGGGGCCTTGTAGGTGGATTTCACTGGAATGAAATGAGCTGACTTCGTCAACCTGTCCACGATTACCCAGATCGAATCCTGACCTCGCTGGTTACGTGGCAGTCCTCCTACAAAATCCATAGTGATGTGTTCCCATTTCCACTCTGGAATATCCAACGGTTGTAACGGTCCTCCAGGTTTCTGATGTTCAATTTTCACCTGTTGACAAACAATACACCTGGACACGAATTCAGCGATCTCTGCCTTCATGTTAGGCCACCAATAGTTCCCCTTCAAATCATGATACATCTTGGTGGATCCAGGGTGAATTGAAAATCCACTCTTGTGTGCCTCTTCTAGAATCAACCGCTTCAACTCATCATTCTGAGGTACACAAAGTCTGCCTTCATAGAGAATAGCACCGTCCGTGGCTACTGAGAACTCCGGATGGTTCACTCTCTTCTGCAACTCTACATCATCCTGCTGAGCCTGCACAATACTTGGGCGTAACTCACAGGACACTTCGATTCTGTTAACGCGAATACCGCTCTTACGATATATCACATTCATATTAAGATCTCTAAACTTCTCATACAGACCGCACTGTTGCATTAGTAACTCCGATGCATACAACGTTTTTCTGCTTAGAGCATCTGCCACAACATTGGCCTTTCCTGGATGGTAGTTGAGATTGAAGTCAAAATCTTTGAGGTACTCCATCCAACGTCGCTGCCTCATATTCAACTCCTTTTGATCAAACAAGTACTTCAGGCTCTTGTGATCACTGAACAGATCAAACTGCACTCCATACAGATGATGTCTCCAGATTTTGAGTGCAAAGATAATGGCCGCTAACTCCAGATCATGGGTAGGATAATTCTGCTCATGAGGTTTTAGCTGCCTGGATGCATACGCTACAACTGCTTCATCTTGCATCAATACACATCCAAGTCCCTTGTTGGACGCATCACAGTATACCACATACTTGCGTGTTGGGTCAGGAATCACTAACACTGGTGCTGTGGTTAGCTTTTCCTTAAGGGTTCTGAAACTCCATTCACAAGTAGCATCCCAATCAAAGTCTGCACCCTTTCTGGTTAAACGAGTTAATGGCAAAGCAATCTCCGAAAACCCTAAGATGAATCTCCGGTAATAGCCTGCCAATCCAAGAAAACTTCTGACTTCGGTAACACTTCTGGGTCTTTCCCAATTCAACACTGCTTCTACCTTAGATGGATCAACGGACACACCGCCTTGCGATATGACATGACCCAAGAATTTAACTTCAGATAGCCAAAATTCGCACTTGCTGAACTTGGCATACAGTTGTTTCTCTCTGAGGATACTCAACACAATTCTCAGGTGCTCCGCATGCTCCTGTGAATCCTTAGAATAGATCAGAATGTCATCAATGAAAATGACAACAAACTGATCAAGGTACGGCTGGAAAATCCGATTCATGTAATCCATAAAAATGGCTGGAGCATTAGTCAGACCGAACGGCATGACCAGGAATTCATAGTGTCCATAGCGAGTCTTGAATGCTGTCTTGGAAACATCCGAGGACTTGATACGGATCTGATGATATCCAGAACGAAGATCAATCTTGGAGAAAACAGTAGCACCTCTGAGTTGATCCAAAAGGTCGTCAATCCTTGGTAAGGGATACTTGTTCTTGATTGTGACCTTGTTGAGTTGACGATAATCAATGCACAGACGCATCGTACCATCTTTCTTCTTTACGAGTAACACCGGTGCTCCCCAAGGTGAGACACTGGGTCTGATAAAGTGTTTCTGAAGCAACTCTTCAAGTTGAGATTTCAGTTCACGAAGCTCTAAGGGAGACATCCTATACGGGGCAACTGAGATCGGCTGGGAACCAGGAACTAGATCGATGGAAAACTCCACTTCCCTTTCGGGAGGTAAGTTCATGATGTCATCTGGAAAGACGTCTAAAAACTCACTAACAACTGGAATATCACTAGGGCTCAAACTGGGTTCCGGATCAATGGTGAACAAGACACTGAAACACTTAGTACTGGCACCTAAGTACTGAATCATCTGATGAGTATTCTGGAGTAAAGCGGTAAGAGCTCTACTTTCTGGTGAAGTTTCGGTTGGAATGAAGAGATTCTTTTCAGCACATCCAATGTACACAGTATTGGCAGATAGCCAATCCATGCCTAGGACCACATCAATATCTTTCAAGGGTAGACAGATCAAATCTATGTTGTAGACTTTACTGCCCACAAGAACAGGACAATTCTGACAAACACGTTTAGAAGTAACCTTGCCTCCTGTGGCAACAGCCACAGTCATTGGAGGAATTAAAGGCACAGAGGGTAGTTGAAGTCGCTGAACACAGTCAACGGCTATAAAGGAATTAGTAGCTCCACAATCAAACAAAACTAACACTTCAGACTGTCCTAACATGCATACATCCATAATCAAGGCATTATTAGATTTGACTTTCTCACCATCAAGTGAAAATACCCGACCTTTGCTTTTAGAAGCGCCGCTGGAATCGCCCTGTCTCTTCAGCTTAGGACACTCGTGCTTGTAATGGCCAGGCTGCTTACAATAGTAACACATGTTCTTCCCTTTCATGCATTCTCCACTGTGAGGAAAACCACATTCAGCACAGTTCCTCGGAGATCGCTGGGAATAGCTCTGTTTCCCTTTGCTTGTGGTGCCCTTGGTTCTCACTTGTAGGTTGAACTTTCCAGAATCCTTCCTCTTCTGAACTGCTTCACTACGCTCCTTATGAATGTTACCCAGATCAGCTTCAGCATGATAGCTCTTCTGCACCAAATCACCAAAGGTAGTGATATGCTGCATAGAGACATCGTGGGCTATGTCAGCTCTCAGCCCGAACCTATACTTCTTCATCTTCCATGATTCACTGGGAGCATCGTTCCCATCCATCACATATCTGACCAGCTCATTAAACTTCATGGTATACTCCGCTACTGACATACTTCCCTGCTTTAGCTCCGTCAGTTCACGTTCCATCTGGAATTGGTAGCTCTCTGGGATATAATGTCCAACGAAGAGACGTCGGAAATTTTCCCAATTCACCTCCATCTGACTGGCCTCCATATACGCCTTGGTTCCATCCCACCAGTGACACGCGTCGCCCCTAAAGAAGCGGGAGACGAATGTTACTTTGTCAACTTCAGTGCAATCCATGGATTCAAGGATTCCGCCCACTCGCTGAATCCATTCCCTGGCTTTCGCTGGATTGTATTCTCCGTAGAACTCCGGCGGACTCATTCGGCAGAATTCACGGAATGCAGCACTTGATCCTTGCTGCTGAGGAGGAGGATTGTTCATATGCTGTTGAAACATATTCATGAATTCTTGATGCTGCTGGGCCTGCTGAGCTTGGAACTGCTGCTGCTGATGCATCATTTCCGCCCACATGTTCGCATTAGCATCTCCGTACATCTCCGGTTCATCATCATCATTAGCAACGTTCCTCCTAGGCCTTCCAGGTCCTCGTCTTGCTCCTGACATAGCGCTCTAACTGCCAATATCAAGTCAAGTTAGCTAGGCTTAAAGTGACATGACACCTAGAACAGATGTTAGAAATCCAGACAAATACTGGGATTCGGATAGTAATACTAATGAACTCTGGCACGATCTGAATCAACCAGGCTCTGATACCAATTATAACACCCCACGTCTAAATCTAGAATAAAACGTGAAATATCATTATTGAATACCGAGTCATTATTATTACAACTTGAAAAGTTCAAGCACACGCAGGTGCTAAGTACAACAACAAGAAATAAGACAGCGGAAACAACTGATAACAACAGGTACAACAAGATTATTGAATTTGAAATAACGACAGGAAATGGAAAAGCATGAAAGAAATGCGTCCTCCTAGCAAAGCCACGAGCACACCGAACAGCATACCTCAACCGACCTGCTTATCTGAAAATAATTGTTTGGATTGGGGTGAGACAACTAAGCCTCAGTGAGTCCTACTACCCTCCTAAGGTGACTACACCGGGGAATCCTAATCAGTCATACATACTAACATATTATCATAAATCATAAGCATAATAAAAGTGTAACACAAAAGCATATCTTATTCATTTTAACACTAGGACACTCTGAGGTGAGCATGTCTCAGAGGCCTGCCATATCCGTCAACCGATTCGGTCACGGCATGAAGCTCACATAGTCATAACCTAATGGATTATCCCATTGGGAGTCCATAGTGCGATATCATTCGCTCTTAACTGACTGATACTAAATTGAGTTGTAACTACCATGAATTACCAAATCCCGGGGAACATACAAACTTAATTAAATCTAGGTTATACCCTAAGATCATCTGTGATTAACACTCTATTTAACATTATACCAGTTACATTTCTGCAATTTGTCTATCTCAGATGAGGAAATAAAACGAGCGATTAATTTAGTTTAAAAAAATCAAAAATTGCAGGTTTTACTGTGTAAGCTCGCCTGGCGAGTTACCTGCTCGCCATGGCGAGATTAATGGTCAACTCTGCACTAGCTCGCTACGGCGAGTTCCCAACTCGCCATGGCGAGTCACGGACCCTGACCTAAACAACTCGCCTGGCGAGCAGATGCTCGCCGTGGCGAAGTTCCTCAGCCCAGAATCCTCCAGCTCGCCATGAAGCTCGCCAGCAACTCGCTGTGGCGAGTTCATGCAGAAGTGCCCCTGTTTTACGAAAATTAATAATATATCATAGTTTCGCCTACATTCCTCTTTTAAGACAGTGCAGAAATATAAAACATATAATATAAGATAGATTGGAGGGAAATTTGGGAGTTAATCTCCCTCACACAACAAATTCCTAATTTTCCTAAGTTAACATGCAAAAGTTTGAATTTGGGAAATCTAACTATCTAAACTTAAGAACCCACCTGATTGAAGCTTTAATCCTAGCTTCTGAGTTCCTAGAAACAGCTACTGCAACCCTCTACAAGCCCCACGAACTCCAGACCAAGGATTGGAAGATTTGAACCTTTGAAACCCTTATGCTTAGCTCTACGAATTTATGTTGTTGTTGATGGATGTTTCAGCCAGGAATAGGTGGTATTTATAGTGGTTTCTGAGGTGTGGATACAGTACACGAATTTGTGGTTCCAGTGTTGCATGTTTTCTCATTGGTGAGTGAAATGGTGAAGATTGGGGTTGTTGTCATTTTGCATCATGTGAGGCCTTGGGAAGATGATGGTGTAGTGATTCTGTTGCTGCATAGTTATGTTTCAGATGTTGGTATTGACAATCTCTGTGGGTCAAGACAATGGGAAGGGAAAGTGACAAAGTTTAGAGTTCAAGAGAAGGTTGGAAGTTTTGGTTGTTGTTGTTTGGCTTGCTCGTGAGAGAGAGATGAGGGAAAGCTTGGTTGCTGATTTTTCTGTAATGAGAAAGAATGAAAAATGGGAGATGGGGTTGGTCTGCATGCAAGGATTAATTAAACCTTGGGTGGAATCATGACTCATGAAGAGGGAGTGAGGTGGAGGCTTGAGATTGAAGCAAGGAGTGAGTCACATGAGGGAAGATTTGAATTTTCTTGCACCAATTGATTCACTTAAGAGATTAAAGTCTTAGTGTATAGTTTAGGTTTCAATTAAAAAAAAATTCCTAACTTATACACAATTCACTTAATTTCTAAAGATTATTTATCTAAATACCACTAATTAATTTATGAGAAAATTAGGTAAAGCTCTAATTTAAATTAATTAGGTAATTTAGAATGTGGGATATTACAGGAGGGGAGGAATTTTTAAGGCGGGGAGGCGAGGTAATACATAATTTATTATGTTGACAAAATTACCTTCACTTTTTTATTAAAATTCTAAACTATCCTTGTTGAAATATTAAAATTTTAGGTTATATTGTTTTTACAACAAAAAAAATTAGGTTTTCTACTCATTAGATTTTTTTTGGTTATATATCCATTAGATTTTTTTTTATGTAATATATCCATAATAATTTAATCTTTATTTTGAGTTTATAATGTTAAGGGTAAAAAAGTATATTACTTATTTCCTTCTCTCCCCTCCCCTTTTTAAATAGTTGAATCAAACATAAAAATTTAAAATATCACCTCCCCTCCCCTCCCTTTCAAAATCCCCAAACCAAACAGAGAAGAAAAAATGTTACGGGTCATTCAATATATAAGGCCCCGTTTGGCCCGGCTTATTTTTCTCTTTTTTTCTTCTCCTTAAAAATAGTAAAGAAGGAAAAAATTGTGTTTGACTTTATTTTTTTATATTTTTTACTTCTTTACTTTATTTCTCTAATACTTTTAAGGAGAAATAATGTCAAATATAATTTTATACTTCTTTATTTCGTTTAAGCTAAAATAAAAAGTAAAAAATAAGCCGGGCCAAACGGGGCCTAAGTATACTTGTTACAAAAAATTAATAGCATGAAATTAAGTTTGCTATATATTTTTTTTAGTTTAATGATTAAAATTTCACCTTTTATAAACAAAATATCCCAAATTCATTTGACCAAAAAAATAAAAAGTCTGGAATTCAAACTCTTATATAAAAAATAGGCTTAAACATAGTTTTTGTCCTGGAAGTTTATAATTTTTTAGTTTTAGTTTTATATCTTTTTTTGTTGCAAATAAATCATTGCATGTGCAAATCATTTTGAATTAAAAAGTAGGCCATACCATCTGATTCCCCATAACACTAAGTGTACGTTCGAATATCACTTAATTATGAACTTATGCAAAATAGCTTATGCAAATAAATAAGGTGTTAGTATCTGTTTTGCATAAATTCATAAATAAGTCAATTCAAACGAACACTAAAATACGACATAAGTAGCTTATGAAATTTTGATAAGCACTTTTTGTTAATTTACCCAAACACTAATATAACGACTTATGTCAGTAGATAAACTCAAAACAAGTCAATCCAAACGAGGCCTTAGTATTATGAGGAATTAGTTAGTATGACCCATTTTTTAATTCAAAATTCTTATTTTTAAGTTCTTTAACCTTATTTATTTGCATACACTAAAAAATAAACTAATCCGAATCATAATTAAAAATACAAAAACATAAATTTTATATTAAAAATTAATATTTTCCTAAAAAAAAACTTTTTCATATTAAGAAATAATTTTCAATATTAGCTTTCTTTAACTAGTAGTACAACCCTAGTTAATATTTTCCTAAAAAAATAAAGAAATTGTACTCGTAAGTAGCAACACAAGGGCACATGACCTAGAGACTCAAACCAAAAAGTACTAAGAATCATTCAACTTTTTCATCACTCCTCGGTCTTCACACTTTCACTCTCAAAACTCACTTTTCTCTCTCTCAACTTATTATTATCACTTCCTTCTTCCCAAACTCAACGAACGATGGCGTTTTTCTCAGTTTCACTTTCCCATAACAAACGCTAACTCCTTCTTTCCGCGATAACCGAGAGTAAATACCTTTCTTCATAATCGATTTTGCTTTTAATTTCTTCAATCGCTTTTATTTCACTTGCTGCAAACTTCAATTATAGCTTATTTAGAATGATTTTTGCAATGTGCTTGATTTTTTTTTTTGCTTTGCATGTTGTATGATCGTGTTTTTCTTCGTAATGTGCTTTCGATTTTTACTCATTGTTAATTTCTTAATCAATCATCTATGTTTAATGACATTAATTAATTATGATTATAGAATCAGTACTGTACGATAGGTATGTGTTTTTTTATGACATTGTTACCCCTTGCTAATATTGGTATTACTATATATGGATTAATCTTAATGCTGAATGCTATATTCTATGATCTCTTGGTGATAATTTGTTGTATGTACTTTTTTTTTGCAGATTTTTCCAGAAATTTTTGGGAGTGAAATTAGTTATTTCAGGCAGAGTTTTACGGTTAGACCCTTTCTACCTACTGCAAACCGCGCACGCGGTTTTGAAGGTATTATGAATTTCCTGTTTCATGAAGTTTTTCTGTATATAATTTGTTTTGTATTTGGCATAATATTTGATTTCTTGATATGTGCTGGATTGTTCAGTTTGCTACTAACCGAAACAATTTTTACTTCATACTTTCAAATTATGTGTCAATTTTTGTATTATTGTCTCTTGATGTAATTTATGGAACTTTATTTATGACATCAAGTTAAAATGTTAATAAAAACGGGAGAATGGCTAACGGCGTGAGTGCGCATGTCAATAAACTCAATTTAGAATTATTTGACTGTCGCGCACTCAACTTTTTAAACGTTATTTTTTTTTTCTTAATGCAAAATTTCTACTTTTGGATTCCTTAACATGCGGGGCGGCGCACAAGTTAGAAAGATCCATAAATCGTGATTTTCCGAAAACCGAACCTCACTGAGTTCAGTTTCACCACCGAGTTTCCGCATTAATTTAAGTGAGTAAATAGCTTTACGGTTAGACCCTTTCTATCTACCGCAAACCACGTGCGCTGTGCCCGTGCTTTTGAAGGTATTATGAATTTCTGTGTCATGAAGTTTTTATATATATAATTTGGTTCGTATTTGGCATAATATTTTGTGCTAGATTGTTCAGTTTGCTAATAACCGAAACAATTTTTACTTCATACTTTCAAATTTTGTGTCAATTTTTGTATTATTGTCTCTTGATGTAAGTTATGGAATTTTATTTATGACATCAAGTTAAAATGTTAATAAAAATGGGAGAATGCTAACGGCATGAGTGCGCATGTCAATAAACTCAATTTAGAACTATCTGACTGTTGTCGTGCACTCAACTTTTTAAAAGTTTTTTTAAATGCAAAATTTCTACTTTTGGATTCTTTAACATGCGAGGCACAAGTTAGAAAGATCCATAGAAATGTGATTTTCCGAAAACTGAACCTCACTGAGTTGAGTTTCATCACCGAGTTTCCGCATTAATTTAAGTTAGTAAATAGCTTTATCTATAATCTCTCATTTATAATCAACTTTCTATGATCAATGTTTTTTTTTTATGGAAATTTCTTCAATCGCTCTGATTTTGAGTTGTCGCGACTTCGATTATAACTGAGTGAGAATGATTTTTGCAATGTGCTTGATTTTTTTTCTTTGCATGTTACACGTTTGTGCTTTTCTTTTGTTTTAGAATCGTTTTCTTCGCAATGTGCTTTCACAATTTTTGGTCATTGCTGATTAATTTCTTAGATTCTTTAGTTAATCAATCATATATTTTTAATGACGTCGTTAGTTAATTAAGATTATGAAATCAGCATGGTATGATATCTGAGTCCTAATCTGAGGTGTTTTTTTATGACATTGTTGCCCCTTCCCGTTCCTGTATTGGTACTACTATATACGGATTAATCTTAATGCTGAATGACATATTCTATGATTTCATGGCGTTAATTTGTATATACATTTTTTTTGCAGCTTTTTCCTGAAATTTGTTGGGAGTGAAATTAGTTCTTTCAGGCAGAGTTTTACATTTAGGCCCCTCCTACGACAAACCTTTGGAGCGCAGCTTATCACTGCGCCGAAGGTTTTGAAGGTATTATTATGAATTTCTGTTTCAGGAAGTTTTTCTACCTGTGATTCAGTCCATCTTTGACATAATACTTGATTTCTTCATACATGTCTTGTTTTACTGCCGATCTGTTCAGTTTGCTACTAACTGAAAAAATTGCTACTTCATAGTACTTAACAAATATGTCAGATTTTTGTCTCTTGATGTAATTTATGGAATTTAATTATGACATTGAGTTAGTGTTAATTAAAAAGGGAGAATGCTAACTTGTGCCATAAGGGCACATGTCAAGAAACTCAATTTAGAAATATCCGACTTAAAAGTTGAATTTTTATTTCCATGCAAAATTTTTACTTTTCGGTTCCTTTACATTTTCCCTTATGGTACAAGTTAGAAATACCCTTAAAAAATTGTTTTTTTTTCTTTTCGTTGTTTTAAATATTTTATTTTTATTTTTCAATGGTTATATACAAAATATTCTCTTGCATCCATTCCAAAAACTGTATAGCTGCATATGTTTCATACCTGTATCTATGCAACCTAGAGTAAGCTAACAAACATACAAGTTCAGCTTTAGACAGACATTATGTGCTGCATCATTTTACTCGCTTGTTCTTTGATCTCATTCTGTCAACATTCTTATTAATACTTTTCAAATGAATAGGCTGCTTGAAGTTTTATGTGGAGTGCAAGGTTACCAAATTCCATGGATGATCATGACCTCAATACAGAGCACAATGTGCCACCTGGTCGTATAAAAGCGATAAAATTTGATGTTTTAACTGGAGAAGATATAGTTAAGTATATTCTTAATCTTATATCTATATCAGCTTTGTAGTTATTCTGTGTGTATCAGTTTACTGTTAGTTTAGAGTGGAATCAGATCGAAATGCATGTACTTACATGTAAGGTGCAGTGGAAGGTGGGTTGAAACCTATTTGGGTGGATTGATTACCTTTACTTTCAAAGGGAGAAAAAACCTATTTTGTGGAATGGAGTATCAATCATAAATTTTCTGATTGAAATGTAACTTATTAATCACATTCACATATTTATGTTATTTCGTTTACGCCTGCAGGAGAAGATCTCCACCTTGGAGATAAATGCACCTGGACAGGTCACTTGTTCTGATTTGGGACTTCCAAATTCGTCTTATGCGTGCACGACATGTGGTTCAAACGATAGAAAGTCCTGTGATGGTGTGTATGAGCATATTGTATGGAAAATATGTTTAGAGATTTGTGGTCTGATATTTGAAATCTACCATACGCTGATTTATTAAATCTATTATTTCAGGTCATTTTGGATCAATCAAATTTCCTTTTACCATATTACATCCATACTTCATGGCAGAGATTGCAGAAATCTTGCAAAAAATTTGCCCTGCATGTAAATCTATTCGACATGAATTACGGATCAAGGTCTGGTATCTTTTACTTCTACCAACATCAGCACAATTTATCTGGTTTTGTTATAACATGGACTTGGTTTTGGACCACGGCATTTTGTATAGAATTTCATATAATCTATTAACCCTATGATACATCGTCTTTAAAAACTTCCAGCTTTGAGTGAAACTTTGATTACTTGAATGACATGCATCTTCATTGCTATTGTATAAATGATTTCTTTTGACATAGGTTCAACTTCAAACATTAAATTGTTATTGTGTGTATGACATTTTAAATGAATTTTTGGCTTTCTGCCCCGTTTACTTCTATTCCCTTTTATTTCCCTCCCTTAAGTTCAAGTACAGTGTTAAAATTAATTCAAATACTACCGGTTGTTTGTGTACACTATTAGATGTGATAAAGAAATTTGAGTTTAGACCTTCCATCTTGGGATGAGATGCTTAAATTATATGGCAACTTAACAGGGTTTTATAAATCCTTCCAAAATATTTTTTAAGTTTTAAGTTATATGAGGTTCTCAAGTACAATAAGATATCGCCTGAGGAATTATGCATGCTTAAGTACAATAGTACCTGTAGTCTTTGCTTCCACATGTCCAAGAAAATAATCCTATGATTTTTAATTTTCTACGGGTGTTTGTTTGCTAGTTACTTTTATGTTGGTTGTCTGTTTGGATTTGCATTTTTTCTTGTTAACTGCTTCCTATTGTTAAGGTTCAAATTTCTTCTTACAGCGTACTAAAGCACTCCTTGGATTCAATAATCAGCCCAGAGGTTGCAAATATTGTTGTGTAAGTTTTTTTTAATCTTCCTTGATTCACTCTGAAATAAATTTATTTATTTTTCCCTTTATTTTTATTTTTTGCCACTCTAATACAGCTTATGCATCAAATAGGGTAATGGTATGGGTCGTTATCCTGCCATGAAATTCAGAGTTTCATCCAATGATTTCTTCAGGAGAACTGCAATTATTGTTGAAGTAAATGATGTATCTTTAAATAAGAAAAGAAATTTGGGGCGAGGATTGCCAGCTGATTATTGGGATTTCATCCCTGGAGATGCTCAACAAGATGAAAATCATGTAAATAGAAGGGTTTTATCGCCCGTTCAGGTTGAGAATTTATTGAGTGGTGTTGATCCAAACTTCATTGAAAAATTTATTCCAAGCATGGATTTGGTTGGTCTCGATTGCTTCCTTGTGGCACCAAATTGTCATCGTGTGACAGAAGTTCCTCACCGACTTTCCGGGGGATATCCATTGAGTTTTGTAAGTGTATTTTTCCTTTTTCTGCTAGTCTTCAATATTTATAAGCTGGTATGTATCATCACATGAATTCCAATTTTTGATATGGTGCTGTGTCTGGTTAAATACTTATAGGATAACAGGACCAGGGCTTGCAAGAAGTTGGTTGATTTCAGGGGTACAGCAAATGAACTAAGTTCTCGTGTTTTGGATTGCCTGAGGTTTTCCAAGGCAAGTTTCTCGTCTATTTCATCCTTTGTTTTTCCTGCATCCCACTTGGTCAAAATTATTCTTGTTGCTTATGGTTTTACTTTTAAAATGCAGATAAATCCTGATAGAACTCCAATTAATATTTTTACCGAGTTGCAACAAAGAAGGGTTGGAGAAAATGCTTGCAATTCTTCTGGTTTAAGATGGATGAAAGATGTCGTTCTTGGAAAACGCAATGATTGTTCATTTCGTACTGTGGTTGTTGGTGATCCAGACCTTGAGCTTAGTGAAATTGGTATACCTTGTCAAATTGCAGAAGGTTTGCAGGTTTCTGAGTGCGTGAATAGGCAGAATAAGCAAAGTTTGCTTTATTGTTGTGAGCTGCGTTTGTTAGAGAAGGGACAGATAAATGTTCGCAGAAAGGGTAATCCAGTTGTTCTGTATAAAAAAGAAGATTTGCAGATAGGAGATGTATTTTATCGGCCTCTTGTTGATGGGGATACAGTGTTGATAAATAGGCCTCCTTCCATACATCAACATTCTATGATTGCTTTCAGGGTTAAGGTTCTTCCAATTACTTCTGTTGTTTCTATTAACCCACTCTGTTGTTCACCTCTTTGTGGGGATTTTGATGGTGATTGCCTTCATGGGTATATTCCACAATCGGTTGGTGCAAGAGTGGAGCTTAATGAGCTGGTTGCTTTGGATAGGCAACTGATTAATGGGCAAAGTGGTACAAATCTGCTTTCACTTGGTCAGGATAGTTTAACTGCTGCGTATTTGCTGTTGGAAGATGGGGTCTGTTTGAATGTTTACCAAATGCAGCAGCTTCAAATGTTTTGCGATAGAAAATTAATACCTCCTGCAGTGGTAAAAGCTTCTTCAAGCAATACCTCGTTTTGGAGTGGCAAGCAATTGTTCAGCATGCTCTTGCCTTCTAATTTTGACTATGCTTTCCCTTCAAATGATGTTTTAGTTAGTGACGGGGAGCTGATATCTTGTGAGACTTCTGGGTGGCTACGTGATTCAGAGAACAATATTTTCCAAAGTCTTGTGGAACAATTTCAAGGGAAGACTTTGGATATATTGCATTGTGCACAGAAAGCTCTTTGTGAGTGGTTGTCTATGACAGGGTTCAGCGTTTCCCTCTCAGATTTGTACCTTTCTTCTGATTCCTTTGCGCGGAAAAACATGATGGAGGAAATCTCCTATGGCTTACGAGAAGCAGAGAAGGCTTGTGATTTCAACCAGTTATTGGTAGATAATTATTGTGATTTTCTTTCAAGAAGTCTAGAAGAGACTGGAAAATTTATGACTGTGGACGTCGATCGTCTGAATTATGATAGACAAATATCTGCTGCTCTAAGTCAAGCGTCAGTTGATGCTTTTAGACAACTATTTCGGAATATTCAGAGTTTAGCAGATAAATATGCGTGCAAGGACAATACTTTCCTTGCTATGTTTAAGGCTGGAAGCAAGGGTAATTTACTGAAATTAGTGCAACATTCCATGTGCCTTGGACTGCAACATTCTCTGGTCCGTTTGTCATACCGAATTCCCCGTGAACTCTCATGTGCTGGTTGGAACAGTCAAAAGGGGATTCATTCGACGGAGATGTTTTCTGATACTCTTGAACCAGGGCAGTCTTTCATTGCTCATGCTGTGGTTGAAAGCTCTTTTCTTACAGGGTTGAATCCACTTGAATGTTTTGTTCATTCAGTGACAAATCGTGATAGCTCTTTCAGTGACAATGCAGATCTTCCTGGGACATTGACCAGAAGACTTATGTTTTTCATGCGTGATATGTATGATGCATATGATGGATCAGTGAGAAACTTGTATGGTAATCAGCTTATTCAGTTTTCTTATGATGCTGAAGATGATTCATCCTGTGATAGTTATTTTCGAGAGGATATTATAGGTGGCGAACCAGTCGGAGCGCTTTCTGCTTGTGCGGTTTCTGAGGCTGCATACAGTGCTTTGAGTCAGCCTATTAGTCTACTTGAAGCATCACCTTTGTTGAATTTAAAAAATGTTCTTGAGTGTGGTTCAAAGAAAAAAGGTGGTGATCAGACTTTGTCTTTATATTTGTCTGAGACAATTGGTAAAAAAAAAAATGGGCTTGAGTATGCTGCTCTAGAAGTTAAGAAATATTTGGAAAGATTGATGTTCTCAGACATTGTTTCTACTGTCATGATAATATTCAGCCCACAGTCTTGTAATATCGGAAAATACAGTCCTTGGGTTTGCCATTTTCATTTAGACAATGAAAATGTAACAAGAAGTAATTTCAATGTGCATTCTATCATTGACTCTATTTACCGGGGATATGACTCATTAAGAAAAGACTCAAAATTCACCCTTCCCATTTTAAAAATATCAAGCAAGTAAGTTTCTTCTGGTGCTTAACAGTTTATATTATCTAAGTCTTTCTGCTTAAATTCTTATTCATACTTGGAGCTTTTACTATGGCTATTAACCAAGACAATGAAATAGCAGGAAAGGCTGTGTAGATGACATGGCTAAGGAAGGTGGAGAAACATCGGTTGATAAGGAGAAAGACAGTCAAGATTGCATCACCATCACAATTGTCGAAGACTCTCAGAATTCTCTACAATTGGATTCTGTTCGGAATATAATGATACCTTTGCTTCTGCGAACACCTATAAAAGGTTGGTAGTAATAATATAATCAGAATATCCATGTGTAGTTTAAAATGATGATTTTAAAAAGAGCCTTTTATAGAATATATTCCCAGGACATTTCTTTAACTGTTGTTCTAGTTCATATTTTGTCTTTGCTACATAATGACAGTTGAGCTTTTCTGAATAATCATTCCAACTTTACTTCAATAAATTCTCACTTGATTGCCTAATGAAAGCTTAATGAAGCTAAAAATGTGTTCTTTCCACTTTTCTTTTTGGGTTATGGAGTTAAAAGCATAGTTGTATGAATCAGTCAGGTTTGCCCTAGTCAGAAGACTAGGTCACTAAAAATTGATCAGATTTTAATTTTCAGTTTTTATCATAACTCCTACCTACATTTGTTTGATCTCTCTCTCTCTCTCTCTCTCTCTCTCTATATATATATATATATATATATATATATATATAAATATATTGGTTGTGATGTTAAAGTAAAATATGCTGATATTTATCACTATCATGAAATTCCAAAATGTCCTTTAGGATTTTCGGAGATCAAGAAGGTTGACATTCTCTGGAAGGATCGGTCAAAAGTATTGAATTCTCTTAATGCTTCTTCTGGTGAACTATACTTGAGGGTTACTATGGCTAGCGACAATGATAGCGGTACATTCTGGGGTTCACTGATAAATCATTGTCACAGAATAATGCCGTTGATTGACTGGACACGAAGTCATCCTGATAACATTCACCATTTTTGCTCAGCCTTTGGCATCGATGCAGGGTGGCAGCATTATCTGCATGTATAATTAAATGAATTTCCCTTCTTTGTACTATGTCCCAATCTGAAATTATGTAGATGTGTATTTAATGTACTTGCATATATTTTTTTAATGTAGAATTTATCATCTGCAACATCTGATACTGGCAAGTCAATCCTTCCTAAGCATCTGCGTCTTGTTGCCAATAGTCTTTCAGCTAGTGGAGAGTTTGTGGGATTAAATGCTAAAGGCATGGCGCGGCAAAGAAAACATGCATCTGTTTCATCGCCCTTCGTGCAAGCATGCTTTTCTGTCAGTTTTTGCATATATGTTTCCAATCAAATGACTCATATTTTTTCTTGTAATGAGATTATAATTTATGATAACCCGTATAATTCATGCTGAAATTGTGGAATCTTAATTGCAGAATCCTGGCAGTTCCTTTTTAAAAGCTGCGAAGTCTGGAGTCGTTGATAATCTCCAGGGCAATCTAGATGCATTGGCTTGGGGAAACTGTCTACCCATGGGTACAAGTGGACAGTTTGATATCATATACTCAGAGAAGGTGAAGTTATTTATTTTCTTATGTATCAAGCTTATAGCTTCCATTGCAGTTTTGATTGATAATCCATGTCTCCTTTTTCAAAAAATCCTAGAATGTACTTAGCAGCTGTGTGATGGTTTTAATGTAAAAGTAAATTTCATGTTCCTAAAAAATTCAGTTGTTTTCTTGTTCCTCTTAAAAGTTTTAATTGAAAATTTATATGAATGACAATGTTTTTATAAACTTTTGGCAACTGTTCTCACTAAAATGCAGCATCCTGGCACTTACTATAGGCTTTCTTATCATTCTTTTCCCTGTTCAAATGTAGCTATAATGAATTCTTTGAAATTCAATTAAATTTCTCATTGTAATACTTCCTTCTCCAATTGTCATTATCAATTAATACACATTAATTTACTGTTGCTAGTAAATTTTACTATGGCTGTATGGCTGTTGTTTTTAACAGGTGCAAGAGCTTGATAAGTCTGTAGATGTGTATGGCCTGCTAGAAGCCAGTTTTGATCAGATGGACCAAGAGATTAAGACCCCTCAATCTCAGAAATATTCATCCAACAAATGCAATGCAGAATTTAGGTATAAAAACGGTGGTTACACCCCAAAAGAGCCTAAGGAGTGGAAAAGCGCTGTAAGAAATTTCATAACTGCAAATGATATTCGGAAGCTTACTTCTGCATCAAGGTTCATATTGAACAAGTAAGATAATCCACATTTCCTCGTGTTAATATAATTTTTCTGATGGCATAAAGCACTTTATCTATGTGTGAGTATATATATATATATATATATATATATATATATATATATATATATATATATATATATATATGTGTGTGTGTGTGTGAATGATGCTTTAATATCAAACATAGCATAGCTGGAAGCTTGTATGTATCATTATGCATGCTATGGTGGCTTTGTGCGGTTAGATGCTTCCACATAAGTATTTTCTGCCTCGTAATCATGTTTTCTTCAGTCTTTTTTCTTGAAAATGAAGATTAGTTTATTGTCAAGTGTATTGAGTTTTTTCTGGTTTGCATTCTAGGGTAATTTTTCAAAGCAGTGTGGTTCTTGTTTGGATTGGAATATTTTGATAATTCTTTTTAGAATTATAAAACCATTATTTACAGTTTTACTTGTAACTCAATAGGCATACACTCACATCACCATGTTATGCATTAAGCATAATGAAGTACTAAATTTTTGGAGGTACTGATATAAATTTTGTTTGGTATTAACAAAGGAATTATAGTAGTAATGTTAGGAATTAAAACACCGGGTTTGGGCCTAAGTCCAATAAATGGGCTGAATAGGGAAGTTGGAGAATAATTACTAATGTGGCGATTAGTGGGCACAGGCAACATGATTATAGGGGGGGTGAGAAAGAAAGAGAACATCAATAAATCGAAAGGGTGAATATAAAGGACCTTAAAGTCCTCGTGGCTCTTAAGCCACCTATATTTTTTCAATCAATAATACTATTTTGTGTTCTCACTTAATTTGGGTTCCTATAATGTAACATTAATAATTTTGAGTGCATACTAATAGAGTTTAGGTTCGGAGAGAAGGGAAGGAACATTAAATGCGTTCAGAAGATTTCAGCTGTTTTTCTAACAAGCATTCATTGATAATTTGGTAGATGATGATGATTATTATTATTATTATTGTTGTTGTTGTTTTTCTGGCCTCTGGAGAGACCACCAAGGCAATTCTATTTATTCAGTATGTCCCTCAAAGTCCATATAGATCCTTCTCAACTCTCTATTCAGCACTGATAAATTAAGGAGCAGGGTCAAGAATATTATTTTGCAGTTTGATATTATATAGAAATTTTGATTTTATTTTACCCATTTCTTCGTATTTTGGGGGTGATTAGACCCTTTAAATAAAGGTTAAATTACTTGTCTAGGTCCCTATTATTTCAAATTTATGAATAAGTCCCTCTAGTTTAAAAGCTTCTTAGTGGGGTTTCCTCTCAGTTTTTGATAGCTGTCTGTTTTCTGTTTATTGCTATGAAACTTGAGGTATATATTTATTGTACATTTTTACTAGTTGTATTTGGTTGCCTGTGTTGATTCCTTCTTTACCTTAATATATGATCTATGGCTTTGCAGAATAATTTTCAACTTCGGATGTTGTCTATGTAGGTATCAAATTGATGAGATACTATGTGAGAAGGACAAGTTAACCATAATGAAGGTTTTGCATTTTCATCCATGTAAAAATGAGAAATTTGGCTCTGGGCCACAAGACATAAAGGTACCTGTGCTTGCATGAAAGTGATTTTTACGTGTGGTCAAAATTTGTTTTATTTAATTTCCTCATGCTAGTGTGTCTAAGTATTGGCAATATGTACTAAATAACAAAGTTGGGACATTTTTCTATATTTTCACTAATTTGTTTTCCTTGGAATACATTATTCTCCTGTTTCCTTTTTTCTGCTAGATAATGTGCCAATTACGTTTGTTGCCTATGCGTTTTTTTATGTTTATTCACAGGTTGGATGGCATCCCAAGTTTACGGATAGTCGTTGTTTTTTTATTATACGAAAGGATGGAACTGTTGAAGATTTTTCATACCGCAAATGCATTCTTGGTGCTCTTGATATTATTGATCCGGAAAGGTCAAAGATCCAAAAGGAAAATTGGTCCAGAAGAGATGACATGGAAGCTAAAAAATGGTCTGGAAATTATGACAAGGAAGTTCAAAAATGGTCGAGAAATTATGACAAGGAAGCTAAAATATGGTCAGCCAATGATGACATTGAAGTGACTGGCATTTGATACGATGACAGTCAAACTATTAATTGAGGTTATGTTTGAATAAACCGTGGTAAAATACAGTCGGAAGGGTAATAGTATCGCCACAACTCTAGATGCACAAAAAATGACGTTGTTTTTCTACCTTTGATGTTAAAGGTTGTTCCAAATCAATGTTAGAGAGGCACCGTTGTCTTTTGTGTGTTTAGAGTTATGTAATTGGCATACCTCCTGCTATAAGGTGGTGGATAATCTGGACTCTTATTTTGTTGTGTATTATCTCTAGAAGTTAGAATTAGTAGTAGCCAATTGAAATGTAGCTTGACGAATTTAGCTCGTCTGATAGTGTCCGTGCAGTGAATCAAGATGAGAATTGTGCAGCAGCACAATCTGAAACAAAGGCGATGAGGCATGGAAAGGACTATACAAGTTGACGGAAATGGCTGTACATTTTTTTCTATTTGAACAATTAACTTTCCTTTTTTTTATAAAGATGGATTGAGTGCTAAATCTTGATAGCTTCTTTTTGCTACTTTCACTAATATTTTTTTGCCTTCGATTATGTGAGGCAAAAAAAGGGCTAGTGGAAGTAGCAACGAGAAGCTTGCAAACTGCAAAGATTTACCCTCAGACCAAATGTATTAAGAATATATGGCAGTTAAATGTGTAATAATTGTTTGTCCTACCTTCAATCACCATAGTTGTCTTCTACATCCCAGCATACACATTGAATATGCTCATGGATTTTGCATTCTGCACATTCTACTCAGTTTATTTATTTTCATGCGGATGTGAGTTCCACAAATGTCTCTTTGGTATACAATCATACTGAAAGATTAATAATATCGTGCATATTATTGTTTTACTCTGAATATAGTTTATGGACTTTTTATTGGTTTTATACTTATTGAAACTAAATGTAGTACTATAGGTTATCCTTAAACACCGGTGAAATCAAGGGTGTTCACGGTTTATAAACTGCATTCGGTTCAGTCACTGAAACCATTTTTTATAAAAATTGGTTTATTTTTATAAATCAGTTCAATTCAGTTCATAACCAATTTAAAACCGGTTCATAAAATATAAATTGGTTTTAATTAGTCTATTTTAATTAGATTTTTTTAATACAAGTTTTTTCTATATTAATCCCTAATTTTGTAGGACACTTAAATAACTAAAATAAGTCCTAGAGATTATATATTTAATGCTACATATTTATATATTTAATGCCACCACTATTGAAAAATCTTGGCTCCGTAGGGGCGGACCTGGCCTCAAATAATTGGTGGGGCTAAAAATCTTAAGCGTTATTGAAAAAAAATTCTTCATCTTGATAGTTCAATTAAGCAACCAATAATATATGAAATTACTACTAATACAATATGTATATTAAAAAAACCAACAAATCAAAAAATTTCTATTAAAAAAAAAAGAAACCAACAAACTATATCAAAAAAATCACAAAATTTCTACTAAAAAAAAGGACTATAACTATTAAATCATGCATATCACTATTGTTTGATGCTTCAAAAATATCATACTTTGAACCAAAATATATAGAACCCAAAATTATACAAACTTATAACTTATTAATTTTTATTCCAATTTGTTTATATTATCTTACTTCGAAAAATTAAATATTAATTAAACATATTTTTTTTGTCATTGTTAGTTCAATTGGTAATTTTACTCAATATGACACACTCAATTAGTTTTCTACTTTTTTGACACCCAGTTTGTCCAGTCCGGAACAATTTTGAAATCAAACACTGGACAACTGAAGTTGTCTTGTTCAGTCCTTTTTTTTAGCAGATCAAATGCATCCTATAACTTAAAATAATATTTTACGTATAGCGAAAGACTTTAAATTATTAATAATAGACTGTGAATTAATATTTGAACTAATGTTTAAATTAATAAGTGTATGAGAAACTTACAATCATCAATAATAAACTATAAACTAATATTTACATTAATATTTGTATAAATATGTGTACAAAATTACTTAAAATTGTTTATAAAATATTTATTTATTTTTTTTTTAAAAAAAAATCGGGCTAGGCTTATAGCCACACCATGCCTTTAACAGGTACGCCCGTCACTAGTAGCCGCAATACTAGGCTTCTAAACAATGGTCAAGATGAAAACTTCTCTTCCGACCCCCCGTGTTTCTTTTATACCCCCTAACGTACGCTTTTGCTTTTGCACGGTATCATGGTTTTTACGAACCGAAATTTCAGGATATCGCGGTTAATAGAAACCGCGACGGGTTTATACCCCCTGTTTTCTGTTAAATACGTTTCGGTTTGTAAAAACGATGGTCTTCCTTTATGTGTTTCAGTTCGCAAAAACCATGACGCTGGAAGACGTACTTTGCAAAATTAGAAACATTATAAATTAAACTTTAGCAAATTCCTTGAAATGGTACATGACTTGAATCTTGTCTTTGAGAGTAAAAAGACTCCTTAAATTGTCCTTCAATTCCACGCGAAACCTGACAGTAAATGCATGAGATGTCACTGAACAATTACGATTGGAAGAATTCATTTTCTAAAATTGTTTTTGGATGTATGAGAATATGAGTTAGGGTTGTGTATTTATACACGAATCCGATAAATTATAGCCACGAAAATTTGTCAATTTTATCTCAACCACAGAAAAAAAAGGTAGAGGGTGGAATGTTAACCACATGTGAGTTTCAATGCAATCTCGTCTACAAAAAAGTGTCGGTGCAACCTCAGCAAAAAAAAGTGTCGTTGTATTGTCGAAAAAAATAATATTCATTGAATAACTACATTTCTCTTTTTCCCCCTCATGACGATCTTTTTATACCCCCCATGTTAAATTTTCAATAAAAAACTCATTTCGGTTCGCAGAAACCATGACGCATAAATATTTACAAAAACCATGGTTTCTAGAAACCGAACTAGTTTGTTATACTAATTTCATGGTTTCTATAAACCATGGTTTCTTGAAATTTCGGTTCGTAAAAACCATGGTGATTGTTGCAAAATGTGTACCATTTTCAGGGTCAAAACTGGATTTAATGGGGGTATAAAAGATACATGGGGGTTCGGAAGAGAAATTTTCGGTCACGATAAACTAAGAATCAATAGAGTAAAATGTGAAGCTTTCACTTAAATTCAATGAATGCTACTTAAAAAAGATGAAAGGTGCACAAGCACAACTACAAATATAAGCTAGCTAGTATGCCCATGATCCTATCCATAAGGTTGCTACGAAAAAAGCGGGAAAAATACCTAATGAAAATAACCAAGCTTAACAAACAACTCCATCTCCTTCTTCAGCTACACCATCATACTTCTCATGCATAAGATAACTTTCTTCATTATTTAATATTAATTCCGAAGCATTATTGTTGGCAATATTGTAGTTGTTAGTCTTAGGTATTGGCACAACATGATTATGCTTTCCTCCTTTGTATGTCGTAATGACATCTTTAGGATCATTCCAAGATCTCTCTACATGCTTCCTAATGTTGCAACCTGGTGTTGCACATTTGTAGTAGCTCCTATACATTAATATATTGACATGGATCAGTGTTAGGATAACAATCCTTGTTCAAAGAAAACAAATAAGAAAAATAAAATAAAGAACACACGCGATTTGATCAGGGAGTTTGACAATTTGTGTTTGCGTCTCAGAGCAACTATAACACTTTTATATTATTCTAGTTTAGGGTCACAAACTAATACTCATGTTTCGATACTAAGATTCAATTTACAGGATTACTGTTGAATCATACTAAAGGGAATAAATCCCTCCATCACCAACAATCAGTAATTTTTCTGTTTCAAGAAAAGGTTAAAGCTTAATTGCAATTTTGATACTACTATATTCACTGTTTTGTGGAATTGATCTCTCTATTTTAAAATTTGTTAGTTTTAGTTTCTCTATCAAATATTTGGTCTAAATTGTGGTGATATGACATGTTTCAAATGATGTTTCTAAGAGAATTTTCTTACAATTTTGTTGATATTGGTCTTTTTTCATCTTCAAATTAAATCATATATCACGTCATTTAAAACATATCATATACCCCAGTATATACATATTTTAAGTTCAAAAATATGATGAAAAGGGACCAAAACTATCATCTTTAAAATTAAGACGACTAAATCCATAAAATAGTAAAAATAGGAGGAATAAAACCGCAATCAAGTCAAATGTTAATGATATGGATCTCACTTCACTATGCAATAAATCATTTTCCATAAAAGAGTATAATCCTACTAATTAATATGAATAGTTGAACATATTTTTTTTTAACAAATGTTTGACCATAACATTCATGGATAGTCCTATATATGAAATTAAATATGAAGGATACGCAATATCACCTAGGGTAAGAGTGTCCTTTGATATGATATCTTTCTGACCATATTTTTGCCATCTAAAACCGTCATTTAAAATATCCACTTCACTAGTTTTTTTCATGATGAGTATTGGCTTTTCGACATTCCTATGTGAAGAAGTTGGATCTAAGATCGCGGAACTTGTATTTCTGCATAATTACGACAATAACTGGATAACATAAAAGCAAATGATTATCCCTTGTCAAAATATTTACTTTTACAATAAAAACTTACCTCCTTATGGGATCTCGCTGGCCGTTTATCTCATCAATTTCACTATGAGCTACTACATGATTGTCTCTTGTTCCAGAAAGATGTTCAATTGCTGCCTGGCAAAATTCTGGAAGCATCTTTGATGTGGATCCAATTTAGATTCATAAATACGTTGGATCTTAACCTATGTGTAATGTCTTGAATCAAAAGGAAAAATTCATGAACCCTATTAGAAATTTTATAAATAAGAGAAAAGAAAAGAACATACAAAGTGGATTGGATGAAAAATAGAAGAACGATTGACACATTAACACAATGAACGATAAGATCAATATGTGGATCCTCCAAAATAACAACAGGCTTTTCACTTACAATCTAGACTTGGTTCGTCCAAGAACCGAGAGGAGAAACTATCTCCAAAATTCATTCAAAAGATTGAAAGTCAAAATCATGCATTAACCAAATAAAAAGGGTTACACAACTCTTATTTATACTCTCTATGGTTCTAAATATAAGAGAAAACTTACTTTTTAGATTCATTGAGAATCCAATGTATCTGACCCACATTATGAACTACATACATTTGATTCTTAATGAATCTAAAAAATAAATTTTCTCTTATATTTAGGGTCGGAGGGAGTACTTAAACCTATAAGGAACATACCCCGTAACACTAAGGCCCAATAAAAGCTTACAACAATCATAAATTTTCTCTCTCACCCCTACACTTCACCCTTCACCTCTACAATTCACCCAATATTCCCATTTTATCTCTTTTACTATTTAGTTTTTTATACTTTTTTTTCACCCTTCATTTCAACTTTTTCGGAAGATCTATTCACACTTCCACTATAATTTTCTAGTACGTAAAATGTTTTTCGGTTTTGAGAAATTTACCGAAACACCTATAAGAAGTGTTCCGCTTTTTGACAAGAAGTTGTAGTAAATTGGGCTCAAGTGGTTGGAATTACAAATAAGCTCACTATTATGAATATTACCAGATAAGATACAAAGCCTATAAAATAGGGACAAAGTGACAAGTTAATTTCGGGTTGGTACAGAGATGGAAAGTATAATGAAGCTGAAAGTACAACACAAACTACTACTAAAAAGTGTGGTTATTCATTCAAAATAGATCAAGACCGTTAGAAGATGGGCCATGATGGAAATTTAAAGTAAAATGTGGATTTTACAACCACGTACTACCTCATAGATATGAAGGTCATCCGCTTGTGGGACGTTTAACTGCAGATGAGAAGAAACATGTTGCAGATCTGTCAAAGCGCATGTAGCATCGAGAAAAATTCAGAAAATGTTACTCAGATTATCCAAATATATAAGAATAGGAGTATTAAGCAAAAAAGGAAAAGAGATCCTAGATCATAGATGCAATTACTCTTGACGTTGTCAGCAGAGTAAAAGAAGAGATGATAACTTGAATGTGTTTGAGAGATACATTTTGGACATATCCAGATTCAGTCAAGTTGTTGAACATGATTCTAATTGTTTTGATTTTGAACAACACATACAAAACATTGAAATTGTTAGTGTGACGTCATTTGAGTTGTCATTTTATGTTGAATTTACTTACATGGAATGTGAGCGAAAGGATAATCTTGTTGGGTATTAGAGAAGATCAAATGATTGTTTATTAAGCAAGACTTATTGCCACAAGTAGTTTTGACTAACAGGGACCTTGCTTTGATGAATGCAATTAAATTTATATTTATAGACTATTGTTAGAGAAAAATGTGCTCAGACAATATCTTATCCATTTAATATTTTGATGATAACAAACATTTATCTAACTGTGTGTTTAAGTGTGTAATTATAAGAAATGGTCTTAAAATAATACACAATAGTAGAATAATCCTCTGGAGCAACACAATTAAAGAAAAAAGTTGAGGTCAATGCTATGACCAACCTTTGGGCATCATACCAAGATTTCAGCAAAAAAGATAAAGAACAAAAATGATATTGATCATCATCCGTTGTACTGAAGATATGTTTATCAAAGTCAGTGTTGTGTTCAACATCTGAACAAACTACTAAAGACTACATAAGAAGATCAGGTTTGATAAATAATATTTTGATTATTGTGTGTTAGTGTTTTCAACCTGCAAGGTTGAGTTTATTTTAGGGTTGGCTTCATTTGTTAAAATAAGCCTTTGGTCCAGATGTGGTGACTGATGTGCACACATGTGGTACCTGAACTGAATGCCCTATAAAGTATAAACGCGCTTTCAATTATTTGCGTGTGATCTTTGAAAAAGATTTGTTTTGAAACAAACATATCCACGATAGCTTGTGCGCCAAGGAACGAGCTGAAAGATTGAAAAAGATTCAGAAAAGATTTAAAAGGCCGGTTTGTTACTAGAAGATACAAAAAGATTTAAAAAAACATATCTTTTGTTAAAAGATTGAGTTTATTATTTGAAGATACAAAGGCCAGCTTTCAGGATCTCGCTCTATATAAAGAAAACTGAAGACATAGTTTTACTTACTGAATTTAGAAGAATATTTTCTAGTCATTAGATTTCAGTCTTTGTCCCTATTGTTTCTTGTTTCCATTGAGACTTGAACTTAGGGTTGTATTTAGCTCTTAAGCTTTTAAGCATAGAGCTGTTCCTTTTCTTGATTCTAGTTTGAACAAGATTTGGACTTTGAATCACTCAAAGCTTTGAAGCACGAGTTGGTTCTTTAGATTAGGAGTGCGTCTCCATCATTGAGTTTGTAAAAATCCTTGTGAGGAGCAAGGTCCTTGTGAGGAGCAAGGTAAAGTCTTTGTGAGGAGCAGAGCAAAAGTCCTTGTGAGGAGCGAGGCAGAAATCCTTGTGAGGAGCAAGGTCCTTGTGAGGAGCAAGGTCCTTGTGAGGAGCAAGGTAGGATAGCTAGGAATTGACTGGGGGAAGTCATATCTTGTGGGGAGCAAGGTAGAGTTAGCACAAGGTAGTGTCTAAGCGAAATGTTGTAAACGGGGGAGTTTAGCTTTGAATTAGAACTATCATAGTGGATTCATTCCTGGATTGGTATCCTCCAGACGTAAGTGCGCTGCGCTGAACTGGGTTAACAAACTCATTGTGTTTTTTTTTCTTCTGCACTTTATTTTTCCTTGTTCATCAAGTTATCGTATGTTTATGATGTTGGCACATTAGGCAACACATCGTACACCTAAATTCTAACGTGCACCACATCATGTTGCACATCTATAACTTGCTACCGGAATTTCATTGTGTTAATATGAAAAAGAATTAATTTTTCAAAACCATGAAACACAATTCAAACCCCTCCACTTTCTTGTGTTTCATCACAAATAACTCAGGTTCTCATTTTGAACCTTCAACTCTTAAGAGCACAATTATCGCTAGTGGCATTGCCACATGTTACCACCAATGTCAGAATGGCATGGATAATAGAGGGTATGTGTTGTGGTATAACTTAACCACAGTATCCAAACTTGGAACCGTATCTTTTGCATTTTTTTTTTATTATATTTCAAAAGCAATTGATTTAATTGGTTCCAATTGTACATGTTATATATTAAATCAAATATATTATTAATTTTGTGGGGTCTATGTTAGAGATTTAGATGAGTGGTATGGATATTTAGAAGATATGGTGGAATGGTTTAAATTGTTAAAAAGTGCAAAATAATATAATATATTATGTGGGGTCCATTTATACTACCAATATGAGTATCATGGATGTGGATGCTCTAATATGCTTTTTCGGTTTCAGGTAGACAAAAATGTTGGTGCAAAATGCTAGCAATATGTAGTGAAGGATATGTAACAATTGGTCATGGATTTGTGGAGAAAATTTGTATTCAATCTTGATGACACTACAACAAAATTGCCATTTACCAACGGACTTTTTTAGTGACAGCCGCATAAGCCGTAGGTATACGATATCTATATCTACGGAAAAAATTATTAATTGTGGGTATAGATCCACTTCATTTTAAATAAAAAAATTGAAAAAAAAACAAATTAAAAAGAGATAAAAAAAAACGCTAAAACCAATATTTTATTTTCATCATCAGCCAAACTCTAAATTAACCCTTATAATAATTTCATTAAAAAAAAACTCTTATAATTTCCTTTTTCTTTTTCCATTCAGTTTCTTCATCAAATAGATTCACATACAAATAGTTCATTCACGTTCAATCTTCGATTCACAAACGATCCATTCCCTTTCAGCTCTAATAGTTCATTCACTATCAGTTTCTCCGTTTTATCGATTCCCTTTCGTCTCGCTGTTTCTTCGATTCTTCCATTCAGTTTCGCCCTTTCATCTCGCTGTCAACGATTCCCTTTCGTCAACACTTCTTCCATTCAGTTTGCGTCACCCAATCACCCTTCAAAAGCTTCAATTCAGGTCTCTTCGCAGCATTCAGGTCATTCTTCTTTGCTTCAGTCCTGGTATGTTTCAAGAATGTTTCTTTAAATTATTGTTTCCTATTATTAATTTTATCTCTTATTTTTTAGCTTTCCTATTTGCTACCTTTGGTGCTATTAGCCTTTGAGTTCTGCGACTTCGCCATATTGCCGACATTGACACAATCAGGTACCAATATGTTATTAGTGTATGTTGTTATAGTTATTTGTTGCTGTTCTGTTTCGATTTTCCAGGTCCTGTTTGTGTTTTTTCTAGGTGTATGTTAGTACTTGGTTTTTCTTTGTGACCCTTTGCTGCTGTTTGATTTGCTCTTGTTTTGAGCTTGTATGTTTTGTGTTTTTCCCATAGCTCATAGGTAGCTACTAGTAGTCAAATATATATAATATTGATAGCTTAGCTAGGATAAATATATGGCTCCATAAACTTTTCAATATCCTTTTTAGGCTTCAGCTGCAATTAGTCAATGGTGAGTGAGTATATACAAGTTAGACTTAGCTAGGATGGAGGGAGGCATATATATACTTACTTGTATGTATATGTATATGTATATGTATATGTATAGGATAGGATATATAGGATGGGAATGTTTTATATTCCACCAACATGTCGTCCTTTTAGTAAATTTAAACAATAATAAAAACAAACCTCATAACTAACATCTATATCTATTTCATGAATCAAGCCAATTAGTACTCAAAATTCTTTATTTTAGCTAGGTACACTACTAATCTATAGAATATACCCGTGACAACAAATGACACTCTAACTTCAGTAGATAAATCCCACAGCAGCTTCAAATACCATAACAAGGCCCGCCTTAACCAAGTCACCAAGTCCATCAGAAACTATGAATTTTAATCTGGTCCTTCATCACAAGGCCAGCCTTAACCAATGTGACTGTTCTAGTTGTGGGTTAGGCATTATATCTTTCTTTTTGTATAATTACTGTCTTCGATAAAATATGATAATACTTGATTTTTTAAAAATAACCTATTAAGTAAGGCTTAGACATGACTCGTGTCAAGTAAGTGAAACATACATGCTAAGAAAACTTATTGTTTTTCCCTAAACTCTCAACTTAACAAATATTCATGGTAACTAGTTTTTTATAACAGATTTTAATCATAGGATAGATAGGTCTCTCATATACATAGTTGAAGACTAGTAAAAGCATGGTTTACTCAATAACACAGTTTTTAGAAACTAACCTCTGCATTGTACTTTGTTTGCCCAATATTGTCGAGCTTGTGTTATTACCACAAGATCACCTTTAGAAGAAAAACCACCTTTATCATAACTTCCTACAACAACACAAGAGCATTGAATTACAATAAAACATTCAGGTATAAGTTGGCCACGACACTTTTGATTAAATACTGTTGGAATGATTCTTATAGCTCTATTAGTATAGTTTAGGAAAATGTTAGCTTCACTCCTTTAGCTCTGTTAGTAGAGTGCTTCAAGTAAAATCCTTTGAATATGTTTATCGTTGGCTTTCTTGCTGATGCTATCTGTTTTCAATGTTCTAGTTCATCTTTTCAACGGCATTAGATGGAAAGATAAAAGCATGGTTGTATGACAATTTGGGATCTCGCGTTGATTATGACGCTCCTGGTCGGTGGTGTACAACCATGGCTTTTAGTGCTGATGGTACAAGGTCCATATTCTGAACCATGGTTACTAGTCTAATGAATCTAATTTTATTGTTAATGTTAAGTATAATTATAATATTTATTTTGATCACTTTTTGTTCAAACATTTTTATGTGAATATATTATAGGCTCTTTTCATGTGGGACTAGCAAGGATGGGGAATCCTCTATTGTTGAGTGGAATGAAAGTGAAGGAGCTGTGAAAAGGACTTACCAAGGATTTCGGAAACGATCTTTGGGTGTTGTACAATTTGATACAACCAAAAACCGATATCTAGTTGCTGGTGATGATTTCTCCATTAAATTTTGGGATATGGATAATATTCAGCTTTTGACAACTGTTGATGCTGATGGAGGTCTCCCTGTAAGTTCTTTATTTATTTGCAAATTAAAATCCAGTCTCTGGAAATAGTTGTTTGCTGATTAGTACCTTATCTGAATTCTAGGCAAGCCCACGTATCCGTTTCAATAAGGAGGGATCTCTTTTAGCTGTCTCTGCAAATGAGAATGGAATTAAAATCTTAGCTAATGGAGAGGGTATTCGTTTATTGCGCTCATTAGAGAATTCCTTATATGATGCATCATGAACATCAGAAGCCATGACAAAGGTAGGCTTATAGATATTTTCTTTGCCTCTTATGAATAAAACCTATTCTAACATATTTCTTTTGTAGTAGCCTACAATAAATCCGATTTCTGTTGCAACCAGTGTTGCACTTGCCAAGAGAGCCTCATCCACGACAGCAATTGCTGGAATGGTTTGTTTATCTTACATTTTCATCAGAAGTATCAATTATTTACATGAATGAATGCTACTTTAGTCATTTTCTACATATTTTTATTTTGTTTCTCATTCGCAACTCTTAGTTGTTAGATGATGTATCTTGGAGAAGAGAATCAGATGAACTTCTCACTGTGAATGTTATGATGTATTTATTATAATTGCTTTTGTTTTTGTTATTACTGTCAATTAACTGTTTGTCATTGTCAACACATCAAAATGGGGATGCCCGGAATCTAGGTGATATTAAACCTAGAATAAGTGAAGAATCCAATGGCAAGTTAAAGATATGGAAGCTCACTGAAATTAATGAACCATCTCATTGTAGATCCTTGAAGATACCTGAGAATGCAAGAGTAACCAAGGTACGTTATTTACTTGCTAATTTGATTCACTATCTATATCAAATGCAGTTTCCATTGCATATGACTATATTTATGTCACCTCAATTACTGAATGTAAAAAGAAACAACAGCTGGACAAGTATGACTTGTATTCCTTTAAAATTCGATTGAAACTGTTTAAGAACAGCCTTGAACTTCCTTCCTGCAATGCCTTACCCCTACAAACTGAAATTATTCTGATTATCTTCGTCCTTGTTATGACAGATATCAAGGTTGATATATATTATTTCAAGTAATGCTATTCTGGCATTAGCTTCAAATGTCATTCATCTCCTCTGGAAATGGCAACGAAATGCCCGTAATTCATCCGGCAAGGTATGAGAATGTGAAATTACTTTTGTCTCACTACTACTGTTTGCTAGTCACAGAAATGGAATAGAAACAATATTGTTCTCTGATGTTTATACTATATTCATGCAGGCCACTGCTAGTGTGCCACCTCAGTTGTGGCAGCCTTCAACTAATGACATTAATGATAGCAATACTGGGGATGCCAGTCCCATGTTTCACTCTTTCCAAAAATGATTCTTACGTAATGTCTGCATCGGGTGGAAAGATTTCTCTGTTCAATATGATGACTTTTAAGGTGAGATATTAGCCCAAGTCACTATTTAACTATGTATTTGGGTTCTGTTTAAATAAGCAACTTAAGCACTTATAGCATAAATGTGTATCATATAAGTGGTTATGTACAAGCTGTTTTTATATATAAACAAAAGATAAAATAAAGTCAAACAATTTATACCAGCTATAAGTTGTTTTCATAAATTATCCTAGAGAGCTTATGGATCTCCCAAACAGTATAACAAATATTTATGTCAGTAGATAAAATCAAACAAGTCAATCCAAATAGGTTCTTGGCAAGATTCCCAAACCCAAAAAATTGAAAGCTTCTTTGTCTGAAAATCAAGAGTTGTGCGATAAACTTAAGCAAATGGAAAAAAAAAACAAGATAGTACAAATGCGGTGTTGGCAAATGTGTTGTCATTGATTCAAAATCGATTTGCCGGAGAAGATGTGAATGACATTTTACGAGCTGCAAGACAAGTATATTTTATTTTACTCTTCGAGTTCATATTTCAAATATTATGAAAACATCAATTAAATTGAGTTTATAATTTGATCTCTTTTATTTTCTATAGGTTACAGATGCTTCTAATGCCCCCGACCAAACGGATTCTCCAAGTCCATACACTGACGAAGATTGAAGAGAGAGATGGCTTAGAAGTAAACGGTAGTTCTCTAAGTTATTTGGTGCAATTTCATTTTGGGAGATTTACCTACGTGACATTGTTTTGGTGTTTTAAATGTACTTTGTTTGCAAGATGACCAACAGACATATCTGTGGGTAAAATGATTTACAATAGTTGTTAATGTCCGTGGGTATAGCCTTAAGACTTGACCAACGGATAAAAATTCTGTGGCTATAGGCCATTAGTGACGGAAAATATCCGTGGGTATAACGAAATAAAGACCACGGAAAGAAATGTCCGTCGGTATAGGTTTTACGGCCTATACCCACGGTTTTGGGACCTTTACCCACGGAATTTTGCCGTCGCTATATGTCAAGTTTCTTGTAGTGTAGTTAATATTTGTGAATTTAGCGGATCCAGATACTAACCCCTATGAAGAAAATTGATAGGAATGGACTATGCCACTGGAAAACGACAACTAATGGAAACCCAACCTTTGTGATTGGAGACCCCATGAATAAGGTTCAATGGAAAAAACAAGTTACTTGTTAGTTATGTTAGCACTGAAATTATGTTCATTTCCTAAGAGTTATGATAATGACTATGAGAAGTGCTAAATCAAAATAATTTTGACGGGTAAGTCTTAAAGGCTTTTAATGATTACCATAACCCTTATGGGTGGTGTATGGTTGTAGCATACACTAGATGGAATCACCTATATGAGTGTCGAGTGGGGCCGCTTGCATGAGACCGTGGCGGGTCTCTAGAGCACTCATGAATATCAGACATGCGTACGACCTAAATGCGCCACATCGCGTAACACGAGAATTGTGGGGGTGTAATGTGATTGGTAGACCGCTAATACACATCAAGTGTCTTGGGTTCCATTGTTTGCAAAACCAATTCACTGTGTGTTAAGTCTATCAGTCTAGGGATAGGTTCCATAGCTTGGTACACTGTTCTGATGCATTATATCTATAAGTTTTACTCAGACATAATTTTTATTAAAACTGTTAATTTTTCTTCGGTTTAAAACTTTTGAAATATGTGGGGGATTGTTGTATATTTTGATTATTTCAAAAATTTATTATTATTATTTCCATTTTATTTTGACCCAATTTAATCAATTTTATTTAAGAATTAATTTTATTTATTTTTCCATTTACTTGATATATGACCGTTTTGTTATTTCATAAGAGGGATTATTGTTATTATCAATAATAATAATTATGATGACTAAGTGACACACCTAGCCTTTTTCAAAAAAAAAAAAAAAAGTGACACACCTAGCCAATTTATTTTTGATAAACCATTCGATTATTCCTTATTATTAGGGATTATTGTTTTTGCTTGAGAAAATTTGTTACAACATGGAATCCAATGTGTGTCATGTATATATGAAAGTGAGAATGAGTAAAATTATGAGAATGACACACGCATAACAACTTCTTCCTCCTCACAATTTTTATCTCAAAATCAATAAGTTTTGTGTAGTGCCTGAGTAACCGACCTTGTTGACATTTTCGTGTCATGATAGCCTCGGTATGTTTATCGCCGAGAAGAACCGGTTGTACTATGGGGGAGTTGCGCAATATTGCGGATAATTCCGTAGTTCAATATAACATACGCCTCCGGTTATTTTGTTTTCAGCCATCCGCAACAACAAGACTTAGGCTCTGTTTGGTAAAAAATAGTGGATAAATGATAAACTAATTTATAGCGGATAAATTATAAACTAGCTTTTAGCTTATAGCGAATAAGGTAGCTGATTCAATTTGTAGTGTTTGATAAAATTGGCGGTTGAACTAGCTTATAAGTATGAAATGACATAAAAAATAATATTTTTAATTAATATTTAATTTTTTACAAGTAAGATGATAGGGGTAAAATTGGAAGAAAAAATAATAAACTATAAGCTATAAGCTCATATGCTACTTGAAATAGCAATTGGAAAATAAGCTATAAGCTAGTAAAATAAACTATAAGCTTTTTTTTAAAAACTGTTATCAAACAGAGTTCTTACCTTATAAACTAAAAGCTAACTTATTTGATTTACCAAACAGTGGCTTATGAATATGATTTGACCATAAAAAAATAAAAAGCACCGCAAACATTTTTCATAAAGTATATAAATTCTTATTGTCGAAAAAATACAGTAAAAACTTAACTTGATCAACATTTTATTTTAGGTGATGTTTAAGATGGGAACATACTTTTATTTTCCCATCATGGGCTAATAGCCTCATCACCATTTGATGTAATGAATAAAATCCAACGGTACATACGTTGGAAGGGTAAGTTAATGACTCACTATAATTG